>JAGFMF010011418.1:8351246-8373374 GCA_019455555.1 Galemys pyrenaicus
CCCCTGGCCGGCAGCAGGGATCGAACTCGTGCTGCAGTGGCTGCGGTTTGCTTCGTAGTGCGTTGCTTAACCCACTGCGCCACCAGGGGAGGCCCTCTTGATAACTTTTTAAATTGGAGCCAATCTTATCTAAGTTTGGCTGACCCTGCTTTTTTTTTAGGGTACCATTAGGTACATTAGGAGTTGTAGGACTATTTTTTACTGAGCTCTATTTATATTTGGAGGTCCTCAAAACAATAGAAAGTTTGCTTTTTTTTGGTAATCCAACAACAAATTTGTGGCTGTTGGTAAAAGTGTTCAGTCCATTTCTATTAAAGACAATTACTGATAGACATATTTTATCTTTAAATTCCTATTTTTATTTATTTTGTCATTAAATTATTTTGTGGAATTCCTTTTCTTTTATTCAAATAAGAGAGTTCCTTTCAACATTTCTTATAGGAAAGATCTAATGTTGGCAAACTCCTTCAGCTTTTGTTTGTCTTGAAAGACATTATTTCTCCACCATATCTGAAAGAGAGTCTTGAAGGATACAGTATTCTTGACTGAAAGCATTTAATATTTGAATATTTTAAATATTTCATAATTTCATTTCTGATAACACATATCTGTTGAAAATATGATAAAACATTGATGGCCCTTTAAAGTTAAATTGCTTCTTTCCCCTCCCCTGCCCCCCAGCAACCTTTGATATTCCTTTTTTTTTTTTTTGTCCTAAAATCTTTATACTATATGTACTGGTCTAGGTCTCAATGTGTCTATAACTATTGTTTTAGCTTTATGGACTTCTATATTAAGCTCTTTCCTCATGTTTGGGGAATTTTCCTCATTAGTTCTTCAAATAAGCCCTATGTTTCCCTTTTGTGATACTCATTTATACTATGACTTTCCAAATGTAATCCAACAGATATCAAAGTGATTTATTTTTTAAACTTTGATTTTCTCTCTTTTACCTGTCTCTTTGGTGCATTGGTAGCTTCTAATTCACTCATTCAGACCTCCATTTGTTCTACTCTTCTTACAAAACTTCTCCTGGAATTTTTATTTTATTTTTTAAATTTTTAATTTTTTTATTGTTTAATTTGCATATTTTTATTTGTTTAAAATTTGATCTCACTTTCCATGTCTTTAAAAAGTCTTTGTAAACATGATTTTAATAAATACATATTTTCTAAAGCAAATATATCATAATGTGCTTAACTATTTCCCTGAATGGTGGAAGTTTACCCTTTGTTGCTATCTAGCTTTTCCTCTTTTGTTTTATTTTTTTTTACTTTTTTTATTTATAATTTTTTTAATTTACATAGAATTTTTAAATCTCATCCCGCAAGCTTTCTCTATATCCTGAATATATTATTTTCTTAAAGTTTCAGTTTTCATTTTATTTTTATCAATTATTACATATTTTTCAGATCACATTTGTTTTTCTGAATTTTTATTTCTTTGCTTGGTTTTTCTAAGTTACTAATATCAGTTTGACTTGCCTTTCTGGATTTTTTTCATTTGCTTGATTTCCTTTATTATTGGCAATTTTGATCTAATAAAAAGGGGAAATCTTCCATGTCTTTGTGGTTGGATTCTAAAGAATTGTTCTCTTCTTTCAAAGTCACAGTCCCTTCACATTGCCCTCTGTTTTATATTGTCTGTTGATTTTGTTGCTAAATTTCCCTTTTTTAAAAATCTTATAGCAGTTAATTAGAGTTGAACTACTTTTGCTTTCCCAAAAGGTGGTGCTGTGGTTTTGATTTTAGTTTTTCTTTTGCCATTTTGCATGGATACTGAGAACTGTTTTTTGGTTGCTGTCATAGTGTGGGAGAGGGGCTTTGAGGTATTCAGTCACTGGTACAAATGTGCCAAGCTTTCAGTTTGTGACATCACTAATATATCTACTCTCTGGAATTCCAGACCTAATCACTGCAGTCTGTTTCTGTCAGTGTACTTCACAAGGGTGGTCAGTACCAATGCCAGGATTGACACAGGGGAAATACATTCAGTTCACTCACTGTCTTTATTCTTTTTACTGGGAACCCACTCAGGCCTGTGGGGAATCCCCAGCCCTTCACATATTTTTCCCCTCAATCAATCTTGCATGTATCCACACTATTTTTCAACCCCTCTCCAGGGTCCCTGACCAATCTGGAAACTTTAAGGTCTCTTTCACTAACCCCAGATCACAGTCTCCTAGTGCTTCTCTATACATCTCTTGTTCAGTGAAACAAACTTTCCACTCTTTCCTCTTTTCTGTCACTGTCTGTGTTTATCTATAATACCCAAGAGCTATCCCCATCTTTATCTAACTTATGACACTCTCTGGTATAATCACTCTGGTTAACAGTTAGACAATCCTATCAAAAATAAAGCAAAGTATCTCCTTTGATCTTGGTCCTATCTCTCCCATAGTAGGTGGACTAGAACTTAAAAAGAATATTCCAGTAAAGAAGGTATGGCTATGAGTCCAGTGAAGTAAGAAGTAATAACATCAACATATCAGGAATTATTTTAATAACTTACTATTAAGATTTTCTGGAAAATATTCATACAAATAGGAATAAAAAAAGATACATAATTACTGAAACCTTAAAAAGTAACAAGAATGGTAATAGCCTTCATGACAAATAACATATCTGAATATAATTTATTGATTTGGTGTAAAAATGGAAAAATAAATAAATAATCATTTATTTTGGCACTTTGAATTACTATGAACCATTAGAGATTTGATATCAATAAGATGATTTCAAGTTTTTATACTATTAACTCATTTTCAATTACTTAAAATTTTCAGGAAATGTTAGAAGTAATCACCTACTCTGTGCCACTCTGTGGTCTCACTTTGGATCAAGTGTTGCTTCCAGTAAAATTAGATAAAATATGAACTCTTAATTATGTAATTTTCTTTTATAATTATGAAAAACATTATTTAACTGTCAAAAATCAATAAATCCAATTGTATAATATATAGATAACTGGGGTTATTTATAGTAAATAAAAATAAAAGGGTAATTTCCCTTTAATGTTCAATTAAATTTTTAAGTTGTGAGCAGTCCCATGATGAAATGTCAAGACCCATAAATATATTTTATTTGTGGCCTTGTTCTTTAATTTACTTATTATAGTGTTGAAGGATTAAAATCCTAATGTAGGAAAGGTAACCACATTTCTTTTCAGTCCTAAAATCAATAAGCATTGCACTAGAAATAATACATAAATTATGCATGTGATCTGTATATTTATTTTTTTACTAGTGATAGACTGCCCAGAGAAAGACTCACACCTTCCCACAGCTAGTGAACTCAGACATTCCAGAAGTCAATTTAAAATTAGGAAACTTTTGCTATGTAAGTGCATTTAAAATAAAACACAACAGTACACATATGAGAATGGTCCACATAGAACAAGAAGGACAAGAAGGAGAAGATGAGAAGGAGAAGCAGGAGGAGGGGAAAAGAAGAAGGAAGAGGAAGAGGAGGAAGAGGGGGAGAAAAGAGGAGGAGGATGGGGAGGAGGTGGAGGAAGAAGAAACAAAAAGTGGTGACAACAAAAAGAAATCTTCATACACTATTGATAGCAATGTAGATTGGTTTAGATCCCATGGAAAATTTTATGAAGATTTCTCTAGATATTAAAAATAGATCTGCCATAGAACCCAGTTTTTGTGCTCCTAGGTATCAACTTGAGAAATGTAAACATATGCCCTCTATGTGAACTGCAGCACTTTTAACAATAGCCAAGTTATGGAAACAACCAAGGACAGATGAAAGATGTGGCATATGCATTCAATGGCATACCAGTCAACTGTATATATAAAAAGGAGAGATTATCTTGTACTTGCAAAAACATGGATGGAACTGAGGGGATTGTACTAAGCAAAATAACTTAGAAAGAGGCCCTCCCTGGTGGCGCAGTGGGTTAAGCAACGCACTATGAAGCAAACCGCAGCCGCTGCAGCACCCGAGTTCGATCCCTGCTGCCACCAGGAAGTGATCCACATGGCGCAGCAGACCTCTCCTGCCTCGCCCGCTGCTCCCCTCAGCAGTGTCTTTCAGTCGATCTGCCTGTGCTGTTCCCCACTCTGTCTGGTGAATCCTCTCACCCCCCCCCCGCCCACACCTCTGGCCTGTACCCCAGTGCTTGTATGCATAAATAAATAAATCTTTAAAAAAAAAAATAACTTAGAAAGAGAAAGAAAGAAACTGGATCATTTCATTCATATGTGGAATATAAAGAAACAAACCAAAAGAATGGACAAAACTAAATCAAAACGAATCCTAGACATTTGACCAGAGGGGCTTAGTGAAGCATGTGAAGCAATAGAGGATTATGTGTGCTTTTGTGATAGGTGTGGTGTGGTAATATACCTTTAAAGAGGTGTCAACCTCTGCCTCTAAATCATAGTGTTGTACACCAAACCATAATAAAAAATAATACAATTTTAAAAAGCGGTATCTTGTGAGAAATGAAATTTGCATTCATAGTTGATAATTTGGAGCAGTGTTTTTCTTACATGTACCCTCAGCTGACCTGTTGATCATGGCCCCAGATACAGGTAGAAAGTAGGAACAGATTCTGCTCCTCAGAGAAAAAGTGAGAGATATTTTAGCACTAAGAGATAACTTATGGTAGCAAAGTAGAGACACAATTAGAGAGTTGCTTAACTGCCTCAGTATAAAATAGTTTGGATTCAGACTGCACAAATATAAATCCATTGTAATTCTACTTCTTATACTTATTCTTAAGAAAGTTGAATTCTTTCACAGTTGTTCTTTTTTCTTTATTTAGATATTACTAGAACACAATATGCATCTTCCGCTCTACTAAAATTAACAGAACAATATTGAATTTCTAATATGTGGTAGGCATGGTGCCAATAACTGGAAAGATACAAGTAAATATAAAAAGACTGTTATAGTCCAGAAACTTGTGCTCCACCTCAGATTCTCAGCTGGAGTAGTTCTAAACTACCTGTGCTGAGAGAAAAAACTGGTTCCTTAGGAGGTAATGGAGATATGTGGTCACCAAAAGAAAGGAGCACAGGTCCTGGGGGACAAGAAAACCAAGTTTCATAGCTGCACTATAGCAGGTATGTATGATTTCTTATATCTACGAGTTTCCAAAAACACTTAAAGGGCAAGTCTTTACATTTCACAAGACTAATTATTTTCTTTATGATTATTACACCTAAGCTTTAGAAATATTTTTTTTATACCCAAGCCTGTCTAAGCAGTGCTTATAAGTACCTACTCCAAGGGCAATAACAGAACATCAAACTTCCTTGGCACCCACACAGAGTTGGCAGAAGTAATCAGCAAAAGATGCCATAGAGAAAACTACATGAGGAAAAGGATAGGATAGTAACTTGAATAAATTATATATAATTTCTATTAAGACAGGTGGCATTTTTTTGTAGATAAGAAATGTTGTAGTCCCTGAGGAATGATTACTACCCTAAGCATTCCCAAAGACAAAAAAAAAAAAATTTGCATTTCCTTTTCAGCAACAAAACTTAAGTTTTATTGGTTTGAAACATAGGGTGGCTTTGTCTTTTGTGTGCTCAAAACTGTTCTTTATTAGCAATCCATTCTCTGCTAAAGATCTGTACTTTCCATTTCAGATCTACAGGAAAATAAATAATACAAGTTCCAAATATCTTTTATAAAAGAATGTTCAAAAGCTTGATCATATGCAGGCCTCTTTGTTATGATATAGAAATCCTTGGATTGTATCACTTTTATCTAAACATGTTTTTCCTAACTGTCTTGAAGTTTGAATGAAAAAAATAAGATTGGTTTTTTTGGTTGGTTTCCTGTTTTGTTTTTCTTAAAGCTCAATGGCAACCAGTTGTTCCTGAGGCACTATGTTCTGCTGAGTCTTTTTCTTATCTATCTGCTAGAGGGGGGAAAAAAAGATGTCAGGATGTTTGTTTTTATAATAATTAGGAAGGAATTCTACTTTCTTATATTCTCACAGATAACAGGATATACACCCATTGGTCACAATCTTAATCACTAAACTTTACATTCCTTAAAAGCTCTATTATTTTAACTACCATTCTTTTAAAAGATGGTTAGTTGTAGAAACCTCAGGAAATGCACAGGAAATAACTCCCTGAGAAAATGTTAGCTGGGGAATGGGGTCATATAACAAAGTGGTAAAGTGTAACTAAAACTACACCCAAACACTATCATTTAACATCTCAAACTCTTGTTTGTGGCATTACATTTTTGTGAAGAAATAACTGTTACATTATGGATATCATGTTTTAGAAATATCACTGCTTAATTAGGCAATGAGCTAAGAGTTAGTTAATTACTGAGTTTTCATGGTGAGGGGAAGTAGATCATTGAATCAATTATACAGGTAATAATCTTGCTACTGAGAGATTCTGTGTTTAAAGACTCCAGAGTGATTGGCCAGAGAGAGTGCTACAATCTACTATCAGTTATTATTTTGAATATCCATTAGATTTGCAAGTTTACAAAGACATGGAATTATGGAGATAGATCCTCTAACCTTTTTTATTGTTGTTGTTAATCTTTTTGGCTAATGTTTTGCACTGGAAAAAGCTAAAGTAAATATAAAAGATTCTATCTGAGTAGTATGCAGATTCCTATCAAACAGAGGTGGGTTATTCAATTTTTGTTAATGGGACAGTGTGTGTGAATTGGACATAATTTTATCTTCATTAAGACTTAATTCTCCAGTTGTGAGATGACAATAACAGTATCTTACTCCTTGTTTAAAGATACACATTTAATCTTTTATTTTAAAAATTACTAAATTTTAAATGAACTGCTTAATTGATGTGTGAAATTAATAAGATGTTCTTATTTTTACCAATAAGCAACTACTTTTGTAGCAACTCAAAAAGAAAACACAGTATTTAGGTCAACTATCTGCTGCTTTCTTTCATCACTTTTTTCTACCTTTTTCTCCTACTTCTCCACTTCTCCCTCCCCCTCCTTCTTTTACTTTAGCTGAATTTTTCCAACCTTATTCTAACTCTGCCTTTCTCAATTCTTTTTGTAAATACACTGTTTTCAGGTAAGTAGTATGGTTATGCTTATCTTGATATGAAGGGGGTTGGAAATATATCTCATTACTCAGGAAAGGAAGGCGGATAATACAAAGATTCTTGCATAATTTTTATTATGTGTTAAAAAAAGTCTTTATTCTCCTTTCACATCTAATAGTTTTTTTATCTTTAGTTTCTTCCTATTAATGTGACCATAAAAACCAGAGAAACTCAGGCTGTAATTCACAAGAAAAGATAAAACTATATAATACAAATAATGATACATATACATATGTAAATAAATATATATATTTTATAAAGTCTAAAAAATATATAGTACAATTTTTTGGTTAGAAAAATTTTATCGGAAGTAACAGAAAACCAAACAAAACCAGATTAGGTAAACAAAGCATTGGTATATATAACCAAACCACAAGAAAATCAGTGGTGGGAATAGGGAAAATTGGCTGGTACAAAAGTCAACCCACAGAGAATCTCCAAATCTTTCTGACTCTGAATTTTTGCTAAACAGATGAATGATCTAGTATGTCATATTTAGAGACAGGCTAAAAGATGCATTCTATTGTTAACATTAAAAACTCCTAGAAAAGGTTTCTGCTTGGACTTTATCTAAAAAGTGGGCCATTTATTCATTTCTTTTTTTTTTTTTCCTACCTTGTAATTTATAAAATGATTTTACTCAGAATTAATTGAGTGCAAATGAACACATTATGTTGACTTTTTTGATCTTTAATCATGCAAATTTGTACTTACAGTATAATTAAGCATACTCCATATGCAAAACTATTTACCTTGAAAAAAAGTATTTCAGGAATGTTACTCTGCTTGAATGTATATTTTTGTATACTTTCAAGTTCAGGACTAGATGCTATCTGTTATATCGCTTTAATTTTCCATACTTAAAGAAAGATATATGGTAAATATAACACTGGACTCAGACAATATAATAGTGAAGTTTTTAGTATAATTATTTTGAAATCAAATCAGAGTAATTTTATAGTTTTCTGTATGATTTCTAAAGTAATTAGGAATAAAGAAAAAAGAATACTCAAAAATTTTATGAAGATCCAATCACAAAACTCATGACTAAAATGAACAAAAGCTTACTCAGCACAAGAAACTGCCTATTAACAAAACTCATTTGTCATTCTAAGCAACTTAACTATCACCCTGTCAAATCAAAACTCTTTGTCTACATATAAAGTATATCTTTTCTTCATAGGAAATTTGAATAGTAGTTTCTGTTTAATCAATTCTAAATACAAAATCAGTAACCAATGTGAAGAACTTATTAATATATGAAATTTGAATAGTAATTTCTGTTTAACCAATTCTAAATATGAACTCAGTAACCAATGTAAGGACTTATTAATATGTTGGTAAGAAGCAGGCTGAGAAGATAGAATTGGGGTAAGAGGGAGTTCCTGGCTCTAGCAGATGATGACAGCTTTAAATTTTTATTAATCATATTGACTATACATAGTCTCACAAACTGATACAAACTTCTTATCCCAGCAATAGGCACATTACAAAACTATACTCACTGACACTAGCTTTTAAGCAAAGTTGCTTTACTTTGTCCCACCAAGCACATTCCACATTTTACTCTAAAGACTAAAACTTACCTATACGAGCCTCTTGGATGAAAGCTAAAGGGTCATTTAAGGAAAATGGGGAGAAATCTGAATGTGAGGGGAAACTATTTGCCCAGTCTTCTAGAAGGAAGGAAACAGATTGGCATAGGGTGTTTATTTAAATTACTAAATTACCTTCACAGTGACTTAAAGTCAAGGAGGTACTTATTTGCAAAGCTGTAATAGAAAGTCTTTAGTAGGAAATCTTAAATAAGAGAAAAACCACTTCAGGAACTTGGGTGGAATTTTGAGCTAGGAACATTAAACAATCAGCAAGAAAATAATATAGCATTATTTCATTGATATAGACTGTGCTATAAATAAGCAGGAAAAAATGGGAGGAAGCAGTATACTCTATTGTTTGGTCACTAAGTTTTCCTAGCAAGGAAGAAAATAAAATAGGGTAACACAAGAACTAACTTAAAAGAAGAGCAATAAAGGTACTTTGAAATATCTTTTAACAATCTAATCTTTAACAATAAGCATACATCAAAACTGGGAAGGGGCAGAATAGGAAGAGACCAAAGCAGTTTTTCTTCCTGAGCTTTTTTTAGTCTTTCAGTGCTATGGAATTAGAACAGCAAGCTGAAATGATTTATGAAATAAAAAAAAAAAAAATCCTGCCCACCCAGTTCACAATCATGTGTAATAACTACTGTGTTCTGCTATTTGCCATAATATTTAGCTCAGATGGAGTCAGAAAATCCCACTACACACAGAAGAGTCATAAAAAGAAACAGATTTCCTTACATCTCTCTCATGTGCTTGTACACGGACACACAGAAAAATAATACATGCATATTTTTGCACACATCAGTAATTTCCCTTTTATCCTTTTGCTTTCCCTTTTCTCAAAAAAATTAATTTAGTTTTACTGTGGAAGTAATGCCTATATAAATTTCTCACCTCCTGTGTATACATGTCCACCCTTTTACCTTTTACCTATCTGAAATATTCACAAGAGTTTTATCTGAGTAACTTAGTCTTTAACTATGCATCTGAACAGGATGAAAGTACCACAAGATGCTTTTGTTAATTGATCTATTTTTCTTTATATTAATAATTAGATTTGTTAGATATGTCGCTAATTAGATGAATAGTCTGATATGAAACTATAAATAGTATATTTGTGCTATTATGAATGCTTAAGGAAAACATTCAGAGAAACCGCATATTAAAAGGTGATACCATCAATAATTGATAGATACATGGCAATTGGCAAGTCCTTTGACAACATATATTTAATGCAAAATAATGTGAGTTGTTGTGGAAAAATCAGTTAAATAGCAGTCAGGCCAATTTTCCTTCAAGGACCCTATATTTATGTTGGTAACTTGCACACATAATAAAATAGAGACAAACACAGGACCATTTACAATCAAACCCTCCAGCACTTCAATGAAATTAAGAGGTTGTCAGAAACTGGGAGAGCTGGGTAAAAATCATTGGAAAGGGTGCGATTTAACATGGGTTTAAAAGATAGTTTTGGATAATGAGACTTTGCATGTCACATGTGAGTCTTGCCACAATGGACTACCTAGAAGTGATAATTAAGTTTAACTTTAGTCTTCTTAGTTATATTTTCCCATGTCCTCTGCATGCATGAGCACATAAGAAAATGTGAGAAACAACCAAGCTTGGTAAGTCTGAATGAAGCAAGCTGCTACTATAAGAGGTAGATAATCAGGCAAAGGGGTGGTGTTAATTTTATCTCTGCCATGATCTCACTCTGTGTGTGTGGTTTTGGTTTCTGTTTTGGAAGCCACTCAAAACAATCTGAGCCTCAATTTCTTAAAGATGCAGATTTTGTTCAAATCAATGATTTAGAGGATAAATGAGAGGAAAACTTCATAATGGTGGATATTAAAGCTTCTGGCAGAGGGAAACTTTCTAATTATTTCCACAGGAGAGTCTTAAATGGCATTCTAAACATATTTGTCACAGTCCTCACCCTCCCCTTCCTTGCTCAACACACAGCTGGGATGAGGAATACTATTAAAAAAGGGTTTGCAGATGTGGGTGAGGTGAGGTGTAATGAAGTACTTTATCCTTTATTTTTCACTCCTACTGTGCAGTTCAAAATGATTTCCTTTGCATCCTGTAGAATTCTTTATTGCTCCATAGCTAAACTCCAATGCACATTTAAACAAAATTTCAGAATGCCTATTCCCATGACCCAAAAATTGACCTTGATTATCATTTATGATCCTAGCTCAAGGCAGATAAATAATGTCCACATGATCCTGTTACATGAATTTGGGAATCATCATTCTAAAACATTAAGATGTTATTATCTCTGTTTACATTAAACTTTGAATTGACGTCAATTTATTAAAATGTATTTCTTGATTTTTTTCATTTTTTCAGGCTAATCTCATTCTCCCTCATTAGTTTAATAATTGGATTTGGTAAATGACCCTTAGCTTTTTACTAGTGTTAGAGAAAGGGGATCAAATAATGGATCTGGGGGGCCTCCTTGGTGGCACAAGCTTTAAAGTCTCAACACTATCAAGCTTTTGCCAGCCACTATGGCAAAAGTTCGATCCCCAGCTAGGAAACTGCCCACATGGCATATCAAACCTCTTCTGTTCTTGTCTGTTGCTCACCTAAGCAGTGTATTTCAGTAGATTCATCTGTTCTGCTCCCATCTCTGTCTCTGGTAAATCCTCTCACATCCCCAGACCTACACCTCATTTCTTGTATGCATAAATAAATAAAAATATTTTTAAAAATGGGTCTAATTCTCATAGAAACAGAACATGGGTTGTTTCCTTTACCCTCTAAAAGACAGTACTAATATTGTTCTCTATAGTTATTGCAGCCTTTTAGTTGAAAGTAATAAGAAATATACTCAAAGTAGCATAAAGTGAAAGATTTGAGAAGAAATATTTGAGTCTTTGAGGACCATGTCACTCAAAGTGCAAGGACAGAATTCAATATCTCAGAGAGTTCTATGAAGAGATCATATCTCCCCATCCAACAACTCTCTTTACTTTGCTGGTTGATAGCCAGAACCAAATATTGACATGATTTCACAGATAGTGTTCTTCCTTGTAGCGATCACCAGGTCTGGGTCATGTGATCCTCATGTGAGTATAAAGAAGATGATTCAGTTTTGTGCCCATCTGAACCATGTGGAGAGTTTTCCACATGAAATGTGTTATTACCAAAAGGAAGAAATAAGGGTGTGGGAAATAATTTAAATTTACTACATATTGGCAGATTCCCAAATGCATTAGAATTTCAGCACTCTGTCAATTGGTAGGATTTATGGCAGTCCCTTCTTCTAAAAGTTGCACATAGACTCCCTTTTTTATTTCATTTTAACATTTGCTTTTGTTTTAAAATTCCTTTACAAAAAAAGGATAAATGGGAAATTGTGGAAAATCCATTTATCTAAGAGCTAATTATACTCCACATGCAAAGCAAACAAAACTTTATATGAAACTATAACACTATAGTATTTGTCTGGGAAAACAATAGCTAACATTATCTTTACTATGTGCACATTAGTTTAAGGCACTACTCTACATAATTTACACATATTATAGGAGTTCTTATCCTCATTTTACAGAGAAAAATTGAGAGACTGATTAACTGATGTCACAGAGAAAATCTGGAGTTTCAAGCATTTTTAACTACCATCTTGTTTATGTCACCCAACAGTTTTCACATATTTATGGCTTAGATTTTATATATTGACAATTTTTTGCAAGATGAAGTTTGAAATTCTACAAAATAAGAGGTAATTAAACAGAGTAAGCCATGTATGTAAATGGCTAGTTTTCATCTTAGAACCTAAACCCATTATGGAGAAAACCTCTAAAACAGACATTCCTTTCTCCAGGCTTCAGCATACTTTTCATAATTAAATTGACAAAAATTCTTCATTTTAAACTATTTATTGGTTATACGCTAAAGTTATACTCAGTGAATGTTAGGTTATCTCAATTTTCTCTGATTATTAGACTAAGAATAAATTTTTCTTTTGGAGTTTATAGTAGTAAACACATGTTTTTTTCTTCTTGTCCCTCAATTCCTACATATATAAATACATACTTAAGTATGTATACAAACTTAAGCCAAAGAGGGAAAGGAACTGGAAATCCAGATTTAAACCAATCCATAAGAGCATCTGAAACCAAATATATTTGTTCTGTGTTTATGCGTTTTCTCTTTTATTCATTTATTGTTGAGTATTATCTTTGTCAACTCAGTCTACATAAGTGAGTGAGCAAAAGCTCTACCAGTATCCACTTTTATACCTTTCTTTCAAACACACCTGTAATCTTGGTTTTCACTTTAAACTTCCAAAAGACCAACAAGTTTTTTTGAATCAATTGCTTATTCCTGGTCCAATTAGTTGTTATAGGAAGAGGACAATGGTTGTTCAGACTTGGTCAGCAATCAATTCTCTGAACACAGACAGAATCACACATACAGATGGGGAGAGAGGCAGTTTTCATTATAAGAAGAGCTAGACATTTGAAGAAATCAAAACTATATGTGTCTATAACACTAAGCTTGATATTTAAAGTCACTTACTTCATTTATATATATTTATTGAAAATGAGCTTGATGGTATATTTTTTGAGATTCCAGAAGACAAAAGCAAAATACTTAACTCCAACACCTTACATATTTCCAGTGTAAATGACCTTGATAAACTATGCAAAGGAATATAAAAAATAATTTATTTAAGTGAAAATAATGGAAAACTACCTAATTGGTATCCATTCTCATTCGAAGTATAATAATTGCCAAGGAGATAATTTAATTAATAATTTAATTTTCTTTTCCCTTTCTAACTATAAGGAAAAATAATAAAGAGGTATGAGACAACTCTAAAAGAAACAGGTATAGGAAGGAGAAGAGGAAGGAAAAGGAGAAGGAGACAGATGAAGGTTAGCCCTCAATCAGATAAGGAAAATAGGGTTATAAAATATTTAATATATATTTTAAACAGAATGTGGTTAAGGTTCTGCAACTGATGGAACATTGGTTTGAAATAAAAATAAAACAAATATAGAAAATTCCATCTTTGAAACACTTATGTTTGTATTCTAACATTTGTAGCTATTAATTAGTCAGCAGAAAAATGGAAGAAATGATGGCCATTAACTATTTTCCCCACTGCAGGATGTTCTTTCACCTGAATTTGAAAATGGTGATTTAAAAATGTTCCCCATGTTACCCAATATGTGTTTTAAATATTTTTCTCTGTCTTAAGGTCCTGGTAGCCAAGCTCCCTGATGTTTCAATTATTTGCCCCATGTACTCACATTAGATGACTTCATTTGCTAAAAATTTTTATTTTCTCCTTTGAGATTAAATCCTACCTGGTGTTCAATATCTAAATCTATCTTCTTTGGTCTACTCATTTTATTCCTTCCTCTAACTCTAGTACTTAAACAACATCACTAAAATGTATACTATTTCTCAATTTGCGAGTGATAAATAAGTTTTTTTTTAATATAGTTCCACAGAAGCCACATGTGTACCAAATATAGGCTTTAATATAAATCATGAGGAGAGGGCCTCCAGCATCCCATGAGTAAAGTCTTGAACTTGGTATGTTATAATAGTTAGTCTTTGATCCAAGGAAACCCACAATTGAATTAGCAGAGATGATTTCTTTTCTGCTTTCTTCTCTTTCTCATGCCCCTGGTAGATTTGTAACCCAGAAAACTGTATCATTTGAGACATAAGAGGAATCATTCTATTTGCAACATCACTAGCATCACTGACTCATTAAGTGACTATTAGCAAGAGAAAGTGACAAAGCTAGACATTTCAGGAGAATGAAACTTGTCGCCCTACCGGAATAGTATGTCATTCCAAAGTAGAGAGCAAAACAAAATGATAGTTATAACCAACTGATAAAAAAGATTGTGCATATGGTCCCTTTCTACCATACAGTCTTTTAGACTTATAGTTTGATTGTTTGACTCTAACTCTAAATGGACTGGAAGGGTAGTGTCATGAGGAAGATAATCATGCTGGTCTAAGTTGTTAATTAAACCTTACTGTCTGCTATAGGCTTCTAGTAAAGAGAGAGTAAGAAGTCATAAACATCGATGCCTAAACATGTTGGATTATAAGCAATTGTTAACTAAATATACTGCAACCTCCAAGTAAATACATAAGCTTCTCCTAAGTACCCCCTCAATATTACAATTTTATTTCTACATTTTTGCTTTATCTTGTTTCCAAAATAATTTAAAGTGACTTCCAAGATACATGAAATACTTTGAACTGGCGCAAATTAGAAATGAGCATAAAAGAAGAAAAAGTAGTATTGGTATATTAAATGAAGTTAAGAAGAAAGCCAACTCAAACATTTATATAATATGGACTTATAAAGATACACACCATTTATTCTAGTTCTATAATGAGGCAAAGAGAACAGGACAACTGATGATTTTGTTATACCTCATTTGTAAAGGTATTCTTCGGCTCATAAATAAATAAAAGGAAAATCATCTAAAGTATTCCAAGGTTGAGAAATTCTCAGCCCTTGGCAAAGTGCTAGATAAACAGTAGGCACTTTATACTGTCTTACTGATCATTAGACTATTGAGTATATAACAACTATCTTAAATTATTGTTTTTAGGTCATGCATACTTTTGAAGAAAAATCAAACTGTCTTTTAAGCATGTTTTTTATATCTAGTGAGTTTGGCATAGTGAACTACAGTTATTTGATGTCATTAATATATGAACTGGATTCTTTGTCTTAGAAGACTTCCTGTACCAAACATTGACAATTCATATGGAAATTTATGTGGATCTTTATAGCTAGAGGGTGAAATGGGTCATATCTAAACTTAAAATCAGGACGGTAGGAAGTGGGAAGACATTAAGATCTCAGAACATTCCTTGTAGTTTTCATCAGTTGATACATGACTCATCTCTTTAGATTATAACATGAGTTTACCATATGAGTCATCCTAAAATCCTTCACTTGTACAAGATAACTGATTTTAAACAGAATTAAAACTTTTGCATTTCAACAGTTTCAGAAAACTTTAGGAAATTCTTTATATTTTTTGAAATATGCAAATATGAATAGAACATATAATTAATTGAACTGCCCAACTTGTCATTTAAACTTGATCTGATATTGTCTACTTATTGACTCTCCATCAATAATCAGAACAATGAGCAAACATTTTTGACTCTTGCATAAAATATAACTTTATTCTTCCCCAGCCCACTTGAGGGTAGGCTAGACTTAATGAATTAGTCACTTCAAATGAATAGAGTATATAAAGGAAAAATGTGGAGAAACCTGCCAAGTAATGAAGGTTAATATGACCAATTATATGTCATGTGAACATAAATTACTCCCAGTATTATTCAATTAGAAGATAAATGATCAGGGATATTCTTCTACTAAAATCTAGCAACTACTCCAGACATGAGACAGCATCAAATAAGCCCAATAAATCCAATAAATGAATAGCAAAGAAAGACTGAAAAACTCACAAATCAGAAAGACCAGGTTTGATGTCAGAAGTAAATATAACAGAATAACCTACATTGTATTGGGATGATATTAGTTGAAAATTGATGAAATTCAAATAATATCTAATTAATATATGAATATTGCATTCTTAGTGTAACAAATATACCATGGAACATAAGATAAAAATAGCAAAACTGGGTGAGGGGTATACGAGAACTTTGTATCATTTCTGGGTATTTCTTTACATCTAAAATAAATCTATTTGGTGATGGGAGAGCTATGGTGACCACATCTGAAGGGAGAAGTCCCATATTATCAAATATTAATAAGATTTTAAACAATGGTACTTCATTAATAAAAATAAATGCAATAATATCTAAAATTAAAAGTCTGTTTTGAAGTTTCTTATTATATTTTACAAAATATCCTAGTCATCTATTCATTTTGGAAAAATATAACAACTTTAGAAAAATTGTGGCAAGAGGAGATAAATCTTCATTAAACATACATTTTTAACTAAGAAATAAAAATAAAAATAAAATAAAACACATCTTCAGAGATGTGTCTTCTCCTTATGTTTATTTTCCTGTAACATGACCTTATCTCTAATACTAGTCATAGATACTTATCCCCATTATACTTAGTACCCTGAGTCTTTTTCTTGAAATTCAAAAGTGATTACTACTCACATCCAAATTATTCTGAGATATTTTCATTCTCTTATCCTGTGGCATGTTTATTTTGTTTTAATCAGCTTTTCTCTATCATGAAAAACAACAAATGGTGTCTGAGGTTTTGTTCAGTCAAACTAATAGGCAAATCAGGAAAGCCAGTGACAGACCAGCTGTTTCCCACCTCTGCTATGGATAGACAGAGCAGACTGAAAATACCTGCACACATAGGTTCTGTAAGATCCTCCTTACATGAACTGTGGCTTTCAGAGCAGGTACAAAAGGAAAATGAATTTTGCCACATTTTCTAAGTACCGTCATGCATTTGAAATAAAATTGGCACACATAGATTGGATCTATTGATCTAAATTGGAGCTGGGTAATAAATTAGGGAATAAAAGTAGGAAATACTAATGCTGCATCTTTCTCTAAGAGTACAGATTCAGGGCAAAGCCTTTTCTACAAAATTAAGATATCTGGAAATAGAAAATGTGTGAAATCAAAGAATTTTATTTCTCTGTAGCGTATTTAAGTGTGTAGAGCACTGTCTTTTTAAAGTGCTGGGGAATAAAAGAAGCACTATCTTCATAAGCCTAATGGGAGAAGTAACATAACCCTCTCATACTACTGGAGATAATGTTAATTTCTAAAATGACCAAAGCGATACTGTTTTATGAAAATTATATTGACCTCAGAGCACCATTAAGTACGTTTTTCTCATATTTTGTTATTTCAAATAATATTTTAATAGCATTAATTCATAGTGAGAAGCTATCATCATTTATTCATTTCATGCCAGGGACAGAATTATCCTGGAGGAGAAAAATGCCATAAAAATTTGAGGAGAGCCTCCCTGGTGACCCCAAGGAAGGCTTGAAGACCACACTATGGGGTTTCCACAGGCACTGCAGTGTGAGCTCGATCCCTGGACAGGGAAGGGACCCACATGGCACAGCAGACTTTCCAGTCTCCCCTGCTGCTCCCCTCAACAGTGTATTTCAGTGGATCTGCCTGTTCTGCTCCCCACTCTGTTTCTGATGAATCCACTCATTCCTGGTGCCTCTGGCCTGCAGCCCAGCTCTTGTATGCATAAATAAATAAATCTTTTAAAATAATAAAAATTTGAGGAGACAAGAACAAATTAAAGCATAAAAGTAAAAGAAAGCTTGTATTCTTTTCGGACTTTTTTCAAATTGAAAATTAAATAACAATTTTTAAGAGTAACAAAATTTTTTTCATAAAGTATCTATTGCTAGCACAGTATTTACTATCAAAATTAATTTCTTATAGCATTTAAATAGAAAGATTAATTTTGTACAATGTTCTAGGATATTAAAAACTTTCTAACCCTAGTATCAAGAAAACTAGTTGAAATTCTATAAAAGAAGGAAGATAGCATAGATGAAACTTTCATATGAGTGATGAGCCTTGTTTTTCATCTCACCTTCATTGAAAATTCTTATCTTTCTAACTAAATTTTCAATGAATCAAGTAAAAAGGGAAAAAGAAAACTATAGCCAGCTGTGTGCTGGTGGAAAACCAGTAACTTAGGGGAGAAAAAGCATGTGCATGCATAGATTATTACTTTATTACATATAGTAATAATAAATATATGTGCAATAAATTTTATGACAAATTTTTACTTATAAAAATTTTACTGGCATAAAGAATGTGAATATTTTTTGCTGATTTTCTCAAACTGTATAGTCTCTATAATTTTAGTCAATCTATAGTTGCAATTTACCTATTCATATGATCCTGATATGAATGTTGGTTGATATTTTTCTTTATCTTTACTGATTAAGAGTAAAGTGAAAGTTAAACAGTAAAGAGCAATGACAGAATCTCAGTTTGACCAAATATATGAATATAACCTTTACTGATTCAGAATTATTTTCAAAAGTGTAGAGTTTAATTCCTCAGTTTCCTGTACTACAGAATTAACAACTGCATATTAACATTTTCTCCACCACTTTCCTCAACATAGAAACTATGACAAAAAATAGTAAATCAAATCCTGATATGGAACATTTGCCTATTTCTGATGTAAATACTGTCTCACGTAAATACTGTCCACTTCCAACAACTGAGGTAATGTTACTGACCATAGAGTTGGGAAGAAATGCTCTGTAGTTTATGATTACATAGTATTCCCACCATATAGACATAAAAGTGTAAATAATGTAAAAAGCATAGATAATAACTCTCTCTTTCTATATATACACATAAACACATATATATATACACATATATATAATATTGGAAAGTACTGAGTTTGGAATTTATTGCCTTTGTTTTTAATGTTATTTGTTAATTTAGTTCATTTTAAATTTATATGACTTTATTTTTAAATAATGGCTGTTTAATAAAGTGTTTGCAAATTTTCTGAAAATTTAATGATTATTCTTTCAAGCTCATGAGTCAGCTATAACACACAAGTTGCAGAAAGAGATTTTGTTAAATCTTCAGATAAAATTTTAATGCAAATGAAATTAAAACAGAACTAATTAAATAGAGACCACATTCTGAGCCATAAATACACCTTGAAAAATTTAAAAGTACAAATTCAGTGTCTACTCGCAGACTATAGTGATATTAAAATAGAAGTTAATAACTTCTAGAAAGATATTTTGAAAATCCCAAAACTTGGAAAAATTAAACCATACACATCCAAATAACCATGATTCAAAGAAATCTCAAAAGAAATGAGCAAAATGCTTTGAACTAAATAAAAAATGAACATAGATTAACTAAATTTGTGGTATGCAGTGAAAGTAGTTCCTAAAGGAAAGTTTATAGAATCACATGTATATATTAGGAAAGAGGAACAATTTCAAATCAATAAATCTAATTTTCCACATTAGGAAACTAGAAAAAGATCATATTAAGTCAAAAGAAGAAAACAAAGAGAGATAATAATAGTAGAGCAGAAAATGATGACTTTAAAAAACAATAAATCAATAGAGAAAAATCAGTAAAATTAAAAATTGATTCCTTGCAAAGACATTAAGACTGGTAAGTCTGAGGACAAACTTACTAAGAAAAAAGAGAGGACACCCATGTTTAATATCAAATATGAAAGAGAAGACACTTCTACAGCTCCTATGAAACAACAAAACCATGAATATTTCTACTGTTACAAATTCGATAAGCTAGATAAAATGGAAAATTCTTTGAAAAATACAATCAGCTAAAACCCATGCAAGAAGAAATAAATGTTTGGTAAGTTTTATATCTAGTAAACAAATTCAACCAAAAATTAATAACATTTCAAAAGAGGAAGCACCAGATCCAAAATGACATAGTGGTAAATTCTAACTCTAGCAGATAATTTTAAACAAGAAATTATATAATTTTTCTGAAATCTCTTTTAGAGGACAGAAGCAGACATATTACTTCCTGTTTTTATAATACCAGTATTATCCTATCGTCAAAATAAGAGAAAATAGAAGTCTACAAACCAATATCTTTCATGAAAAGTCCTCAACAATATATTAGCAACTTGATTACAAAAATGTATAAATTATTGTGTGAGTTAATTAAATGAGATAAATACCAGACAGTATACACTAAACATATAAAATGAATTAACATCTTAAAATAAGTTATAACCCATTACAACAGACTAAAAAAGAAAAAAAATAATCAAACAAATAAGTGCAACAAAAATTAAAATAATCAGGAGATAACACTAAACTCCTGTAAGAATGACCCTCTAGCATGCTGGTATCATCAAATACTAACAAGAATATGGAGTGACAGGAACTCCCACACTTTCCTGGTGGGAGTGAAAAAGTGGAAGAAAACTGGGTAATTTCTTTCAAAATAAAATATACTCACTCTTTTTATGTGGTTCAGTAACAATGTTTCTTTGTGATTACCAAAAAGAGTTGAAAACATGTTGACACAAAAACCTGCACATGGATATTATGATTTTTATTCATAGTTGCCAAAACATGGAAGCAATCAAAATGTACTTTAGTTGTTGAATAGACAAACTAGCAGAGCCAAACAATGGCATACTTTAAGTTCCCACTCGATGTTGCCCATAGGTTATTGAGAACTGGGTGACTTAAAGCAAAATGACATCTAACAGAATAATTTTATTTCAGTCAACATTAACTGGGAACTTTTGTCATCAACATTATAACTGTGATATTATTCAATTGTGAATCAGTGATATTATTCAAGAATCTATTGCAGTATTTAGTGCTAAAAAGAAATGATACATCAAGCCATGAAAAGACATAACAGAAACTTAAATGCATAATGTATCTGAAAAGATACATTATGGTATGATGTCAACTATATGACATATGGAAAAGGCAAAACTATAGGAAAAAAATGGTTTGTGTTTGCCAGGGGAGAAGTATGACAGGAAAATAAGCAGAGTGTAGTGGTTGGTAAAAAAGAGTAATTGTTGTGAACCTAAAATTGCTTTGAAATGAATTATCTTTTACAGAACATGATAGGTTTAAATAAGTACTTCAACATCCACCCTGCTTATATCACTGGGTATATCAACCAGACAGAAGATCAACAAGGAAGCAATAGCCTTAAATGAGAAATCAAACCACACAGGCTCCATAGGCAATTATAAGCTACTACACCTTAAAAAAGATTAATATTTTTTCATTAATTATATTTGACATCATTTGTATTTCCCAGGGAGTACCCACCACCATTACACCCATGCACCATCATCTCAGTCCCTTGTTCTCTTTCTGCCCTCATCCCCGTCTATGCCCTCTCCTCCTTCCCTCCCCCAATGGTCCCTTTGGTTTATCTTGGCTTTTTGGTCTTGTTGAGTTTTTTGTATGCTTTTGGTTATAATTGCCCATTTCCTTGAGCTTATTCTTTGTTGTTGTTGTTATTCTTTAATATTCCTCCTAATAGTGAAGCCATTCAATATTTTTCTCTTGCCTTCTGACATGTCTCACTGAGTATAATTCCTTCTAGCTCCATCCATGTTTCTATAAATGTCCCTAGTTTCTCATTTTTGATTGCTGAATAATATTCCATTGTGTATATGTACCACATCTTCTTGATCCAGTCATCTACTTTTGGGCTTTTGGGTTATTTCCAGGTCTTACCAATTACAAATAGTGCTGCAATGAACATAGGAGTACAGGTGCTCTTTTGGATCAGTGTTTTTGTGTCCTTTGGGTAGATTCCCAAGAGCGGGATTGCTGGATCATATGGTAGTTCCATTTCTAGTAGACTGAGGAACCTCCATACGGTGTTCCATAATGGTTGGATTAGCTTGCATTCCCACCAGCAGTGTACCAGGGTTCCTTTTTCTCCACATCCTCGCCAGCATTT
>JAGFMF010011418.1:8373751-8414230 GCA_019455555.1 Galemys pyrenaicus
TTTTTTTACATATGGTGTACCAGTTTTGCCAGCACCATTTATTGAATAAGCTATCTTTGTCCCATTGCAGATTCTTTGCTCCTTTGTCGAAGATCAGTTATCCATAGTTCTGTGGTTTTACTTCTGTGCTTTCTATATGGTTCCATTGGTCTGTGTATCTGCCTTTACACCAGTACCAAGCTGTTTTAATTACTATTGCTTTGTAGTAGAGTTTGAAGTCTGGAAGTGTGATACCTCCATTCTCCTTTTTCTTAAGTAGAGCTTTGGCTAATAGGTTTTTTTTGTGTGTGTGTGTGTTTCCATATGACTTTCATCAATATTTGGTCTATTTCCTTAAAGAATTTCAATGAGATTTTTATTGGTATTGCATTGAATCTGTAGATTGCTTTTGGTAGGATGGCCATTTTGATAATGGTGATTCCTCCTATCCATGAACAAGGGATATCGTTCCATTTCTTTGTGTCATCCTCTATTTCTTTTAACAGTGTTTTATAATTTTCTCTATATAAGTCTTTTGTTTCTTTTGTTAGCTTGATTCCCAAGCATTTGATTTTCTTGGTTTCAATTGTAAAGGATATATTTTTCTTGATTTCTTCTTCTTCAGACTGGTTGGTTGTGTATAGGAAGGTTACTGACTTTTGTGCATTTATTTTGTATCCTGCTACTTTACTAAACTGATTGATTGTTTTAATTAGATTTTCTGTAGAGCTTTTAGGGTTTTCCAAGTATATTATCATATCACCTGCAAATAATGATAGTTTTACTTCCTCTTTTCCTATTTGGATTCCTTGTATGTCCTTTCCCTGTCTTATTGCTCTGGCTAAGACTTCCAGTACTATATTGGGTAGAATTGGAGAGAGTGGGCATCCTTGTCTTGTTCCTGATCTTAAGGGGATTGCTCTCAGTTTTTCCCCATTTAGGATTATATTTGCAGTAGGTTTGTCATATGTAGCTTTTACCATGTTGAGGTATTGTCCTTCTATTCCAAGGGTTTCAAGAGTCTTTATCATGAATGGATGTTGGACTTTGTCAAATGCCTTTACTGTATCAATTGATATGATCATATGGTTTTTGTTCTTCTTTTTGTTGATATGTTGACTGATGTTGATTGATTTTCAGATACTGAACCATCCTTGAGCTTCTGGAATAAATCTCACTTGATAGAGGTGAATTATCCTTTTTATGCATCATTGTATTCTATTGGCTAGAATCTTGTTGAGAATTTTTGCATCTGTGTTCATTAGGGAGACTGGTCTCTAGTTCTCTTTTTTTGTGTTATCTTTGTTTGGTTTTGATATTAGTGTAATATTGGCTTAATAGAACTTATTAGGTAGTATTCCTTCTTTCTCAATTTCTTTAAAGAGTTTGTATACGATGGGTACTAGTTCACTTCTTAATGTGTGGTAGACTTCATTTGTGAATCCATCTGGTCCTGGGATTTTCTTTGGGGGGAGTGCTTTGATTACTTCTTCAATTTCTCTACTTGATATTGGTCTGTTTAAATGTTCTAGTTCTTCTTTGTTTAGCTTTGGATGGTTATATCTTTCTAAAAACTTGTCCATCTCATCTAGATTGTTGAACTTGTTAGCATATAGCTGCTCGTAGTAGTGTTGGACTATTCTTTTAATCTGTTTTGAACCTGTTGTAATTTCTCCTCTCTCATTTGTGATCCTGTTTATTTGTGTTTTCTCCTGTTTTTCCTTCATTAGCCTTGCCCGAGGTTTGTCTATTTTGTTTACTTTTTCAAAGAACCAGCTTTTGGTTTCATTAATCTTTTGGATTGTTTCCTTGATTTCTAATTCATTTATTTCTACTTTAATTTCTATGATTTCTTTTCTTCTGCTGTTTTTTGGATACTTTTCCTGCTCTTTTTCTAGATCCTCAAGATTCAAGATTAGATTGTTTGAATTTTTTCTTGTTTGTTAATGTGAGCCTGTGTTGCTCTGAACTTCCCTCTTAGGACTGCTTTTTCTGCATCCCATACATTTTGGAATGGGGTGACCTCATTGTCATTCAGTTCAATGTATTTTTTTTAATTTCCTCTATGATCTCCTCTATAATCCAGTTTTTCCAGTAGTGCAGTTTTCAATCTCCATGATGTGGGTGGGTTTCTTGTCTTCTTTAAGTGATTTACTTCTAACTTGATACCTTTGTGATCAGGGAATACATTTGGGATGATTCTGATCTTGCTATATCTGTTTATGTTGTTCTTGTGTCCCAGTATGTGATCGATTCTGGAGTGTGATCCATGTGGGTTTGAGAAAAACCTGTACTCTGACTTTTTAGAGTGGAGAGTTCTATAGATATCCACTAGATTCATGGTTTCTAAGTCTTTATTGAGGACTCTGGTCTCTTTGTTTATTTTTTGTCTTGTTGATCTGTCCATTGTTGAGAGTGGGGTGTTAAAGTCTCCTACTATGTAAGTGTTTTCCTTAATGTTTTCTTTCAGGGCTGATAGTAATTTTCTGATATATTTTGGAGCTCCTTCATTTGGAGTGTATATGTTGATGATTGTTGTGTCCTCCTGATGTATTGTGCCCTTGACCATTATATAGAAAAAAGATGAATATATATTCAAAGATGTTTTGATGATAGACTACAAGTAAGGTTAAAAAAAAAGTCAATAAATTCATGTAGATTGAAATCATATCAAGTACTTTCTCTGATAATAATGGTATAAAACTAGAAACAACACTAAAGAAAATGGGAAAAAAACTCAAAAACCTCAAATACTTGGAGACTAAACAACATACTACTGAATGCCTGATCTTACTCATACATAGAATATAAAGAAACAAAGCAAAGAACAAACTAAACCAAAACAAAACCTGACAATAGATTTGAAGCTACCAGAAAGGGAGGGTGAGGAAGGGAACAAAGGTTCAAGGAGATCCAAGGGACTCTGGTGGAGGATTATCTGTGTGTTGCTGGTGTCCATAGTGTGGTAACACACATCTGAAGAGGTGTGAATCTACACCCCAAATCTTATACAGTGTTTGTAAAATATTGTTACTGCAATATAATACAATGCAATAAAAAATGAATAAAATAGATCTACTATATGAGCCAGTAATTCTAATCCTGCTTCTACACAAGGAATGCATAAACACTAACATGAAGACATATATGCCCTCCTTTGTCCATTGTAGCATTCAATTACAATAGCCAAGTAGTAGAAACATCTAAGTGCCCAACAATTGATGAGTGGGGAAGGGTGGGGAGTGAGGAGCAAAGTAGGGAGTGGAGTCAATGGACTATGATGCAGGATTATGGGTTCTTTGGTGGTGTGCTTAGTGTGATAACATGCATCTGAAGAGTTGTGACTCTATACTCTAAGTTATATTTAGTGTTTCAAAACAACCAGTGTTGTAAAAATTGTTTTTTTTATAAAATCAAAACTAAAGACTTGGAAATAAAAATAGAGTTAAAGACTTATCTTTTTTGCCCCACTAGCACTAACATTTATAAATGCACGGAGGAATTTCAAGTCACTCATAAATCAATGTATTCATTCATAACTTCATAAATTCAAATCATACCCAATACTTCTGCATTTTTTCCAAGCAAGATATAATACCTAATACATAAAACTCTCATGTTTTTCAAATTGAATTGATTTTTTAGGTAAAATACTACCAAAGGAAGTTTTACATTAGTATTTTTCAAATTTTGCTGTAATTTTGGTATATTTTTAAAATTACAGATACTTTCTCCTATTGGGAGATAAAGATCATTCTAGCCTTGTGTCAACTTTCTTCTCTGTCTGGCTCACAGCATAATTACATCATGCTGGTGTTGGTGGTACACACCACAGAGAATGCTTCCAAACAGATTTCTGATATTTGTTTCAACTGGAGAGATTTAGGGCAGAAACATACCACTGAAGCTTATCTGAAGTTATTTTCTGGTGAAAAATATCAACTCTATTGAGTAGAGGTTGGTGGATATACAGAATGTATGTCTGAATTCTGTTAGAAATAGTGGACCAATGACTGAAGTCCAAATAAAGAACCAATAAATGTTTATTATCTCCCCTCCTTCAAAGTAATTAATGGATATAACTTTTAAGGAAGATATCAAATTTAAATCCTTTTAAATCCTGCAACAATCTTATCCCACCTTAATTATCCTACTTTAGTTTCCACCAATCTCTTCTTACTTTGGACAGGTTACTGTGGCATTCCCAGTGATATAAAATGTTTAAACTTGGTTTGAACTTCATGGTGTTCTCTGCACTTGGAAAGTCCTTTTCCACTTTCATCTTTCCAAATAGTATTTATCCATTAAAGCCCAACTTAAACCCTACATTTCATTCTTCTTATTATTATGAATGATGACAGTTCAGCACCATTAATATCTGTATACTAAGCATACAATAGAGGAAGATTTTTAGGAATATGTTGAATTTGAAGTTCTTATGGAAAATATACATAACAGATATCCTATAAGAAGCTAGAAAACTGACAATATAGGGTTACTGAAAGTTGGGAGGAGCTGTATTTATACACAATAAAAGCAGAATCAAAAAGATTGCCTAAGCCAATGTAAGACTACAGAGAAAGAAAAGAAAAGAAGACAAAATGAATGTTTAAAAATTGGATTATGGACCAAGCAGTGGTGACTGAGTGGTGTCAGGCAGAGAAGAACAAGAAAAATCTGTTCACATGAATTAAAAAAGAAAAAAATATCAACTATAAGGGAGTATATTCTAAGGTATCTAATATAGCTGAATCTGATATGACATGAACTTTGGTTTACCAATTCTCACCATTGTCTATTTATAGACTATTTCTTTTAGTTCCAGTTTTTATAATGTAGAATCTGATTTGTCATGATCAAATTTAAGATTATGTCTCCCTCTTATCCCATTAGCTTTTGCTAGAATAAGACAGATCTTGTACTATAGACATAATTTTCTTTTCTGCAAGGCCCATGTCAGATAGTTTCCAAAGATGAGAGTATGGATGAGACATAGTCCCCAAAATATGTTTTTTTCCAGGAATTAATCCTACTCTCCA
The DNA here is from genome assembly GCA_019455555.1 of Galemys pyrenaicus. Classification (NCBI taxonomy): domain Eukaryota; kingdom Metazoa; phylum Chordata; class Mammalia; order Eulipotyphla; family Talpidae; genus Galemys; species Galemys pyrenaicus. The sequence goes on from JAGFMF010011418.1 coordinate 8,378,770, forward strand.
AAAAACTCCAACTGACATACCCTGCCCTCCACTTACTCATCATAAAAAAATATACATGTTCTTCACTGGATCTCAATTTATAGCTAGTTCTTTAATCTTTGGCACAATTTGGCATTTTCTATTACTATCTTTTGTTAGGGATATTAATTTGGTATTCACTATTACATCACTTCAGGTTAAATAAAAATTTTATTTAATGGGAAAACAAAATTTTATCTGATACTAAACAACCCATTGTCTCCATTTTTGCCCAAAGAAGAAGCAAATGAGAAGTAAGAAACACCCAGACATTAAATTCCTTTTCTCCTAATACTGTGAGTCACAGACCTTAAGGCCATAAATTATTAATTTACCTACCCACAGATTGAATGCTATATTAATCACATCGACAACCATATTTTATACTGATGTTCTAATTCTGTTCTGATTTAAATCACTTAGATTTATTTTTCATTTATCATAATATTACCAAGTATATTTTAAGAATATTAAAATTATGTCTATTCAATTATCAATTTACTAGAAATACTTACATCTTAAGTGAAAATTTTCCAACTACACCTTAAAAATAACAATGCATTCATAATTTCACATCAGTACTGTAAATGGTTGGGGATGAAGCAATATATTGGCTACAAATGGAGTGTAAAAAAAAAAACTTTGGGGGATGATGAATGTACCCTCTGTCTTGATTATTGGCGGTTATAAGACTATAAACTTGTCAATATTCATAAAAATGTACATTCAGAAGGGTGAATTTTATGACAAATTACATCTCAATAAACCAGAAAAGGAGAGTAAATGTGAGGATAAAAACAAAATACAATAGATATTTAAAGGATATTTGGTTTTACAGTGTTTCCAGAACCTCTCAATATAGATGACAAAAAAAAAGGGAGGGCAACTTGAAAATTCTCTGAAATCACTTATTATGAAAAAAGCTCAATTATACAATTATACAATTGTTATGCTGAACAAATCACTTATTATGAAGAAAACTGAATTATACAATTATACAATTGTTATGCTGAACAAATACATGAGTTATGAGTGATTTTCTATTTTACAGATAAGGAAATTGCAATTGAATTTAATTATTTTCTCCATAAACTGTTAGTATGCAATAGGATGATCTATGTTGACTATAAAACACAAATGCTTAACTATGCAAATTTGTAAGGGAAACATTCAGTCAGTAAAGCTTTGATTTTCTATAACAGGGCTCAGCTCAGAGTAAAGAGAAAACAAATAATGGAAATAATCAGTGATGGGGCATGACAGGAGGGAATAAATATGGTTTGTGAAGGATTTATATCTTATATTAACATATATTCCAAATCAGATATTTTTTAAATGACTCGGAATCGCCACTCCTAGTAAACATCCTGGTAATTCAATACTCATCAATGCTTGGGAGTTCCTAAATAGAACATATTCCTAATGGATATGGATGTAGGACATTGAGATTAATAAGAGAAAGATAAGTCAGAATGGAACTGACAGTGGAGAATTAAGAGGTCTTACAACCAGGGGACTGAATATGACCTTCAAAAAGGTCATACAGAATCTCTCTAGAGAAGGAGCAGAATTAACATCTTTGGAGTAAACTTGCTTAAGTAATCTAAGATTTGTCAAAAGTATCCTTTTGTTACTTGAACTATCTGTTAAAAGAGTTTGTTGTTGTTGTTTTTTAATTGGGATTAATGTGAAGAAATAGAATCCTGACATTTGAAGGGGAAGTTGTTAGGGCAAGCATATAAACATTCTGTTCAATGAAAAGTTTAACTTTCCCTCAAAGCTTCAGCTTCCTGGGTACTGATGATTACAGTGCAGTGCCTAATTCTATGGTTGCAATGACAATTACAGGTATCATAACTGCCACTAAGCAGCTCCAACATATTTACATCTTCTATGTAGACAAAAATAATAGTGTCAAAACGCTAGTGTAAAATCATAAATGAAGGTTGTCTGAATGTAATTATCAAGGTCATCCTTCTCCATAGTACTATTTTTAAAAACATATACAGAAGTTTAAATCTAAAGTAGTTTATTGTTTCAGGAACACATTTAGTTTAGATTTGCATAATTATGAAATACTCAGAGAAAGTTTTTTGATGTTCCCAAGAAATGAGCATTGAGGTAAGCAATAGTGTACCCACAATCTTTCACACATGATAGTCATTTAGTCCTTTACTTCAGGCCAAAGAGGAAGTACATTTCCAATTAATAATTCAATGCATTTGTACATGATTAGATGAATATTTTGGATGCCATCCTTAATATATGAAATGGAAACTAAATGTTGTTTATGCATATATCAATGATATTAAAAAATTCTCAAACATAATGGTGACTTTCTTGCTTCCCAATTGATTTTTAAATATATAATCAGTCCATTGTATATAATCTAAGTATCTGCTTAGTCTTTTATACTATTCAGTGTAATCTTGGTAAGTAGTCAATTATTTTTTATCCTAAAACATATTTTATAGTTATCTGACCCTTGATGCTATTTGACCTACAATTTACCCTCTTCCAACTTTCCAGAGAGCCCTTGACTACTTATGTTTTTCACACAATTCAATGAAGCTGCTTTCTTGGACGTTTTATCAAATCTAATATTTTCCCAATCCTAATTTTTAAAGGCGTGTCTATTCAAAACAAATTTCCCCTCATTTTGTTTTCATAAAATTATATAACTTGCAAAGTTTAAAGAAATAGTTTGTCTCCTTTCATTGTGAAAGTTTGTATTATGCAACATTTTACACTTAAGATAGAAATAATATAGCAGGTATTGTATGTACTCAGCACTAAAACATATTAATATTTTACCATATTAACTTCTGACCTTACTTTTCTAAAAGAATAAGAAAATGATACATAAACAACTACAGTCCTCACTGAGACCTTTCCCTCCAATACTTTCTTCCCAGGCAAGGTATTTTTTTATTTTCACACATTGTTTTGTGTACATTTACTACATATTATGTATATTCATAGATAATATATACCATTAATGTGTCTTGATACTTGCATGAATTTTATCATGTTCTCCTGCACTTTTTGCAACTCAATTTCTATATATAGTATATTTTTAAGATAACCCATGTTTAAGTATGCAAATCATTTATTAATTTTAAATGTGGATATTGTTTCATTATATGACTAAATCATGCTTCATCTATTTCTTTACGAAGTAACTATTAGATTCTCTTTAATTTTTTGCAAGGATAAAAAGTCTTTTGTACAGTACCTTTGTATATGTCTCAAAAGAATAAAAGTGTATAAGAATTCTTTCATATTTTCCAATACTCTTCCCATCTGATTAATAAGAGAATTGATTTTCAGATGAATTTTACATCTCATATTTTTCTCTCTACTTATATTGAAATATAATTGCAACAATATTTATAAGACTTTTATTTAGCTCTTTAACAAAATGCCTGCTAAATCTTAATACATTTTAATGTAGACATGATTTTAATTTTCATTTCTTTTTCATGAAAAATATATTATTCTGTAATTTACATTAATATCTTTAGTCTTCAGGTTTGCTTATGTGATTTTGTATGTCTTCATTCACATTAGTTCATTTTTTTAAAAGATTTATTTATTTATGCATACAAGAACTGGGTATAGGTCAGGGGTGTGAGAGTGAGAGGGTTCCTAGAGATAGAGTGAGGAGCAGAACGGGTGTATCTACTGAAACACACTGCTGAGTGGAATCAGAGGATACACTAGGAGAGGTCTGCTGCTCCAAGTGCCTTGTGGGTCAGCTTCCTGACTGGGAATAGAACTCATGCAGCAGTGGCTGATAGCTTGATAGTGCTGAGACTTAATCCCCTGCACCACCAGGTCAGCCCCTTATTAGCTTGCTTCTTTAGGGATTTAATGATTTAAAAATGTGAGCTCTTACTCTTGCATGAGTCCTTTGTTGGTTGAGATGAAGATGCACATCTTTAGAGAGGATTTGTATCTGTTCCTGGTAGAGAAGACTCCCAAACCAAGGTTGTTTTAAAACAAACACGATGCTAAGTGATTGCGAGCCCACATGAATGGTATATCTTCATGCTTCAAATTCACATCAAGGATTACTTCCAGTTGATAGTTTTCAGAGAACTTTTTTTTTTCCTCTCCTTTACCCAGTGTCAAGGTCACGACAGCTTTGCTTCCCCACATTCTTTTCTTGTGGACCAATTTTTATTTGGTTTCTGTTTGCTTATTTATTTGTTTGATTTCTAGCTCATATATAGATGATGCTTTTTTCATGTCTTTGTCCATTTCTACCATCTTGAATGGCTTTGCTCTTGTGCCTCATGAGCAACTGACTGATGAAGGTTCACGTTAATAAAATAAGAAATATTTGGGGACAAAGATCTTGATTTGGGCTTAGACATATTACCTGTAAAACTCATAGAGAAAATGACAAGCAGATGCTCCAGACTTTGGTGTGAACAAAGAGGTGAGTGTGAGAACAATATGTGAAGCCTTGACTGTACATGCCACTGGTTATATGTGTGGGGAGTAAAAATAGAAGATTTAAGAGAGAGGTCCAAGTACCCCATCAGAGAAAGTCAAGTGAAAACAGTTGTTACACTTAGAGCTTATATATTGCATGCAGGGTTTTAAATAATTTGAGCCAATATTTAAAAGACAGCAATTACATATTAAAATATGGAACTTCTGTTTCTGTTGAAAAATCAGTATCTGGCATCATAATTCATATTATTTCTGAATTTAATCATAGCAAGCATCAGCTATAGTTGTGTGTCTATTTGCTTTGAATAGGCCATATGTTTTCTCAACTAGATTACATTCATCTCTTCTATTACTTAGTCTCTGCATGAATTTGAACTTAAAGAAATAATTTCCAAACAATTGCTCTATCTAATGTTGAAGAAGACATGAACCTTAATGTGTCTGGAATAGAAAACAAATGGAGATTAAAAAAATCTACTGGGATATTAACTGATTTTCCCAAAAGTAGAAAGACACATAAGGTCCCATTTTTAATGGGAACAGGAGTGTTATGTGTGTTAGGTCTCCTGCCCATTTACATACAAAGCCATGTGGGGATATGACTTCAGAGACCTGTTATTGGCTCAGAGGGGATGAGCACACAAACAGGAAATGTGGGTCAGGCCTAGGAACAACAAAAACATAAATCTTTAAGGTGCTTGATAATGCTGAGAGAGGAGAGTTCCACCCACAATTAGTGAGGAACTGCATTGGGTTCACTCATAACACATATCTCCAAAAGAGTGATTTAAGCAAATGTGTGGTTCAAAGGTTATGAACACACACACACACACACACACACACCACATACTCACCACTTGAGACAGCTTCAGGGAAAGAAGTAGCAAGTGAAAGCCAGGTTTATATGAGAGCATTAATGTGAAGCAAATGTTCAGAGAGTTCACAGACTGAAGAGAGTTTGCTGATTGGACTATGAATTTGAGAGAAGCACAATGGATGAGTTTAAAGAGATGGGTTAAGAGAGTTTAAAGGGGTCAGAAATGGTTTTGAGTAGACTCTTACAGGAATCAAAATGAGAGATGATCAGAAAATCTAAATTCTTAGAGTATCACAGACAGGAATAAAAATATGTAGTGAGCTTTGACCCTACTCCAGACCTCCAGGAGACAGGGGCTAGAGAGTGAATCAGTTGTCAGTGGATTTAATGATTTAATCAGCTATTTAATCAAGTATGTTAACATAATGAAGCCTCTACAGAAACTCAAAAGAGGGTCTCCAAAGAGCTTTCAGGTTGATAAACGTGTGAAGATCTGGAGAGACTGGCATACTCTACACCCTTTCCTCATATCATACCCTATGAATCTCTTTCATCTGACTGTACCTAAATTATATCTTTTGTACTAAGTCAGGGATCTAGTGTGTAAATGGGTTTCCTGATTTCTATGAGTCATTTTAGAAAATTATTGAAACCTGAAGAAGAAGTTGTGGGCAGCTTGAACTTGTAGCTGGCATGGAAGTAGAGGGCAGTCTTGGGAAATAAATCCTTTTCCAGTGGAACCTGATGCTGTCTCTGGGTAAATAGCATCATACTTGAGCTGAATTGAGTTAGAAAACCCTGTTGGTGGTATTTATTGGTGTAGGGAATCTTGACACACTCATGTTGGAACTTGGTCCAGGAACCCTACACAGAACCCATCAGAAGATAGAAAGTCAATGGACCATAGTTAAATTTGAGTGCTTGAAGTTTTCTTTCAGCTCTATTAGGTTTAGAACAATCTTATTTAAAGTAAACAAGTAGACAGAGATAATTATAACTCCTGAAATACAAAAAACACAATAGATAGAACCAAAAAAAAATCATTGATATAATTAGGAAATGGTCCTTAAAATATATAAATTCTGAATTTTAAATAGTTACATAATTCTACACATGAAAATATTTTATGCAGATCAATTAACACCCAGTTTTTTCTGAATTATTTGATATAAGGCTGTAAACAATTTTTTTCAGGCCTCCGGAATGCAGAAATGAAATTTTCCTGCCAGAGGAAAAAATTCAGTCTAACTTTTGCCTTCTCCAAAGAAAATTTAAAGAAAGAAAAAAACTAAGCAGTTGCTATAGAATGTCCAAAGTAAACATATTATGACCCTGAAATTACATTAAGAAATAATCTATAAATAAAAAATTCAGAATCGAAGGGTTATGTTGAAAGGTTTACTTCTGAGCTTTGAAATTTGCTTAAATAGGCTGTAGAGAGTACTTTAGGTTTTACATTTGGTCTTTGGAGTTGTTTTGCGAGAACTGATACAATATTATTTGAAATGTTTTGTGGGAAAATCCCTTTTTATCAAGAGAACAAAGGACAGGACCTGACCAGGCTCAACTATTCTTTGATAGAGAGCAGCATTTTAAAATGAAAAGAATAAATTTGGGAAACATCATTTAAAAAAACTTCTAAGTTTACTGTTTTTTTTCCCCCTAAAAGAACACAAAATCAGCAACAGTGAAATTCTGGGAAGACCCTGGAACCAGATAAAACAATCTTATTAAACACTGAATCATGGCTAAGAACAGTTACCCAGCAACCAAGGACCTCATCATTTCCTACAAATCTTCCACAGTGCATTTTTTAACAATCTCATAAAACTAAAACAGAATAAAAAGATCATGCAAAGAGGTGGGAAATGAAGAAAGATAAGGAAAGTGGAAACTGAATATTGACTGCAAATTTGATCCAGATACTCAAGGATGGCATAAGGTCAAGCAACTGAGATCATAAAGCACATGAAATATTCTATAACTCAGCTATCTGAAGAGCAGGCAATAGGAGGTAAACAACACTGAAACTTTAAAGGCTACAGCTAACAATAGAGAACCACAAGACATGACATCAGGAAGGAATTAGACAATCCAACCCTTCATTTGGCAGATAAGTGAACAAACTCTTGGAAGTAGATTTTCTGGTCTATGGGCCAATAGATACAGGGGGCTGAGGAAATAAGCAGCCTGGATCACTATTCTATCAATCATACTGTCTCATGTTGAATACAAGTGATGTTAAATAGCAACAGGTGTCAAAAAATAGCAACTGCTGTTATATAGTTATTAGTCAAATTTAACTATACTAACAGTAACCTCCTATTCTCCTACGAGATTAAAATATTTAATAATATACTAGTAAAAGACAGCTTCCACTGGCTATTGAGTTCAGACTGTTTATTACTGAAGTTTTATAAGTTCCCTTTTCATTCACAACCGCATATATGTTGTCCACTATGTTCATTAAAAATTGATAATATTGTTAATATTGACAATTGATAATAATAATAATTGATAATATTTATTATAATACCAGGGTGGAAACACCCTGGTAATCAAAACTAGAAGGACACATGGTCTCAGTCTTAAGTGTGAATAACTGCTTAAGAATGCAGAGATCTTTAACTGAGGGGCCCTAGAGTTCTATCAATTGCTAGCATTGCCTTACCCAACAAAATATTTTCTCACTGCAAGTAAAAAATACCAACGATTAGCTGTCATAATCAATTCAGATTGTTGTGACAAAATTCCATAGATTGGGTCAGAGTTTAGGGTGCTACTAGCATATGTAGATTCTTGGAGAGAGTCCTCTACTTGGTAAAGTGTTAAAATGACTTTTCCTTGGTGTATGCAATGTGGGGTGTGAACTGGCAGCTTATGTCTCTTCCTTTTAATTTTTTTTTCTTTATTGAAGTACCATTGGTTTATAACATTATGCATGTTTCAAGAATACAACTTATATATCAACACATGTATATATTATGTTATGCATACTCCAAAAGTTTAGTTTTCATCTTTCAGCATACCATTGACCACTTTCATCAATTTACACACCTCTTACCCCTCTTCCATTTTTCAAAAGAACACTAATTCCATCTTAGGGGGCTCTATTCTCAAGACCTCATCAAGGCCTAATTACCTTCCAAAGAACCCATCTGCAAATACCATTATACTGGAGATTAAGGCTTCAACACAGGGATTTGGGGAAACACAGACATACCATCCACCAGAAAAACCTAGTAACATTATTTTTAAAAAGCTTTAGGAATAGGCACAAATGTATACTTTCTATATGCACTGTAAGAATCACCTTATTTCTAAATAGTTCATTTAAATTTTCTGAAGATCCTTTCAAGTTAAAGAGTGATTTGGTAAACCAAGTGGGGAAAAGACTATTCTAGGCCTGAGGCAAGGCTAGGAGAATTTTTGAAGTTGCAGAAGACAGGATGAAATATCATTACTCAGCTTGGAATTGTGTTGAGTGTTTTATAAAGGTTATTCAATTTTAATAAAACCCCCTATAACTTAGTCATTTAATTACTTCTATTTTATAGTGGAGGAAATTTAGGCTTGCAGAATCTGAGCCACATGTGCAATGTAAGTCTAACAAATGGCAAAGCCAGAACTTGAAGCCAAGATTCAAAATTCCAGAACCAGCCTCTTAAACACCTCATTCTGCAAGTCTCTCTCACACTATGACCACGAGTACATTTCCATTTTTAGAGCAAACTTGGTTTTTTAAAGACTGGTTTCATATTTGTCTTACTTTAACATTCAGTAGCATGCTGAATTTACTTTCTTTTTTAAAAAATCATAAATAATAACCACATTTATAAATCTAGTAATTAAATTCATCATGATTTTCTGAGAGCTTTTTTAAAAATGTTATTGATTATTTTGTAATTACTAGCTGATGAGAACATGTGGTTCCTTTAGCTCTCTATTCAGTAAATACGACAAATTTAAGAAGAAATTCCAGCTTATATATTAGTTACTGTAATGGGGAAATCTATTCAACTAAAAAAAAATAAAAAAAATCAAAAGCACAGATTTATCTTAAAAAGAAAAGAGTTTAATGTAAACCTCAATTTATGTAAGTTATTGTGAACTTTAAATTGGACAAAGCTCAAATATGAAAGATATATGTGAGCTTTCTATTTTCTTACAAAAGCATTAAATCTGTAAGTTCACTTTTGTCACATTCTACATATTCTACAGACTGCATAACTGACAGACAGAAATGCTTATAAAGGAAAAAAGTATAATACCAGACACTTCTAAAAGTACATTTCCCAAAATAATTACCATTTTTTAATAAATAAAAGATGAATACATTTATAAGATTATTTTGTGTACTTTTGAGATAATTATTTTTGGGTTCCCAAAAAAGGAGCCCCAACAAATCATTGTTTGAAAACCATACCATTGTACACTTTTTGATTTCTTCTTTCTACATTGCAATAAGTCATGATAATCCATCAGAAAGTAATTAAAAATCACAATTGTATTCTTAAAGTACCCAAAGACACTTTCAAGTTGCAAGTCAAACTTGTTTTTCATTCATTAAGATTTTAAATATTCTTATGGGATCATGGGAAACACCCCTGTGTTCTTCAAGACCTTAACTCCTTGTTTACTGTTTGTCTCCCAGATATTACTCCCATTTTATTTATAGTGCCTTTTATATACATTTATACAAATTGACTAAAAGTCTGTTCTCTCAATTTCTTTTCCAGTAATCCCTTACAGTCATGTCCCTGTCCTGTCTTTAGCAATCACTGTAAATTTTCTCCTAAATTTCATTTTCAAGTAAGTGTCTTACTTTCAACCAACAGTTTCTGCCTGCCACACTGTAGTACCCTAAGTCAAACAGCCTTTTGTCACATTGGAACCTGAACTCTATTGTCCCTACAACTGGTCAATTAAACTAAAAAACAATCATCATTTTCTTTTTTATATATACACCTGAATTCCCTTCTCCATCTCTAGAGGATTTGCACACATTAGTAAAGACACAAAGTATGGTTAAATTCAATTACCTGAATACCCTACTCAGCACTCAAGCAACAGAATATAGTTGCAGAAAAGGCAAATTTGTTGCAAACTTGAATTTCAATGACTACAAGTATCAGGTGAGTGTTTAATGACACCTAATGGTCATACTTCATTTACCAACTCCATTCACACTCTAGTTTTCTATCTCCTCAAAACTGTAATACCTTCTCTGCCAGTCTCAATTTCATTTCAATTCTGCCCTTTCACTGGTAAAAACCATTTGCAAGAAAGATCATGAAGAACCACTCACTCACACGTTCTCTGAAGGGGACTCCATCCAAGGGACCCGGGCTTCTCTAGGGGCAGCATTTCTCTCTAGGTGCTAAGGATGCACTTGGCGCAGACTCTGTGGAGAGGGGACAAGTTTGAATGGGGGATGGTCACCTGGGCAGTCTCCCTTTCTGTTCTTTCTTAGATTGCTGATGACATTTCTATAAATGTCCTCATGTGAAATCCAGATTCCAGAGAAACCATGGACGTCAAGCCACTTTGCAGGGAGAGATGGAACTCTGCAGTGAGACCTGCATGAATATACAATTCTTTTGTTGTTCAGACATCTAGCATAACTAATACACAGATTCCCGACTTAAAAAAAAATGACGGTACTTCAAAAATGTTATTTTAATGTTTGCTGATTAAGTGTATAAAATTGTTGTCTTTATGCTACTGCCAAGATAATTAAGAAAAACCCAATAATAACCAATACTCATAAGGTGACTTACAATTCCCATATACAATTTTTAAAATAATATTTATTTGAACTCTCCATTGCTGCAGGTTAAAGTTTAAACTCCTACCTATGGTTGAAAACATAATCTCCACTCACCTCTCCCATTCCATATCTAGTCCAGTTCCCCAAATTTAAAGTACCACACAAAGTTAACTTATTTTTATTCATCAAATATATTCTGTTTTCTCACCTATCCTGATTTTTACATATTCTCCATCTGAGAAATATTGCTTCTTCAGTTTATCTAGTATTCTTTCAACTGATAGAGGATGTGTCACTGCTTCCCAGAAGTCTCTTTTGTTCCTCTAAGACTTAGATATCCCTCCCACATTTATCCTAATCTACTATAGTTGTTAGATACCCCTCCTGCACTATTTCCAATATAATTATCTGCAAGATACATTTCTTAGGGGCCTCTCATTCACCATAGCATTAGCTCCCATTCAAAATTTTGAGAGATTTCAGAATAGGCAAGTTTTCATAGACATTCTCTCATCTGATGATCACAGGAGCCTTGAAAGGGCAGAATAAACTATTATTGTCATCTTAGATTATAAATGTGGAACCCAAGACTCAGGAAAGTGAAGTAACTAGCTCAAGAGGAGACAGGTAAAAAATGATAATTTGGTTCTAGGTGTTCATGCTATAAACCACATATTCTTTTCATGTAAATAGGATACTAGTTCTAAATTAACTACATTGTCCCAACACAAGTCTTTGAAAGTATGAGTGATAGATATGTATATATGCATCTATTTCTGAAAATTTATTAGCCATCTCAGAAATTAACTAGCATTATATAACATAATTACTAGCAATGGCACTTTAATGAGGTTGAGAGAACCCAAAACTGAAAAGATACTCATTCTATAAAAGCTAGTTCCAGGGCCTCCCTGGTGTAGCAGGTTGAGAGCTGCACTGTGAAGCATCTGTGGCACAGCAGTGTGAGTTCAATTCCTGGCCAGGGAGGGAACTCACATGGTGTGGCAGACCTCTCCTGCTTCGCCAGCTGCTCCCCTCATTGGTGTATTTTAGTTTATCTGCCTATACTGCTCTCCACTCTGTCTCTAGTGAGTCCTCTCACCTTCCACAAATCTGGTCTGTACCCCAGCTCTTATATGCATAAATAAATAAGTCTTTTTTTTTTTTAAAAAAAAAAAGCTAATTCCATTGTTTTCCCTTAGGAGATAAAGCTTAGTGTTGTGTTTACGAATGTTGTCTGTAAGGAAATAGGAAATTCTAATATGGGAACTCTCTGTTCGTTTCCTAGCATATTAAAAAGCCACCACATTTGACATCTGCTTTTGAAGGGGGAGTACGTTGTACTCCCTCAACAGTCCCCACCAAATATGCCTTCTATCATATCCGTTCTTTTAATGAACTAATCTTAGTTTATGAAGAGAGTAGACAGTAAAATAAATGATAAATGAAAATATTACAAGCACAATAAATACTTTGAAACTGGCCTAAGTGATATATTTGTGGATATGTCTGCAATGGCTAGTGAAATGAAAGCAAAAGTAAACAAATGGAAGAACATCAAATTAAAAAGTTTCTGTGCATCATTAAAACAAAAAGGAAACTTACTGAATGGGAAAAACATTTGAAATCATCTATCAGACAAGGGATAATATATATAAAATTTATAATGAACCCATAAAACTTAGCAACAACAACAAAAACCCAAACAATAGGATCTAAATACTTCTCTTAAAAAGACACATAGATAACCAACAGATACATAAACAATCGTAGGCACAGGAAATAATATTCAGTATACTTTATTTGAGATATTCAAGTCAAAACCACAATGAGATATCACTTCATACCTTTTAGAATGGCTATCATTAAAAAGATTAAAAGCAATCAGTGTTAGCAAGGATGCTCATATATTTTCCGTATTCTGTTGGTGGGCATATAAATTGGTACAGTTAATTAGAGAAAGCAGTACAGAGAGTCTTCAAAAAATTAAGAATAGAAATACTATGTGAGTCAGCTATCCCACTGCTGGGTATTTACATGAAGACTACAAAAACACTAATTGCTTGCAGCATTATTCACAATATTCAAGATTTGGAAATACCCTAAATGACAATAAATAGATGAGTGGCTTAAGAATATATAGTGTATATATACAAATACATGGGGGGTGGTATATATAGGGGGAGGGACACTACTTAGCTATAAAAAGGGTGAAATCCTGTCATTGGCAACAACATGGATGGACCTACAGGATAAGGAACTAAGTAAAATAAGTCAGAAAGAGAAACACAAGCACTGTATGATTTCATTCATTTATAATGGATATAGAAATAAAATGAATGAACCAATCTAACAAAATTTTGTTGTACACCAATATGCCTTCAATAAAAAGAATACAATTTAAAAAATCAAAAGCTAATGTAAAATGATTAAAAAAAAATGAATGGGTTAAACAAAATAAAAACAGACAAGAACAAAATAGCAGTTACCAGAATGGAAGGGGAACATGAGATTGGTAAACGGAGTAAATAGTATGGAAACTAGATTTTCATGATGAACATAACATAACAGAGAGGTGTTGAATTATAATGCTGTACTAGTGAAAACTATGTAATGTAACAAACCAATGTCACTTCAATTTAAAAAATAAATCACACAATTGCATAAACCAAAGAAGGTTGAAAACAGCTGACAAAACAGTCTACTAGGTATTATTTTATGATTTAAAGTAAGGTATTCTTCATTAGCCAAAGGCAAAGAACTGGTTTCTGCACAGAGAAATGGTATAGAAAAGTAGATTAGATTCTCTTTTGAGCATTCCTTCTTTTAATCTTGGTGGTTCAGCTAGGTGTACCAAATTTTCTGATTAATATAGAAGATTCCAAGAATTTCTGACATGCAGTAGAGTTGATAGAGAAACAGGTAATGCACAAAGAAGTGCAGCTAGCTATCTATTTCCCATTTCCTTCTGTTTCCTTGTCAACTGATAGGTGTATGATGACCATAGAATCTGCTCTTGAAAAGTCATAAGATGTTCTACATACTGAATTTTTAGCACAGAAGTCATGGATTGGAAAACTCAGCTTTATGTTGCTCTCTTAAAATTATAAGATCAGGAGGATATCAGAATAAGCAATTTATTAAGAAATCATGTTTTCATCTTCCTTAGTGAATAGAAATGAAAAGATTCACTGTTACTGGTTAAAAATGTTTCAGAAACTCTGCACAAACACATCACTCTATGAATCTCATAAGCATTATGGTATGCTAGAGGTTCTGTAAAAACTTTCAATAAAGAGTTCTAACTTGTATAATCAATCTCCTCACTAAATACTATCATTTACCAATACTTAGGATATACTTAGAGAAGTGTGCTGACGTAGTATTTCCCATATTTGCATGCCAGAGAACATACTTACTACTTACTATTATAACATTCATCCAAAATGCAGGAGAGATGTCTGTTTCTTCCTGTCTCATGGCAGAAAGTAACAGTTCTATAAGGACATTTCAGTTCTGGAATGACAGAACAAAAAGTGTCTGAAACCCATGCTTCTCTACAAATCCCTATCCAGAATTGGTTTGCTGAATTTAATTGATTGTGGTAACTATCAGTTTGGGGGCTTTTCCCAGTAAGATTTCTCATTTCTTCCTTCTGGAAACAGAACTTTCCTCAGTTATTAGCCCATTTGTGTCCTCTTCTTCTTGGTTGATTAGACTGATCCAAGGGTGAGCATAGCACAAAACACAGTCAGTCCTTTTGCAAGGGTTCATTAAACTGGGAAAACATGGTGTTAGTGGCTCCTGGTCACCAGTTTCCTGGAACAGGAACATAACCTACAAAGCAAGACAAAAGCAAGCAGTGGAGACAAGGGAGTCTGGTGGAGTTGTCAGTCTTCATCTCTGATAACTTAAGTTTCAAAATATGTTTATACTTTTTTTTAATTAAAAAGACAAAAAACAATAATTGGTGAAGATATGGAGGAAAAATCCTTTACACTGTAAGTAGGGATGTAAATACAGCTTTTGTGGAAAATATTATGAAGTTTTCTCAAAAAAAAAATAAATAAAAACTACTATATTATTCAGAAGTTCAACCTCTAATTACTTATCTGAAGGACATGAAAACACAAACTCAAAGATATACACCTATGCTCTTGTGCATTGCAGCACTATTCACAATAGCCAAGATATGGAAGCAACCTATGTGCCCGCTGATTCATGAATGGGTAAGAAGCATGGACACAATGGGATATTACTCTGTTATTTAGAAAAAGGATGAAGTCAAGCCACCTGTGACAATATGGATGGGCTTTGAGGAGAAATACTAATTGAGTTAAGTCAGAAGGAGAAAGACAAACATGGTTTCATTTAATTTATGTGGAACATAAAGAAACAAAGTAAATGATTAAACAAAAACAAATCCTTAGATTCTGATAACAAAATGGTGATTACTAAGGAGAAGAGGGTGGGGGAGGATGGCGGGAACAAGTAAAAGGGTTGATTGGATGACAATGGACAGAAACTAGACTTTTAGTCATGGGCTTGGTATGGAATATACAGTTGTTGGGGTGTGAAATCATACAACTGAAATTGATAGTGTTATAAGTCAATACTAACTCAAAAAACAAGCTGCTGCTGTGAAAAATAGAAATATGTTTCCAAGTATGCAATTCACACACAAAAAAAATTAATTAAGAAATTTAACACCTATGATTAGGGACACATTTCTTCACAAGTATCTATCAGTGCATAACTTCGATTCAGAGATCTTGTAAATGGGATTAAAATTACATGTAAATTACATATTCAGCAATACTTCCATATTATACTTTTCTTTGCATATTATATAATTAGGACAGTTTATTTCTCAAGACTTAGAAGCAGGCAAAGATTTCTCTTTATTTTAAATTATTGTATATTTTACTATCTTAACTTGGTTGCCTTAGGTAACTGTTGAAATCTGGAATTGGGTTTGACCCAGAAATCTCAGTTAATGTATTTTCCTGTGGAAATTTCAGCACTTTTTGTTCTAGTGCGTTGGTGGGGAAGGGGTGTGAGGAATAGAGTTCTTTATTTTGACTTCTTTACAACACCCCTCATTAAACAGTCTGTACAGGACACAGAAAAAAGCGTCCCCAGTTCTGTACGCCTTCTCTGGTTAGCAAAAGTCATCCGTAAAGATGTTATCAACTGAACTGAATGTTTCGCGTTTGAGTCAAGCACTGCTGCAATGAAAATCAAAATGCCGCCTTGCTGACTTGAACTCCTGGAGCCGGCTCCACTCTGATATCATTTAAGAAGATAGGTGGTAGGATGCCATGACATATGTGCTCATGTCCTGATGGATGTGCCCAGAGATGTGTTTAGTTCTTGGATTCCTTCCCACATGGCACCTCCTGCTGCAATTTATTGACACCAGATGTGCTTTGTATCAGTAAGACTTGTAGCAATGCTATTTAAAGTTAAGTGGAGTAATTGAAGCCAGAACATCTTACTTTGAATGAAGTAAATCAAAGCACATCACAGTCATAAAAATGCAGACTAGGGAAAGCATGAATGAGAGAAATTCATTATAAAAAGAAAGTCAGACTAATAGAGACCAAAACACTCTGATTAAAATTTATCATCTCACACAACACTGATAGAAATCAATTGATAAAAGCTCAGAGCTTTGAGGCCAGAATTAGTGAGCATGCCTCACTACATAAATTAGGCAGGAGTCCTTTGTCATAATGACCTCTTTCTCCATGACAGCTCATGGAAAACAATTCTTCCCTTGAATCATTGTGAGGGTCAGATGTAAAAACTCCAGTTAATGATAAGAGACATGGACCTGAAGTCTAATCATTTTACTAAAATTATGCGTTAGACAGAGGTTTTAACAAATCAAGGCTTAACTAATGATTGATGGTAGGAAATGGAGACATGTTTTAAAGTCTGATTTAAAAGAAAACTGAGACAGGAAGGACAGTGTGATTAGAAAGGCTCAAAGCAAACCATGAACCATGAACATTAATAAATGTGGATTTTAATAGGTACATGTCTGGCAATGAGCCGACCAAAAGAACTTAGACTGATTGAAAAGAAATGAGAACTTTTAGTATTACTCCTACTAAATTAAATCATCAGAGGCAACCATAAATATACCATATTATAATAGTAATTTAAAAGTACAGAAATCAAAGCTATTAAGACTAAAATTATAAAGTGCAAGCATGGCAGGATAATATTTTAAAGAGTTAACTGATGTTTCCCTTTTTAAAATTTTTTTTCAGGCATTTCCCCTATCTGTTACCGCGTGAAGCAAATATTTGACTCTGCATTCATCACTCCAACAGAGATGTGACAGGACACAAAGCAGAAGGAGCCTGTCAGTCTCTGCTCCAAAAGCTTAAATTTCTTGGGGGAAATTGTAAGGAATGAGAATATAATATGTAGAAAAGCAAAGGACAAAAGGGGGTAGCTTCAATCCCACTCTCACTCAGACTAGAAAATAAATCCTCTGAGTAAAAGGATAAAAGTTGGCAAGGGAGTAATAAAAGAGAGAGAGAGAGAGAGAAAGAAATTGTGTCTTTGAAAGAGGGGCCCTGTGATGATTCAGAGCAGGATACTCAGCAAGTGGCTTGGGGAAGGCAGCAAACTTGCATCACTGAGAGTACTGTAATGGATCCAGACAAAAAGCACCCCAGGCACACATTGAGTCTCCATCACCTTGTGGAGACTGCAGTATAATGTTATTCCTGAAACTTGACTCTGACAAAGAAGAGATAACAACAGGCTTGAAGGAGGCTTGAGAACAGGAACATGGGTTGCCTCAGAGAAATCTTGATGACTGAATGATAAGGGCTAAGAAGGGAAAGTAGGGAAAGGTAGAACTTTGAGGACTTTTATTTATCTATTTATTTATTCATTTATTTATTTTAATTTAAGTCTTTTTTTCTTTATTTATATATATTTGACATCAATTGTAGTCCCCAGGGAGTTCCCACCACCATTTCACTCATTTCACCCGTGCACCATCACCTCAGTCCCTTGTGCTCTTTCTGCCCTCAATCCACTCCCTCCCCCTTCCCACAAAGTGTCCTTGATTTGTCTTTGTCTTTTTGTTTTTGTTGTGTTTTTTTATTCGTATTTAGATGGATAAATGAGTAAAGGGTGAGGTGAGCTACAATGTCTTAGTGTCAATAAGCCCCCAGAATGACCAACAAACACTCCTACAGAATAAAATAAATAAATATTAATTTGCAATACATAAAACAGATTCCTTTGTACACTCGGGATCCGGGACTCATAATTACTATAAAAGGATTTCAAATACATTTTAAAAGAAAAATACCATACAAAATGGAGAGACATGTTGATATATAAAATATTGGAGAAGGAAGATACAGCATTTACATGAATATGAATGGTTTTAGTGCATAAGATGACAAGTTCAACAAGGAAAATAACTCCAGAAATCTGTGAAGTCTCTCACTAAGACACCCTTTGTTTCTTAGTGGTCTTGAAGGAAACTAGTCCCTAGTATTGGCCATTTGGACAGATGACTTCATCAAACAACTATCCTCTCATAACTGTAGCCTGGGAAACATCAAGCCAATCAACCAAAGGAAGATACTCTGACTTCAAAGGAAGAGCAGTGTCTGTAACTATGGAAAAGTATCCACATGGTACTTGATGGAACAGCACGGGGTGGTGGGGGGTGGGGGAGAAGGTGAGCACCACTGGTTAATAGTATCCTGTAGAGCCACATAAAATTTTTAATATTAAGGGCCTCCCTGGTGGCGCAGCGGGTTAAGCAATGCACTTTGAAGCAAACCGCAGCCACTGAAGCACGAGTTCGATCCCTGCTGCCAGCCAGGGAGGGGACTCACATGACACAGCAGACCTGTCCTGCTTCGCCCCCTGCTCCCCTCAGCAGTGTGTTTCATTCAGTCTGCCTGTTCTGCTCCCCACTCTGTCTGGTGAATCCTCTCACCACCCTGGACACTGGCCTGTATCCCAGCTCTTGTATGCATAAATAAAATTTTTAAAAATTTTTACTATTAAAATGACAAAATAAAATCTAAAGTCATTTTTCACATCTCCCAAGGATTTTGAAGAAATTGCAAAATGTACTTGAACAAAGGGACATGGAACCTTGCTAAGAAATTACACCTACTGTTTTCAGTGGAAAAAAACATCTCTCCTTTTTGGACAGTAACAAGTTGTGTTTCATAAGAATTAGAAGGTAGACAAAATTTTGAGAGGAAAAACAGACTAAGACTTAATAAGGAAATAAAATTAAACCCTACATATATGGCAATACTTTCTTTAGTGAAGAGTAAAGAAAGTAACTATAGGAAATTAGAAAAACAATATAGAAAATGATTTTATGGTCTCCAGATAAGGAAGAAATTCTAAAACAAGATCCAAACAAACCACTAAGGAGAGATGGGGAAAATATGCTCATTTAATTTAAACCAAGATTTTTTAAAATTTTAGATCAGCTGATACTTAGAGTACCAATTTATATAATTTTTGATTTTTTTTAAGTTGAAGCGATACTGCATTATAACATCACATAAATTGTATGTGTTCATAGTTGAGAATCAGCATGTGCATATACTAAATTCAGTTCCCCACTAAGAGTCCAGATTTATCCTCCATACCTTTGTTCTCTTTTTCCCATCCCTGACCCATTCCCTTCTGGACACCACTAGTTGGTCTTAAATGTTAAGTTCGGTTCTCTTTGCCCCTCCTAGAGGCATCTATCTGGGAGTCTATATTCTTTAACTCTTTTTTTCCCTAAATAAACATTTCTTTACAAGAGAAAAAGTTAAATGTTTATTTTTTTTATTAAGTTCAGTTGCTTACTTTCTCTACATACCACATATGAGTAAAATCACAGAGTGTTTTTTGTTTTGTTTTGTTTTTTTGTCTGTATGACTTATTTCATTAAGTATAACTCCCTCTAGCTTCATCCATGTCATTGCAAATGGCAGGATTTCCCCTTTTTATAGCTGAACAGTATTCAATCATGGATCTATCTTTTTATTTTTCATTTTTCAGTTGGATTCATTTTTAATATTTAAATACAAAAAGTAGGGGCCCACCCCGGTGGTGCAGTGGGTTAAGCAACGCACTATGAAGCAAACCGTAGCACGAGTTCAATCCCTGCCGCAGGCCAGGGAGAGGACCCACATGGCGCAGCAGACCTCTCCTGCCTCGCCAGCTGTGTGTTTCTGTCCATCTGCCTGTTCTGCATTCTGCTCTGTCTGATGGATTCTCTCACCACCCCCACACCTCTGGCCTGTACCCCAGTGCTTGTATGCATAAATAAATAAATCTTTAACAAAAAAGTAAACTGACTTTTTTTCTTTACACACACACTAGGTCTAATGGTCAGAATGCAAGGAGAATATGAGCTCTGCCCTCTACATCCCCCCACATCTTGTGGCTAGATTTGTTCACTGCTTCTCCTTCCTCCCCAACATACACAGAATTTCACAGTGACTGCTTGACAGCTTCTAATACTTTTTAGTACTTTTTTTATTATATGAATGTCTCTCCCCAAAATCACCATTCTTAAAAACAAAACAAATCAGTCCTTAATAGACAGGGGTACATCCCTCCCAGGGCATCACTTCCTTCCCCACAATGCAATAATGAGATTTTCTAGTTAGGAGTGATTTAGTGAAAGGGATGTGGTGATCAAATCTGGAATAACTGTCTGCACTGCCACACTTTGGTGTCAGAGTGACTAATAAAGAAACAAGTATAAAGGGCACAATTCAAAGTTGGGGAGTATTTCCATGAGACACTGTGGAGACAATTCACCCCACTAGGTTTAGACAGATCAATGTGCCAGAGTTTGTTTTTTTTTTTTAAAAGTACAGGGCCTCCCTGGTGGCGCAGCGGGTTAAGCAATGCACTTTGAAGCAAACCGCAGCCACTGAAGCACGAGTTCGATCCCTGCCGCAGGCCAGGGAGGGGGCCCACGTGGTGTAGCATACCTCTCCTGCTTTGCCCGCTGCTCCCCTCAGCAGTTTGTTTCATTCAGTCTACCTGTTCTGCTCCCCACTCTGTCTCTGATGAATCCTTCACCGGCCTGGACTCTGGCCTGTATCCCAGCTCTTGTATGCATAAATAAATAAATCTTTAAAAAAAAAAAAAAGTCCAAAGAACCAGTTCAAAACACTTGCCTTTTCAAACTTTTCCCAGCAGGAGATCATAATCAGCAATAACAATTTAGATCTTTCATGGAAGTGAAGCTACAGCCCCTGGCATTCCTCCTCAGAGCCCTGTATTAGGGCCCAGAAAGAAACCTGCCACTGTAGCAGCTATTTGTTGTGACTCAATTTGTAACTTCTCAGTCTCCAACACAAGAGGAAGAACAAGGATCATAAAAGAAGTGGTCCCAGTCCACAAGGCTGCCCTGTGTATTTTCTGAGCCACAAAAAAGGAGAAATTGAAAGTGGTTCCAGTCCTCTCCTGGAATATCTCAGTGATCTAGACCCCACAGTCTTTCTGACAGTTTCATCTAGTTCCTTGTCATCTTCTTCCAGCTCCTCCTCAGTCTTCTCCACATTGCCTTTTAGAAGCAACTCCTCTGGGGAAAGGGATGTCCAGGGCCTGTGGCAGCAATGGTGGCAGCCACAACTATAATTGGAAAGTACCACATCTTCTTTATGCATTAATCAATCAGTGGGCACTTAGGTTGTTTCCAGTTCTTTTCTATTGAACTTGTGTTGCAATCAACATGAAAGTGCATATATTTCTTCTAATTTGTATTTTTTGAGTAATAAGGATAAACATCTTTTTATGTGTCTATTGATGACCTATATGTCTTGGAGAACAGTCAATTAAGATCTTCTGTCCATTTTTTAATCAGGTTATTCATTTTTTTCATTGTTGAACTTTTTGGATATTAACCCCATGTTAAATGTATATGTAAATGTCTTCTCCCATTCAGAAGGATGCCATTTTGTTGTTGTTCATGCCAGTTTCTTTCACTTGAAATTTTTAAAGCAGAAGCTTTATAGTTTGATTATTTATTTTTGCTTTTGTTTCCCTTGTGTTGATGGGAGTTAAAGCCCAAACTCATCTTTAAGGTTGGGGACAAGGAGTTTATTGCCTATGTTTTCCTTTATGTATTATGTAGTTTCAGGTCTTATATCTAACTCTTTAATCCATTTTGATATATGTTTAATTCATTTTAATGTATGGGGTTACGTAGAAATCTAATTTTACTCTTGTGACTGTCCAGTTTTCCCAACACCATTTATTGAAGATATTTTCCTTGCTCCATTGTAAGCTCTTGATTCCTTTGTCATAATTAGTTAGCCATATATGTGTGGTTTAATTTTGGGGTTCTTAATTTTGTGCCAGACACATAGTGTATGTCTGTTGTTGCTCTAATATCAAACTGTTTTAATTACTATCAATTTGCAGGACAGTTTGCAGTCAGGAGGTGTGATGCATTCGCTTTTGTTCTTTTTTCCACTGGAGATATTTTGCTACATAGGGTCTTTATTTTCTAAATAAACTTCATAGTTATTTTTTTTTCTCTTTCTTTGAAGAATGTCATTGGGATTTTGATAGGTAATGCATTGAATTGGTGTATTGCTTTAGGTAATATAAGCTATTTGAATAATATTAATTCCTCCAATCTATAAGCATGGAATATCTTTCCATTTTCTTGTGTTGCCATCTATTTTTTTTTTTTAAGCATGGTCTTGTAGCTTTTGTTGAATAGGTCTTTGATCTACTTTGTTATGTTTATTCGTAGATATTCAATTCTTTTTATTTAATTGTAAATGGGTGAGATTTCCTGATTTATCTTTTTGCTAGTTCATTACATGTGCAAATAAATCCAACAGATTTTTGTATTTTAAGCTTATAGCCTACCACTCTGATCTATTCATATTTTAGTAGTTTTTTACTAGACTCTTCAAGCAGAGTTCTACCTGTTATCAGTATTATCTCTCTTGCATTTAGGAAGTTGTCTATCATATGATAATAGCATTCAATTAATTTTTGAATGAAAGAATGAGTGGATGGCTAGATAACATCATCATTATTATTATGAGCATTGAGAACCAATTACAATCAAGAAAGTGATTCTTTCAAATAAATGTAATTTTTGTCATAGTGTTACTTTTCCTACTTGATTTCTCTGACATAGATTGTTTTCAGTTGATAAAAGTTATTTCTGTTCTCTAGGTTGTCACACTTCTTTGAAAAAGTCATCTCCACCACTAATAACTCTCATTGATATTTTCAAAAATTTTAAACTATATCATTAGTATGGGTTAAACTGAGTCCCTCCAAGAAACTATATGTTGAAGCCCTAATCTTTAGAAGCTATGAATGGAACTTGACTTGAAAATAGGTTCCTGCAGATTTAATCAATTTAAGATGAAGTCATCTCATTGGGCTGGCTTTAATTCAATGCCCAGGCCAAAATGAATATAAAAGGAATGACTG
Source organism: Galemys pyrenaicus (assembly GCA_019455555.1). Lineage (NCBI taxonomy): Eukaryota > Metazoa > Chordata > Mammalia > Eulipotyphla > Talpidae > Galemys > Galemys pyrenaicus. Next base: position 8,402,307 of record JAGFMF010011418.1, read on the forward strand.
TCAACATAATAAAAACCACACAACAAACCCACAAGGAATATCATATTCAATGACAAAAAACTGAAAGTTTTTTCTTTAAGATCAAGAACAAGGTAGGGCTGTTGAGGGTGACTACTGCTATTCAATAGTGTTGTACATTCTAGCAAGAGAGCAACTAGATATGAAAAGAACATAAAAGTTATACAATTTGGAAAGGAAAAAGTAAAACTATTAATATATGCAGATGTGAGAAGTCATGCAAATAGAGAATAAAAGCATGATGGTTTTGTTAGTTTCCTCTGATGCCATAACAAAGCACCATAAACTTGACTTAAACAATACAAATTTATGATCTCACAATTTTGAGGATTAGAAGTTCAAAATCCAGAGGTCAGTAGGTTGGTTCCTTCTGAGGATTCTGAGGAAGAATCTGCTCCATACCTCTCTCTTAACCTTTGATGATGATATGGACATTCCTTCAAGTGATTGCATCATTGCAATCTCTGGCACCATCTTCACACGTCTGTGCCTTTGTGCAAATTTCCATCATTTTACAAAGACACTAGTAATATTGAATTGTCAAGTATGAAAAATAAAATGATGGCAAAAATCACATGTATTTAAAAGAATCATTTTCCTTATTAAATTTAACTCTTGATGTTCATAACATCAACAATGATTTATCTAGACCTTCCACTCATATTTTCAATATACAATTAATTCATTAATATTATCATATGACAAACAACTGTCTAAGTTCAGAAAAGATAATCCTGATAACAGGCATAACTCCTGTCCTCACAGAGAAAAGAGAGTTAATAAAACTTGTTGACAAATGTTGGAACAGAAAAATGCATAGATTTGTGAAAATATACAAAATGCCCATTTTATCTAGTTAACATAATAATGCTTCCCTGAGGAAGTGACAATTTAATCCATACTTGAGACTGGATAAAAGTTCACTAGTTCAAGGAAGAAAAATTCAGCTTTCCAAAAAGCAGGAAAAGCATGTACAAAACTCAAGGCAGGGAGGAACTTGGTAAGAACAAGAACCTGAAAGAAGTCAAAATGGCCATGGCCCAACCAAAGAGGGTAAGAATAGGCATGGTAGGAAATGGAAGAAGAAATTCAAGAAAAAGCCAGAAAATTCAGGTTGTCTGAGATATAGTAAAAGATGTTATATTCATTGTGAGAGCAAGAGCATGCTTTAAAGATTTTTAAGCAAAATAGTAGAATTATTAAATTTAGGCTTTATGAAAATCACTTTAGCAGCACATTATACTCTACAGATAGAAGCACTGAGAATGAAATAAATTGCTTTAGTACAGTCAAATAATTATTTAGAAGTAGAATAGAGCTAAAACCAAAATCTCTTCTGTTGTCTTTTTTTAATTTTAAATGAATTTTCAATTTATTCTGTTTATAATAGAAAACAAATATGTCCTTATGAAATATGTTTTATCTATAATCTTTCTTTTTTAATTAATTTATTAATGTTTAACTGATATAATACTGTGATACCTCAATCAGTTATTACCACCACAGTGCATCTACTATGAACTCATCCATATTCTACCACCATAGACCATTAGGCTTCCTTCCATTCCTCTTCTTCCCCCTACCTCTTTCCCCACTTGGTGTCTCTGTCTTGTAGTCAGCTGTCAAGATTTGTTTTTCAGATTGTCTTTATCTGACTATTAATTTAGTTGTCTTTTATGAAAAGCAAAAGTGAAAGCTTACAATTTTTCCAGAGTTTCCACCTAAGAAAATGTCATCTATTTGATTTGCCTAAGTACAAATCCCTCATCCATTTATAGACCTTTCTTCACTATCATATCCAATCCATTAGCCAACACTGTCAGTTCTTATAAAAGTTTTCTTAAATGCATTCATTCTCTCCAACCCCTCTGCTCCCATACTACTCTATACCATAATTTCCAATTGCCTGGACAATGACATAGCTTCCTAACTAGTCTCTCAATCAACATTCTTGGACCCTCCATAACAATATATTCTCTATAATGTTGCCAAGTTGATTTTTTTTGTTTTTTTTTTCTTTTCCCAAGAACATACAGTATGTCATATCAGTCCTGTACTAACCCCTCCCTCAGCAGTTTATCTAAATTTAAAATAAAGCAAAACAATGTGTTTAGCCTTCAAGATCCTACCTCATCTAGCACCTAGGTGACTCAGTTATGTGAACTCTGTTTCCTTTACCACACTTGGATTTTATCTTTCCTCCAACATACCAAGGTCTTTCCCATTTGTACTTGCTATTCCCTCTGCCTGGAATGTACTCCTTCATGAACCCTCATATTTCAAATCTCAACTCAGTTTGCACTATTTGAGAGAGAATGTTTTCACCATTTTATTAAAGTAGACAGTTGATCTCTAATTCAAAACCGTTTTTGTTTCTTTCTTGGTTTTTTCATTATCTATCATTATTATCTGCTTCAACCCTTCTGAGCTCCCCTAGGAAGGATTTTGCTGCATCTTTAATATTTCACACAATTCTTGTCAGACATACAGAAAATATTAATAATATTGGTTGAATAAATACTTACAAAGCTCAATTATTTTTTAAAAAATGAAAAGATTAAGGATAAAACAAGAGCTAGATAAACAACAATAAAATCTCCCAAAAATTCTCATTAAAAGAAATCATGACTTATAAAATATCCTCTTTGGAAAACATTTGTTTTATGGGTACATAAAAAAGTATTTTTAATCTATAATTTATCTTTAAGGATAATAATATAATAATGATTTTTTTTTCCCTAATAAGCATAGATGTGGTTTTCAAAAGAATAAAACAAAGACAATGAACAGTGTTATAAGGAAAATTAGTCTTGGTCAGGAGATATCTTCACATATTGGCTTAACGGAGGAATGTTGCAATATTGCATAAAGTGAAAAATGTAGAAAACATATCTGACTACTAAATGAGCAGCGTCTGAGATTTTTTTCTAAACACTTTTAACTAGAATTTCTTAATTTTTCCCAACTTAAAAAGAACAGCCAGTCTAATTAGTCAATAAAAACAATCAATTGTTGATTTCATCAGATTCATTTTCACTATTGTAAACTAAAAGTAAGTGGACCTTTTCAGTTTGAATATTCTTTTCCAAAATTTACTCTGTTTATAAAATTAATTGGAAGGTAAGGAACTATAAATAGATTTCATATGTCTGTAGAACATTTGTTTAACTTCTGATCGTGTGGCTAAAGCATACTGTCATATTGATTAGATAATTAATTTTTTTCATTTGTTTTCAATTAATCTAAAACATGTTTATAATTCTAGGAGCTTTTCACAGTTGAAAAACAAACATTTAACATCTCCTATGTTTCAAATCTTGTAAGAGATAACAAAGATGCAAATGAACAAAAATACAAATTCTAGCCTTCTAGTATATAGTCTCATGGCAGAGCCTAGAAATTAGTGGTCAGGAACACAGATTCTACCCTAAGTCATCGCTGCTGTTCGTAAGCACTACCCTTGACTACTAGGTGCACAATGTTGGGAAATACTTTAAAATTAATGGATTTTCTTTCTTTCTTTTTTTTTTTTTTTTGGAAAATTACTTGGTTTTCTCATCGGTGAGGTGGAGATAATAATGGCACCTATTTCATGAAGCAATTAAATATTTAATACATTGGTATCTTTAAGGCAATTCTAGCTACAAGGAATAATGATAATAATGTAGAAAATGAGGAAAATCATTCCTTCAAGGATCCAAAATCAGTTGTATTAGGAGAAAGGTAGAATTTCTTTTAGGGAAAGAACCTCTTTATGTGTCGCATATATGTCATTAATAGTGTATGTTTAGTCCTCTCCAAGATACAGGTAGCATCACATGAACTGAAAATAACTTGCTTTAAAAGTATTGCTTTTCAGGGAATAAGTTTTCCATGGTTGTTGACAGCAGAAAGGATGGGAGAAACCTGGGAGAAAAGTTAATAAAAATCATTACCTCAGCAAGATGGTGGTAAAACCAGGGCTCCACAGACAGCATGGGCCGCTGGGCAACATTAGCTCTTTCCCCGCCGCTGACAGACAAAGACAGCAGAGGGAACCTGTGGAAGAGGCCTTGATTCCCGCCGGCGCCAAAAGTTGTTACATGTGGGCAGCCCCTCCTCCTGGCGCCCTTTGAATGTGGAGCACCAGCGGGAATTTCTGCACCAGCTGCCCAGAGCTGCAACTTTGAGCAGCACCCAGGCCTTCCAGCAGCCTGCAGGACAGCTACACGGGGGCCTGGCGCTGGCTGAACTTGATGACCGGCCCTGACCTAGCCAGGTTTGAATGCTAGAGCTCCCCCATCTTAGGGCTCAGGTTCCAGGCCTTAGAAGCCGCTTGAGGGCAGTACAAGCTGCAGCGGGTGACTGACTTTTTACTCTCAACCACCAGTGACCCCACTGTGGCTCAGGCTGCAGAGGCTGAGGCTGGCTCTAGCTGTTGCTCCTTAGAGCACACCCGTTCACGAGCCTGCCCTAAGGCACAGAAGGCCAGGTCTGCGCAAGTGCTTTTTGTATCACGCCGCGCCTGGATCATAGAATGAATCAATGAGGTGCAGGTAAATCATACTCATCAGCTCATTATTTAATTTTCAGTGCCAGACGGGCTGGTTGGTACTAAAATTACCTAATCAGTCACTTAGAATTGAAAATGGTCTAAACAGACACGCCAACTAGGGTGTGCGACCTTGAAAGAGGATATAAGGCAGAGCAGGAGCCAGGTTGGGACACCCGTTTTGTTCCTGGTCTTGGAAAAGAAAGCAGCATCCAGCAGCAACATCCAGAAAGTAGCCAAAAGCTTCTCAGTGACAGAGCAGCTATACCTGCCTCTGGTCCAACTACTGCCACCACCTAAAAAGAGCACCAAAGGCCATGGGCCTCCTGTCTCAAAGAGCTATTTGTTGTCAGTGTGCATCAACAACTCCTAAAGAGCTGTAATGCTGGTTTTTCTGACACCACCTCTTGTGAACAGGTGACCAGCACTACTGACCAGTTCTACCTGGAACTCCTGGTGGATGACCAGCTCTCTATGTCCAGGTCACTTTTGAAAAGTGTTATACAGTGTATCTGCTCGTCTGGCATTGTTGTGGTTATTCTCAGTACTGCTGTTATTGCTCCTGTAGCCTTCAGACCTCTTGACTGTTGCTGCGGGCTACTGCAACATAATAGTGGCTCTGCCTGTGAGCACCTCCAGCTGCTTGCTGGTGTGCCCCAGCCTCCAGGGCCTTCATGGTGGGATGGCATCATCTCCAGTGAGTGATCTTTTGTTTGGGACTTCTGGACACTGTGGACACTATCTGAGTGAGAAAGCCAGTCACCTGTGGCTTTAGAAACCCTTTTTTCCCCCTGTTAAGTAAACCACATTGTTGTTCCCTGGGCCTGAGTGTTCTTGCAATCATCTGCATAAGAGAACCCACGGTGACCTCTCCTCTTCTGGGCACTGTGCTTGGGCAGCAATAGCCCCACTATAGCTCTGTTTCAGTGGCAATTAGGGGCAGAAGCAAATATTATCTCATATACATTTCTTATTTTAAATTTTGGAATTTTTTTTAAACTTCAATTATGCCTAGTAGACAATAGGAAATAGCATGTGGTAATTTTTCTTTAAAATTATAAATCTTCTACTATAAAACATTAAATAATTAAGGGCAAATGCTAGTAAATATAAGACAAATTTCTGTTTGAGAAATATATATTGATAAAAGATAACCCATGAAATGAGAAGACATATGTATTTGTCAAATATTCTCTACTCTTGGATTTACAGATTGCTTTATGGGGTTACTTCATTTTGAATAACATTCAACCCCGTTGTGTTTTTCTAACAGGCAGTCAGGTATTTCCAGATTATCGAAAGGCCCCGGGATTCTCTGTAGTGAAATGAATAAAGCATGGAAACAACTGTTTGTTTTGCCTGCCAGTATTAAAACAAAAAAGCAAGCTGATTCTGAATTAATGATCTTTCTGCCATCATTTATATCATGTTGAACTATCTGGTTTAAATGAAGTGAACTTTTCTGAAACAGAAATGACCTGACTTTACATTTGATACACCAGTAGTTTGGGAAACAAACCAGCACAATCAACTCTGATGTTCATTTCATCAAAGTTGTCAAATTTATAGGCACAAATTTGTTCATAATGCTTACTTTATCCTTTCATTGTTTATAGACGCTGGAGCAATGACCACTCTTTCATTTGTGACACTGGGCATTTGTGGCATATCTTTTTGTCTTGATTAGCATAACTAAATTTTATTTATTTTTTTAAAGATTTATTCATTTATGCATACAAGCACTGGGGTACAGGCCAGAGGTGTGGGAGGTGAGAGGATTCACCAGACAGAGCAGGGGGCAGAACAGGCAGAAGGACTGAAACACACTGCTGAGGGGAGCAGCGGGCCAGGCAGGAGCGGTCTGCCTGGGCCATGTGGGCCACCTCCCCAGCCGACACAGGGATCAAACTTGAACTCATGCTGCAGTGGCTGTGGTTTGCTTCATAGCACGTTACTTAACCCACTGCGCCACCAGGGAGGGCCCAGCATAGCTAAATTTTATATATTTTATTAATCTTTTAAAAAATTAGATTAAGATTTCATTGATTTTCTGTGTTATTATTCTTACTGTGTTCACGTAGATCAGAACGGTTTCTTGATCAGCACCTAACTCAGGAAGGTCCATGAAACATGCTGAGAATTTTGTCACTACATCTAATGTAGACAGAGGCTAATTCCTGCATATGCAGAAGTATGTGTTGGCAGGAAACTAATACAAAGAAGCAAACAGACTTTAGATCTTGGCATGCCCTTTGAGTCCTAACCAAGCTGAGATTATAATTTGCTTTGGACTTTTTTGTTAAGGCATGTTGGTTTAGTATGTGTATGTATGAGAAAGCGAGCGAGAGAGAGAAACATGAATCCTAATTATGCAACATGCTTTGGAGGTGGGGCAAGTCCAGTAATAGTAACAAAAAACATCTGCTATAATAGGTATCTAAATTATGAATTTGGGGTCTGATATAGGAATTTTACCTACCTGCCTGATCTATTTCCAACATGCACTTGTACTCTCCAAACATAAAGGAATATTTGTTAAATGACTTTTAAAATTAGAAATGCTTATATAAACTAATGAGCAAAATATAATGAAGAAATATTTCAATTTATGAGAAGAAAGTAGGAAACATAATTATAATGATAAATTCAAGAAATCCCAGGGAAGATAAGCTGTCAGTATGATTGGAGTTGAAATTTTATGATCACACAAGAAATGTGCCCTAACATCACCTTTGACTACAATGGTGATATTTTGATGCTCTATTTCTTGACTATTATAATATTCCTCAGACGAATCAGAATACAAGCATAAAATAAAGGGAAACATTAAATAGTCCATTTGAAACCTATATAACAGGGCTTTCAGTATGAATCTCTATGATAATAAGTAATATAACTTATAACTTTACCCAGGGTTTTAATGTTTGGTTGCAAGAAGTCAAATATACATAAGTTGCCATACATAGAAAAGAGATGGTATTGAAATCAGATGTTTCTGAAGGCTCTATAAGGTACATTATAAATCTTACTTATTATTCTTTGTTGGGAGTTTATGATACAGTAGCACAAGGATGAAAACATTGCTGTGCATTACAAACACAATATATTTAGAAGGGTTTCATTGCCAGCTAGAACATGAACTGGAAGTTGAGGAACCTATTCATTCTCTTCATCTATCCAGAGCTTCATAGTTTCCATAATCTCAGTTTCTCTTCCTGAAACTGCTTTATTCTGTTGTTTTGCAGGCTGAATTCCTTTACTCGAACATAATTTAATCCCTTGTACATGATATCTCTGATTTCCCATTTCATGAGTCCGACCTAGAATGACTGGGTTCCAATAACATGTGAGTCTTATTGGCACTTAAGCTAAGTACCCCAAATTCCAGACAAATTATTATTATAGGATTAGTTTTGATAATGTCATTAAGCAGAAATGAGTGAAAATGTTATATATTAAGGGAACTACTCAAGGAATGCCATACACATTATTCATTTTAATACTGAAAAAGAAAAATCCTTAAAGTTAAATTACATTATTTCATTTCTACAGATGAGAGAATTCAAGTTAAGAGAAGTTAAGGAATAACCAAGATATTAGAGACAGCAACAGTGAGTATTTTTTGTACTAAAACTGTCTGCTTCTACTTCTAATTATGTTGTCAATATTCCTTAGCAGAATATTGTACTATCAATAGTTGGGAGGTGGAAATATTCTGACATATTGCAATTTATTTGCTTGGAAATCCTCAGAACTCTAAGTTCTTATAGAGATTCTATATATAACAATTAGGCCTATGTATGTTTCTGTGTGTTGTGTGTTGCTTTCATTGATTGTGTTTGAATATGCAAGGATTTAGAATCTTATGTTTTCTTCTTTTCACAGAATTATCATTTATGATAAAAATCTAAAAAAGTAAAAATGCATTTTAATTAAAGTTCAGATATATCTAAAGATTGATTTCTGGTCAAGAGAATTGTCTACTGTAACCTTTATTATGAAAAGTACAAACTGGGCCTCCCTGGTGACACAATGGATTAAGCAATGCACTAGGAAGAATCCCCAGCCACTCCAGCATGAGTTCATTACCCGGCCAGGGAGGTGACCCACATGGAACAGCAGACCTCTCCTGCCTCACCCACTGCCCCCTTCAGCAGTGTATTTCAGTCAGTCTGCCTGTTTATTCCCCACTCTGTCTCTGGTGAATCCTCTGGCCTGTACCCCAGTTCTTGTATGCATAAATAAGTAAATCTTTTAAAAAAATGTACAAACTTCCAGGTATAATAAAAATAAATCCTATGGTATAATGGATAACAGGGTGATTACAGTCAAGTATGCTCTATTATAAATTTGAAAATTGATAGCAGGCAAATCTTGAAAGTACCCATAAAAGAAAAAATATTTGTATCTATATGTGATATGGATATTAGCTAATATTATTAAATAAAATCATTGTTCCCATTTTGTAATGTGTACATACATGAAACCATTAGGTAGTATGTGATGATATATGTCTATTATGGCTCAAAAAGCTAGATAGATTATATAGACAGATGAAAGAAACATTAATATATTGAACATATATTTTAAAAGTAAGCATATCTTTCTCATTAGGAAAAAAATATCAGAATAAAATACTTATATTTAAAAAAAATAAAGAGAGAGAAGAAGAGGGGAGAGGGCACAGTGAGAAGAGAGCACAATGGAATATGGTAGAGGATTTTCAGTACTTGGTGGTGGTTGTGGGGAAGTAACATACATCTGAAGGATCTGATCCTATGTCATTAACTATGTACAATAATGTAAACCAATTTTACCTCAATTAAAAATAAATAAAACACATATAATTGAAAGTAATTAATTAAATAAATAAATCATTGCCATCTGACCAAATCTACTTAATTTGTTCATCCTTGAAAAAAAGAGGATGATGAGCCAGGTGTAATTTGATTATGATTTTCAGTGAATATTTGTGAAGGGTAAAGCAGGCACCTCCTAAAACTACATAGAACTCTGAGTATTCAGATAAAACAGAGAAGAGATGATTTTTAACAACCTTGGAGGAAAAGCACCATTGTTAATGGGGAGAGGAAGTAAATAAATTCTCTTAAGCATTTGAACAAATAAAACATAAAGGAGTGTCCCTATTCTTTGGTATTTACATAAACCCAAATTTAATATCACTTTGGTATTTGTGTCTCAAATCTTTTTTCAAACATCTTTTGAAAGGATTCCAAAATTATAACAATATATAATATTAATTAGACATTTGCTGTCTAAGCACTTCAGGTGTCTCATCTCAATCTTTGCAGAATAAGAGGAATGAAATGATTTGTTCTAAATCACCAGGTAGTACTAGTGGCAAAGTTAGAGTTGTAGACAAAGAGTCTGATTCTATCACTACAATTCTTTTTTTTTTTTAAAGATTTTATTTATTTATGCATACAAGCACTGGGGTACAGGCCAGAGGTGTCGGGGGGTGAGAGGAGTCACCATAGAGAGCCGGGAGCAGAACAGGCAGATCAACAAAAGTACACTGCTGAGGGGAGCAGTGGGCACAGCAGGAGAGGTCTGCTGTGCCATGTGGGTCCCCTTCCTGACCGGCAGCAGGGATCGAACTCGTGCTGCAGTGGCTTGGTTTGCTTCATAGTGCGTTGCTTAACCCACTGCGCCACCAGAGAGACCCTCACTACAATTCTTAATTACTACTTTCCTGAGCTGCCTTCTTTAACTTTGAGCTTCAGTTAATACAACATATTCACCCTATAGTTAATCCAATCTGACAAAGATTTGGGTGGTTTTTGTTCTGTCCCAAGGTATCTATCTCATTTATCTTTGCAAAGTCTCCCGAGATAGAGTTATCTATGTTTCACAGCTGACTCCTTCTTAACTAACTTCTTGAATATACTTGTCTTCATCCCCTCTTATACCACCTTTAAATTTTGGTCATCTAGCTCATGATACTAATAAAACGCAGAACATTATATGATTATTTAAATAATAATGAATTTATTTCAATAATCCATTGTTCATCCACAAAAAATGATTGTAGGCACCAAAGAATATGTTACAGAAAAATATCTATGGGCATGGAAAATATTGCATGTTATTCTTTTAAGTAGTAAAGTAAAAAAATAAAAAAATAAATTTCAGGTGATGAAATAGCACAGGAAAAGTACCAAATCACAAGGAAAAGTAAGAGTTCTTATGGGAAGAAATAATGCAGTACAGCTGGGAAAACAGAATAAATAAATGCTATAAGGCAGTCTTATAAAACAAATAGAGAATTTAGTTTTACTCTAATCTTAAGAACAATGGAATCAATAGCTGGTTTTTAATAATAACTTGGTATTATCAGCTTTCCCTTTCAAAGGAGCATTCTTGCTGCAGAGAGAAAAGATTAGAGGAGATAAGAACAGATACCAATCTTCCATGTAGGAGTCTATTGTAAAGTTTCAGATGAGAAATTATACTTTGACCAGGGTGGTGGTAGAAGTGGAGCAAGCTCATAGAATCTAGAAAATTAAGATGTTAAATACCAGGACAACGTGTCACATCACATTCAAAAGTCGAAATAGAATGTGTAATGGATCACTCTAGAATTCTAGAAACTCTGAAAGATATAGAATATTGAAGAAAAAAAAACATGATTAAGGTAATTTCAAGAGTCATGAATTTAGACTCAGACATTCAGTTGGAAGTGGTTTGTAGAAAGTAAGGTAGGATCTAATAGCAATATTTGCAAATATCTCAAGCTTAGAAAACACAAGAGATAAAAATTTTTGTATCATCAACCACATAATTGCTATTTCGAGTCAGTGACCTAAATGGTATTTTCTAGAAAAAAACTATAGAATGAGAGAAGAAACAAGATAGACTAAACTGAACCATGAAGAACTCCATTATAATGGCTGAGTAGAAATGAATGGGCCTGGAAGAAAGAGAAAAGTTCCCAAAAAAGGGAAAAAAACAGAAGCCCAAGAAAGAATGATCTGATAGATACCAACAGAAAATGACTGTTTTAAGATCTCCCTGGTGGCACAAGGGGTTGAGTGCCACACTGTGGATGGAGCTTCTGCAGCCACTGCAGCATAAGTTTGATCCCTGGCTGAGGAAGGTACCCACGTGGTGCAGCAGACCTCTCCTGTCTCCCCTGCTGCTCCCCTCAGCAGTGTATTTCAGTCAATCTGCCTGTTCTGTTCTCCATTCTGTCTCTGGTTAATCCTCTCATCCCCTACACCTCTGGCCTGTACCTCAGCTCTAGTATGCATAAATAAAATCAGGAAGGAAGGAAGGAAGGAAGGAAGGAAGGAAGGAAGGAAGGAAGGAAGGAAGGAAGGAAGGAAGGAAGGAAGGAAGGAAGGAAGGAAGGAAG
>JAGFMF010011418.1:8414280-8435091 GCA_019455555.1 Galemys pyrenaicus
GAAGGAAGGAAGGAAGGAAGGAAGGAAGGAAGGAAGGAAGGAAGGAAGGAAGGAAGGAAGGAAGGAAGGAAGGAAGGAAGGAAGGAAGGAAGGAAATGAGTGTTGCAGAGTAATTGACAGTTAAATGCTCTTGAGAAGGAAAACAGATACTGAAAAATGTTTACTGGAATATAATAACATAGGAGTTTATTATTGTCTTAAATAAGAGATATTTAGGTGAACTGATGAAGGCAGAGTGAGATTTTAGCATATGAGGAATAAACAGAGGGTGAGTAAATTAAATGGCATGTATAGGCAACTCTTTTAGATTATTCACAATAGCTAAAATACCAAACATGCCCATGGATAGATGACTGAATGAAGGAGTTGTAGTATATATATGCAATGGAATACTACTCAGCTATTAAAAATGATAAAATCTTACCTTTTGTGATAATACAGGCAGAACTTGAGGCGATTATACTAAGCAAAATTAGTCAGAATGTGAAAGACAGATATTGAATTGTTTCTCTCATATGTGGAATATAAAGCTAAGAAATCACAAGACAACAATTATTATAAGACTGTGAAAAATATAATAGTTACTGGAAGCAGAAAGAGGTGAAAAGAAATAGTGGAGGGTATCAACCTGATAAGGGGAGGGTCTAGAACTTTGGTGGTTGTTGAAGTGAGGCTTATTCCCATAGAAGTGAAGTAGTACCCCTCAAATTTAATAGTTTTGTAAATCAATAAAAATTGAAAGTATGTCTAGTTTGAAAAAGAAGTATGCTTATGATATGGCAGAATCATAGGATCAGAATAATTGGAAAAAGAGTTTTCTTCAGTTTTGTTTTTCTTAATGAACAAACCAGTGGAAATGATGGAGATAAAAGGAGAGACTATATGTACAAATGAAAGAAGGCATAGTCTATAACATACAGAATCATTTTTCATAAAACGTATCTTTTAAGAAGATATTCTTTAATCTGTTCACATATATCCCTAGAACCAAGGCTATTGCCTGGACCATAGTATAAACTTAAACATTTAATTAGTGGCCTCCCTGGTGGCCTAGGTGTTATGGCTCAACACTACCATTGCTATATCCTGAGTTCCATCCCCAGGCAGGGAACTAACCCACATGGCACAGCAGACCTGTTTCCCTCACTGCTCCCCTCAGCAGTACATTTTAGTAGATCTGCCTGTTTAGCTCCCTACTCTGTTTCTAGTGAATCCTCTCTGCCCCAGAACCCCCACCTCTTGTCTACATTCCAGTTCTTCTATGCAAAAATAAATAAAAAAAACCTTTTAAAAAACATTTAATGAAAGAAAGATATAAATACACAAGGTTTCTTAGGAGCTAGGACAGGAAGGAATGAAAACACATGTGGAAGAGTTAGCCTTGCAGAGGAAGAGAAAAAGCTCACATAATAAAAAGGGAAATTTACAGTACAGGACAGATCTGCTTTATGGAGTTAATTTATGGCTTCAATTTTCTCATGAAGTAAATAAGGTTGGAGTTCAGATCTAGGGGAGGGAGAAAAAGGAAGTTAGATAAAAGAAGAGAATGTTTACAATTATCATCGGTGACTGTGTGAGATATATAGTAGAATAGACGGGTTATGGCAAAGGCCTCTGAAGTAAATGTCCATGAATTCATGACAGAATTGATCTCCACTCCTGTGATTTATCCAGCAGAATTTGGGTGTTTGTAAGTAGATTTGGAGACAGAAGATGGCTTACTAATTCTAGGTTTAAAACTGGAGCATACAGCATAATGGAAAGACAAATTTCAAATTTCTTCTGGAATTAATCAGAAAATTCTGCTCTTTGTGTAGTCATTTTGTCCCTACTGAAATGCAGTAACTAATTGATTGACTAAATGTTTATTAATTTGCCATAAAACAGTGAATTTGAATAATTCTTTTCCCAACTGCTGTAACTAAGGGAATTTCTAATCACAGAGTTTATAAAATAATCAAATATAAATAGGGCATCGTAGCAGTAGAGGAGACTGTTAGAGGCCATATTTAACCATTACAATAAAGTAAAACAGGAATAGGCTCCTGTATAAATTAAAAAATACCTGAAAATCTTTCACAAATGAAGGAATTTCATCATAGGTATTTTGGAAATTTGCTAGTGGAGGGAGGTTGCTGGCAACTCAAACCAAATGATTCGACATTTTCTCTGACTCTGTTGTTTTTCTACATAATTTTTCTGAGAATAAAGTCAATTGGGATATAAATAAGAATTTTACTTAAATAAAAATGGACTAAATAAGTTTATAGCTGGTTTAAGCATAATTAGGAAGACATAGTGCTGTACCTTTCATATATTAACATGTCATGGATTTCTAAATCTTGACTATAGTACACAGACTTTCTGTTAGATCTTTTTTATGAGAAGTAGCTTATAATCACTGCAAAATATGGCTTTAAGAAAGAAACTCCACTTTTCTCATGGGAATTCATTATGGTGCTAATTGGACTCACTTCCCCCCTCGTCAATACATCCTAAATTCCTCATATATAATTTGAATTAGAGTTTCTTTACATGTGGCCCCAGATAACCTGTATCAGCAATTTTGGTTTTTTGTTTTGTTTTGTTTTTGCCTTAACTCAGAGCTAAAGAATCTCTGAGGTGGAGTTCAGGAATTTACTTTTAAACAAGTATCCAGTTATCATGTTAGTTATTAAGAATTTAGGATTTAAGGCTACTTCCTCTTACTAGTTATCATAGCCTGTATGATAAACTTTTAAAATACATCTGGAGACTGATATTAGTTTATTCCTTTAACCAAAATCTAATTTGGTTAAAGTCTATTAGTTAGTCTAATAGGCTAACTATGATTCTGCACCCTTAATTTAGCATCTGGCAAGATTCCTTTTTCTCTTCTCAAACTCATGTTTTTAATTCTTTGATAGTGATATGAACCTTTAAAACTAGAATTTGCTAAAATTTTACCTTAAAACTTTCCTTCTAATGGAAAACAATGCCACCTTTGTTTAGACCAATAAAGGGGAAAGAGAAGAAATTATCTAAAGAATGTTATCGATTCAAATATCTAGACTAACTTGTGGGACAGTATTAAACAAACAAGCAAAAAAATGTTTTTTCTGCTTTCTCAGATGAGAAACAAAAATTACTCAATTAGACAGAATATGACATATCACTCACTCTGATTTACCTGTATAAATGAAATTATTAAAGAATTAAATTTCAGAGTTCTCTCTTCATGAAGGCATTCTGTGTAAAAAGTATTTTAGCAGATTAACATTCTGACCAACTAAGAGAAAAATTTTAAACTTCATAATTTCCAATGCCACAAAATGAATTTCACATTAATATTATACTAAAATCTAATAAATCTTAATGATTCTATAATTCAAGTTATTTTATGGATACAGGTAAGTTCTTCCATTTTTCTTTGCATCTTAAAATCTGTTTTGTAAGTTTTCTGGTAATTTGGAATTTATGCCAATACAACAAAATGAAAAGTCAACAAAATTTAAATTTTTGTTTTTATTCTGACACGGATAAATCCTTAACCACTCATAGGTATTAATTTCTTTAATTATAAGGAAGAATTGTTGAATTGGGCTAGATAGTTACCCTCTACTTCACTAGCTCCTGGTATATGTACAAACATGAAACACACATACACACAGAGAATTTAAATACACTGAATTAAAAAGCACTGCATATGTATTTTATACTGCTCCAAAGACATGAAAGATAGTCCCCATTAAATGTGTCTGTGGATATTAAAATTCTTGCCTCCCATCAGTAATAAAGTAGATGTTGCTCTTCCTTCCGTTGATTCTAGTCAAGTGTTAAAGAGCCTAAAAAGAAGATAATTCATTCCATAGAACGACAACTTGCTTTCAAAAGTGTATTTCCATTGCTTTTACATTTAGTTTAATTAGGGTGAGGAGTGCACACTGGAAACATTTGTATGGTACTGATTACTATTTGGAATGCAGTATTCTGATTGAAGTCGTAATAACTACAAGTCTACACAACTTGCATCAATAGTTGCAGCCACGCAGGAGCCACAGCAACGATGTTATGTCTCTTGTCACTAGCATGTGCCATTGTGAGCCAGGCTGCGGCACAAGGCCTGTCTGCTTCCTCACAATAGCTCTTACTCCCTGGGGAATACAAAGGCAGACAGCAGCTTTTCTCTCTTTTCAACAGACACTCAGAGGGTCTGGTCCTTATTATCTTTGGAAGAAAGGACACAGGTTTTCACAAGCAACTTGAGCTTGTATCAGTTCTGTGATCAGACAAATTGAGGTCGGTCCTTGAGACCCTTTTTCAAGACAAACTTTATTGTTGTTATTGCCACTGATAAAAGTGAGCCCCACAAACATTTAGCAACTTCGACTAGATTCATTTTGCTAACATCTTTACTGGCACTTCCTCTGTGGAGAAAATGAGGTTTGACTGGAGAAGCTTCAAGCCCTCTGGATAGAAGGGGATTCATAATAAAACACAAGAGAAAAAAGAGAAAGGACTTTCTGGACCCCACATAGTTATAACCTAAGACATAGCCCCCTATCTTCAATAATACAAAATGTGTAGACATTTACTATAATAGATTTCAATATTTGCAATAGCCATATGTCTTTTAAGAAACAAAAAGCATTTTTTTTTAATGAAAAAGGACAACATGATGTTAAAAAAGGAGTGTTGGGTTGGACTCTGAGAGATATGAGTTCTAATTCAAATTCTGATACTGGATAGTTGTATTAATGTATTAGGAATATTACTTTACATCTTTGCAGGCTTTGTTCCTGTTATAGATTAAGATATCCCATTAGATTATCTATAAAGTCTCTAAAAGTGAGATAATTTAGCTCTAAAATATAGAATATATTTTCTTATTTTGGTCTAATGAAAATTTAAATTTCTAAAATTTATATTAATGCAGATTTACTCAGGCAAATTAGAAGTCCCTCAATTTACTTGCACTTTCCAACCAAATATCTATGCATGTAAAGAGAAAAAAAAAATCTATTTCAGCAGGGCCACCTAGGAGCAAGAATAAAAACCAGCTGTAGCACAATACTCTCAAGGACTGGCCTTGGTAAAAGTTCTGAATGTGTCTGTTCATGATGAAAACCAAAGGGAAAAATGAAATGTTATATTTCCCTTTCATTGGATGGAAACTAATAATACATAGAATAAAATAAAGGCGGCAACCCAGAGACTTTCTTCTTTTTTAAATGGAGCATGTGTGTGGACATTGTGGAGCCATCAAGACTGAATTCCCCAAATCCGTTAGGAAAATGCTCACTTTATTCTGCTATTCTGCGTGATAGAGAACCAAGTAGAGAAGAAGGAGCAAACTGTGGCTGAAAACAGATACATGAGCTCACTGATAGCCAGTGGACAGAATTCCATGACCAATTCTACTTCTTAAGTACCAGTCTGGATTCAACCCTACTTTAGGCTCTGCTAGTGGCATGTTTATTCTATGTAATCAACCCCAATTTGTATTTATTTCCTAATTTTTAAAACTAAAATAAATGTATATAAGCATTATTTTAAAACAGGATTCAGATTTCCTCTGGAATCTTCAGGGCTCCACAGGCTATACCTTTACTTGTGACTTAAGCTATTCCTAGAAATGCTGAGATTATGGGATCCCTCCTCATCCAATTATAGAGCACCTCCAGAGCTATCAATGACCAGCCCACCCTCTCCTAAAGACACTTGTCAGCACACTGCATTCAACCCTTCTTTCCCTCCACCCCACCCCCGCTAACTATACTCAAAGTCAAATTCTGTTTTGGAACAGAAATGATTCTTACTATTCCTGTACATGTCTCAAAAGATTCTTTTTGAAACATAAAAACACACACTGTACATCTACAGTTTAACTTCCCTATCTCCTCCAAGTACTCTGGTTCACTTACTGACTCAACTCTTCTTCCATTTATGAGATAATTATCCACTGAGCACTGTTGGAGACCTAGATATCCTTTTCCACCTTCCAATCTCAGTGGGTTTATAAACAGTGGAAGTAAAATATCATTTTTAGTGGAAAAAAGATAGAACTGAAAAATGTGGCTTAAGCCCAACAGAATTAGGTATCTTCATCCTTGCCTCCTATACTGAACTCACTTAATTGGTCACAAAGATATAGAAGTTCAGTCCTCTATTTCACTGGGATAAATTGTTCCTAGACTTCATTCCCGTTTATCACATTTGTATACACCTTCAGACATGCACCCAAAAGACTTAATAAATCTAAATTTAGTTCTCCCTTTTATTTTTTCTAGACTAGATTAAAATTTTTATTATTTTAAATCTTAGTAGCAAACCTAAAAAATATAAAAGAGGTCTAGAATATGACATTGACATTTGCACAAGTAAGTGAGAATAAGGTTTACTAGTCACAAAGCTGTTACCAGAATCACAGTTCCAAGAAAAGATCCAGAAAAATGTGGGGAGAGAAAAAAGTGAACAAAACTGTTTGAAGCTAAAGCTGTTTCAACTTTGTTTTGGCTTTCTGGAAACATGCCATATGTTCAAGTGTCTTTAAAAAAACACTAGATTTCCTGGTAGACAAAAAATAATTAAGAAAGTCTTTGAGTAATAGTAGAAATTGGCATTCGCCCACTATTTACAACATAATCCCAATGATATGCTGAGAAACCACCAAAGCGATACATCAAAACCCTGTGAGAATGTTTTTTAAAAAGTTACCGTATTTAAAATCCTTCTTGCTATTAAACCAATAGTTATGCAGAGCTTTTTACTTAAGTTATTTTCTTATCTATTAATTTCTTTTTCTGACCACAACTATCCAGTGAGATAAGAAAGAAATGGAACAAAAACTGATTTTTCTCAATATCTATTCTTCTACAGTAACAGGACCTTCCATTATAGCGGAATTTACAACACCCTAAAATAAAGATTACATCTCCTATATTCCCTTCAGCCAGATATATTCATGAGATTAGAAGGACAGTATATACTTTCTGTTGTGAACCCTTCTCTTCTTCCTCCTTCTTGTAGATTGAAAAGCAAATTAAATAGTTGGTGCTTCAGAAGGCATCCTAATAATGATAACATCTTAGAATCAAAAATCCAAAAAAGACAGCCACATGAAAAAAGCTATTGATTCCTGACATCCAGCCATTATAAAGTTTTGGAACTATTTATCTGTAGGCTTTGCTAAAGAGTAAAATAATGTTCCTATTTGAGACACTTTTGGATGCATTTTTTGTCAGCCATAACCAAATCAAATCTAATTCTAATCTATGTAGGTAGAGAACTCACAATTCCTGTTAAGGGAAAAGTTACATTTCAGAACTAAAATTTTGGGTTATTTTAGCAGTATTATACAATCTATAAAATATAAATTATGTAACACACCAATGGGATTAGAGCAGCAATCCATAATCAGATTCACTGATATTTGCAGCAACATACCAGAATACTTATTGTTAAATGGATAAATAATACTCTAAATAGCTTACCATTCATTTAAAAAGTCTGATTTTGTCAACGAATCAGTACAAGTATGGTAAAGTTTTATCACCAAGTGAATAACAGTTTTTTATTATTATCAGAGATTTGGTGACTTCAGTATAATCACAAAAGGATAATAAACCAAAATTGTCTTCTTTTTACAGAAAGGTAATTAAAATATAAGAGATGAAGTAATTTGCTTATGCTATATGGTGAGAAAATTTGCAATTTCCTGACTCAATTGAGGGTCCTCTCATTACATGACTCACATTTCTATTTTTTCCCCAAAGTCATAATTCTTTTATTTATTCATTCTAAAAATATATTGACTGGTCCAAAACAGTGTGCAAAGCTTAATACTCTAAGAAGCATACTCTGGGAGGATCTTAAGACAGTCCTCATCCAGGATATGTGTTTTCTTAGTTGCTCAAAGTTATCATTAAAATAAGGAACACATGTTCGTACAAAGACTTGCACTTGAGTGTTTATAGACACTTTATGTATAATAACCTAAAACTGCGACCCTATTGTTAGAATGTCTATCATTCTATTGTATAGTCTATCCATATAAAGGAATGTGTGAATCTCATAATCAGTATGTAGAGTGAAGAAAAACAGGGAAAAAAAGCACACACTGCTTGATTCTCCTTACATAAAACACTAGGAAAACTGTGATCTATAGAAAAAGAAAGCAGATCTCTGATTTCTTGTAGAGAGAGGTACAGAGGAGGTCAGGAGAGAGAAATACAAAAGGGCACAAGAAAACTTGAGTCATAAGTATGTTCATTGTCTTGATTGTGGTGATGTATATGTAAGTCAAAATATCTAATTGTATATACTTATACATGTCCAGTTAATTGTTCATCAACTGCACATCAATATTTTTTTAAATATCAAACATCTTAGAGTTTGAATTTTACTCAACATATATTTAAGAGGTTTGAAATGAAAACTCAGGGACTTCACTAGTTATTTTTATTTAGAACAACAGAAACATTGTACTGTACAAAGCAGAGTTAAATCACTTCTTAAGATAAAAATCTCTTGATCTCAAAATGTAATACATACAGTGGGCTAAGTCTAGCTAACGCTTTAAGATACCCCAGATTCTGGTTATTTTCACTCACCTCTGAAGTTAGCAGACTTTGGTGGTAAAGTTTGAAGGGGTTTACAAGGTCATACAACAGATGTAAAAAGTCCCCTAATTCCTATAACTTAACACTGACTCTAAGTTTTCTGTAGTTTTAATTCAGCCTTTGCAACTTTTAAAACATTGATTTCTTGTCTATTTCTATTTCTGGAAATATTAGTTATTATAATCAATGCAATAAAAATAGGATTTTTTTTATTGCTTGTGCTGCCATAATTGAACTTGAGGAGAATATGCATAAAGAAACACAATTTATGATAATGTATGATATACATATATTCTGTTAATTTTTCTGCCATAATTATACTTGTACTACTTGTACTGACATAATTATACTTGAGGAAATGAGCCCTGCTACATAAATTTTGTCCCCAGTAGTTTTTCCTAGAGAATCACAGATTAATGGGAAATAAATCTTAAAATACTCAATAATTCTGACATTATGGAGATAATAATCTCCTACTGATGCATCTGAATCATTAGAATTATAAGAATTTGTTACAAGTGTTTTTTTATTCAGATGTTGCATAGGGAGAATGTGAAACTTTGATAACAATACCATAAGTCTTTAAGGTCCTAGATTTTATAAAAACAATATTAAAAATGCAGATAAGACCTATAATTGTAGAAATGAACACCTTTCTAGAAGATGGTGTATATTAGTGTGCAAGGCAGATTTAAAAAGTTTTGATTCTTAAGAAGTATTCTCAAATCCAAAAGAATTTAGAATATATCATTCAGAGGTAACTAAAGCCCAATTGTAGAGAAGATAGTAGGATTGAGATTCAGATTAGTTCATTTTAGGGTAATGAAAACAGTGTTGATATTATCTTAGAGCAAGACTTAATAAATTTGGATACATCTTAAGTTATAATGGTATAAATAGAGGAATAGAAAAATTATGGAAATTCTGAAGAAGTGGAAACTGTGTTAATTCCTGGGAAAAAACTAGAACAGACTGCCTTATGGGTGTCCATGAACCCCTTCAAGGAAAAGTAAAATGTTACTAGAAGTAATATATATTCATTAAAACATTTTGTACCCCCCAAAATTTTAGTTTTATCTCATATTGAGTAGGACAAAAATATGTCTGGGCAAAATATAACTTCAATTACTCCAATTTAAGAAATGACAAATTCATCAAATTAAATAGGATTTTGTTACACTCTGATATATGAGGTAAGAAGATAGAAGGGCTGGGTCCTTGTACCCTATCAATTCTAAGTGGAATCTCTACTTGTTATTCAGAAGGTTGTACTTGGAGAAATTATCACACTTTACAAAAGACACTTACAGATTACACTATATAGGAAGGTAAAGTTTCTGGAGAATATTTCACACTGACTCGAAGTTGATAAGTTGTAAAGGTGGTAGCTGCAAAAACTGAGACTGTTTCACATGTAGAGGAAAACACTTAAATGGGGATTCTAAAAAGTAGTATTATTGGAGAAAAATTGTCATTTTTTCATTCTTCCAAAGAGCAGAAATATGACCAGTAGTTAGAATTTGTCTAGGGTTGATGTGTTTAAGATAAGAAAGAATTTAAAATTGTAAATGTTCAACAATAAATTTTGCTTCCTAAAATTGTATTATATCCCTTACTTGACACTATCTTTCAATATTCAAGATGAGCATGCCTTTTGATAAAGGGTTTCTATTTCAGGGAATTTATCCTCAAGCCATATCATATACATTTCAAAGATATGTGCACTTACATTTTACTATTAAGTGAAAAAACATTATAGAACATTATGCCAAATTTAATTTCATTTTATGGAAAATTAAGAGAATATATGTATATCATACATTACCATAACTTGTGTTTCTTTATGCATAGAAAAATCTCTGGTATGCCTAGAAAAAATAGTGATTTTTCTAGGCAAATGGATGGACCTAGAGGATGAGCTTTTCTTCACATCTTTAGTAACATTTCCATTCATTTTAAACTGCTAATATATATTTTTATTGAGATAACATGTCTTACCACCATTTTAAAAATACATAAATTTAAAAGTTGTGCTTGTTTTTAGAAGTATTATCTAAATATTGCACATCAATCATATACTTTTTAAATCTACAGTAGTTATATTTTATTATACTTGTCATAAGTTAATACATCTAATATAACTATTATGTAATTATTAATTGCTAGCAAAGACACAATATTTCAGAGACTGTTTTCACATCAGCACTGGAATCTTATTTCTATGGCTTTGTAGACATGAAATTTGACTGGAAACATCATATTTCTGAGCTAAAAAATTCTCTTTTGTAATATACGAGAGTTTATAAATTGGAATAAATCTTACATAAGATACAACTAAGAAAGAAATTGCTACCTTACTTAATTCATGTAACGTGCATTGAGTTAATACAACAGAATGGAGTGTACCCTGGAGCAAGGAGAACTCTTAATTTTCCAAGTTTCCTCCTTCAAGACTTTGATCATTACTTTAAAGGCATAAAAAATTATTTAAATTTCCTAACAATTGAAAAAGAATACTTTTCTTATTACCATTCCTTTTGTTGGACCAAGCAGTTTTAAAATTTAATGTGAAGAAAAATTACTAAACAGAGATGTATACATAATATTATGCATACTGTACTATATGGTTATTTTGGGAATTTTTCTTAAGCAATTTTAAGTAGATTTAATTTTCTTTTCATATGCGAGTTTTAAAATTTATGACATATATGTAAATAGTGGGTTAAATTGTAGTTCCCCCAAAATATGGGCACCCACACCTCACAAAGTGACTTAATTTGGAAAACAGTATAATTAAGATAAGGATCTTGAAATAAGGGCATTCTGGATTAATGCATTATGAATTTAGGTCCTAAATTCAATGATGAGTTTGTTTATAAGACAGAAGTGGAGAGATATAAAGACACAGAGACTCAGAGAAGAAGGACATGAGAAGATGGAGATAAATGCTGCAGTTATGCTACTGCAGATGGAGAATGTCAGGCACCATCAGAAGATGAAAGAGACAAGAAAGTTTTCGCTCCTATAGTCTTCAAAAGGACTATGAGCCTGCTCCACTTGGATTGCAAACTTCTGGCTTCCAGAACTGTGAGACAATACATTCCTGTTGTTTTTAAGTCACCAAGTTTGCAGTAATTTGTTACAACAGTCCTAGGTAGTAACTCATACCAAAAAAATAATAATACATGCATACATATGTGTGTATATGTGTATACATGTATTATAAGTTTTTGTATATTTTGTATTTCTGTGTATATGTGTATTTGTGTATGTATACATGCATATGTACACATATATTTACATATATAATACATATAACTTGTATCGTAGGATTCGTTTGAGAGTGAAAAAAGAAGCACGCATATTAATGATTCCAGAACAACAATGATGTCATTAATAGAGAGAAACAGCACTGCCTGTGACAAATTGGGGCATTTGATCACTTAATCCATAAAATGTGGAACTATATTTTGATATATGTAAAATGGTTAACAAACTACCTCTAATATACCATGTCCTCAGTAAACAGTGGCTCCTATAGCCATAAGTATAGTTACAGAAGGAACAGGGGGCTGTATATGTGGGCTACCTGACTCCAGTTACGGGATGAAGTCTGGCAAGAGAGGTGGGGAAAAGTAAGTGGGAAGAAAAGAAAACCACTGGCCAGGGGATGGTTTCTGTCATGCAGTGGTTAGACAGTTATTGTTAAGCATTCTAACTGCTGCAGAATTCTGCTCCCAGATCTCATAGGCTCACTTATCTCTTGAACAGAGAGCATGCAACAAAGAGACAGTTTTACCTCCAAATTACTGCTAAGATTCTATCTCAGCCAAATGACTTGGAAATACTACCTCAAATCACTACTTATTTGTAAAATCTATTATCACCATCAATTTGAAAGGGTATATGGGAAGAGAAAAAAGAATGGGTTCTCCTAGATTCCTTGAAGAACTATTCCTACTCAACCATTCATCAAGAAATTCTTAGTCTGGAACTAAAAGGGACCTCACCAAATTCTCTATTTTTATAGTTAAAAAACCGAAGTCCGGTAATGTTGTCCGTCAGGTAAAATATCCGGAACAGTAGTAACATTTATAGTTCTTACGTCAAAATATTTGAGTGGATTTTGTACTTATTCTGGCTTATTTGTTTTGAGATTACCAGCAACATAAAGGAAGTGCATTGAAGATATTTCATCTTTCTTTATTATCAAAATAGTTAATAAATAATAGAAATCTGACCACAGAGAGTAAGCAGTCCTCTGGACTTCTAAGTTTAGCACAAGATATTAAAACATGTTTGTTTGTTTTTAAACCAGGAACTTAATTAGTGCTTACCATATACAAGTTATGTGAAACTCTTTCCATATATTATCTCATTAGAGCTCCATTATGTTTTCATTTGACAGATGAGGAAACTGAAGCTAAGGAACATTATGTAATATGTTACTCTTACCTACAATGCTATGACAGGATATTGTACTTGAAACTCAAATTCCTAGCCTCAAGAGTTCATGAATTTGAAGTAGGACGATAAATAAGTTATCTCATTCATCTGTCTACTTGATATGAATATTGCTGCAATATTTTCCATCTCTAAAATTTATGAATTCAAATGTATAACAACTAGCTAGATGTATTTGAACATCTTTATAATTAGTGAGTGACTAAATTTAAGTTAGGATTAAATACAGAAGAGTCAACACAGGTGAGAATCTTCGAGTGTGCTAAAGATTTTGTCTAGGTTTTAATGTAT
This sequence comes from Galemys pyrenaicus, assembly GCA_019455555.1. NCBI lineage: Eukaryota > Metazoa > Chordata > Mammalia > Eulipotyphla > Talpidae > Galemys > Galemys pyrenaicus. The sequence continues at coordinate 8,427,636 of JAGFMF010011418.1, forward strand.
TTATTCCAAGGACAGCTGATTCCTGTGCTCATTTCACATAATTCATTTCAATGGGCAGATAATTAAGATCTCATGTATATGCCAGTCAGTCTTGAAAAAAAATAAGAATTTAAATTTATTATTTATTTCACCTTATTTGATTGATCACAAATTAATTTTATTGTTGTAACTGGAAAAATAATTGAAGATACATTTTTTTCTAATACAATTAAGTTCCTCAGCAAGAATTTATCACAGGTGTCAGTAAGCACCATGAAAACCTTCCTAAGATGTTTGTTACCTTAAAGATATTACCACTTTGACCACTCTAATAATTATATCTCCTAATTTATTACATACCCCTGCTTCCAGAAGAATATGAGTGTTAAAATAGAAATTAAAATTTAAGATCTTATACAAACCAGAACCAAATATCTGGACTAATATATGAGCACTATATTTAGTTCTGAACATGTAGTCATCAGAATAACATAAGGAGCATAATATAAGAAATATCACAATTAATAAAGTGATAAGAGGTAAACAGCTTATCCCAAATCCCAAACAGGTTGTTTGATACAACCCTTGTGCAACATAATAACCAAAAACTTCAGAATCTTTCACAATGAAATTGCAACTAATGCATTCTTTACATTACCTTTTCTTAGAGGTAACTATGAGTAGTTGTTGCATTGTTCTTTTAATATTTTATATGGAAAAAGCATTAGGTTGAAATATCTTTTCACTAACAAATATCTGTGATGACAAAAATCACAAAGGCAGAAATGTACTTTGAGAACAATAGTATTATTACCATTGGAACATAATGTCCAATTCCTTCACATAGTTCAATTATGTAAAAATGCTATTTAGAAGTTTTAGCTCTTAATTGAAGTATATAGTCATTCACATGTTAATATATTCCTGCCCAAGATCACAAGATAAAAGGTTATTTTCTTCATTCAAGAATGATTGTACAAGAAAAGAAAACAATTTTATCAGACCAAGAAGAGTTAATGAGAATGAACTCTTTGGAATGGTAACTGAATCCTCAAGGTCCTGAACTTGCCAAACTGCTGGAATGATTCATAACAATTCTCAGTAGAAAAAATGAGCTGATTCCGGAAACTCTGAGTGATAGTATGATCAGAGGTAACGGAATGCATTAAATGAGAGTGTTTCCTTTTCAGTTACTGGTTCTTTGATTATGTTTTTTTTTTTCTGTGTTCTAGAACATGTGAAGATTATTACAAAATATTGTACTAACAGTCTTACATGAAATTCCTGCCTTTACTCACTCTATCCAGATTTTTAAATTGGAATCTGTAGGCAGATAATTATAAGCATGTTTTCATTTAATTAGGTAAATATGCAAATTTAAAGGTCACATATTTGAAATAGATCCCATTAGGCAGAGAAATGCATTATGGTTACATCAACAACAACAGCAACAATTGAGTTTAATCTTAATAGAATTTAAATAGTAAATTAAATATTAAACGGTTTCTTAGATTACTAGCCACTGTGGATTAAATGTCAACCTTGGGAAAGAGGAAGAGACTATTGAGGCATAATTATGGGTTTCTCATGGTCTAGATACCCCTTTACTTCTTCCAGAATACAGTGTCTTATTCTCCTCTGCTATGCTTAAAAGCTTTGTAAGAAAATAATGTGTGATCACTGTGGGACAGGAGGAAAAAAGTAAAATGGTATATGAAAACTCCAGAGTATATAAAAACTATATATGCAAAGTATATAAAACTACATTCAACTTAAAACCCATATATTTTATGTAAAAGTAGGGGACAGTAAACTAATGAAAGCCTACCTGAACGATCTTATTAAAATATAGTTATTTGGGAATGCAGATATGATTTTTATTTTTTAGCAACATTTAAATACAGATTAATATTTTCAAGCATGTTTCCTTTTTACTGTTTTACTATTTACAATTTCAGACAATAGTGGTGTCTTGTGACCTAACCCAAAACTTGTAAATAATAAGGACAACAAAAGCAAAAGCAAATCACATCAGCATTTATTGAAAGTGTTTTATGTATTAGGAAAGTTCACATATTATAGCATTTAATAGTCATGATTTCACAACAAGATAAGTAAATTTAGTAGCCCTGGTTTACAGGTGAAAAATATTCTGAGGAATAGAGACCTTAAGCAGTTGGGCTTACATAGTGATCACAAGGCTATTAGCAGAATAGCCAAGATTTGATCACAGCAGTATAGTTAGAGACCATGCTCTTACTTAGATAATTAATATACAATAAATGCAAGCAATCTGTAAGTTGTTTAGAAACTCATGTTACTTGTCGCTTTCACATCCCAATCATGAGTACCTTCCATCAATTATAATAGTACTAGTTAAATCACTAGCCATTTGGCATGGACTGTGCAATTTACATACTTATTCTCCTCATTTCACATTCAGAGAAATTGAGATTCAGAAAGTTTTAAGTGTTTTAAACCAAACAGCCGGTGAATTTAATGCATAGCCAATCAAAGATTTCCATACTATCTCCCTGAGTATGTAATTATGAAGCAACCATTACATCTGAAATCTGTAACTGGTATGAGGAAACTGATCATTGGAAAGAAGTCATTTTTAAGTTAATCATATTTAATGCATGATTTCTCATACAGTTACTACATTCACTGCAATAACTGAAATGACAATTATCCAATCAGAATCCCTCACTGTGAAATTATTTCAGCCAAACTTCAACAATCTTTTATGCAGAAAGAAAGGTACAATGGGGAAGAAAAGACCATTTCTTATTTTTGCTTAGATGGCAACTTTAAATTCCAAAGTCAAATAAAATTCACAGTCTTGGAACAAGATGAAAAAAAGACTAATCACTATTCTGCTTGGCTTGTGGATTTTTGTTAACCTCAATCAGAGAGGACACATGTAAACAGTTGTCAGCTCTGTGGCCAACATTGCTACTTTATTGAATTTTTGAAATTAAAAATTGTCTCTTCCCATTACAGCATTGTATTTTCTGTATACTATAGTACTTTCTGCCACCAGGTGGAGGTAGAAAGTCACAATTGCTTGTCCATTTTTTTGGACCCCAGGGTAGGAACCCAAACAAAACAAAACAAAAAAATTAACTATGTTTTCATAAAATCTTGAGTTGTTTTATCATGAAAAAGAATCCTTAATCAGGTACACTCCAGGAAAAAAATCAGCAAACATAAACACTGTGTACATCTTCTTTGACCATAATTATACTAGCACTAATACTAAGCATAATTACTATTTTTTAGACAGAGCAGTAGTAATCTTCTAGATGCATGTTTCTCAAATCTGGGTTCACTTGGGAAAATTTATCAATGCCCCAATCCAGACAACTCTGTCCATATTTCCTAGAATAAGGCCCAGGCACACGTTAAAAACCAAACAACAACAACAACAGAACAAGATATTTCTCTTTACAACCAGAGTTGACATTCACTTCTCTAGCAAATTACAAGTTTTTAATGGGTTGGATCACTGGAAACGGTTATGACTAGGACCATTCTTGTCCTCAACTTTATAGATTATTATAATACCTTAATCAGGTCCTAGAAAACTCATTTATGTCAACAAGATCATAAGATTATTATTTGTAAACTAGAAAGTTAATTGATTTCCTCTGCAAAAGAAACTTCTAAATAAATTTTCCCAGAGTAAATATCAATCCATCCATCCATCCCCAATTTAAGAACATCAAACATATTGGGAGCTAGAAAATCAAATTCAGTTCTATATTCAAATAATTTGATGCATTGAGAACCTAACAATCTTCAGGGTCAATGATATAAACTTAATTGTATGATACTGGTAAATACTTTGTTAAAACAGTTTTATAAATAAAAATAGGGAGTTATTTCTCTCTTCCCTAGTTACAGATCAAGAAACACTAAGATTTTAAAATTCCACTTTCTCTCTGTTTCATAAGCACCAGAGTCACCTCTCAAGATGATGAAAGAATCCACTTAATTTCCAAAAAAAATAATAAAATCAGCACAAGGCAGGACACATGTACATGTGCTATATATGGTCTGACTCAGGTTACCTTAGTCAGTAACCAGCAAGGAGGAAAGACTCAGAAACAGAAGGAAGCTGGAAGACAAAGGAAAAGAACAGGCTACTAAGTACTTTTAGTGATGTCAAATAAAAAGTCTTAAACGAGTGTTCCAGGACTGCAGAGGAATCATATGATTCAGGTACCAGAATTTTTAAAAGAATGTTTGTGTTATCAGTAATAATAATATAAAAAATAGGCTAGCAAGAGAACAAGGCACAATCCAAGCCATTAGCTGTCAGTATATGCAAAGCATTGCCTCTTTCCACAGGGGTGCGGGAGGCACAAAGTGCCAAGGCAGACTCCATGGTTGGTAGGAACATTGTTTCTAGCATCAGATCACCTGGAGCCCCCCTTCTCTCTGCCCATTACAATCTGAACATTGTGATGCAAATTTCTCTTAGCATTGTCCCTATTTGTACAATGTGGGAAATAATTATTATTCTCTTAAAGGACTATTGTGAGTTAAAAAGATAGTTTAGACTCTTGGTTCTCAAAGTATAATACCCAAAATGGGCAGCAAAAACCCCAGCTGAGAACTGCAGATTTTGCAGCTCCAGACCCACTGAAGAAGGATTTCTATAGGTAGCCCCAAGACTGTGGTTTAGCAACCCCTCCAGATTTTCCTTATATGTACCAAAGTTTGGAAACAACTGAAAAAGAAGATGCTATACCTTAAACAAATCGAAGCAGATGGAATCCCTTTCTAGTAACAAGAAGAAAATAGAAAACCCTAAAACTGAACACAGTTCTATGGGACACAAAGAGCTCCTCCAAAACACACCATCTCCTGGTCTTCTTGTTAGAGGAGATGCCTCACATTAAGGGAGAGCAAGGCACCCTCCCTGGTGGCACAAGGGTTAAAGTCTCAACACAGTGAAGCATCCACAGCCACAGGAGCATGAGTTTGATCCCCGGCCAGGGAGGTGTGGCAGACCTCTCCTGTCTTGCCTGCTGCTCCCGTCAGCAGTGTGTTTCAGTCTGCCTGTGTTGTTCCCCACTCTGTCTCTAATGAATCCTCTCATCCCCTGCATCTCTGACCTGTACCCCAGTTCTTGTATGTGTAAGTAAGTTTTAAAATCTTTCAAAAAAATAAATAACTGAAAGCAAGTCTGATGCTAACATTTAGAAATGAGTTACTAGTACTAAGTTTAAGAACCATGTTTTATTCCAAACTTGATGGACATTAGTGTAGAACAATCAGCTATCTAGTCAGCTGTGGTTTGGAGAGTAAAGGTCCCATGATAGAGGAAAAACCCACCTAGCAATCCTTCAGGGAAAAAATAGGTATAATTTCCCAAGTAAATGAAGTTTAATGGGAAAGCCTCCTATGTAAGTAGGATGTAAGTCCCCAATGTCTTTGAAAGTTTCTTAGAGACTGTAAAACTTAAGGGAAACAACATACTACAAAAGCAGTTCTTCAAATTACTTCATTTTTTCTAACATTAACTGGTATTCTTTCTTTCTCATCAACATTATAATGAAACAGCTTTGAAGGAAACAACGTTATTTGAGGATTATAGTGGCAAGCAGGCTAGCAGGGAAGCTGAGGGGTGGGGAGGCCCAGGAGGCAAGGAGGCAGGTGTAGACCAGGCAGGAGATCTGGGAGGCAAACAGGCAACCAAGACTCCCAGCCACCCCACAAATCTTCATTCTTTTTCTGGGCTCTTGTGGCATTCTCTCCCATTGTCTCATGGTCTTGCTTCTTCTGTAGTCATGCTGCTTATCCTCTCACTGTCACCACCGCTGCTCCTTTCATCCCTGTCCCCACGCTAAGGTGTGCACACTCGCATTAGTGCACATGCATACTCCAGGCATGTGTGTGCCATGCCCATTTTCCCCTGCACCTTCTGCATTAACAAGATCAAGGCCACAAGTGATCTCCACAGAGGCTAGTGATATAAAAAGCCCGATTAAACCATATACCTTACTAAGACCCACTGTATTTACTTCATTTAATCTAAGGCCCCTTTACACTAAGTTGAAATGATGTAAATCTCATCATCAAAAATTCAGTATTATGCTTCCACCTCAAAAATATTTTTTTTCCTGGTCAACATCCTCTTAAAATATGACCCAGTATACCAGAATGTCCTTAGAATATACTGATCCTCTCTGCAGTCCATCCTTGTATATCTGTTAGGGATCTCATTAATTACACTGTCTCTGGCTTCCCTGCTTCCCTGCTTATAAACTTCCAGAAGCTTCAGGATCTGTCAGTCTATCTTTACCCTTCTGTTATAGGACTGTGAACTGGATATATGTTAAGAAAAACATGTGTTAACTTTATACAGATAACACATTTTCAACAACCTGATCACTATAAATAATCCGCTATTTAGAATGGATGACTTACCAGTTTTTATTTGTCTTTCTTCTTTTTGACTCTGAAATAATTTCTGAAAGAAATAACTAACATATTTTGCCAAATATCTAAAGAGTAAACACATCTTAGGTTTAGGCTTAATGTTGTCAAGTTTTACTCCCTTCATTTTTTTAAACTGATGCTATATATATTAAAAATGTCTAAAAATGATATTTATTTTGGAATCATAGGCAGTGTGTATAATTCACAAAGTTAGTCTTGGAGGACAATGGAATAAATATTTTAAGGGCTATAAATCACTTCTGTAGATATTATGTAAAAGTATTGTATTCAAAGGGAAAAACCTCTTTAAATTCCCTTAAAACTTTGCTAGAAACTCTTATGTCAAGAAAATTTTGGATCTCACTTGAAAAAAATAAAGAATTGTAATCTTATCGATGCTCCCAGCCCAAAATCAAATTGAAATGCAAGATTAGATGAAGAGCATCCAAGTTAACTCAGGCACATGGCCTTTCTATAGACACACTAGTAACTGAACTAAGGCGAGATTGCTAGTGAATGACATTCCAAAATATTTAATTTTTATATCATTCAGTCCTTTCTGTAATTTTTAGGCTCGTAAATTTACAGGCTAGTAAAATAATTTCATAAATGTTAGTATTCAATGTCAAAAAGGCAAACAAACAAAAATATTATAAGAGGTTTTTTTTTATTATATTTAATTGCATTTGACATCGTTTGTTTTCCCCAGTGGGTTCCCACCACCATTTCACCCGTGCACCGTCACCTCAGTCCCTTGTGCTCTTTACATTTCATCACCGTCTTTGCCCTCCCCTCCCTCCATCCCCCCCCCATGGTCCCTTGGGTTTATCTTTAATCTTTTGATCTTGTTGTTATTTGATTGTTCGGTTGTTTTTGGTTTGATTGCCCATTTCCTTTAGTTTTCTCTGTGTGTTTTTGGTTTTTTTTGTTGTTGTTGTTGTTTCGTTTTCTCCCTTTTTATTTTTTGTTTTGATTGTAGTTTGTTTGTTTTTTCACATTCCTCCTAAAAGTGAGGTCATCCGATATT
>JAGFMF010011418.1:8451006-8475356 GCA_019455555.1 Galemys pyrenaicus
GGTGCACTGGTGAGATGGTGATGGGGAATACATGGGGATTACAATTGATGGCAAGTATATGTAAATTTTAAAATATTTTATATTAATTAAAAAAAGAAAAAAATTATCTGGAAACTAATGAAAATAGAGAGACAAGCTATCAGATATTATGGGAAACTCTAAAGGCAATGTTTTGAGGGAAATACAAGAATGTAACCCTAAAATTATGACTAGCAAATTTAATAATAATACAAATAAAATAATCTTTTTAATAACTAAGAAAAACATAATGTTAATAGTGACTTTTTCCAAGGAGTACAATGATATATTTTTAAAATAATTTTCCTTACTATCCATACGTTATTATGTGCTATTTCTAGCATTTAAAGTAACCACTATTTTTCTAATAGAAGAGATTTTCTTTCTGCCTTTATTCAGATTCAGGAGTAAAGGGTTCAGAGATGGAAATTACAATAATAATTATACCAGATATATCCTAGCTTTTGCAACTTACTTGCAGATAGTTACATTTTAAGACACCAAAAAAGGCATTTTCTTAAAGTGCTAATCCTAATAGTGATGAAACTAAGGCACAAACCTTTTCTTTTTAAGATTTTATTTATTTTTGCATAGAAGAGCTGGGGTGTAGGCCAGAGGTTGGGGGGTGGGTTGGATTCTCCAGAGACAGAGTTGGAAGCAGAGCAGGCAGATTGACTGAAATGCACTGCCAAGAGGAACAGCCAGGGAGACAGAAGAGGTCTGCTGTGCCATATGAATTAGCTCCCTGGCTGGGGATAGAACTTGGCCCTCAGGTGATAGCTCTGAGACTTAACTCTTAGGCCACCAGGGAGTCCCAAATCTCTAACATTTAAGTGACTTCTTCAAGTTCACACAAAGAATAAATGCTGAACCTGAGTTGCAATGCAATTTATCTGAGTTAACCACTTACAAGCACAGTCTCCATCACATTACCCTGGGTCACCACAGAGGATGCCTTCATACCCTTAAATAGGCCCAGGAGAGATTTCCCATGCATGTACTAGCTAATAATAATAGTTAATAAGCATGTGTCCCCACTGAGTACCCAAATTTCTCTATTTGCTTTGCAAATTTTAACTCATTTAACATGGCATCATAAGCAAGGTTTTCCCCCAGGTGATTAAGACTGATTATTGCTGTGGCAATGTGATCTGGTAGTTGCCCCTACTCGGGGGTTCTGATGTGCAGCAAAATGATACCTGCCAGCAGGGTCCTTCAGATACTCAAGTAACATACTCTATTAATAAATCTCCCTGACAGAAGAGACAATCTTAAGCCCAGTGTATGAGAAACTTTGGGATCAATGGATCTACCATTTTCTCATCTTCCATTTCATAATCTAATAAGGGAACTAAATCACTAGTGTCCACCAGACTCTTCAGAAATAATTAAAATACTTACTTCAGAGTAATTAAAATAATTACTTCAGAAATACAGAAGGAATCTTGCATCTCAAGAAATAGAATTTATCCAATGTAGAGTTCTAGACTAATCACTTACTCTGCTATTTGTCATCAGACAAGTGAATACATTAGACTAGTTTAAAACATATTCTACAACAAAAAAAAGGAACAAAGGAAAGAAATACAGAATATTTGTATGAACACTTTTATCTCTTAATTTATGCATTTGCTTAGCAACTTCACAGATTGTATATATACTATATATTTATTAAACTATACATTGTGAAAAAAAACTCATTTGATCTTCACAACATGTAATTCTATCTATGGAGTAGATACTATTATTATTATTATCATTCTCTTTTACAGATAAGGAAACTAAGGTTGAATGACTTGGTCCAAGATTATATATGTAGGTTAAACTGGGACACAGTCTAACTTCAGAGTCTTTGTAACTAACCACCACATTAAGTATACATTGACTTGCATTTATCAGTCACATTAACAGGTAAGGGTTGCTTCCCTTTGGTGCTAGGTAGGCCTCAAGGCAAAGTGTAGCAAAGAATTTATAAGAAAAGAAGGGTGCGTCATAACTTTTCCAATAAATTGTTTTCCCTGGAGGGACTTCTTGATCATTAGGGTCTAATTTGCTCAAATTTATTTCCACTCTGTGCCTTAGTCATTGACTGGCCTATTTTATTTTAGAAGTGGGAACATTTATACAGAGATGAAAGTATCCTGCTCAGCACCTTTATCCAAGGATAATTTCACTGAACTCCACCATTCTTTGCTGGTTAGACTTAACCTACCACATTCAAAATGCACTACTGGTGCTGTGGTAGAACTTTCTATTTCAAGGAAGTGGATTCCAGCCGAAAGCTGCCTGGAAGCAAAGGGCTTGTTACAGGGTTACTATAAAATAAAAAATAACAAAAACACAATTTGGAACATGACCCCTTCAATGAACATGTGCACTGCATCTGGGCAGCTACCCAGTGTGCACCCCTGACAGGCTGAGTTCACACATGAAGAGCAGGAGAGAGCAACTGTACACTTAAGAAGAAGAAGGCAGATGGAAAGAAACTTTTCCCTCCCCGCCACTGTTGTTTAAAATTGTGGTAAAATACACATAGCATAGATTTATCATTTTCACTGTTTTTCGGTATACAGTTCCATGGCATTATGCTGATTCATATTATTGGACAACATCACCATTATTTCCAAAACTTCTTCCTCTTCCCAAACCGGAACTGTAAACAGCTGATTTCTCCTCTCTTCAACCCCTGAAAGCACCATTCTATTTTCTGTCTCTATGAACTGGACTACCCTAGGTACCTCACAGATGTGGAATCATGTTTGTTCCTTTGAGTCTGGTTTGATTCACCTAAAGTAAACTCTTCAAGGTCTTCCTTGTTGTAGCATGTCAGAAATTCCTTCTTTTCAACAGTTGAATAATATCCCATTTATGTTCATAACACATTTTATTGATCAGTTTATCCTTCCATGGACACTTAAGTTGCTTCTACCATCTGGCTATTGTGAATAATTCCTATATATATTCAAATCCTTGCATTAAAAATATTTTATTCATATAAGAATAAAATGGGCCACAGGTGCAAAGGATGAGAGGATCCACCAGAGACAGAGTGGGGAGCAGAATAGGCAGATCCACTGAAATACACTACTGAGGGGAGCAGTGGGTGAGAAAGAAGGAATCTGCTGTGCCGTGTGCATTAGCTCCCTGGACAGGGATCTAAGTCTTGCTACAGTGGCTGCAGATAGATTGATAATGCTGAAAGTTAAACCCTGTGCCACAGGGTGACCCTCAAGTCCCTGCTTTTATTTTTTTGGGGAATATACTTGTAAATGGAATTGCTAGAGCATATGATAATTCTACTTCTATTTTCTATAAGATAAGCCATCCTTTTTTCTATAGTGACTAGTAACCATTTTACAAGAAATAAACTTTAAAGGCAATTAATGAGTTCATTTTCTCTATGTGTTCTCTACTTCTTCAAAAAGATCAAGAACCCCCTGACACTGGTGGCTCTTAAACATATGGTCACCAATTCTATTTGTCTCTTCAGTCCAACTCAAGTTATAGACTTTCTAGCTTCCTTTATTTCAGCAAGTCACAATGTCATAGACATGGCAGGACTTGTAGAATCACAGGACCTGGACCACTGCCCAAATCTCATCCTTCAAATCTCATGATAGTTTTGTCTAAGATCTGTGATTGAGTTTTTTAATCAGTAAACAATACTAGCTTCAGAAATGAATCAGAGTCATTACATTTAAAATACATAAATTGTTATTATAACATCCACCTTAAATTTTACTACTTCATAGCAGAGGTGAAATAATACCCACAGAAAGCACTGTTGTACACATTTTATAAGGTACTAGTAATGAGTTTCAAGAATGCTTCAGTTGATGGATTCATCATGTCTTATCCACCTTTATCTCTAAACAGACATGTACATTATACAACTTGCCTAGTATGGCAAATTGTACAATGTACAAATCAGAAATAAACTGAAACAATATGTCCCAAACCTGAATTACTCACATTACTACCTTCAGTGACTATTGTTATGTCCACATCAAATAATTTCTTTTATTTAAGATGTTGTCATTAGTTAGAAAAGTTTATCTCACTGTTATATAGAGCATACAGGTATAAGTGAAATAAACACACTTAAAAGTAAAAAATTCACTCATGTACAAACCTAGAATTACTTCACAAAGCATCTGTAGAAACTCTGAACTACTTTATTTGAGATATGATTGTGAATCTATTAATCTCTCCCCAAATTCTATGAATATGTATTTTGAGAAAAGAATTACAGAAATGACTGCATCAAGATTAAAAAAAAATGGCAAAAAAATGTTAGCAGTTTTGTGTGTGTATGTGACAGAGAAAGAGAGAGAGAGATACATGGATAATTTTCTGTATGGTTCTAAAGTAGAAATCAATTATTTCCATGAGTAGATGTGTATGTTTTTATGTATGTGTTTGTGTGTGTGTATGAATATTATTTTGCTGATAGAACAATAGGTGAAGGAAAAAAGCAAAAGATAGTAAACTCTAACAGCCAGATCCATCAAACTGATGCTAGAAATTAATGAGCTGATGGTTGTTGCAGCCAGATTATTCTTATTTCTACTAACAAAGAATTCATCAAAGGACTAGTATAAAAAGAAAGTAAACATAAGGGACAGCCTTAGAGAGTAAATATGTGAGTGAAAGCAATGGCAGCCTGCCCAGCATAGACATCTGAAGTGCTTTCCTTTGTATTTAATCAACAAATTAAGTGCACTAATGGAGGATAAATAATGTGCAGGATAACATGAGGGTAAAATAAATGGTGCAAGAATTAAAAATCACTACTTTGCCTCATATTCTTTAAGAATCTAAATGAAACAGTCACAGAAACTAAGATTCTGTTATAAATAAAATGATGCAAAGTCTGGCTATACATATATTTCATGGGTACAGGAGGAACAGTGGAAAAAAAACAGGGAAGATCTCTGGGACAAAGAGATGTTTAAGGTGATTGATGATTGTAGTGAGATGTATGAAGATTCTTCCTTGTTTCCACAGGAAAAACATTCTTCCCCAGGAACAAAGAAAGAAAAAATCACTTGGAAACTAGAAAACCCCATGTCTTCAGTTAGAAATGAAGGATATAGGATGGTAGATAGCTGAATGGACCACTAAGGAAGGGAAAGTGAGTTCAGGGAAAGGCTTGGAGTTTCACATGATGTGACCAAGTTAAAAGAGGATACTTGTGCCAGCTGCTCACGTTCTTCTGAGGCATGGCCTGCTTCTAAGCTGTCTCACTTCCCGACATCCTTTTCCAGCTGGGCTATTTCCTGGGCTGCTCCGACTCCTCCTTTCACACCCCTCCACAGCTGTGGCTTGGCACTCTCTCCAAGAGCCCCAATGACCAAAGTGCCCTCTGGGCTTGTCTCCTGAGAGTGAGGGCCTGCCTATTTCCACTACTGAATTTACCCACAGAGACAGGCAGAGGAAGCTTTTTTTAGATGGCACAAGCAACTGGCCTGCATGAATTCCATTGGAGCCGTGTGGTAATCATCAGATTTGGTGTCTGGGACACACGAGGCACATGCATAGGCTGTAAGCTCAGATTTTTTTCTGCTGCACCATAGAAGCTTCTGGCTTAAGAAAGGGAAGCATTTGAGGGATGAATGAAAACTCCTCCTCATACATGATGTTTGGCTGTGGTCAGAGGGAGTAGTCAAATTGAAGTTATACAACAAACAGTTGTTTTATTCTCAGAGCCAAGAGAGTGACTTGGAGTTTCTAAATCTGAATGGTGATAAAACACGGGCCCACAAAATATGGCCTGAGAGCCAAATCCAGCCTGTCCCTTGTTTCCACCCACCCTACAAATTTAAAATGGTGTCTCTTTAGATAGCTGAGAAAAATGGAAAGAATATTTTGTGGCACATGTAACCTTTAGAAAATTCAAATTTCTATGGCCACAAATAAAGCTTTATTGAAACATAATTGTGCCCAATTACTTACATATATTCTCAGACTGCTTTCAAATGCAGAGTTGAATAATTACAGTAGATACCTTTTGCCCTCAGAGCCTAACCTACTTACTATATGATCTTGTACAGATAGTTTTTCACCCCTGTGCTAACAAAGTTGTCAGGATGACAAAAGGTAGGACAAAGTGAAATAGCAGTGAATGGGCAACTTTTAAAATGAGGATATTGTGTTTCTTTCCCTGAACTGAGTCCTAAAATGTTTCAGTAGTTTTGGTTACACCACCCTGAGGAAGAGCTATGTTGAGAGCTCAGTTTTCATGTTTAAAATAATATTCAAATTCCATTTTTTATGCTCCTATACCCCCTACACACACACACACACACACACAGGTCCAAAAACATGGCCAAATCACTCATGTATTCAAAAGAACTCAGCAAGACTTGTGCTCACATAGTCACAGGGTTGTAGAAGTACAAAAGCAGTGAATTGCAGACCCCCCACGATGGACCCCAAAGGAGGATTAACTGAAACAATTTTATGGAAATGTATCCAGTATGCACAGATGACAGCATGCCAGCAAGACATCTCAGTACAGCATTCTAATTATAGACACCACTCTCAAAGTGTAGTCAAGCTATATAGTATGGTTCCTTTTACAGGGTGTGGTTTAAATTGACCACTGAAAAAATGCAGGGGTCACTTTCGGTTAACTAGTACAATTTGGTGGCTCAAGGAAACACTGTACCTCACTCATTCTATAGGACTAAGACTATTTTTACTCTTAGAATTCTCCTAAGAAGATTCCTCTAAGACAAACAGCTGGAATGAACAGTTAAAAAAATGAATGTTGTGTTTAAAAAAAAAAAAGAAAAATTTTGTCACAAGGGAGCTATCTAAGGAAACCCAATTTCTGAAGAAAGCAAAATGAAGTAGAAGTATGTTGATGAGCTGAATGTGGCTCATCAGTAATTCTCCAGCTGTGTGTTGGAGTTGTAATTGAGGAAGGAGAAAGAAGAAAAAAAGTTTTCAATGTATCCTTTGAAGACCTGTTGATATGCTGAGTATAGATGTTCATGCTTAGGTACAAATCTGGTCAACTGATATAGAGAGAGGATCAAAGGCAGGAAATACAAAGTATTTAAAAATAGCTATATGATGGCAGGCTCCATCCACCAATCTGATCCTTCCATTTGATGAAGGTAATATGGAAAAACTTGGAAATAGCATGATGCTGTTAAATTATTTATATATTAAAAGTTGTACTTAATTTGGGGCCCTCCCTGGTGGCGCAGTGGGTTAAGCAACACACTATGAAGCAAACCTCAGCCACTGCAGCACGAGTTCGATCCCTGCTGCCGGCCAGGGAGCGGACCCACATGGTGCAGCAGACTCTCCTGCTGTGCCCGCTGCTCCCCTCAGCAGTGTACTTCTGTTGATCTGCCTGTTCTGCTCCCTGCTCTCTGTGGTGAATCCTCTCACCCCCCACACCTCTGGCCTGTACCCCAGTGCTTGTATGCATAAATAAATAAATCTTAAAAAAAAAAAAGTTGTACTTAATTAGATATGATCAAAGGGAAACTATCATGGAAGTCATCATGAAGACAAGAGTTCAGGATAGCTCAATATGTCAAGTATAACTTGCTTGACCTAGGTAGACTTCTGGGTAACAAAGAAGGTGCTTTGGTAATGAACCACAGGACACAGCTTTCTTTTGCTCTCAGGTCTTCCAAACATTTCTGTTGTGTCCTTCTCTGGGTCTTGAACAGAGAGACAGAGGCAGAGGGAAGAGATATTTTGGAGAGACACTGTTTCCACTCTTCCTTCTCCAACTCATGGCCATTTTTAGAAGACAGAAGACATGAACTTCCACTTGACCTCTGAGATCCTTTCTGGTCTTTTGTCTTCAGAACATGGTTAGGCTGTTAGATTCAAAAGTAAAAATGGTTTACTTCATTATCTGACTTATTTTGTGAGTTTAAGATAGATTAACTTCTGCTGCAATTGGAGATGACAGAATTACTATTTTAAAATGTTTCCACTATTAACTTATGATATTAATTTGATAATATCACAACCAAATTTCTGCTGTTTAACAATTTTTGAAGGATAAGGAGTTCTTAAAATAAAAGACATAATAGATCTTTCTTTGACTAAAGTATTTTGATGACAGTCATAACTCTAAATAAACTGTACAACTAAGTCTCTGTGCCTCTTCTCCAGTCATTATAAAGACTAATTCAACAGACCCTATGTGAGAAACAGTGCATTATTATCTTTGAGTCCACTTTAGTTTCCCTAAGTATTCCAAGAGCCTTCAAACACCCACACTGTGCCAATATTTTTTTTAAGTAGTTCAACATAAAAGGTAAGGGAGAAACAAACAATATTTTTCACTGAAATGTTATGCTTTGCCTTGATCTGAAAATTAATGGAGTTACCAAATATGACAGCATATAACCCAGCTATTTTTCTTTAATTGAAGAATGGACAAATACAAATTGAAAAATATAATTATTTCCTCCTTGACTTAAAGTTGCTTTGTTCTTAGTCTTTTACTTGGCATTGAAGCTATTTCTGTTGGGAATGAGTAGGAGAGAGAATTTTGAAGAGTAGATTGCAGAAACAGTTTTGCCTCCATTATTAAATATTTGAAAATCCAACAGATGCAGCAAAGACTACAGTTTAAAGATGTATGTCTTATGTCTTTAACAAGATCACTGTTGAAAATCTGAGTTCCAGGCTTCCATTAAAGAAAAAAAAAATCTTCAGATTGGCAAAGTGGAAAGATACCCAGAGAATCTCTAGTTAAAACATCTTTGTATAGATACATCTTAGTCATTATTCAGGTTGAGACTCAACTTGTTCAGTAAATTTTTTTAGATTTATTTATCTATTTGAGTAAAAATAAAAAGAAAAAAAGAAATTCAGCATTTAAGGCCTTAGAAAATTTTTTTCTTAGATTCAGAGCCTAAACAGATAATTTTTTGAATTATCTTTATAAATTAATTATAATAAGAGATAATGATATTTATCATTTACATGTTCCTTGTTCATGCCTCAAGTCCTTAATATGATTCCTTATTGCTCTTTCCAACATCCTTGAAATGTAGAAAGAGTATCGGTATCTCTATTTAAAGAATCTATTTAAAGATGATGGTATCTTACCTATGCATAATATGTTAGAGTTTATAAAGTACTTACACAATACACTTACTCATTTTGGTTCTGACACACTCAGTACATTGTGATATGTATAAGTCAGTCATTTTCTTCAATAGGAAGATAGAATTCAGAAAAGGTGTTTGCCTGTATTCTGCATTTAAGAAATGGAAGAAACAATTTTGCCAAGCTTGTCAGTAACTTCACACTGGAGAGACACAGAAAGATTAGGTGAATAATACTATCAGAAGAAGTTCTTTATATTTTACTTTATTTTCTTTGTGTTACATTTTTTTCAATGCTGTTATTTTGTCAAGTCTACTGTGAAGTACCTCCCAGACTTCATGTGTTAGAAACAGCCGTACTTGTTCCAGTCTCTCTAAATCTCTAGGGGAAGGTTGTTGGATTTGGGTGTTATTTTCTTCTTTGGCTTTGCATTTTGAAAGCCCTGCTCCAACTCTCAAAGGGTGCTATTAGCACAGAATAAATATTGAATTGTCTCTCTACACTCATGGTCTTCATGGTGGCAAATAAATGTTTCTGTGAAGGAGTTTACTCCCTGAAGATCCACAAGTAGTGGTTAGAAAGTGTCCACAAATTAAAGGCAATGAAATATCACTAACCACAAGTAATAAGTGTTATAAAGAATGTAAAATACATAAAATACCTTTTATATGCACGTAGATTCTGGATTCTGACCAGGTGGCTACTGGGTATGTGTTTTGCAGTTATGAACAATTTTATATATACAAAGATGCTTTTATAATAGCAATCTGGGTAGGATAAATATTACCCATAATTACATTATTTCTTTTACCTTCTAATAGTATAACAGTGCTAATGTGAAAGAAAAAAATTAATTCCTTAAATTTTCTGAATCATAAGTCATTCTGTAATACTTTTCTGATTTTAAGAAAGAAAATATAGAACAAGGACATTGTTCAGCATTAGAAACCACTTCTAATGATGTAGAAGGCATGAATGTGTAATTTTCAATACTCTACACTTCTCTACATTTGGAAGCTATCAAGAATTTAGTGGACACTCACAGTATACATAGTTATCTTTCTGAAAGTTCAAGATGACAATGCAGAAAGGTAAGATTCCCAGAATAGTTGGAAAAAGACAAGAAATATATAACTGCTTTCCGTACTAAGACTATTTGTTCTTTTCTGTGTAAAAAAAAAACAAAAAAACCAAGAGTGTTTCTTAAGGCTCATCTCAAACTCTTCAGAAATTTCTATCTTCTTCCTTGAAATCTGCTCTTTTGTTCAGTTCTGTTAATTCTATATCTGTATTTTCTCAAATCCATCTCTTTTCAATCTTTACTGATAATATTCTAACCTCAGCCTTTATTGTTCTCTACTGGAATCATAGTAATAACATCCTAGGCTTTCCTTGGTTCAGTCTGTTTCTCCACCAATTCCATTTGCAAAGATCTACAGCTTAATTTTTCTGAAGAATCACTAAGGATATGTCTTTTTTTAATGCACAGAATTTTCAATTGCTTGTTTGTTGCCTACTAATTAAAGTAATAATTGGTCTCATATTTTACCTTTTTCTGTGAACTATGTGCAATTTGCCACTTCACTAAGTGATTCTCTTGTATGCTATGCTCCAACAGAACAGAGAAACCCCTGATATTAGTACAGATCCTGATTACCTGCCTTTCTGTTTCCCCAAATTGTTCTTCTCACATCAACTCTTATCTAACATTCAGAGCTCCGTATGAATAGTGGCTTTCCTGATCCTTTGTCTGAATCTCACTTCAATTGATCTGCCCACATTCTGTGTGTAAGTCAAACAGTATCTATATTCTCAAGGGTCATACTTAGGCTTAATTCCTGGCAACTTATCTATCCCTCAGCAGTGAATAATTTGGGTGCCCCAATATTATGGGGTGAGGGAATACTAATAGTGCTAAACTAACAGGATTGCTAGGAAGATTATGAGTGTGTGTGTGTGTGTGTGTGTTTCTAATAAGTGCTCAGTGAATGTAACACATTTCTTTCCAATACATTAGGACCTAAGGATAAGATTTCAAGCTAGTTATTATTGTGTCTCACCATGGTGGCAGAACACACACCAATGTTCAACATATATATGTTGAATAAGCGCTAAAGGAAATGTCCCGTTGTGTGCTTTCCAGTGTCCCAGATAAATTCAGAACGCTTTAAGAGACCATAGTATATAAATGATCTCAGCAACCTCCCCAGTTCCCCTTTATGATGCAATTGAGAATGATCATTGGAATTTGAAATGTGAAAACCAATGTACCACCTAAGAAGATGGCCTATTATTGACGAAGGTAAAAGGGCCACTCTTATTTTGTTTCTCCAAAGGATTAGAAATATTGACAAGGAATTGTGTTAACAAAGAGAGAAGACATGGACAGTAGGTTCAGTCATCCCACAATGATTTACATTCCTGAGAAGGAAAAATTCAGAATATACTGTGTAAGACACTCAACATTTGAGAATCTCTTTTGTTTAGCACTTAACTATGTGCCTTTAAGGGAATAGGATGCTGACTTTGGGTTGTGCATTGAAATTCATTAAAAGGATTGGCTACAGAATCAGAAAGTCAACATTCAGAGGCATATGGTATTTATTTAGGGGATTCTTAGACTCTGATGTGTAACATTAATCCAGGCACAGACAGAGTAAAAAGTACTATTTCTCCAAATGGCACTCATGTTTAAACACCAGCTTTATAAATACTGAATTACTCATCAACCTGGAATATGTCTATTTTTTCAGGAGTAACCATATTTAGCACCTAAAGTTTTTAAGAAAGGACATTGGTGATGGATATATTTTGTCAGATCTGATTCCACATATATATTAAACTAGAGAGATTTTGATTTCTACTAAAATATTAAAGTTTTCCTTTCACATAGGTAATTTGTGAGTTGCTATAAAAAAAAGAAGTTTCCATAGTCTGGCCTTCAGTCTCCATCATTAAACAATCATAGAAAACATAGCATGAAAAAAACTATCATTTGCTGGAGGTATACTGTATGATCAGTATTACAGTGTGTAAAACAAACAAACAAACAAAAAACTAAAAAGTAGGTATTATCATTCCTGAATTATAGGTGAGGAAATGGAGGTCAAGAGTAGCTCAAGACATTTTCAGAAGTCTTCTGATTAGTTAGTAGCAGATGTAAGACTAAAATTTATAAAGCCTCTTTACATAGAACTAATTTATAAGTTCAGGCTTACAAAGTTATATATGCTTTGCTTATAAAGTTTTTGACTTATAAAATTTGAAGTTCTGTTCTTCTCTGTGCCCTTTTTTAAATTTTTTATTTTTTTTTAATTTTTGAATCAATTTTTGATTCCCCTGGCTCAGGACTGGGCCTGCCTCTAGCCAACTACCTTATTAGTGGGGTAATAGACCACTTATTAGTGGGGTACTCCAGCAACCTCTTCCTGGAATCTGGATATAAAACTGATTAATTAGTCTAAGCACTTATTTCCTAATGATGGGCCCTTATCTGAACCTACTTTCTTTAATAGCATATGTTGGGAAAGATGGTGTAAGAATGGAGAATTTGGGAATCTTCATTCAAAATTTGAGCAGATACATTCTGCTCAAATCTCAAAATTTGAGACACATTCTGGAAGGGTGTTTGAGGCTTGTCCAGAATTCTTGATGGAAAGATGCTTTCCCATCATCTGTTTTAAAATCCCTCTCTTGTGCTACACATCTCATGAAAAATAGTTTCAAAGTCCCTGTATAAAGAGTAAGGTTGTTAAAGTTGAGGACAGCATGCAAATCACTCAGGTTATGAAAGCAATGGTTGTATACCCATGTCTACAGTAGTGATAGTCACATTATATTGGACAGAAATAACTTAAGTGTTCATAGATAGCTCAATGGATAAACAAAGGTGACATAGACTTATAATATAATATTATGCAGCCGTAAAGATGAAGGAAATTCTGACACTACATCATAAATAAATCTTTATAAAAATGAAGACATTATGCTAATAAATCTGTCACAAAAATAAAAATAATATGATTCTTCTTATAGTAACTTGAAAAGTCAAATTCATGAAAAAATAAAAAGAATTGAGTGTGTATATATGTAAAATATGTTACATATGTGTAATATTTTATGGTTCATGAACCCCACAAAATTCAGCATCAGCCTATATTTACTCTATTGTCTATGAGTTTCTCATTTCTGTTCTAGTCTCTAGATAGTCTCAAAAGTTCTACCACATAAATAATATGTTTCTGGAATGTTTCTACCCAACATCTGCTGGATTTAAATCCTTTTTAAAATTTCTAATTGTCATGATGTCCCAGTACCCTCAATTCCCTTCTAACTGGGATTTTTTTTTCTTGCATGAACTTTTCTAGTTCACCTAGATGTGTTTTAAAACCCATCTGTGGGCCCCCTTGGTGGCTCAGTGGCTTAAGCAATGCACTATGAAGCAAACTGCAGCCACTGCAGCATGAGTTTGATCCCTGCCCCCAGGTGGGGGAGGTGACTCACATGGTGTCCCACATGGCACAGCAGACCTCTCCTGCCTCACCCGCTGCTCCCCTCAGCAGTGTGTTTCAATCGATCTGCCTGTTCTTCTCCCCATTCTGTCTCAGGTGGAGACTCTCACCGCCCACACCTCTGGCCTCTACCCCAGTACTTATATACATAAATAAATTTTTTTAAAAAATTAAAAAAAAATCTGTATGCAATGACTTCCAAATTTTAACCTTTTTTTCTTGACCTCTCCACTTTAGGATATACTTATATGACCAGTTTCTTCATTTCCATTTACCCTTTGTTATCTAAGATGAATCTCAAATAAAATAATTACAAAAATTGCCCTCCACTTTAATCTTCTCAGTGAATGACATCTTCACTTATCCAGCGAATCAAGCCAAAATCCAGGAACTCTCCAATATTGTTCCCTTAAGCCTTCCCTACCTACCCAGCCTTCTTGTACTTGAAGAAAAGTATTATGTTGAGAATAAAGGAGACTGAAAAGGAACAACTAGAAAAGGAGGAAGTAAGTCAGGAAAATTCAGTGTCTGAAAGCCAAGTTACAAAAGGGTTTCCTGAAAGAAGAAATCAGTGACACCAGATTCTGTATATGGGCTGAGTAAAATTAGGATGTTTTCTAAGTAGAATATTGTCTAAAATTATTCTGACCACAAAATGAAACAAATATACAATCTACATTCTATCATCTCTCTGACTTCTCCTATCATTTATTCCCTTCTTCAACATGGTCTGACAACCTGTCTACATTCACAGTTTTGATCTCCTACCCGACTCCTTCCTCCAGTCATTATGCTCTGCCTATGCTGGTATTCTTTCTGTTCATTTGTTTTTCTAATGCATCAGTAGTTTGTTTTATCTGTAACTGCCTATAACATTATCCTCATTAAGAAAATTATGCATAAAGTGCTGTGGTAAATAATTCCAAATTTAGAAAAAGAGAGGAAGAAATCTGGGATATATTTTCATTTGACTATTTTATCAAATATGTTTCAATTCAAATGAGCTAAAAATTAAAAAGTATTTGCCAATCCAGTCGAGACAAAGTTCATCTACCACATTTTTACAGACCTTAAAATATAACCTTATATTTACCTAAGAATTTTGCCATATTAAAGCCCATGTTATTTTTTCAAATGCTGATAACTGTAATGGAAATAGCATTATCTTTATATGGGTTCTAGCATATAGTAGACACATCTTGGTTGTATTGAAGTTTTCCATTAAAAGTAGCTGATCAATAGACTAGTAAAATACTTTTCATCCACTCATTTTCTAGCACCTTTCTCAAGAAGACTTCTTTTAAGAAGCCCAAATGAACACTACTTATCATTTAACTCTCTCTAATGAAACTCAGGGAACAACTAGAAATGGGTAGAGGCAGGCTTTGCGTTTGATAACTTGGTCTGCTCTTTCATCTTTCTTCTGCAGTCTTACACTCATTGTTTGTTGCTGCTAAAGCAGTAAATGTTGTTTGTCTTAGTTGCAAAACCAAGACTAGGAAACTTTGAAGTGTTTTCTGTTGCTTAATGTCACCTACTGTTCCTGTCAGCAAGCTGAGATAAACCTGATGGACTGAGGTGTCTGGTCTAATTCCTTTATTGACACATAGCCCTGTCTTCAAACACCAGTGCAAATGAATAAGTACTGAGATAGTAATGTGTCAGTAATAGGCTGCCAGATAAATGCCATTGTTTACGTACTGTTCCCCTCGCTTCCTAAGGCCCAAACAGCCCAAAAATCTTACAAATTAGCACCTCGCTGAGATCAAAGAATTTTCGTTTCTTTCTGCAATTACCTACTTGGAGAGCTGACCAAGCAAATGAAACTAGTTTAAGCTGTTTCTCTCTAGCCCAAATCTTTCTTTTGACGAGAACAAATGGTAGAATTATACACTTTTTCAGGATGGATTGCTTAAGAATTAGCAAGTTTCACTTTATTTTGCTGTATAAGAGTGAGAGAATCTGTACTTGGATTTTGTGTGAATCAGCTATTCTAGTGCCATTATAATTCTTATTTTGAAAGTCAGTGGACTTATTCACCTGTAATAGCCAATCTCTTGAGATCAGATTAAACTTGTAAAGATAAAATGGTTATAAATTCATTGGCAATAGTACCTACAGCCTCAAACAGAAGGGATGGATAAATTACTATTTCTAGAAAAAAAATTAAACATTTAGACTATAAGTCTAATTTTATTCTTGTTATGTCTTAAATAGAAAAGTGCACCATTTGTCTCTTTGAAATAAAAAAAAAATTAAATGCATCATTCCCTGTCTTCACTTGTTCATTAAGTAGATTTCCTTACCCTGAAGCACATTCCAGCTCCATTAGTCTCTGTCCAAAATGACCATTTTTAACTTGAATTTTTGAAATTTTTGAACTTAATTTGAAGACATTGAGAAATGAGAAGATAAAAATTATTTTTAAGGTGCTGTTGTCCTTACAGTATTTAATAATCCTATCATTCCAAGAAATCAAGAGGCAAACCTCATGGCTTAGGAAAAAAATTAACGTATTGATAAGCAAGGTAAGTTTTTTTTTTTTTGTAGAAGTTTCTGTTTTCATGGAAATTAAGAATATATGCTTTCAAATTCTCATGGAGCAATATCTTAAAAGCTTTGACTCTAGTGGAAGAAAAGGTGAAAGAAATAAAAACTGACTGTATCCTTTCCCCTGAGAAGTAATTCCTTGGATTAGTGGTTGTTTTACTTCACTTGTTCCTATCCATGATTTTTAAAGGGGCCTTGAATTCACATTAAGTTCATGAAAATGAATATGACTTAACTACAAATTTATTATATCATTTTCCTAAAACTGCTTTCTGCAGAAAAATTTCTAGTATTTTTGGGACCAGCTGAGGTTAGAGTAAGATTCCCTTCCAGGATGCTACAACCTCTACATTTCAGGTAATTGCTGATAATTCTACCTACAAAAATACTATGGGGCCATCAACATAAGACACCACCAGTATAATTCTGGTAATTGCTACAAAACAAGCAGCCTTTTATAGTAACTCTTAAAATATCTTCAAATATTTCATATATTCATTCTTTTCACAAGCAGGTATGTTATGGCAAAGCATGAGGAAAAACTAGGTAATATAAACCAATGAACAATAATTAAGTGATAGTTATCTCAGAGAGTATATTTCCATTATGAATACTTTTCAACAGATATCAAACTCTTTAGTTACTTGAGGAAATTTAATGTAATAAAATTCAGAATTGACAAAGCAACCAATGTATCAACTATTTTGACTATTCACTTATTTTTACAGATTTATTTTTTTATGATGGTTCCTCATCTGAACTTTGTTTATTGCTGCCTGGGTCTAATTATGCAGAATAGGAAATGATAAATTCTTACCTGTGAAACTCAGGAAGAATTTTAACAGATGTTCTGTCTTTTAAGAAAGAGTGGGTCCCAAAAGACACAAATACACTGATTCAAAAGAATACCTGCACCCCTATGTTGATAGCAGCACTCTTTACAATAGGTAAGACATGGAAACAACCTAAATGCCCAAAAACAGATGAGTGGATTGGGAAGCTGTGGTACATGTACACGATGGAATACTACTCAGCAATCAAAAAAGGTAAACTAGAGTCATTCATAGGAACATGGATGGATCTGGAAGGGATTATGCTCAGCAAAGTAGGTCAGAAGGCAAAAGAAAAATACCAGATGGTCCCTCCCTTAGGAGGAATATAAGGGAACCAAATAAGGATCAAGGAAAGGAATAAGAACAATAATAATAACGATAACAGCAATAAAGACACAAAAAACAAAAATAAGGAGACAAGGACAGACTGGGGACACTTGGTGGGGAGGAGGAGGGGGAGGGGAAGGGTTGAGGGAAGATGGGAGCACGGGGGACTGAGGTGATGGTGCACTGGTGAGATGGTGATGGGGAATACATGGGGATTACAATTGATGGCAAGTATATGTAAATTTTAAAAATTTATATTAATTAAAAAAAAGTCAACAGTATTATGAAGAATGGAAAAGGAAAAAAAAGAAAGAAAGAAAGAGTGGGTCCAAGTGTTAAGGGTTGAAGAATTCAGCATGTCCTTCCCCACATAGAGTGTAACATATGGATCCAGGCTCTTCTACATTGTAGATTTATTGTAAAGACCTCACGGTAAAATATATTTAAATATGTTTGCTGTTAATAAGTTTTTTTAGAATAAGATGAAAGTTTAATGTCCTGTTAATGTTTCAATTCAATAAATTTACTTTTCCCTGATTACTTAAATAACAATCATATTCATTATTTTTCCAATTACATTTATTGAGGTGAAGTTGGTTTATATCATATCTGCTTTACGAGTTATATGTTCAAACCCTTGAAATATGGATGTGTGTGTTTTCACCCCATGCCCACCACTGGTACTCCAATAATTCTCCACCATTTTCCATAGGACCTTCTCCTTTTCTCACTCCCACTGCACCACCATTCCCTTCTGGTTGCCTTAGTTTTGCAATCAGATGTGAACAGTTTTATATTGTTTTGGTTTTCTCTGATCCTTCGTTTTGTTTCTGTATATTCCATATGTAAGTGAAACCATTGGTTATTTTAACTTCTGACATATTTTGCTTAGTCTTATCTTCTCCACTCCCATCCATGTTGTAAAGTCATAATTTTTTTAAAGAATTATTTTTATTTATTTATGCATTCAAGAACTGGGGTGAGCCAAAGGCGGGGAGTAGAGAGATGGGGAGTGAGAGGCTTCACCAGACACAGAATGGAAAGCAGAACAGGTAGATTGACTGAAATATACTGCTGAGTGGAGCAGCAGGCAAGACAGGAGAGATCTGTGCCATGTGGGTTAGCTCCCTGATCGGGGATCAAATTCATGCCTTGGTGGCTGGCAATAGTTTTATATCCCTGATACTTTAATTCCTATACCATCAGGAAGGCCCTGTAAGGTCATAATTTATGTCAGCAGAACTTGAAGTTCTGGTGTTAGAAACTCAGTTACATTAGGTATCTGAATAATTAAAAAAATAATATGCTTTATTTATCCACATGGAGGAGGTGATCAAGCAGAAGGAGAGATATCTCTTTCTTTCACATTATTGCTTTTTCTTTCCCTGAAGTAGATTGTGATACACCAGCAATTTCCAAGCCTCACTTCTGGCCTGGAAATTGTACACATGAACTCAAAATTCATTCCAACACAGACCATTCCAACACAGACCTTGGACTTATAAATGCTGATTTTTATAAATTTACATAAAACTGCCTTCCTATTCAGACTTCAGTCAGTTAGAGGCCACCTTTATACCTGTTTTCTCCCTCCTCAACCTAGAAATAATGCCTCTGTAGTTAATAAGCCAAGATGTGGACCTTTCTACTTTCCTTTTTATATAAGGCTACTAGGAAAATATTATAATAACCTGTGCTTTCATAACATATTTCCTTTTGGAAATGAAATGAAAAATACAGTGGCATATAAATTCTGGTAATATATATGAAAACCTTCATTTCTTTTTTCTAAGTAATTGAAGAGGTAGAGGAGGGAAGCTCAAATGTTCGTTGCCACTCCATAACTGAGCAAGCTGGACAAAGCCATGTGAAGCCAGCGCTTACACAGACACCTAAAAGCAGAGCTGCCAGACTGGTCGGTGTGTCAAAGTGCCCAAGATCTAAAAACACCTGCTGTGAAAAACTGGAAAATATCTTGGCCACCAAAATCCATGTTGGCTTTTGTCATCCTCTAAGCAAATATCCTTTGCAGATCAATGGTCTAGTGGCTTATTTTAAAGGATGTTTTCTTTTAACTTCCCTTTCCTCTCAATGTAGTTTCATAAACTAGTCCAGTAAAAAAATTATCTTTTCCATGCAGCAGAATAATACAATTTCCAGAATGATTGCAAGCTCAGTTTCAAGGATGCTATTTTTTTTTCCTTTTCTGAAAATCTCATTTTTAGTTAATTGCCCTGGAATGAATGAAGATCCGTTATCTTCTCTATTGCAGATTTAGATATTGTCAATGCCATGTGAAATAACATTAAAATGGATGTCATTCTCTGACTGTGTTAAGCATAATTAATTCCAATTTGCATTTCTTTTCTTTTCAAAGTTAATTTAAACTTTAAAAACTAAAATTTATTGTGTAATAAGATAGCAGGACATTTTTCACTTGTAAATACTTAGGACCATTATTAAATAAAATTTACAGCAAGTGTGCTTTGTATAAGTATTCTTTTTTAAGAGAGTAATTGAGACAAAAGTATATATGAATGCAAAGACGGTAGTATATTCATACATACAGGAATGCAAAGGATTCTGTTTTTTTTTTTCCCCAGAAGTGTACTGAAAACTCATTATTCTTGGTGAAGGGAAGGTAAATAACTTTCTCTCCAGTCTCGACTTTGCTATGATTCATTTCTTGGTCTAAGTTATTTCCCAAACCAAAAGTGGATTCTCTCCTGAGTCTCCACTGAATTATCTGGTTGCCAACAAAGAAGGGTTACTATTCCCTTGGAATCCATGTAATTATATCCCTGTGGGCACTTATAAGGAGTCATTTGCTCTGTCCTTGCACACCCCACTTCTAGGCGGCCTTCATCTGAAGGTGGCAAGAACTGAATAGAAAACATTTTTAACCTACTTCATACCTCATAAATCAAACTTTATACCTTCAAATAACAACCAAATTCCATCTTATTCATGAGTGCCAAAATGAATGGAATCTAATTTTACTTTTTTGTTCACTTCCTATAAAGTTGCAAAGAGTATTAGTCTCATATTAAAATTTTAGCAAATATTGCCATTTACATCCCTAAGCAATAAAAACATGAAGTGTCAAACCTCCAAAGCTCTTGACTTAAATAAGTCCTGACCAAAGCTTTAACCAGAATGTTCCCTCAGTGCTACTAAATAAATGTTCATTTATTTATGTATTTATATAACACTTCTTTGAGAAGAGAACTTGAGGTAGTTTCCAGAAATATACACATACCAGTAGAAGAAAACAGACCAATCTGTGGAAACTAAAGCAATGACATAAGTTGAAAAAAAAAAAAAAGAAACATTAAGATGGATTAAGGTTTTAGAGGTCCTTCCAGATGTACTCCATGTGGGTAGCAATTTAAAATGCATTAACCTAATAATTAGCATCTACATTTTGAAAGAACAATTGAGCAAGTGATTAGTTGTTCCTATTCCAGCAATATGAGGATTTTTTTCCCTATGGGTGCTCATAAAGTGAGCATTAAGTGATTAGTAGTGGTTAGTGGGGATGGATACTTCTGGGAAGAAGGTGAAATGAATGACAGCATTGAAAAGTTATGTGTGTAGGGGGGGATTCTTTTTAATATTAAAAGTGAGCTTTTAAATATTTAAGGGTTCAAAGTGCCAGACTTCTGTGTGTGTCCAGCAGTTAATACAGGAGTTAAATTCATGAGAAAGCATTTTTCTACCTAGGTCTCGGGCAGCCTTATGGCAAATTCATAGGAATAAGACTCTGTGAACCAAGCAGTCAGACTTACTATTTATTATTTACAACCCCCCTAGAGCTCTCATCAAACAGGAGCCCCCAAAGTCCTGGATTTCAGAAATTTAAATGTTCCCCAATTCTCAACACATGGAGATGAGGCCAAGGATCTGGGAATACAGGGGAGATGTGACCTACATTCTAGAAGATGGCATGTTGTAACTTAGATATACAGAAGACAGATTTAAGTACATTCATTGACTGTCACACATCATAGAGAACTCATTTCCCATCTAGCATGCCTATTGTTAGGAAAAGGGACTTAATTTTATTGAGTGTCTAAGTATAGTTGCAAGACACTAAGTAAAGACTACTGTTTTCTATGGGAAGATGGAAATTTTGAGAGTGCCAAAGATTACATAATTGGAAGCAGGGGAAGCTTTAGGAAAATTATGAATATAAAATTAGGCAAGGGGTTGTTGTGCCAGAATACATACAATCTGTGCCAGAAATATGAAGTATGAGTTTCATTAACATCATAGAAAATCTAGCTCTGATGTCTTCCCGTATAATCTTCAGAGCAACCATAAGTAACTCTCTTCATTTGATAAACAACACTACTAAGGTCCAGAGAGAGATAGACCTATTCAATTATTGGGTTTGCCAGACTTGGGGGAATAAAAATAGGGCTGTCAGTTAAATTTAAATTTCAGATAGACAATAAATAATGTTTAATATAAGTATCTTCCATCAAATAGAGAATATTTATATTTCAAAAATATCTATTGGAATACATTCAAATTTAATTTGGTGTCCTGCATTTTACCTGAAAATCCTACCAATGATAGTATACAGCCAGGCTTCCAAACCCATATTTGTTGGATGCAAAGCTCAAGCACATTTCATTCCTTCCCTATTTATAATTTCCATCTATTCAGCAGTTAATAAACACAATAATTTTATCTTTAACTGAAAATAACCTGTACATTAAAATATTAAAATTTAAATGACTGAAATGATGTATAATATTCTCCTCTAAAAAACAACTGAAAAGAAATTGTTATTACAGAAGTCAATACAAGTAAAAAATATTTATATAATACTCTACAAAACAGCTGAATAGAAATTGTTATTGCATAAATCAATAAAAAAATCTTTAATCTCTTTCATAGATAACTTCCTTTTCCCATTGAGTTTATACTGTCATTCTGACTTTTTATATAAGTAACTAAATTTTGTATTTATCAAACATAGAACCAGTATTACATGTCTTTTCAGTACAAAGTGACTTGAAGAAAAACAAATTTATTTCCTTTGTGCTGGGTCTCATAGTGATGATAGAGATTTGACAATCAATTATCAGTGTCTGCATTGTAAAAAGCAACAAGTGGAATACCAGATGTGAAAGCTTCCCACTGGAATTCTTCTTTTGAAGTATGAGATTAATGATCTATATCAGATAAGAGACCCTATTTATTGTAGCCAGACCTAATGTGAAGTTCTCAGATGGTTATAGGCTCGTAGGTGTGGCTGGCAAAAAGCTCCTCAGAATTGAGATAAATTTTCTTGACCTCACCATTATGATTCAGTGTCTCAAAATTAGTGCAGGCAATTCCTTGAATGATTTGAGTTTTTATTGCAGATTAAAAATAAAGGAAACCAGTTACTCTTTTAGTGGGAACGTATGCCAAATTCTTATACCACAATTGTCATCAAATTACATTTAGATATTAGATTTTTTTTTCCAGAAGAGGGGGATACAGAGAAAAATAGGTATTTTAATCATGAATATAAAACTTCCGAAATAACTGTGAAAAGGAAACAAGTCAACTTCTTACAAATAAACTTTTTTTCCTCTATAGAAAAAAATCTGTGGTTAGCAGAATCAGTGACCTAGATCTTGGTTCAAATGGAGAAATTTAGATTTGACGCAAAACAAAAGGAAGTATCAAATAAATTATCGTCTATACCTACATTATCTTTGTGAAGACTTATCTCAAATATCCTGAGTTTTTCCTTGGTATTTCCTGTGTGTACCTGGTCAAAGTAGAATAGTCAACAGAGACTATCATTTGCTCCTAAAGATGACCTAACCTGACTCTAATCTTCAGTCTTTGCAATCAACACCTAATATTATAGGGAGGAGGAGCAAGGAGGCAATTGTACATCTAACAGATCCTCTACTGTCAGATCCTAATTGGATAGAAGAAATGACCACCAGTAACTTAAAAACTAGTCATGATCTAATAATGTCAAAGCTCAAGTTGACAAGTTGACACATTATCACAACTTACATGTTATTTACCATAGATCTCAGCGTCCCTGTCTATAAAATAAAGCAGTGGGATCTTTTTTATTCTATGTCCATTCTCTGGATTCTTAGTTCTGAGCTATTTCAAATGTTTTTTGGTATTTTAAAAAGTTTTAGAAGCATATTTCAATTTCATATTTCTTTGGACAGCATTTTTCTGCTGAAAATTTGAGTTTATTTGTGAAGGAGGGATAATAGTTGTAGCAAATTTCTATTTTGAGGGGGATAAAATGTTGGAAACCATATACTCTGTAAATGTGTTTTAATATTGGAATTTCTTTTTGTGTGTATATTTGCATATCTTTGTGTATATATTAAATAATTATATACTGTGAATAAATATTTGTCTTGTGTACATGGATAGGTAGATATACATATAGAAAGATAATATTGTGCCATATATATGGAAAATGATCTAAGCTAATAAATCAAACACTCTAAAGTCTAGTGCTTCTCAATCTATCTGTAGTGGAACCACATTTTTTAAAAATTTGTAAAATACAATTAAAATGTCACACTACTAGCAAAATCTCTGTTAATTCTTTAATAACTTCCTAGCAGGCTGACCATCACAGGTCTATGGGCCAGATTTTTAATAGGATGGTTCTAGGTCATGCAATTACGTGAAACCTTATTGTCTTTCTGAATGTTTTATACAATTTGATTTTAATGTATATTTTCTATAAAGAAAAATAGAAAAAGTAACACTGATTTCAGAAGCATAAATTCATTAATATATATTGGGGTGCTATTATGATGTCTATGTATATGAATATTTTAGAATGATATATTCTCAATAGTTAATATATTGATAAGACATCTTTATTTTTTTTATTAGTTTTATTTGACATCATTTGTAGTTCCCAGGGGGTACCCATCACCATTTCACCCGTGCACCATCACCTCAGTCCCTTGTGCACCCTCTGGCCTCTTCCCTGTCTTTGCCCTCCCCCCTTCCCCTCCCCCCCCCATGGTCC
>JAGFMF010011418.1:8475453-8648162 GCA_019455555.1 Galemys pyrenaicus
GTTGTTGTTGTTCTTTCATATTCCTCCTAATAGTGAAGCCATCCGATATTTTTCTCTTGCCTTCTGACTTGTTTCACTAAGTATAATTCCTTCTAGTTCTATCCATGTTTCTATAAATGCCCCTAATTTCTCATTTCTGATTGCTGAATAATATTCCATTGTGTATATGTACCACATTATGGAAGGCCGTATGGAGGTTCTTCAGTTTACTAGAAATGGAACTACCATATGATCCGGCA
The DNA here is from genome assembly GCA_019455555.1 of Galemys pyrenaicus. Classification (NCBI taxonomy): domain Eukaryota; kingdom Metazoa; phylum Chordata; class Mammalia; order Eulipotyphla; family Talpidae; genus Galemys; species Galemys pyrenaicus. Next base: position 8,475,693 of record JAGFMF010011418.1, read on the forward strand.
ATCCCACTCCTAGGGATCCACTCAAAGGATAAGACATCTTTTGTTGAAAATAAATACAAATTGTTTCAGTCCCTTTTTAAGGAGAGGAGTATTTGTATTTCTCAATATCTTACTATCAGTGGTCATTGCATGTATAAGAAGAAAAAATAAATAAATAAAAGCTATCCATTACAAAATAAAGAGGAAAGCAAAATCCATACCAAGTTGGATAACCACAATAATTTACTTTGATTTACTTCCTCTTTTGACCAAAGTGAGAAAATTTTTAATTTTTTTCTTTTTACTTCAGGTATGTTTGACAATTAAGAACTGTGTATTTTTTAAGTATATAATAGGAAGTTTTGATATATGGTATATCTATCCATTGGGAAATTGGTACTACATGCAAGTTAATTAGTATATCTTACTTTTTGGATAGTTACCACTTTTTGTGTTGACTGTCTTAGCAAGTTTCAGGTACAAAGAATTGTTGACTATAGTCACATTGGTACATTAATTCTCCAGAATTTTTTAATCTGAAACAACAGTAAGAACTTTAGTTCAGTCTCCACAAAGCAGCAGTTAGTACCAGTCACATAAAATGACTGTGATATCTTTATGGGAGAGATAATGGCTCCTGCAGGTAGAAGTCTCTGCAACTATTGGTCTTCTCTTTTAGCCAGGGCATCTGAAGCATGTATGTGAACACATATTTGCATTGTGCCCCTCCACATATACCTGCCCTCCATAAAAAGAAGTCACCTGCTAGCTTATCAAATGGGTTGATATTGGTTGGTCCAAACCAAGTGGTTCTGCCACTTAAGAGGCCACATGAAAACGTATCAACTTCAGGCAATATTGATCAAAATGAATCTTTCCAAAAATGGGCATTGTTCTAGCAGCACTTCTTTGGAATTCTTACAAAATGCCAAATAAATTTCATTTAAAAAAAACCTGAAATAACAAAAAAAATAATGCAGGATTATGAGTACGTGTATGGGGGGTCCAGAGATCACACTTCACTATATTGACCTGCTGTTATGTGGCTGGTTTTGCTGTTTTTCTTGCTTTTTTCACTGAATTAAATAAGTCTCAAGATACCTGCTGTCTTTAAGCTGAAGACAACACCGTTGGTACTTACAATCTCATCAATACAATTTCTTAGAAAGAAAAAAGATGACTAAAAGTACATTTATTAACATTCATTAATTTCTATTTTCTATTCTGAGTTCATGCAATATTCTGTTACCCTAGATGAGACTAGTGGTTCAGAAATCATTTTTTCCCTTTATCAATCAAATTAAATAATACTCACCCAACTCATTGGGTGAGTATTATTTTTTTTTTGGACAGTAAACTACAAGTAACACCATCTTGCTTATCCTGAAAGAAATTTAAAGATGTATTTAAATAGAGTTGTATTGTTACAGCCATCAATTCATTCAGTCAACTGAATGAAAAAATATTGCCAAGTCCCAGGGAGAGCAAAAGAGAAAATCATCAAAATGATCAACACTCACCCTAGTATAGTGCAGGATACAGATCTGTAGACAAGTAGCCATAATTGAGGCAATTATAATTTCTATAAAAAAGAAAGATTAAGATACAAAAATTAAATGTGGATAGATCAGATCTCTAGTTGTCAATGAAAACCTACTCGAGCTGACAAAAAAAGAAGAGTATTTTTTCCTTAACCAAAAAATCCAAATGCAGATTTAGCTGCAGACTAGATTGCATCTAGCAATTTAAATATCTTCTCTAATGGCTACCCTGGACCCCATGATCTGGCCTCATTGGGACAGCACGGCTATAAATGTCCCACTGTTCACATATTCTTACCCCACAATGTAGGAAAGAAGAAGATTCTGTTTCATGGACAACCCAGCAAAATTTTCTCATATCTCCTGGACTATGATTGTCGAGTGTCTAATCCCAAACCAATCATTTGACCAGGACTTCGGGCATTCTAATTGGTTTAAAACAATCAGCACTCACCCCAAGGGCTAAGGAAAGTATCAAGACAACCAAAACCACATGGCTAAGAATAGGAGTGGCTTCCCAAAGAAAATCAGGATTGTGTTATCCAAACAAAGGGGAATTGGATGCTGGAGAAGCAATAGCAATGTATCTCACAGTAGAAAACAATTATGGGAGGGGTTGGGGAAGAAGAGAGGGTGGCTCCCTAGAGACCCTGCTCAATAGGCACATTAACTGCAACATAAGAGTCATCGATGACAGAAGATATGAAGCAGGTGAGAAGTCTACAATCCCTGCTGGAATAAAACTCCTCCCCCACTAATCACTTCTCTACTTGGCAATGGCACCGGCACCACATCTAAGAGCTCTACAAGTTCATTAGCTCTTCCCCTGCTGACTCTCTGGCTAATAGGCCATGGTCATGACTTTCCTAGTTATTCAATGATTGAATTATGGTCATTCAATTTGCAAGGAACTCCAAGTAAGGTAACCACAGGTATTGGCATAACCCTTCGCTAGAAATTCTAACTCTATTTATTCATGTGCAACTGAGAACATTATTTTATCTCCCCTAATACCAGTTTCCTCCTTTATATAATGGGAATAATAGTAGCACCATCCTTGTAGAAGTCACATATGTCAAGTGCTTAGTACTGTACTGGTAAAAACTGAGTGTCCAGTAATTTAGTTATCTCCATCAGCTAATAAGGAGTCAGTTTTTTCCTTCCCTCTGTTCTCCACTGTGTAAGCTGTTCAAAAAGAAGCAGTAACTCTCTATATATTTTAATCTTTCTATAGTAATACTAGTATCATTCCTTGACTATAAACCTTCAAACTATAAGAATATTTTACACTTTTAGGCAAGGTAAATACTAATGCAATAATTTTTACCCCATTGGAGATCACCAAGTATATTTAATATATTGTTTTCCTTGACCCAACTTAAAGGTACATTAACAGTATTCTGATTTCACATGGAAAATCAGTTTCATAACCACTCTCTACCAAAAAAAAAAAAAAACTTAAAGAAATATTTGTTATTAATGGGTGAATGGACTTATCAGCAAACTATTTTCTACTTGGAAAAAAAATCTAATCTGGGATATTTTGTATCCTATGGGACATCTGCCAAGGAATAGAGACATATTTTGTTCAAGATCAAGAAGAATCTTGAATAGTGAAGAGAAAATAGGAATCTGTAATGCATAGATTAAGTACAAGTAAAATGACTTCAGTTTTCAAATTGTTGTGTTTTTGATTGGTATGTAAAGAAGGCAAAATCAAACACATCTGATTGTTTCAGAATATGAAGATCCTCAACAGAGTTTCACATTCATTGGGATTCTGCTGTTATTTTGATTTTTCTAGAGGTGTGATATCCTGTATCTTAATGGTGAGCAACTGAAACAAATTAATACAACACTAATACAATGCATCCCAATTACAAGAAAGTGCAATTTTGAATTACTCACATAGATGACCATGGAATAAAAATGGTTTATGTTACAATATGTAATAATATTATAATTACAAGCAGCAATTATTAAAATAACGTTGCTATATCAGTTTAGAGATTTATCTTTATTTAAATTTTATTTTTTTAATATTTTACAGAAATCTCAGAAATCGCTTTGAAGCTCTGAAATTGAATATTGAAGAGGGGAGAAATATAAACTTGTAGTTTATGATATAGTCTGTATTGATTCCTAGAATATTTTTCCGATTTTGGTTTTGTTCAAGTAGTCCAGTTATTTGCTGACATGCATTTCTCCACTCTACTTATCACATTTCACTTAGGGTCATATTAAACAGAAGAGAATTTAGAGGGAAAGTATCTCCTTTGAATATAATTTACTAAAAACATTTTTTTCTTTTAGTTCAAATTTTCACTTGGAAGACATATATTTGGCAACCTTTTCTTAGAGCTGTGGAAGTTTTCCTCAAAATGTTTTAAATTCAAAATAAAATATGCTACTAAGGAAACAGCCAAGAGATTGAAATTTTTTCATCTGTTCACTTGAAGTAAATAAATATGTAATATAAATTGATTCAGTTAAATATCTAATTGTACTTAAATTTCAGAGGTTTTAAAATATAATTTTTAAATGAATTCTGCACTGAAGGGCGACTGTATCAGAAAAAGGTGATTGTAATATGCAATATCAGGAAAACCTCCTGAAACAGTTTTGATAGACCTAAAGAATTTTGAAGATACGATATTTTAAAAGATTTTGGAAATTGGTAGAGGAACATAATAAATTGAAATTCAAATGTTAGTGATGACAAGTAAGCCATTTATCCTTAACAGAAATGATTTCAAAACTAACATAAGATCTGACCTTCCACCAGCAATAAATATTGAGTGATTGCCTAAAATATGTCAAGTATATTACTGGATATTACCTTGTCATTTCTAAGTGAAATAGGTTTGCTACCTAGCATATCCATTCAATATCCAATGCACATGCAAATGCTCCTGAATTTATTATACTTCAGTAGACTTAGTCTTTGAGTTTGTAAACTCAAAGTCTTTAGTTTTTAAGCCTTATTGATTCTGAAGTTTATTTTAAAAAGACTCAGAAATAGCAATAATATTTTAAATGAATGAATGAATGACTAGACTTGTCCTGGCAGGTAATAAATATACTATGATGCTTGGTAACTAAGAAAATAGATGTTGGGATAGAAAAGTTAATCATTGATGGAAAAATAATCATGAAACAGATCCTTTATATGGAAATTCAGTTTGAGAAAAATGTGGCATTTCCAGTGCAAAGGGTATCTGAAAGCAGATTGGAAATATCTATCAAAATTTAAAATATGCATAATTGGGTGAAGGGAATAGATATTTAGAAAACTGTTCAAAAGAAATACTATTAGTAATGAAAAATAAAAAAGATGTATGAAAAATAATACACATTGCTTCATTGTTTGTAAGAGCAAAATATCGAATAGACTAAATGTTCAAAGCAAAATATTATATATATAATGTATATGTATAGATTATATATATATAGGAATGCTATGAAAACATTTAAATAAATAGTATAGACATATACTTACAAGTTGAGAGCTTGAACCTCTCTGACTTATATAACTCCTCTGACTTAATATTACCCAACTAGATTCTAAAGCTATGCTATATATTGTTGAGCTACATATTTTTGGTGTAATATTTTAGATATGTTCAGTTAACATCTCTGATTTCTCCATACAGTTCCAGTCAATTGGATTTTAGTACACTCTAACAAGAAATAACATAAATGAAATATTTTGAAAACAGCATGAAACAAAGTTGTCCAATGAGTTTATTTAGGGAATTTTCTCAATAACAAATGTGTACAGTTGGGGTTAACTAAAATTTTTCTAGATGTTTAATCCTGACTTTAACATTTTAGACTTCAATCCATCTAACACAAAGATATAATCCAAGACTAAAATTGTAACACATCTTCTAAATTCTGGTTACCTCTGTGTCTAGTGCATTGGACAGTTATAATTAATGGCCTTAACTTAAACAGTTAAGAAAATATTTTATATTGAAATCACCCTCCTGTATTACAAATCAAAGCTTCAGGGTAGGATATACAGCCAGAAGTAAAAACAGAAAGACTTCAGAAGTAAAGCAGTAGATTTTGTTCAAGTGGCCCATGACTCATAATTTTTCATTCCCTGTAGACGTCCTTGTAACCACTTGAAAGCTAGTTTCTACTTCTATTGTTCCTCTGAAATGCTTTATAAAGCTTTTAGTTATCTCCTTAAAAAATCAATGATTTCCCCTCTCCTTTGTTTTCTGTCTGATCTATCTGTACATATCTGTAACGTTTGACTCTTTACTTTTTCGTGTTTTTAGACTCTCTTTTCCCTGGATATTTAAGTGATGACATTGTGGTAACTTTTCCTCTTCCTCTGTAATTAAATCTGCATTTCCTTCAGTCTATCTATGCACATCTCAAAAAACTCTAAACATTCTGATGTTTTCTTCACCCTAATCCTTGTGGTAATAATCTTCCTTGGAATTCAGGCAAGAGTTGTACAATTACACCTTTGTTTCTAATCTCTCATCTACTTTCTCCTCCCACATTTCCAAATGCCAAAGGACATAGTTACAAGGATTCCCTACCTTTCAATCAAAATCAGTACATACAAAACTAACATTACCCTCCCCTTTTCCTGGTGGTCTATTTTAGTTTTTAAGTTTCCTTATTAAATGATTTGGAACTATCCTTGTTTTTTCTATATAATAGTGTACTAATCTCATTCTTGCTTTAAAGTATCAGTCAAAATTTTCCCTTCTCTTCATTTCTGTAGTCACCACCCTTGTGTGTGTTACTCATCACATCACATCCCAATGACTAACACTACTCGTCAGCTTATTCTTGTTTGTTCTCCTTCTAGTCAAACCACATAAAATTAATGTGTCCTATACACCAAATTTTTGTCTTGTGTTTCAACAGGGGCTCCCATTTTCTACTACAATCAATTCCAGTCCTACTTTTTGCTCTCCAGTTTACATATAAACTTGTTCTTTAACTCATATGCATGTTGTTTCCATTGTTATAGAAGTGGACACCATTAGAGTCTGAGGAAATGAGTCCCATTATATACTACAAGTGGGAAAATGAGGTCACAAAGCCTAATTGCCAAAGGCTACACAATTGGCATCATCTTCAAGAAAATTCAGATGTTATTGCATTGGGCATATTTAATTTCTAGCTATGTGGCCTTGGGAAAATGTGTAGATTTCCTCCACACCACTGTCTTATATGCAAAATGAGGCAGGAAATGCTTTTCTTACTTAAAGAAATAAATTTCAATTTGATAATGATGCTTGAGGTCTGGTCCCAGAGTCACCAGTCCTAAAAATTTGTTAGTGATACAAATTCTCAAGCAGTGGTTCAGATCTACTGAACAAATATTCTGGTGTGTGATCTAGCAATATGTGACTTAACAAGCCCCTTACATCATTCTGATGCACATTAAAGTTGAGAATCAAGGAACTAGACAATTTTACAAAGCTTCTTGGAATTCCAAATTCTAACATTCTAATCAGTTTCTTTATGTCTTGTTGAGTTCTTCTTGGAAGGACTTAAGTTAGTTTGTGAAATAAATTCCCCAGTCTTTAGACCATTGCTTACATGGAGAGCATCACTCAAACTGCTGTAGAAATATAACATCTGGAACAGAATAGGGTATGCAAATTTTAAAAACTCAGAGGAGTAAATGTTATTTGACTTAGTTATTCCATCACCTGAACAGAAAAGCCTGGGTATTTTTCTGTCAAATTCAGTAACTAGATCTTCTGAAATTGTTTATACAGGTTTAAGGTTGTTAGTCACTCCAGTGCAGTGGCGACAGGAACGCCGCCAGCAGAATAGAGCCATATCTCAAGTTTTGTCAGGAAACTTTAGAGCAGTTAAAGCTATTAGCTTCAGGTGGAACAACTGAAAGTCTTCACTGGACCACTGAAGGAGGGGAAAGGTAAAGGAAGAGAGAGGAACATTTTTTTAGCTGAAACCTATTTTCTCTCTGTATAGAAGGCAATGTATAGGAAGAGGAGCGATTTCTCCCTCCCAAATTCTCAAATGCTATCCATTGTTTTTTCAAATAAGGCTAACATACCACAACTCCAGAGGCTCAATTTTATGAGGCACCTATCTTACGAGTCTGACTGAGCTTCATCCATAAATACAAGAGTCCCTAAAACAATAGGAGGTGTGTTATGTTGTCTAAAAGCAAGTAGAGAACAGAAAGTAGTCCACACTCCAGGTGTTCAGTAGTATTTTGTCTTTGTTACTAAGTCACATCATGGAAATTGTATTGCTCTCATAGAGAAAATAAAAATAGGTTCCCAGTCTGACTTTACTGTAATGAGCCAAGTGGTTTCACAGTCACAGAAACTGGTGGTAAACACGGTGAGATAAGCCAGACAGATCCAATAACAAAATTACAAACACCTCCTTCTTTAGGCATTTGTGGGCATTACCCTCTGTGTTATATAAGCAGTGGACTCTTATAATGATATTTATTGTTAATTCCAGAAAGATAATAGAAATATTAGGGACCTCCCTGATGGTGCAAAGGGTTAAGCCCCACACTATGAGGTATCTGCAGCCACTGCAGCACGAGTTCCATCCCCAGCCAGGGAGGTGACCCACATGGCGCAGAAGACCTTTCAAGCCTCGCCCACTGTTCCTTTCAGCAGTGTTCCTTGGTCAGCCTTCCTGTTCTGTTCCCTACTCTGTCTCTGGTGAATCCTCTCACCCCACCCCCCTACACAATCTGTCCTGTTCTTGTATAAATATATAAAATGTATAAATACATAAATAAATCATCAAAAAGACAATATATTAATATATAACCTACATTTTCTAGTCACTACTGAGAGTTTTTCACATATTTTTTTTCCTTTACTACATCTGGTAACCTTGTGAGGTATAGGCTACCCTCGTCCTCATCATCATTGTACAGGACAAACCTGAGGTAATTAAAATACCCAGAGCATCATATTTTAGCAGAAGTGCTGGGACAGAAACCATGTCCATCTGGCTTCAAAGCCCACCCCTACAGCCACTAAGTGAGTGATTTTTAAACTTAAACATATGTAAAAACCATATGTTGTTTGAATGCATGGTTGAGACCCACTCTCAGAGTGTCTGATCCAGAAAGTCTGTGATGGGACCTTAGTATTTGTAGTTCTAACTAGCACCCAGGTGCTGCCGCTGCTGAAATGAACAGTCACATTTTAAGAGTCACCACTGCAGTAATTTAACCTTTGCCATAGGGGTTGCTATATACAACCTCTGTTCATTCTACATCAAGAACAAAATTTCAATATCAATTCGATTAGCAGTTAAAGGTGTCCTCCCAGTGACTTACAGCAGAGCTTCCAAAATTTTAATCTGCTTTCAGGACACCTGGTAATCTTATTAAAATGCGGATTCTGCATTTCTAAGTACCTTCCACCAAAAAGCCCATGCTATGGTATACCAAACCTTACGTGAGTGGTTTTAAAATGGCCTCACTCCAGCAACATAGGTATCAACTGGGCATTGTTAGAAATATCCCAACCTCGATCTAGAGAATAAGAAATTCTGAATGAGGCCCAGCAATTTGTGCTATATCAAGCCTGCTAGGTAATTGTAATTTTAGTGCAGGTTAAATTTTGAGAACCATTACGTACACCACTGCTTCTCAAAACTGTTGCACAGTAAATTCACTGGGAAATTTATAAAAGTATAGGTACATGGAGATGCTGTGTCCCAAGACATTCTAATTTAATTGATTTCAAGTCACCTGAGCATCAAGTTTTAAGAGCTTCTGGTGGTTTTAATTTTAAGGTACTGAGTGGTAAGTAAGCACAACTGCCTTACAGTGGAGTGTAAAACCTTGCTACTTAAATTTATGGATTGAAAGCCTTGGAACTTGATGGAATTTTTCAGAAATCAGAAATCTCAGCCACACAGAAAACAAGGCAGAGTGTTTTACCAGGAAAATATCTCCCTCAGTATGTCCAGAAAACTGTATTCATATATGATTTATGACTCATACATGTATCATATACACCTCTGATACAAAAGGTGGGTGATCAGAAGCCCATGATCTTGGCAGAGTCAGGAGAGGGAGGGCCCAGCCAAAAACACACCAGTAGTGGAGTGCACAACCATCATGGTAGTACTATAGCTTGATAGAGAAGTATCCAAATCATGAAGGCACATGCCTCTATACCAATACACAAAGGTGAGGAAGTCTCTGGTGCACCTCCCTCTGAGCTGGATGCGATAGTCAGAATGAACTTCTGTGAAATCTCAGAATCTAGTGAAAAACATAGAAGCTTGTTTTCAGCAGCCAAGCCTCAACCACGACCAGTTACAAAAAGTGTCATGTTTTCCCTCAACTCCTGCCCACTGAAACTGGGCAAACTCTACTTTCTATAAGGAAAAATAGTGGCTGGGCAGGCATGGATCTTACTTATCTTGGGCTGCTGGCAACAAGTTAGGCATCTCAAAAAAACACACAACCCTCCTCAGTTGGGACTCCTGGAGCTTTCCTGTGTTTCTAGCCCACCAAACACAAATGAGCAGGCATCGAGCAACACACCTCAGGCTGCTGGCTGCTAGATTTGCAGTTCCAGAAGATATCTGCCCTCCTGAACACAAAGGCTGGGTTTTTTTGCTCTGTGCTTAACTTATTACAGACTCACAAGCACTGTGTCTATGCTGATCTTCTCACCAAAAGAAAACTGGACATTGTATGAAACTGGATTTGATAGACTTGTGGCAACTGGCAACTAGCATGGCAGCCCTAAGAAGTACTATTCCTTCCCCTATTTGGAATTGGCAAGCATTTGGATTGCCTAACTACTACCCAGGCTGAAAGCACATTTCTCCAAATACCTACCCACAGCCCAAGCCCATACCTCTTGGCCACTTTGCTTCACCAGAGCTTCAGGGAAAAGACACTGCCAGCAAAAACTTTTGTGAACACAATACTTCAAAGGCAGCTTAAACTTAAAGACAAAGTGAATTATTTAAAAAAATTTGTTGTAAAGTGTAATCTTCCTCTGTGCCCATAACTCAGTGTAGCAAAATTTATTGGCACCAAGAGTATGTTCTTCTGATGTTTTTTGGACTAGGGCAAGTCAATTAAGAGCCCAACTAGGAGCAAGAGATTGATTATTTAGGTCTGCTTTATCATTTTCACACATAAACTGCAGTGACACTGCATGAAGTTCATTTTTGTCAGATGACTAATGAGAAAGTTATCAGCTGCAGGTGACTGAAACTTCATCCCAATTGAGTTAATCCAGAAGAATTCATTGATTCACACCACTGAAAATCAGGTGTTAAAGCTAACTTAGATACCCAAGGGCTCAAAGAATGATTATAGAAACTCTGACTTTAGGTGCCCAGTATTTGTTCTCACCCTCTCCTATCTCAACTGTGCTTCCCTTTGCTTAGGCTACTTTCTTAGAAAGTTTCCAGTCTTATATATTCACATATTCACAGATTCAAGTCCAAAGAATGGGGGGAAAAAAAATGTCTCTTTCCAAGAAAAAAATTTTTTTTCAACATAGAAAACATTTCCCACTGGAATATAAGCTCCTTGAGGGCAGGGACTTGATCGTTTAGTTTTTATTTAGTTCTTTTTACCCCTTTATCTCAAAATCTGATATTAGTCTCATACAGTCATTCAGTGTTGACTGTATGAATGACTGTGGTCCAAATGAGCTAAAACAGCTTACTTATCTTCCCTGAATCAATTACTGAGGCCAATGTAGTGGAAAGGACTGGGAAGTTTATATGACTACTCCTGATTAAAACACCCTAAATCTCAGACTGTGTAGAAGCTGGACTGTTCCTCTGGAGACACTAAAATGTTACCAAAAGGAGGGTTTGTGGTTGCTAGGAGAAAGAAGAGGAACAGATGACCATCTACATAAAGTTTCCATTTCTCAAGATCATACAGAGAGCTCAGAATTATTACTTGGAATTGTTTTCTGAATGGCAAAAACGCAAGCAGCTCTAAGATAAAATGAAAGAAACTTAATGGATAGAAAACAAAGCCTTTATTGCAAAACAATTACATAGGGGAATTAGACATACAAAATATAATTATCTGAATAGGAATTTGGCAGACTGCCTGATTTTAGAGATCTTATCATGAGGATACTGATTCCCAACTTAGAGTTGAAGGATTAGAAATGCCATTAATTCAGTGCTCTTCCACTTCTCAGAATTGAAGGAACTAGAAGGTGGGAATCACCAGAATAGTACAAATGTAAATCTGTAAAATGTAAATCTGAATCATCAAAAGTGCTGAGGCTGCTCAGAATAATCAAAAGATCAAATTATATTCTAATTTTCTTATAATTGCCTTGACCAATGAATACTTTTAAAAGGTAAAAATTTAAGTTCACCTAATTCTTTTTCAACATCTGTACTTGCATGGTGTTATTTAATATAATATTTATAGATGAATTTTATTACATAATTTATATATTTATATATAATATACATACCTAAATATGACATGTATTTATTCAATATAAGAAATAAGTAAAAAATTTTGTTATGTAATAGTTGTATTTATATTTACTCATTGTGTAGCTTCTATTATTCTAATAGATTATAAGTAATTTGAAATGTAGGGCCAATCTATAAACCATGCCTTGGTAGCATTTTAATATTGTACAAGGAACATGTTAGATGCTTATTATTTAACTTTTGAATTGAACAAATACAATGAGTCCCTGTATTTTTACCACTAGAAACACAGTCAAATGCATGAAAATGTGATTTCAAGTCAAATTACCCTTTTTATTGTGTAATTTGTGTTCCCAGTTTTAATTAATTAAATATATTTATATCTTGCAAAATCTCTTTAGCAACACTGTATTCCACACCTCCTCCTCATAGACTTACTGATCAACTGATCAGTGATGCAGAAAATGATTTACTCCTACATACGTATACAAATAACTTCCTCTCATTTTTTAAATGCTGGGAAGAGTTCATTACTCTTTCCATCATGGAGAACCTGAGGTCAGAACTTAGTGGTATAGTAAGGACTTAACTTATGGAAAGAAGGCAAATTGTCTGATTCAACATAATGGCTTGTCTAGCGCTTTTTAGTCAATTGTGCTGTTAAGTGCTGGTGTGTACTTAGGAAGTTCAAGAGTATGTGTTTGTGTAACAAATATTTATTGAATCCTTACTGTGTATCAAGTTTTGCTCTGGATGCTGAAGAACCCAAAATGAACCATGCTTGACCTTGTGAAGCCTACAATCATGTAGCAGAGACAAAAGAAACAGAATCTATTAGTAAAAATACATATTATGTGGCAAAAGTGGTAATCTGGGGCAGATACTGTAATGGTAAAAATATCATATAAAGGAGAGCAAAGGAAATTATGGCATTCTATTAAAGGCTTAAAAATGTGAGGAAATGAGATATGAGGAAAAAGAGACCCTGAGGCAGAAATATTTTGCACACACTGAAAAAAGAAAAGAGGCCAACCTGTCCACAGGAATGCTCAGGTTTCAAGCTGAAGTTTAAGGTGACTATTCTTATAATTACACTTTCTGATTTTTCTCTTTTTCCTACCAGTCTCCTCTGATTTTAACAGTTGTCCTGGGAGCCATGTAAAACTCAAGACAGTAAAAATCTCATAGTCTTTGTTTCTTTACATGTCAATTTAGAGAACTGTTTTTGAAAACCTCAACACTAGATGTTTATTTAATCAGTCCTGTCTGAGAAAGGATTTATGGAACATGATTGTCATTGAAGCTTATGAATTATAACTACAACATAGCATTAGTTTTATTAAGTCACAGCAACAATAAAATTATTTACTTTTATCAGCGCTGATAGGATAATCTTGAAATAAAGAACTGGCTTAAAAGATATTGTTAAATGTATACCCAAAATAATGTTAATTCCAAAATTGTAATAGCAGGAAAAAAACAATTTTTAGGTGAAGAAAATAACCAAAGAAAAAGCATGACCTCCAAAAGGGCATGTAAAATGAGGACAGGAAGATGAAGATGCTGATAGATAGATGGCTAGCTGGCGGCTGACTGGCTGGCTGGCTGGAGATAGTCTTCGTATAGACATATTTTATTTATGTAATACATATTTCCACCTTCTTGTGAAATAAGGAAAATAGTCTCCTTAGTATATTAATATGGTTTGATTACCTGTTAGTTTCTCGTAATTTTAAGGATTTAGGAAATAGAAAGGGATGAAGATAAAGGCAAGACATACAGACTTTCACATAACAAACAACCTGTTAAGCTAGAGAATATAATTTACTAATCTTAGCAAAAGCGAAAGTAAGGAAGATCCATCTAGCTGCCAGCATGAAAGATCCAGAATAGAAGAATCTGATTAAAGAAAAAGTTTAGAAGCAATAAATGATGGTGTATAGTGGGGTGTATTATAAAGCAGTGAGAAATTATTGGAGATAGGAAACCTGAGGGCTCACAGCTTAACAAGCCCTAAAATATGAAATTCTGGTAATGTAACAGGGGGCTGAAACCAAAGACTGTTACAGGTGTGTTACTAGCAACCCTGGAAGAGGTGCTAGTGATGACTGATAGCCCCAGGCGAAATACTAACAAAGAAAGTATCACCGTGTTGCAGATTCTGATAAGAAATATAAGGAAGTACAGAAGCAGCCCTACAGTTCATCTTTCAGGACTTCAGTGATTCCGGGGTCAGCGATTTCTATTCCCCAACATGCCAATCTTCCAGAAGGCTGGTGTGGGCCTCTGAAGGCTATGGAAAGGCTGCCAGCAGCCAATCTCAGAGAAAAAAAATTTGGAGGTTTTGCAAGCAGCAAAGCGTCTAAAAGTATTTCCGGTTTTGCCCGTTGTTACCCTGGCAGGGAAAGTGAAGACCTGGAGTCCAGCACCTCACTGAGCTGCGTGATGCGGACCTTTTGTTGTCATTCGGCTGCTGAAGCTGCTGTTTTGAGTGTCAATATGCCGATTGTCTGGTGCTGTGCTGGGGCATCTCAGCAGCTGTTGTGTCTTCTGCTATCTTTCTGAGTTGGATTCTGGCCTATATTCTGATTGCCATGTGCTCCAGGCCTTCAGTAGTAGGAAGACACCATCTTGGAAGCATTCATATTGAGGAATATGAACACTAGACACTACTTTGGGTGAAGTAAAAGGCCATTTGTGGCCTTAGTAACTCTTTGTTTTTCCTGGTTTGCTAAATAAATCCCATTATTGTTACTCTCTGAACCTGAGTAGTCCTGCAACTGTGCTTGTGGGTGAAGAACTCAGTGACCTGTAAACTATGTGGGCACTGTTCTTAGCCACTTTTAATACCCCTGGCTGCCCTGTATCAGTAATAGGACTCAAATATAATGGATCTGGAAGGATCGTGTAAATGAAAGAATGTTTCAAGGGAGGGCTGCCTCAGAACTAGAAAATTTCACAAGTAATTATAGCTAATAGCACCATAAGTCCATCCTGGTCAAATTCCATAGTACATTTATATAAACATTTTAAAAAATCATTGGGAGTCTCTGTTCATGAAAAGACTCACATATTTTACCAACTTAATGTTTATGTCTTTTTTGTGAAATGACTCCACCCTCTAACAAAGAACCTTTTATTACAAATTTTATTCATTCAGGGAACAGGCAAGACCCTTGCAGACATGCCCTTTGGGTTTGGAAAGAAAAGGAACCAATAGATAGAGAAACACAATGAACAGACAATATGATTTTATTGTAAGACAAAGCCCAAAGAGAAATTAAATATTTAAACAAATGTACAGGCATTCCCCCACTTGCAAAAGCCAAGTATATTTGGCAGAAGGGAATTTCCATATTATTTCAACATTTTATAGATGGTTAATTCAGTTTTTTTCTTTTTTCTTTATTTATAATTCACTTTTAATTAGGATTTATGAGTAAATTTATCTTTCTTTTGTCTTCTCCATTGGTATTATCCATGTCTAAATAAGAAACATCTCATAAAAATACTTTCAATTATTTATAAATTTTAATTTCTCTTTTTTTCATTTCTTGAGTTTAGATAAAAACCTCATGAAGTCAAACACCAAATCAAAATCAAAATGTCTTTACTGCCACATATATTATTATTTGAAAAATCACATTTTTAGTAACAACTAGAATGGATATTTATTAACTTAATGCCACTTTATGTATAAGTCCAGAAAGAAAGCAAAGAAACAGGGGAGGGGAAAAATCATATATGACCTTGTTAGTGTAAGTAATATAGGGGAAATTTAGTGCTTCTCTGAAAAATGATGTTCCATAAGTTATAGAAACCTGAGAGTAATACAAAATAATTCTTGTCCATAGACGTGTAATTATTTTCTTTGCAGTAGAGGATTATCTACCAAAAACTTCTTTTGTTTGAGCAATGTAGATGAGATCTATATGTTCAGTTCCTTCATGTGGAATCTTTAATAGCTTATATTATTATTTCACTTGAAAAAAATGAGAATATCATGGTCATTCACTTATATATGCAAAAGTAGCAGAATACCTGAGACTTGAGGTAATACTAGAGTTCAACTGATAGCTGAAAGTTATTTTTTTATCCTACTTTCCTATTAACATGAATAGCTGGGAAATAGTTAACTTTCAAGAAATCGTGAGACCCTTACCAAAATAAATAAATACAGTAGCCGAATGTGAGCTGCTACTCTCTCAAAATGCATTAAAGACCATTTTAGATTGGACTGAACTACTCTATGTTTGCTTCAGTATAGAATCTCACTTGGTGTGCAAAATATTTCGGTATAAGGGGAAATTCAGTGGCCTGTGGAAAATATTACTGAAATCAGAGTATTATTTGTTTTTGAGAACAGGGCTTTCATTAACTCATTGTTTTGGAATGAATTTAAAAATGTACTCAATACTATACAATTTGAGTGACAATATCAAATTATGTGAAAATATGGGAGAAACATGCATTTTATATAAGTCAAACCATGTAATTCTTAGAATTCAGTTAATTATGATTCAGAACTGTCATCTTACCAGTAATAATTTCACTTAGTGTTAAAAGTATTGACATCCAAGTTTTGTCATCACTGTATAAGTTGTGATACATTCACACTTAAAATTGTTACACATCAGCTCATGGATTTCTTTTAATAGTATGGCATATAACAGCAATGTACTCAGTAGCTAGCTTCTTGTATGCTGAGACTTAAGTGAATGAGCAGAAGTTGCAAGTGTGAGTATAATGAGAAAATTTTATCCCTACCTCTTTGGGGTCTTCTTGGGTTGATAGAATAATCAAATTAACATCAATCAGATTACCAGAAGAAAAAATGGATTTTGATTTTGTACATATAGGAAACCCACATAGAAATGAGGGGGCTGAATAAATAAAGGTAAAATGAGGTCTGTACCCTGAGCTAAAGAAAAAGACCTGTTGCTTCAAGGAAAGGGACTTATGCTGAGAAGAAAGTGATTCATATGACAAAGAGCACATGTTTTCTAAGTAGATGTTTGCCATGTCAAAATAGATAGTTTATCCAGATAGAAGGTTATTTCTGATAAAAGCCCTAATTCTGGATAAGACTGCCAATTTACATTCTTCTAGATAGTTAAAGGGGTGGTAAAAGTTCCTCTGGAGCCTGCAGGGTCTCAGGTGACTTTTAGCTCAAAATAACCCACATGCCAAAGTGGCATGACTTGGGGAGGTCTTTCAATTTGTCTTTTGAAATTTCACATTTTCAAAATTCAGTTGGTAGATTGCTCCATCTCACTGAATCAGTCTTTCTATCTAAGCATAAGTCAGACCCCTTCAACAGTGGTATCTCATTTTTGGAGGTGTTAAGACAGGCAAGCTTTCAACAATAGGTTTATGATACAAGCAATCAGTTATTTATTAAGAGGCATTTCTATGGAAATAAAAGAAAAACTATGGTTAATAGTTGGATAGACTATAAATAATTCCAGTTTCTCAATCCTGAGGGCAGCCAGTCAAGATTTCTAGATGTCATATTCAAAGTGCCTTCAGATGGAATGCAGGCAGAAAAGCAATCTGACAGATTTTCTCAGGGTACTTGAATTTCTCTGATGATCTTTCTGACTGACCCTTATAGCAAAAGCACACTGAGTGTGCATATATACATAAACCATTGTGGTGACTCTCTGATATTTATATTAGTTTATTTCCCCAACTCTAGATTGCACGTATTAATTCTCAATATACATAAACCATTGTGGTAACTCTCTGATATTTATATTAGTTTATTTCCCCAACTCTAGATTGCATGACTTCAGGGAAATGGGCAGTATTAATTCTCAATGATTCCAAGTCAGGTGGATGGGAGAAAAACTGGAAACATTAGTTTGGAGAGTCATGGCCAAATATTGGCAGGATCTAAATGAATTAGGCTCCAGTACACTTTATCGGCAGAAAACAAAGGCCTCAATGATAATTAAGGGCACTAGCATCCTGTAGAGAGAAAGGCATATTACCAAAACATTCTTCCTTACCATCTCCTCCTTTTGTACCCAATATAACCCAGTTGATGTAATTTTTTTGGAAATTAGGTCTAGTTTCAATAAACTTGGCCTGCTATTTTGCATAGCTGTGGTTAACCATAGGCCCTTCTAAAGCTGCTTGCTGGAATCTCATAAGGAATCTAAGATTTACCTTTTAGTAGCCTCTTGAGGCTGAGAAATCACACCAAAGTTTGCTATGAGAATTCAGGCAGTGGCAACCTGACAGATTTTCCTGGGTTGCAGTTTAGACATCTCTGATTATCTTTCTGAGTAATCTATACCCACACCTTTAGAATTTGGTTAATTCCTTTCCTACTGAGGTAACTGAAATAGCTGGGCTTTCTGGGCCTTTCAGGAAGTGACTTTTCTTACTCACCTATTTAGATTATCTAGAACACTATAAGAAAGTATTGGATTGAGTCAAACAATTGTATTAATAAAATTGACTGGAAAATCTGCTTATTGCTGTGACATAACATTTTAAGATAATAACTAGAATTATAACTAATACTATTTGCCAAGACATTTTAAATATCTAGGAATTTCATAGTTTTAAAACACAGGTTAATAATATGTATGTTCACATATATACAAATTAAGAAGTTACCTTTATTTTCTATTTGATAATGCTTCCTAAGCAATTCAAAAATCTAAGTAAGCCTAGTTTAAATCTCTTTTTATAAGGAGAAAGAAACAAATCTTATGATTTATTCCAAGTACTCTCTGAAAAATAAAAAATCTCATAACTAAATCAAAAGACTTCATTTAGAATTTGATTTTGTGAGAATTGTAAGAAATGTCAGAAGTTTCAGAAACATTTGACCAAATAGGATCAAAGATTTTATTATATCAGAAACAGAATCACAGATGGACCACTCTGAAGATACCCTGCTAAATGAAAGATTTGTGCTCTTTACAGGAGTCACACTTATGAAAAACAGAGCAGGATAGCGGTTAATTATCCACTTAAAATGAAAGATAAAGACTTCAAGGATATAAACAATTTTTCTTAGTTCTGAGAAGCTTGGCTCAGAATACAGAGAAAAATTTGGATTACTTAATTAAAAACTTGATAATAAAGATAATATAAAGTATAATGTCTTTACTGTCTAAAAAGAGTAGTTAAATAATTGCAATTTGTTATAAAAAACAGACCTAAGTTCAAGAAATGTTTGTCCTCTAAGCAGGTGAACAAAAACAATTTCGTTCTAAGTATACTATTGATATTAAAGTTTAATTTTAAAAATGCTCATAATAAATTATTTTAATTTTATTCAGTTAGATAATCCATACATTTTTCCTTGCACTCCTTTCATATGAACATTCTAGAACTTTCTTTTTTAAATTCAAATTTTGTAGATAAACAAAATCACATTAAGACAAAATTACAATTCTTAAGCCTTCTAGGAAAATTTTACTGAAAACACATTTTACCTTCTTTGTATATATTTTCTTTTATTATCTCTGTTAATTTTAATTACATATATTAATCAGAATTATTAAACTTTTCAAAACTTTGTTTTTTTTCAATATAGAGAATACTGAATTTTTTTTAGTAAAACAAAATGTACAATGGTACAGGAAGGCATGCACCTGCATCATATTCAACAGGAACTAAGCTACAGGTAAAAGAATCACTCAGTGAGTCTGCAAAATCTTTATTTGGCAAGAGGACGGGATTACAAAACTTATGGCTATACCCTGAGAGTTGTCACTTAGAGAAAAATTATATGTGCCTTTTCTATGCAAAATAGTAGTCTAAATCTTCCCCTTTGAGTAAGTGAAGCAAACCTATCAGACCACCTTCCCACAGAAATTAATTTCTATGGAAAACAAATTAAACCTTGCAAACACATTAAATATACATTAATTTTTAAACAGCATCAAAGGACAGAAATTAAAATTACCCTGAATTTGAGAGACTTTCATAATTTAAAAAGTAAGCGATTTTATTTATACTACTAAAATGCAAATCTCTCATGGTTCCTCCAAGTTAAGGAAGCTCTAAACCTTCTATTCTGTTGGTCTGTTTATTTCTGAATCATGTCATCATTGAAAGTGTGGCTTATTTTGACTGTTTTCTGTATTACAGTGAATCCATCACTTATTAAGAATGCACACCACAATTCAAATCCAGTTAAAGTGATTTTTTAACTATCACCCCAAACTTAATTAATAGTACTCTGAGTCTTGTGCAGCAACCCTATAACTTACATAAAGACAAGCATTGGGAATGTCTGTACAATCCAGTGTAATGACTCCTGTGCAAATAAATGGAGGGAAAAAATAAAAACCACCATAACTATGTATGAGGACAGATGGTCAACTAGATTCACTGTGGTAGTTATCTAGTAACATGTAAAAATTATGAATTATTATCTTCCACACATAAAACTAATATGCTATATGACAAGTATACCTCAACTTAAAAAAATTAAGAAAAACAGATGAGGATTCATAGGTATTCAAGTAAAACTGACAAGATATGGAAATCATGAGTCTACTCAAAGGCAAATGTTTCAGTTAAATAATAATAAATTCAACCACTGAGAAACACACAATTTTTCCTCTATTATATTAGTAAATACACAGAAGAACAATTTTTTAAAAAAATGGATGTACTTTAAACACTGATTCTTAAACTCATGAACACACACCAGAAAGAC
Organism: Galemys pyrenaicus; assembly: GCA_019455555.1. Taxonomy (NCBI): domain Eukaryota; kingdom Metazoa; phylum Chordata; class Mammalia; order Eulipotyphla; family Talpidae; genus Galemys; species Galemys pyrenaicus. Next base: position 8,496,321 of record JAGFMF010011418.1, read on the forward strand.
TTTAAACATTCCACTCTCTCTTCTCATGCTTTAGGGTCTCTGCCTTATGGCCAGAGATGGCCCTTTAGTGGAGAATCACTGGCTTTAGGGTTCACCTCATCTTTAGATGGGACTGATGGAGACTTAGTAGCTTCTTTTATAAACTTTTTCTTTTCATTTGTTCCCCCAGATACTTTTTTTGTTTTTGCTTCTACTTTGCTTCTTTGTCTTTTGATGAAGAATGCATATACCTTTGACTTCATCCTGACTGCTACAAATGGGAAAAGAAACAAATTTCTCATTTTTGCATACAGGAGTTCCACACTCCCCCACTTGTCCAGCAGTTGTCCTAAAAGCACTTTCAGAACAGCAGTGGTGATTTTGAAGATGTGCTAAACCTGAAGTTCAGGCAAGGAACACCTTTACAGATGCTTAGAACAGTTTTACCCACAGATTCTTTGGTCTCTGGATAAATTCTTGGCCAGCAAGGTTATGGGTACTGGGAATTTCTTTCCATGATAGAAATGTCTCTGTAGGTATGTGGGTAGAAGTGCTTGATTTTCTCATTGGTGAGGAAGAAGTCAAAGATACCAAAAATGTGGTACTTTGCCTCATACCCTTTATTCTCTGTTTTTAAAGTTCAAAATGTGGTAATCTGAGAAATAGTTTTAATTCCATGCTTGTTCAAAGCTCCATAAAAAGCATTCCCTCCTTTCAGGAGTTGAGTTGAGTCATCTTTGGTAAATAGACAGTATCTGTTATATCTGTAAGAGTGCCACAAGGCGAAAATAATCTGATTCTCAATCCTTCACTTGGAATTTTCTATCATATAATCAATCATTGAAATGAAATTTTCATTTTCATTGAAAGTCAATTCATTAGTGCTCTCCCTAGACTTGGAATTTGCATAGCTTCCACTGATTTTTTTTTTTAATGTAACATAGTTTACAACATTGTGTTTTAAAGTTATAGGATCCCCACCTTCAGATGTTGTTACCATAGTGCACCCAAAACAAAAGCACTCCCTCCCCCAATAAGTCCACCACCATAGTTCACTCTGCTCCCTTCCCACTTTGTCCTCAGCCCACCCCTTGCTCCCTCTCTGGTAGCCTCAGTTCTGGTGATTTCTAGGAATTGTTACTGGTCAAGATAGAGAAATTATTCTAGACTAAAAGACACTAAATAGATAGACAACTATATGTAATGTGAGTTCCTGCACTAAATTCTGTACTAAAACAAGAAAAGGAATATTGCTGAATGAGTTCCGTGGACAGTGGTGTTGTGTCAATACTGGTTTCTTGAATGTAGATATTGTTTTATGTTGCAAAGTGTCAAACTGATTTTTAAAAAAAGCCACACTGAAGCTTTTAAACATGATGTAGCATCATAATTACAATTTCCTCTCAAAATTCTTATAATTTTTAGGTAAATTGAAATTATTCAAAAAACCAAAATTATTAGCTACTAATGTACTTAATGTAATGAAGTTACTTCTAATGTACATGGTAAGGGAATAATAGTGGTAAGATGGTGGCATGAAAGACAAAAACATGCCTATCCATAAATTTAATTATTTTCAAAGAAAAACCAAAATTTTGTTAATTAGAGTAATATAATTATAGCTAAAATTATGTTATACCATTTATTACATTAGAAAATAGTCTGACTACTCATTTAGAAAACAACTCCAATAAATATAAAGCAAAAATGCCAGCATTGGATTAACTTTAATGTTTTTTTAGGAATTTTTCTCAACAAATTAAAATTTCCCATAGATATGAAATACTCAATCTGGACCACCTAAATACTGCTCACAAAGACTGAACTGTCAGCATAAATATCCCTAAAATAAATGATAAACACATGAATCTACCAAGGGATATTTTCATAATGCTGTAACTTTAAACTTCCTCATGTGTTGAGAAAATATCTTTTTAAAATAACTCCGGGACTGTTTAACATTAAAAATGAATGTGTTTATGTGCAGCATTTATGGAATGCTGGCCACCAAAGATACATTTACAGCAATTGTAAATTTGCTTCTGAATTGATCCCCCATGACCCTAATGTATTTTTGTCTCTTGCTAATTGACATTTTTTTCTCTAGTAAATAATGCTACTCTTTTATAAGATTCTTTATGGGAATACTGCATATTTTTCCACCAAACTCACAGTTAACTTTAAATCAGTTTTAAAAGCAAAGCGAAACCACAAGTAACTCTTTCTTTGAACCTATATATTCTTTTATTTGTAGATTTATGTTTAATTTTGTCAGACTTTCTCTATACTTCAATTCCACATGACTGAATATCATAGACTCAAAAGTTAAGATCATACTAGAAATGGCAATTGTCATAATATAAGGTTTATGAGGCTACTAATGTCATATTATTTCCAGGAAAAACTAGACATGTCCAGCTATAAAAACAAAACAAAACTGTAAGTCTCACTATTTTGCCATCTTAGTAGCCCAGGACAGCATGATTTATGTGGATACAAAAACATTTATAAAAATGGAATGTGTAGTCTTTTGTTTCTGGCTTCATTCATTCAATATAAGTCCTCTGAGAGTCAACTTAATTGCATTATTAAATGGAGCAGTATTCCATTTAATTAATGTATCATAATTTACATATCCATTAAAAAAGAGACTTGATGCCATATCATTCTCACTGTTTCATCTGTTATCTCATGAAATTTCTACTGAAACATATTCCCAGGAATATTTCATTTAAGTCTTATTAGCAATATAATTATTTTTAAAATGAAATATTTTACTTATATGAATACCTAAATTAAACAAACCTTCATTATCCATAGTTTTAAGTGATTCAAATGGATTTTAATAATAAATTGTATTCCTTGCAATCTATTTATGTGTTTAGTCATATAAGTCAAGGTTATTCTTTTGAATATCGATGTGATGAAAGTTCAAATATATTCCCAAAGATTTAGCTCCTATGGAACAGATTTTAAGTATTGGTAGTTTATCTCTTTCTCCCAACTTCCTTGGCATTACATATGGGAGGAGGGAGAAACTCAGCCACTGTGTATCTTACCCAACTATACCTACTTTATTGGTTTACAGGTGGGTTTGTATTCTGTTTGGGTCTATGGACTACAGAAAGTATTTGCTTAAGACTTTAAAGGAAAAAGCTTTTGCGGTCTTTCTGGATATAGTTGATGATGACTCAGAAGTTATGTCCCAAGACTTAGCAGTCACAGTTCAACCACAGGAACAGCAGATTCAATATGAAACAGCCATAATATTGCATCTATTACAAACTAGAAGTCAGAACAGAGAGAATAACAGAGAGCTTGACACCACTGAGTGGCTAAATCAAAGCACCCTTATTTTTCCTTTCTCTAAGCTTGTATATCTTTCTCTTCTGATGTATTGCTTCAGTTGCATTAGTAATTAAATGCACCTATCAATGCAATAGTTTATTCTATCATGTCAGTATCAGGACAGAGGGGGAAAGTTCCCCATCTCTCTGGGTTCTTCTGAGACAGGATATAAATAAAAATAATATTAGGCAGATTAGTAGGAGAAAAAGACCAAATCTAGTAATATGCATGTGGAGAATTTATAAGGCTATAAATTCTAAAGTAAAAGGGGAAAACCAGAAGTTAATATCCTGTGCTAAGGGGCCTGGAGCATCAAGGAGAGAGGAATGACTTTCACGTGAAAAGGAAGGAATGACTTCATATGACAAAACCTTGCCTCTGGATATTTGCCCTGGCAGTAGATAAGTTTTCTGATTAAAAAAAAAAAAGGAGATATTCTGAAATCTGGATAATCTTCATTCTTTAAGTAATAGTAGTAGTTTCTCCTGAGGTCAGTAGGACTTCAGTTTACCTTCATTCCACATACCAAGGTGACACATACTGGAAGAGACCTACTCTGGATATCTTGGGGAAAACAATTTGAACCTTTTTGCAGAGACTGGTCTCACATCAGTAACATCTACAGGTTTAGAAATAAACTTTGCCTCCTTACATAGAATGATTCACAATTTTCTACATTTTCTATTTAAGAAAATGTATTTTCTTAAATAGAAAAGTATTTAAGTTAGCTTTTAAAGTTTATCCCTACCCTCCTGTTGTCAGCTATAATTCTATATCCTAGAAAATTAATCACAAATATTTGAGAATGGTTCATTCACTATGATCTTATGTTGCAAGTAACAGAAGGTGACTTCTGTCCAGTGAACTGAATCCAACAACAATCTGATTCTTGGGCCTCAGCTCCCCTCCTGATTTTCCTCAGGAAAAACTTCACTGACCTACATCACAGTCATGTTCCTTCCTTAAGTGCCCTTATGGAGCACTTTCTACACACTGAGTTCTGGGTAAGTATTTAATCAGAGTAATTTATTTAACCCTCATATCAACCTCATTGTACAGGTTACACTATCTTCATTTTACAAATAAAATACTGAGACATGGCGATTCAGTAAATAATTCAAGGTCACAAAGTTAGAAAGGGTGGGGAGCAGGATGCAAATCAAGGCACTCCAAAGCCTTCCTTCTTAATATGTAAATGATCAACATATTACTTTTCTTTTGAATACTTATCTTACTTAGCTATTTTCAAATACAGTGATGAGATTAACACTCAACAATAGACTATAAACTCAATGTGAGCAAAGATCCTGTTTAGCTTGATTTATCTCATCTCCACCCTCATTACAATACCTCTCTTACAAATTACAATTTGTGACCCAAATTACAAGTTAAAATAATGAAAATGTTAGGTTTAAGTAAAATGTGTCCATATGGTAATATATGTGATTTTTTAAAACTGTGAGAATATGAAATGAAATTATATATTCTATCATTTAGTTGTGCCGTCTAAAGGGTAATTTAATAAATAAACATTAAATATAAAATAATTCAGACACTAGGAAAGGAGTAGTTAAATGTAAAATAAAAATAATTAAAGTTAATTTTAACAAAATAGTGAATATAGCAAGCCTGTTTTCCAAACATAGAAGTTCAAGAGTGAATTTCCAGTAAGTCACTAAAGCAATCTTCCCAGACTTATCATTTTTAGACTATATGATATTAGTAATTAATGATATTGTACAAGGAGAAGAGATGGTTTCCTAAACGAAATGCCTGTGGATCCTTTGGTAACTTCTTGAAGATAGAGCAGAAGAAAAGACTATGGATAATTCTGGAGACATAACTGGGTAATTATGAGTAAGTAGTAAATGAAATATTCAAAATGTGTGCACATTTTTTCCAGAAGAATCTAGTGTGCTTTTTACAAATACCAAGTGTGGGTATGTTTACTTGTGGTTTAATTCGTCTGATGTGTGACACAGCTTTACTTTGTCAGGATGGATTATGTTATTTTAAAATGTAACAAAACAAAAGCTTTATTATTTTTTAATCACCATTACTTTTTATTGAGGTTATATAAGGATACTCCTACAGGTATTGCCACCATAGTGCATCCACCACCAAATCACCCATAGTCCACCACCTTAGTGCATTGTTCTTTCTACCCTCTTTGTTCTTACCCTTTCTTCAAACCTTCCCACCAGAAGCTACAGTTCTATAGTCAGTTTTCAAGGGTGAGTTTTCAAACTTGTCTTTAAATGAAAGATAAATTAGTTGCTCTATTTTCCGTATGTTAGTGTTACCATCTAGTGCTTACCTTTCTCCTTCTAACTTGTTTCACTTAGCATTATCCCTTCCCCCTTCCACTCCATTCATGTTGCCACAAGTAGCATGAGCTTATTGTTTTTGATCCATTGTGTATATATGCCACATTTTCCTGATCCACTCGTCTGTTTTGGGGCACTTAGGTTCTTTCCATAATTTGACTATATAGCATTGCAGTAAACATAGGGGTGCAAGTTTCCTTTCAAATTAGTGATTCTGAATATTTTGAGTACATGCTTAGGAGTAGAATTTTTGGTTCAGATGGCAGATCTACTTTTAATATTTGGAGACACCTGCATACAGATTTACAAATGGGTTGGGTAGGTCTAGATTTGCATCAACAGTCTAGAAAAGTTCCTTTTCTCCATGTGCTCACCAGTACTTGTTTATGTTCTTTTCAAGATAGGCCATTGTCACAGTGTTAGGGGGAAAAACCATCCTGAATGGATTATACAAATAAGTTATGGACTTTGACCCCCATTCCAAACCTACAAAATCCAAAACTACAAATCCCATAGTAAAATATTTACAAATCTGTATCCCTCTCTTCCCCTTGTGTTATTCACTAAGCTATTTCTCCTTCTCTTGTAAATAAAACCCTTTATTAACCTTTATTGTGTGTGCCTGCAGTTGGAGCATTATAAGTGCCGTTCAAGCGGGAGGGTAAAAACCCAGTCAGGCAAACCCATTTTATATTAGGGTTGCCCTGTAACAACAGATGTAAGAATATCTCATTATGCACTTGATTTGCATTCCCCTGATGATAAGTGATGACTCACAGTTTTTTAATGTGCCTGTTGGCAACCTGTCTTCCTTGGAGAAATGTTAATTTAGTTCTTCTTCCCATTTTTTGATTGGGTTAATTGTTTTTGATTTTGTTGAGTGAGTTTTTTGCAGATCTTCAATATCAATTCCTTCTCAGATGTATGATTTCTCCCATTCAGTAGTTGTCTTGTTTTTTTTTTTTTTTTTTTTCATTTTAGGTACATATTATTTCATTGTGCAGAAGCTTTTTATTTTGACATAGTTCTAGTTGTTTCTGTTCTCTTGCTTTCCTTACTTATTGTTGGGGAGGAATCCCTAAAGACATCATTTAAGTTTATGTCATGAAATGTTTTGGCTATGCTTTCTTGCATGTATTTCATGGTTTCAGGGCTATATCCAAGTCTTCTATACATTTTGAAACTGATTTTGGTGTATGGTGTGAAACAGTGGTCTAGTTTCATTCTTTTGCAGAATGGTAAATTAAAAGACAGTGAAAATATGTAGAGAACTTATGGATCCCAGTTCTGAGCCTGTTAAAGTATACTTGGCTCCCTCACCTGCGCTACAGATCACTAGAAAGGGAAGGAGACACCAGAAGTCACATGGCAATTACCCAGCATCACCCAATAATACATGTTTTTTCCTTTCCTCCTTTAGTTTTTAGAAAAAGGGAAGCTACTAAGAAATGGTCAAAAAGTAATTTTTATTTTTAATCATAAGAAAACAGAATAGGAAAGGTCACAATATAAGCCTAAGCTGAAACTTCAAGCAGAAAAAGCAGTCTGACCCTTATGGATTCAAAGCAACAAAAGAAAACCTGCAGTACAATTGAATATATAAGGACTCCTTTCACTTGTGTTTTCTTGCAAAATGAATATTTGAAAGTGGCAGAGTATATTTATCAGTATTTTAGTACAGACATAGTCTTACATAATTAATTGATCTGTGTGGAAAGAGCAAAAGGATGTTCTTAAAATCAGTGCTATGAAACTGGAGTTAATAAGGGGATAGTATAAAAGTATTTTCTAGATTAAGGGCTATTTTGTTAAAATGAATCAAATGTTGATATTTATACTTGTATAATCCTTTATGCTTAAAAATAAAAACTTTACAATCTTATAACTGATGGTGAACCACCTATGTATATAGGGTGGTTCTATTTCTATATCTCAAGCACTATGTATTTCAAATTTAGGAGTTTGTTGAGTAAGTGGATATGGTGTGTATGTATGTCTGTGTGTGTGTGTGTTGTCTGTGTGTATGTGTTTGCAAGACCTGGTAGATGGCTTTAGGAGTCATGTAGTAATCAATTCATGCAAGAATCTCTTACACTGTCTGACACATGAGTACTATGAATCCACTTTAACATCTATAGTGAAAGAACATTAGGAGTTAGTTCACTTCATTCCTGAAAAACATAATTGACAAAATATATTTCCCTCTTACTAAATTGAAATTATCATTCTATAATTCCCACCATTAATATCCCAGAACTAAACTAAAGTATATCTTTTCAGACATACAACAGTCATAAGACAACTATTATAGTTTGCCCAAATCTCTTCTCAAGTGATAAACCAAAATCTATCATTTGTTGTCATTTGACAATATCCTGGATATAGTCCAGTTGAATATGTAGGATATGTACATGTTTTTTTCTCAGTAATGACAATATTTTTCCAATATTTCCACACTCTGACTGGTGCAAAAAGAAGTAAAACTCTCGTGTCTTGTTGTGGTCTCAACTTTTCCAAACACAATAGAGGACACATTAAGACAGATTAACATGTGTCTAAGCAGGATTGTTTGACAAAAGGAACCATAAACTAAAGGATAAGTGAGAAGTTAAAATATAATTCAATGTGAAAACTGCCAGAAAGCAATTTGGGAATCACATAACCTGAGAAAGGGAGTCATATCTACAAAATGATCTGAGACTTCTGACTTCTCAAAGACAAGTTATCTTCTTATAGATACATTACTGTTTAGGCCCTGAATTTACAATTAAGCTAGGTAGGTTCACTTGGGAATGGGAGGTGACTTTTTAAAGATTTCATTCCTAAAACATTAATGAATTTTTATTTTCTTTTTCATGGGGCCCACGTGTGGTAAGAAAGAGCTAGCATCAGATTTCCAAAGGTCCCAGTAGAGGAGATTATAAAGAGGCATTCAATAAGGAGATCAAATGGGGAAGAAAAACCTGGCCTGTGGGAAAGAGGAAGAATTTCCTCAAAGACAATGGAACTAAGGTCTATGCATTTCTTGGGTGATGGAAAAGTCAACAACCCTCTGGCAGCTACACCTAGAAGCAATCATAACACACTATGATCTGTTTGAATAAACACTTCAAGGCGTTTTATCATTGAACTCCCTAAACACCAAGGTTCCTGAGAAAAAGCAAAACCTCAGTGGACATAAGGGAGCCATGTTCTGGGGGCAGCAAGCTCTGATGCTATAGGACTTCCAGACAGACATAAATACCCTTATGCCCCATTTTCATCCCAAACAAGCAGAATTGTGGCCTTTGAAGGACCAGTTAGCTTGGACAATGAACATTTCATCATTGATCACTATAGACAAAGATAGAGGCTTCTCTGTGTATATCCCAAATTACCTATAATTTCAGGGTTTTATACAATTTTAATGGATGAGGAAGTGGAAGTGCCCCAATAATGGCAGTGGTTTAATTTCCTGTCACCTAGAAGAAAGGGATCTAGGAACAAATTAAAGTTTAAATTGTGAATAAAATAATATAATATCTTATACCTATGCTATACAATAAAATTCAAATTTGATACACAGTGTTAGAGGTAGGAATGAAAAAATCAGTGTTTTAGGAAATTAAATTGCTTACCCAAAATTAGCAGAAGTAGAATCCAGCACTTGATTCCTTATCTAGCTTTTCTCTCAGGAATATTACATATTGAGTCAGGAATTTTACGTATTGAGTGTTCAAATAAACTTTCAATGTATTGTTTCTTAGTTCTTACTAAATGAAAAGTGACTTGCAAAGTGAATCAGATGTCCCTTTAAACCTAAAACTCTATTTATAAAAAACTATATTTGCTCTAAATGTGGTATTAGATATTTCAAATCAATTTTAATGAATTCACATATAAAACCAATATTAACTGGCTTAAATATGCTAGACAGAAAATCATATTTTAACAAAGAGGTATAACTTGCAAAGACACTAATTAGATACTTTTTAAATAGTATTTATGCAATTTTTTTTTTTTTACTACATTCTTTTCTAGATGCTACTTAGGACAAAACGTTGTTCATTCTATAGGGTATTCTTAATATATACCTAAAAAATGGAGTATCTAGATACAAGATATAAGCTATCAGATATATATTTCTAAAACTTAGGTCTGAGATAATATGCTAGATTTCATCAAGTTTATGACCAAAATGAAGATACATATTTTTCTAAATTTATTTTCCCCATAACACTTTTTCACAAAATACCCAACAGAATTATTGTAGGTAGATAGTTGTCACAATTCTCTTACATCAATTACATAAAATAATTTAGGCCAATTCTTTAACTTCCCCAAAATAACATATTTTCTTCCTAAAAAAATAAGATTATCTTCCAAAAATATTTACTTTCCAAAATAAAACAACGTAAAATATTTCTTTCTAAAGTGAAACAGCATCAGGGATAAAATTGTTTTATCTTTTACTCACCCACAATAATTTGAGATGATGAAATGAAATAAAAATACCACGATGTTAATAGAGTGAACAAGAAAGAACAATTAGCACTATAATTAAAGTTCTACTATTGTCAATAATAATCATTGGTTGATCTTGAGATACCCACTTTCATTTGTTTTCATTGCCTGTTGAAGACTACTGCATTTGAATTTAATAAATTTTCATAAACATATGCTACAATATTACTATATTATATCTCATGACTATTGAGTGTTCACATAAACCTTCAACGAGTTATTATTTAGTTCTTTCTAAATGAAGAGTGTTTTTGTAAAGTGAACCATATGTCCAGTTATACATAGTTATACATAGGACAACATTTTTTTAAAGAAAAAAAAATCCTAAACAAAATTCAGAAGGTTGATGACACAGTAATGAGATATTAGTCATTTTCCTGAAACTTTCTCCCTAAGATGTTGAAATTACTTGATCTCGACCACTCAGAGTCTAAAATTAACCCAATTCTATGGACTGCCATTTAAAGTAATGAACCTAGTAATGAACCAATGCAGATTAGCCTTGCTGCTGAGGCTGGAAGCTTGGAAAAGGTGAGCAATTTTCTTGCAATCTGGTGGCTACTTTGAGGAGTTAGAAATTTGGGGGCAATTGGTGTCATTTGCTGGCAGTTGCCAACCAATTGTGCATTGCATTGTGGAGGAAAACGGTTGAGGATAGAGGGGAGAAGGGAGTGGCTTATATATAAAGCAAACTCTTATAACTCCAGAAGATCAAAGCCTGAACCAAATAGGCGAGAATTGTTCACTTTGAGGATCATCTAAGGGAAAGCTATCAAGGGGAGTTACAAAGCTTGCTAATGCCATTTGAGATGCAACACCAGCCAAGAAAAAAATATAGAAACCAAGAGGCCTATTTTAAGGGAATGTGTTACATTTGTCTTCCTTCTGCAGCAAGTATCGGCTATGTGGCCACATTGCTTAAAGAATTAGGCTTCTTGACATTCTGGTTTATCCAAGAGAATGAGTTTCTAAGTAGAATGGAGGTAATAATAATTCAGAAAGGAAGTCAGGAAACTAGGACTCTGATTACATAGTCGAGACTTAGCCCATTATAAGAAATACTCAGGGAAAGAACATAGTGTAAATTAAGAAGAGAAAGAGAAGCCCTGTTTTCCTGTAGAAACTCTGTAAGTACACAGGAGAGGAAAAGAAAACAAAAAAAGTAACCTCACTAGAGAGTTACTGGCAAATAAAGCACTTCCATAAAGAATAATACTGATATTTATTAAAAAGAGCTTTCTTTTACAAGATTTATATACAGAAGTCCCTGGAGGAATGTTTGTGGGATGGACAAGTGATAAGATTAATAAGAAGTAACCACTTCTAAATTTGAAACAAAGTATAATCTGGGAAGGATATATGGGGGGGGGGGGATTGATAATGTCAATGAACAATTCTGGTTTTCTGAAACATACCCAAGAAGGAAGGGTCCACAGAGCCACTCTGCTCTCATTTTGATTCAATCAGCAAAATGATTAGAAGGGGTTAGGAGAAGAATTAAAGAGTATTTTAAAGTATCTAATAATGTGTGTGTGTGTTTGTGTATGTGCACATAATGAATTTGGAAGGAACCAAAAAGAATACAGATACTTATAATCTTAGATCTCCATATATCTAAGTGCAGAACATGAAAATATTGTGTGAATTTTATGTTATTAATACAAGATAATAAATACTAATTCATAAGCATTTAGGCTAAAATTTTTACACAAATATTAAAAAGGGTGTTTTATCAATAGGAACAGATACTTGGAGAGTAGAGGAAGTGGTAGATTGGTGCTACATGTATAAGAATACTGTATGCTATTCCCATTAAGATATAGAATGAATAGGTAGTATTTAACCCATAGTAAGTGATTAATACTTATTTACTGAATAAGAAAGTGGGAAATTTTCAAAAATCAATAAAACTTCTAGAAGCCATGTTTGGTCAGACTATCTAGAACTTATGAATCTGTTTATTTCCTATGTGTAAATTTTGATGCTGGTATCCCAACCTAACCTGGGTCCCATGAGAATTTGTCAGTGGTTTGAAGATTAAGAAAATTGAAAATTCAGCTAGAGAAAAGGAGACTATTGACAAATTCAAAATGCTCATTTAAAAGCTAAAAAATACCTAGGTTGACCTAGCAATAGTCTGTTTACTATGAAAAAAAAAAAAGCTAAAAAATAATTGATAAAAATCTTAACAAAAAATTGAAATTACTGAAAGTCAATGTCACTATAGATTAAAGAGAAAAAATGATAGTAAGAGATCTAATATCAAAACATAGCAAAATCACCCAAAAAGTAAAATAAACTTAAAACTATGATAATTGAAATAAAGAATTAAAAAAAGGAAAGGGAGGGAAAAAAAAAAAGCCACAGACAAGCCATGTGGGTCCATAGGGAATTTCTAGGGACAGTCAAACTTCCTGGATTAATACTTCCCAGCTGAGGCAGCTGGTGTGCATTCTACAGGGCAGGGAACAAAGAAGGAATGAGCCATATGTTCTCCTTATGCTATTCACCTTTATATTTGAGTGCTGAGACTCACATATCATTCACCATATCTCTGGAAATCTCATTGTATTATAGAAACCATTATAGAGCAGTCAAGGCTATTTTTCATGTCTGTGCTTATACTGCTGGAACAACAGGACACCACCATTTAGCAAGTCCTCAGCAAACTTCCATGGTTCTTGACGCCAGAAATCTAATACCCACTATGTAAAATTTTATGATCATAGAATTCAGAGTATTCTGGAAGTTCCTGATAATAAAAGAAGTTAACACAAGGGATACAGGATGTTTGAAAGCATGAAAGAAGTGGGTGCTATACTTGATATACTATAAGAGAAAAGATTCAGTCACAATGGCAGACTCTAACTCAAGTCATTCAGTCAAAATCAGTGTATCAGACTGTATCAACAGGTTCTTGTTAAGTTTCCACTTCCTTCATGAGAAAGGCACAAGAGTTCGTAGGCATAATGCTGTCACACACACAGGGAGCCTGTTTTAAAATCTGAATGAGAAGTAATCATAGTAGCATGATGGTAGGACAGGAGAGAGCAGCGTGGATCTCAAAATGGATCTCAAAATGGAAAAAGTAGGCATGGCTCTATATCTTGAGGTTCTGAAAGGAAATGCAATTCAAGTAGGGAGTAATCATTTTGAATGCAAAAACTAAAGTATTTGCAAAAAGAAGAAATCAAGAAGTTACCCAAGGAAACCAGAATTTTGAAAAATACATTCAGATAGGAAAGAAACATAAATTTTCAAAAATACTCATGCCTTTAACAGCTGAGTTATGAAAGTCATGAACAGCAGGGTAATGGCAAAATTTCCCCAAAATTTTGCAGGAGAATGGCAGAGTAATGAATAATATAAACCATTTTCAGGAAGAATTCACTCTGATTAATAAGCTGTAAATGAAATTTCTTGCTTGAGTGCCTTACAGGAAGTTATATCTGGAATATGACTAGAGGTAACACAAATTTAAAACTAACCAATTATGAATACTAAGTGTATTACTAGAACCTAAAATGTATGGCCTTAGAAACCAAATGGTTTTCAAAACATCCCTGTCACAATCTTGCTTGAATATCTATTTTAGATCCAAGTGAAGATCTTTCACTCATTTATTGTTCCTTTACCAGTTTCTTTCTGTTTGTGTTCATAAATGTTGCCAAATTCTTTACTGAAACTTTATATTTTATGACCTAGCAAATGTAGACACATCATTGTACTCAACAGACAGCAATGAAAATCCTTATTGTGCTAATTACCAATGTGTGGTCTGATGGCAAGTTACTTAGCATTAAGTGAGACTGTGTATGAGCAAATGAAGGGGGATGTGTGAAAATATTTTGAAAACTATAAAGCACAATCCAGATGTCAAATATTGTTACATAAATCTTTGTAACTTTCTGAGTTGGATATCTACTGTTTTAAGAGGTTGTTTTTCATTTTGGTGCATTTTTTTAATCTTTCATGGAAGAAGTAGCTAAGAAACATGTTACTGTGGTATGAACAAGTCCCATACACAATACTGAATTTTTATAGACTTAGGTCAAACTAGGTGTGGCTGTGTGGCTACTAGGATAATGTGCTTTTGTGTCTCGTTCCAAAAGGAACCTACCTGCCATACAGGTTAGACTTCTCCAAAATTATTTCTCCACTGAAAGTTGGCACAAGATACTGAGATGATTCTGTCATGAAAGGCACACATAAGGGCATAAGCTTACCTAATTAATAATTTTCAGGGTTGTTTTCCTTTTCCTCTTTGCAGCTGCCTAACAGAGTGGTTCTGATTAAGCTATACCACATCGTGAGAAAAGTCGCTTCGCAAGGGTGCTACATTCTGTATTTCCCCCCACTTTGATCCCTGTTCATTGGCCTCTTTGATCTCTGAACAGGATGTACAAGGTTCACTAATCAATGCTTTCTCTTAGTTTTACTTCTTTGTCTGTTAAGTGTTTATATTTAAATCATTGACTAGAAAAGGTGAATATGTATGACCTGTGTCTTTTTCTATTCTGTGTTAATGGCTTTAAAAGACAAAAAGGGAGGATTTTCTAATTTTCAACCATGTCTTCATGCCAAGCAGAGATAAGCAGGATTACAGATATCGGGATGAAAATTTGGATCACTCTCTAGGAAATATGGAAAAATATTAGGATGGAAGAATCAGACCCATTTTTAACCCAGCCAAACCCGTGCAAACTAGAACTCAATCACTTTAATTCCAGGTACCAAGGAAGAGAGCTATATGGACAAGCTGGCTTAGTGACAAAAGGCATTTCCTTTACTGAGCACTAAAGAGTCCTTTCTCAAATGAAACAATGTGTTTATGCAGGTAGAAACTTTATCACTGAGAAGAGAATCAAGAGACAAAAATATAAATTCTACCTGCCAAATGAGAAACACAGATACATGCCTTTGGAGTTTAGAAAAGGGAGACAGACTTTGAGAACTAGATAATGAGGAGAGATTTTTCAGAGAAAATAGGTCCTGCTGGGTCAGTTTCATTCCATATATTGAGAACTATTTGCAGAATTTCAGAGATGGGAATGCATAAGGATCAAGGCCTTGATGGCCAAAGTAACTTAGGAGCTATGAAAAGATTGGCATTGAATGAGAAGGAAGTACTTCTAAAAAGTGAATAATCCATATAAATCATTCAGGACTAGTTTGCAAACTTAAATTTTAACTAGTTATAGCAAAATAAGCAAATTACTTCAATTGCTTAGAGCTGAAATACTATCTCTAAGGTTGAATCTATAAATACACTTACCTCTTACAATTGTAATTATTAAGTAAAATAACACATACCCTGCTCTTCCTTTCTCCCCTTCTCCTTTCCTTCCTTTTATAAACTTGATGACTTCAATATTAGTGATCCAGCCAATTGTCAAAGATATGTCTCTTATACATGTAGATATTTTCATACTACCTCAACTCTTATACACGTGTAAAGAATCCCCAATTTTTATTGGAAAAAAATGAAGGGCCATATAAGGATTAATGAATGAATATGTGTTGTATTGTTTTCCATAATACCCTATAGCAACACTTCATCAAATCAGTCAAGGCTGATCATTGGACCTTTTCTCCATTTTATACATCAGAGTCACATGCAAGGTAGCCTGTTTTTAAGCCTTGACAAAAAAGAAAAAAGAAAGTAACAAAGAAAAAGTAAAGGAAGGAAGAAAGGAAAGGAGGAAGGGAGGGAGGGCTGGAGGGGGAGAGTGGGAGGGAGGGTAGGAGGAGAAAAGAAATTCCTAATTTTGTAATTCCATAAGGATTTTAGTAGACTACTTAAATTTTCTATGTTCCTAGAGTCACAAAATCACAGGTTGTTGGATCTGTGAATACTAGTGGAACTAATCATTATATCAATTTTCAGATGAGAAAACTGATACTTCACACAGTTATATGGTTGCCTAGAACTTCATAGCCCATTAATTCCCAGGCTTTTCATCCCATGCTTTCCTTGAGATCAAGCTGTCCTTGTTTACAAGACAAAAGAGTTATATCTCTAAGGCTTTATCCAGCATTTATGATTGCCTTCTTTGTAAATCTTGGAAAAATCAAAGCTTAAAAAGCAGATGACAGCACTCTAATTTCAGTTTGTGAAGGACCACACTAGACTGGACCATTGTGGTTCAAATGTTAAGTGTTAAATGGCAGAACAAGTTAATGCCCTGGTTGTTTGCCTTAAGAGGTAAAAATATATCTGTAACTCTCAGCCAAGTTCCTGTGGAGATTTGTCCACATCCCCAAAACACCACACACATTTGGCAAGAATGACAGTTTATGTCCAAGTAAGGCTCAGATCTTGAATAGCAACAGTATTTCGAGTAAAGAACAACATACAGTGGCAAAGACCTCATTCTTAGGTATGCCATTTACCTCCTTAAATTTCTATAGCATTCTTCTCTTTTTTCTGGTTCTTGCCACCCTGTGTTCCCAGCTCTGTTACACTGAGTTTCACTTGGATTATGTTTGAGATCAGATTATCACAGTTAAATAGTTCATCTGGTCATTACATTTTCTTAATTCTCCTTTTCCATATTTTCCAAATTTTCTCCAAAATGACAATATATATCAATTGTACTATATCCCTTCCTCTCTTCTTTACATTATTTCTTTCCTTCTCTCTTTCTCCCTCTTGCCATCTGTAAGTGTATGAGCACCTAGGTTAATGTGTGTACACGTGTCTATGGAATCTATTTGGGTTATGGAATTGTCCGTGCAGGCAGTTTCCTTTAAAACATGCACAAATTCAAAGACTCAAATTATGAAGAAGGAAAAATGTGCATTTTGTGCTATCATCTCTTCTCCAATACCAATTTTCTCTTCCTAATGCTGCATCCTGACTGGTAAGAACACCTTTGTCTTCTTCTTTGGCTGATTCTGCTTCAACTCTCCCAACGCATTGTTCATTTGAACATTTGTTATTTAATTCACACTCTGTGCTGGTTTTGTGCTGGATCTGTCTGCTTCATAAATATTTCCTTGTTCCATATTCACTATTCCCGAGTCGAGTCAACCAAGCACTGACCTTGAGAAATACTTTTCAGAGGAGACAGTCTGAGGGTCAAATAAGTTTGAAATAAAATGTAGTAACTGTGTTTGGTTTCTGGTTCAAAACAAACAGAAACAACTAACAAAGACTTTCTTAATAGATTAGGGAAATTTCAATGTGAATTGGGCGCTATATCATATTAGGGATTACAGTTATACTTTTCAGGTGTGATGTATGCCATATTTAAAGGTGAAGATGTATGCCATATTTAAAGGTGAAGTATTTTATTTCAAGTGTCGTTTGACAGAAACTTGCTTTCAACA
Source organism: Galemys pyrenaicus (assembly GCA_019455555.1). Taxonomy (NCBI): domain Eukaryota; kingdom Metazoa; phylum Chordata; class Mammalia; order Eulipotyphla; family Talpidae; genus Galemys; species Galemys pyrenaicus. The sequence goes on from JAGFMF010011418.1 coordinate 8,513,810, forward strand.
ATAAATTTATCTTTTGTATCTAAGACTGGAATATTTACATAAATAATATATAGGTCATAAAATGCTTATTATATATTTAGACCTTATATATACACATATGCATTACACATAATACATATATTTATATATTATCTTTGAATATTTTTACAGATCACATATTAATATAAAATATATGCACATAAGAAATTTGGTGCAAATCAATATGCATGTTATACATATAGGATATATCATTGTGTATTTTACATGTATTTTTAGACAGATATTTTATACACATATATGAAATAAATATACGCATATATCAATTATATAGATTGCAAATACAATTATAAATTAAGAGTAATTATAAACTACTCTGTAATAACAAACGCACACACATGATTGCTATAAAGATTAAGTAAACACATTTTTATTTCCTAATCTATATATTTTTATTGAACCATTTGAAAGCAGGTCACATGCTGGATTCTAACTGTTTCTGGGCACGTAGCATTTTTATATAAGGGGAAAATAGCTTAGATAGTATGAGGAAAACAGTGGACCTAATTAACCTGAGAGAATCTCTTTGTGGGTAATTGAGTAGGATTTCAAGAAAAGAAAATTCCCTCACCCATTAGACTTCTTGATGCATGAAAGAAAGGCCAATTTGTAAGCAGTGGGGGAGGGGCATGCAGCTTGTAGGCCAATTTGGGGACTTCTAGACTTCCACAGGAAGTACCTCGCTCTTTACCGCACCCCTTAAACTACTGCTTACAGGGAATGCACTACTAATTGCAGAGTGGTAAGGGTTGGGATGCATGATGAAAAGGTTTGTTTTTGGAAAGAAACTTCCTTATTTCACTTCAGTTCTTGTGAAAGATGCTTCTGATGGGGGCAAATGACTCAGACAAATATCTAGTATAAAAAGCTAAATTCAAATATTAGATGGTCACCAAAAACAGATACCACCAAAAAACATAGTCCTGTCATGTAGTCATAGGTAAGCTACTGCTGTTTTATCCCTTAGGAAAAAGAGGTAGAGACCATATTTGCTTTAGGGAAAGTGAGATCTCAAAGGTAGTTCCTTTTTGAAGCCTTAAGCAAATTATACAACTTTAATTAACTACCTTTGTTTCCCTGTTTATGAAATAGAGATAACAACACCAATTTAACCCATAGAGTCGTTGTGAATTATAAATTACTTATAAAAGTAATTATAAACTACTTTGTAAATACAAAGTGCTATATAAATGCTTAATAATAGCCTTCTGAGCCACATGGCACCCCCTAATGGGAGCTTATTAAGGAGTTCCTGTTTAGCTTGGATTAATTTTTTTTAAAAAAATTTCCCCTTAAACGAAGCAAGGTACTATACTGGGGAAACAGCAAGCACAGTCATAGAATATTTTCATAATTCAGGAAACATGAAATCCAGGGATTGTGCTCCATCCTTCTTTGCAATATCTGCTTTTTCTAAAACAGAACTGATATGAACTTGAAAAGATTCCCTGCACTCTGAGGAGGAACAAGATGCCTTGAAGCCAGAGCATGGGATCTCCTCGATATTTCTTAAAATCAGAGTAACAAGAGTAGCTATTGAGATGATACAGAGGAAGAGAATAAACACAGATTAAAAACGTGCATACAAATTCTTTATTTGTAGTGCAGATATCAAGAATTATAGTAGGTCCATTGTAAGTTATATAATTCAGTCTTCACATCCATCTTTTGAGGAAGACATACTCCTCAAATTATAGCTGAGAAAACTGAGGCTCTGAGTAGCTGAGCACTTTACTATATTCACATGACCAGTGCACAACGGAACTAGGATTTGACTACATGTATTTTCGCTATACAAAATTCCCTTGCTTGAGAACTTGAATTAAAAACTAAGCCACATAAATTAAAACCTAAACCACAGAATGTGCAAATTAAAGACTCTTCCTTTGAGCCTTTGTTCATAATGAAATGCTTCACATTTTTACCTTTCTAAATAAATCTCTATGGGTGAATAATACATATTTCTTATTGCATGTGATATTGTGACTAAGCATATTTGCAGTTAGTAGAAAATGCATTATGCTTATTATTGAAATAGCTACCTTTCTTCAAAATAAAAGTTTTATAGTATTATTAAACATTAATTCAATTTTATACCCAATATATAACTATAATATGTTGCATTACATAAGAATGGACATTTTTGTGAGAAACTAAAGACCAAATAGAGGATACAGTCTTTGTTCTGTATGTAAAAGCCAGACACTTACAGATGGTGCCCCCTGGAGAGGGGTGCTGGTGAGAATAGATAACTCCAGGGAAAATGTGAACAAAGTATCACATTTTGGGGTGGAGACTGATAAGAAATATAAGGAACTGCAGAAGCATTCCCCAGCATTTGGTATTCTGGATTCAGTGTTTGAACATTCCATGTTTGGGATTCAGCATTTTCGGATCTTTAGTGATTCCAAAGTCAGTGATTTCTACCCCCACCACACTGATCTTTCAGAAAGCTGTTGCAGGCCTCTGAGAAACATGGAGAGGCTTCCACCAGCCAACATCAGAGAGGAAAAGTTCCAAGGCTTTGCAAGTAGCCGAGCTACTGAAACTATTACAGGTTTTGCTCTTACAGCCTGACAGAGAAGGAGAAGGCCTGGAGCTGGGCACCTTGCTGAGTTGCGTGATTTTTGACCCTTTGTCAAGTCATTTAGCAACTGCAGCTGCCGTTTGAGTGTTGCTTGTCTGGTGCTGGGGCATCTCGACAGCTCTGGGGAGCATCTTCTGTTGTGTCTTCTGTTGTCGTCATGAGTTGGAACCTGGTCTATAATCTGGCTGCAGCATGTTCTGCATCCTCAGTAGCGGGAAGACACCATGTTTGATGCTTTTTTGTTTAGGACTTGAAAACACTGGACTTGGCTTTGGGTGAGACAAACAACTATTTTTGGCTTCAGTAATTCTTTGTTTTTCTCTGATTTATTGAATAAATCCTATTGTTTTTCTCAGAACCTGAGTAGTCTTGCAATTACACGAGTGGTTGAAGAATTCAGACAGTGACCAATTAATTATTTGGGCAGTGTCCTTGGCCAGTTTTAGTGTCTCTTGCTGCCCTGTATCATCTAGAGATGAGCACAACCCAAATGAAGTGTCAGGTAAACTTAAAAATGTCAGTTTTGGGTCTGCAAGTCAATGCCAATGAACTAGCAGAGTAAACATACCTTACACAGGGTTTAAATGAAAAACCATTCAAAAAACATGCCTGCTAGCTTTCAAAGGTTGAATTAGTGTTTATAAATGGTAGGGAAAACACAATTTCTTTCTTCCTATTTTCTTCTCTCGTCTCCATTTGGAAGATGAGTTGTCAAACTGGAAAGATAGAGGAGGAAATTAAAATCTGAGAGGAAAAGAAAGCATAAAAGCCCATAATGTGAGTTTAATTTATTGACACAGACGAAATCCCACCCTAGACATTGGAAGATTTTAGAAGTAAAGCAAAACTGGAGACGTTCAGAAGAGTGGACATGCGCAGATGTCACATTCTTACAGTGATACATTCCTGAAGATAAGAGTGTTAACGTAATTCTCAGAGAAAAATCTTATACAGCAGATTAAATCATTATAAGACCTCACTATGAGCAAGCATGGATTTATGAAAAACATACCATGAAAGTCAGGGTTTTTTATTATTCCAATTGATTATTGGATCAGTAAATTGTGAAAATGGTGTCAACTGGTGAAACTTGATTTCAACAAAACAGTAATCAAAATGCTAAATATATATCATAGCTAAGGAACCAGAATATAAGATCTTGTGGCTCCATATTCACTTTTTCTGGGACAAGTACGCAGGAGCATGAGAGTTAGGACACCATGCATAGAAGCCATCTCTACCCACATCAAAAACTTAGAAAAGCTTCCCTTTCTTCAAGGCAATTCACTGCCTTATACAAGAAAACAGGGTAAGTGTAGAAATTTCTGATGACGATGACATGAAGGATTCCCCGTCCCCACCCGTATTGTGCAAAACCATCATACACAAACAGATGCTATAGTCAGTGTGAAAAACTTAGATCTGAAATCGGTAGAGTGCCAGATCACATCTATTTGTCTCACTCTAAAGTATTTGCTAAATGAAAAAATTCATTTTTTATGTAGTTTAGAAGACTCCAAATTATTTCTGACTTTTTAAAATGTCTGCATGTTTATTTATAAATAAGAATGTATGGTAGTGCTAGTAGATCTAATATTTTCTTGCCACATCCTACTTTAAAGACTACTAGTTGAATCCCCTAGACTCCTGTTGATTGGATTAGAGTCCTTGTTCCTTGTCTTAAAAAGTCTGTTTTTGTCATTCGACCTGCCTGAATCTATTTGTGTATGTGTGTATATGTGTGCCTGTGTACTCACTGCCTAGGTGAAGAGGCAGGAGTGAGGTGAGTGTTCAGGAGTTATAATACATACTTTCTTTTCTTTTTCTTAAAAGCAGTATTTGTCAATCTTCATATACTGCTCAAATGGGGAATCATATTTGCAAACTGCAGGGCTGATTGTTTCAGTTATTCACACTCAATTTTTCAGAGCTGGCCTGACCTTGAAAAATCATATCATTCACTGTGGGTGAGATTAACAACCTACTCCAGGCACTCAAAACTAAGACGATTTTCTACTCTGAGGGAATCATAGAAACCAGGATCTGCTTTCTGGGAGCTGTTTCTCCTTTTCTGTGCTGCATGAGAATGGCCTGAAAAGCACCCTGTAGATAATGATGACTCTGGTTCCCTTACATCCTGTTCTTGCTCACTTACAAGGAGCCAGTAAAAAAGATCCTTCTGATTCATCCCACTGTCTCAAGGGCAGGACAAAAAGTAACTCATATTAATTATCACTCTCTAAATCACTGGGTATACAGGAAAGTGAACAGTTTTATTTTTATCCATGTCTTCTTTTTTTTTAATAATGGCATTTTTAACATGAATACTATGGAGTCAGACAGCCTGGGATTGAATTCTTCCTCTGTCATTTAACAAGATGCATGACCTTTAACATTTAGGTTATTTAAATTCCTGAAGCTTCACTTTCCTTTATCTATAAAATGAGGAATGTGCAGTCTGCAAAGCCAGTGCCTGGGGTTGTTGTGAGGACTGAATGTGATAATAAATACAAGGCACTTTCTACAACAACCAATACCACACAGAATCTCAATAAATATTAGCATTTCTTATTAGTATTGCTATAGAAGCATAGTTATTTAGGTATCATATAAAAATACTTGGGGCCAGAGGTTTTTTGGAATTTAGTGTTTTTCAGACCAGCTTTGTAAATTTTGGAACTGTAGAGAACAGATTAAGAATCTGTATTATTATCCATTTAAATTTTCAATTTAATCAAAACATAACAAATATCCACCCTCTTCTCTTTTTAAGTGACTCACAGCACCATTGATTTCAACCTAGTTCCATGATTTACTTGCTAAACATCACTAGGTCACTTTCTAACAAAAGATTTCAAGACCTGTCTTGAGAGAGTTATAATTCAATAGAAGTGAAAGTAAGGCCCATAAATCTCTTTCTGAAACCAGTGGTCCAGGACAATTTTTATCATAGGCTATACTTGGAAAAGCCTGCATTATTCACTAAATGTGGTTATGTGAAATATTCCTCCATGAATACAAGACATTATCTGCTGTCTACAGCTTTTTTCTCAGTGATATCTAGCCAACCAGAGTAATTCATCCTTCCTCTGATGTATCTGAAATCTGCAAATTTCTAGTTTGTTCCTACCAGCCTAGGACTTATACCCTTCCTTGACCTTTTGTCTCTAGCAGTTTCTCTGAAGCTCATGGTCTTTCCTTTCTCCTTTGCCCAGTCTCATTTCATCTTTCTCATGGATAAACTCAAGAAATATTGACTCTCTCAAAGCTTACATAGTGATTTCAAATCAGGGAGAAGAAATGCAGAAGAATTCTGGTGATTATGAACCTATAAGAGAATTTATTATACTTTTCCTCAAGGGCTCTGACATTGAACTTGCCCTTTTCAATTGAACTTATTTGAACATGTGGAATGAATGTCTTTTAAACATATGGATGGCAAAGATCTTGGGGGTGTAACTATACCTGAGAAATTAGTTCAAAGTGTTCTCACAAACTAAACTACTGCAAAATGCCCACAAGATGAAAATAATTAGGGTTGAATATAAATCTCTGTAATAACTATGGAGGGAGGGATTAGCAAGAAGCAGATAGAACTATGATTAATTCACTTATGCACGCAAAGAAATATTTCACAAGCAACTACTATAAATGAGAAATTAGCTTACCAGTTAAAGAAGAAATGTTTCTCAATACTTTGATTCAAACAGTATTTTCATGGAAAAATACATATACACACATACATATATATCTTTTTTTATATATAAGTACTAAAATAACTGCTAAAATTGTTCAACATTTAAAATAATTATTTTTGAAATATTTTCAGACTCACAAAAAAGAATAAGGCAGGGGATTCCCATATGCATTTCACTCAGATTCACCCATATTTTAACATTTTCTTCCACACATGCATATATGTATTTGAACATACATAATATCTACTACAGATAATGTGTATGTATTATATATTAGTATATATTATATATTTGATCTATATCATATACTATAAATGATATGTATCTATTTAAATCATACAGATATGTACATATACATGTTATATGCAGATGTTTACATAATATATGTATGTAGTGCAATAGAGTGTGGTTATTAAATCCAAATTTATCATTAATACAATATTTTTAGAAGCCAATCTATTATCAGTTTGCCAATTTTGTCAGTTGTTCCAAAAATGAGTCTCCCCAGCCTCCAATCTAGGATCACATATTACATTTAGTTGTCATGAACTTTAGTTTCCTTTCATCTGAAAGTTCTACTTTATTATTGCTTTTCTTTTTCTACTTTTACCACATTAGAAACTTGAAGAACACAGACCAGTTATTTCATAAAATATTCCTTCCCTTGGGTTTGCCTGATGTTTCCTAATGATAAGATTCCGTTTCTGTGACCCCACAGGATAATACCTAGGTGATACTATAACCTCAGGTTACCACATTTAGAAGCAGAGTATGCCCATCAGTCCCTCCATGATGATCTTTATTTCATTCACCTAGTCACAGTGTTGTTCTGTTTCTTTACTGTACAGTTAATATTTTCTCTTAGGCAGCTACTTAGTAATCTGTGAAGAATCACATTATGACCATGTATGGACTTTATTTCTTTCTTTTGGTTTTTTTAAAGATGTTTATTTATAAATACAAGATCTGGGGTGTAGGCCAGAGGTGCAGGGAGGTGAGAAAATTCATGAGAGACAGAGTGGAGAGCAGAGCAAGTAGATCTACTGAAATACACTGCTGAGGTGATCAGTGGGCTAGACAGAAGAAGTCTGCTGTGCCATTGGGTCAGCTCCCTGGCTGGGGATCAAACTTCATGCTGCAGTGGCTGACAAAAGTTTGATAGCGCTGTCTTTAACCCCTGCACCCCCAGGGAGGCCCTTATAGATGTTATTTCTCATCAGTACTCTATGATGATTCATAACCATGTGTTCACCATGAAAATAAGGAAAATAGCATGTTATCAACTTTACTCATCTTTATCAAATATATAGGGTAACATTCTTCAAAAATAGAGAGGATTCCCTTTCTTTCATTGTTCTATTTATCTCTAGCTATTTTCTACCAGTATAAACTCATAAATTCTTATTCTTTCCCAGTAAGTTTCAATCCTTACTTTCTTTAGTTGAATTTGTTTATTTTTAATGTGTTTTTGAAATACATAATGATGCATAATGATCATCACATTGGACAACATAAATCCTGCCATATATTCACAGCATTTCCATGTAACTGATCTATTCTCAACAACAGATGTAAAATACAGTGGGACAAGGGATTAAATTCATAAAAGTACAACTTAATTCAAAGCAAGGGATATATAGTTCTAAATTAGAAATAATATATTTCTTAATATTCAGGATTGATTGCTTTTTGACTGGACACAAGACACAAAAATAAAGAAATGCTTTTTCTGTAGGGGCTGTCAAAAGCAAATATTCATATCTACTTTAATAATCACTAAAGTTCTCCATTACCACTAGCAAAAACTATTGTTTACATTATAATCAAAATTATATTTTATTATATTTTTCAAGTTTTCATTATTTGAATTATGTATTTGAAAATTGAGAAAACAGTAGATTATAGAAGTTAACACAAGAAAAAGAATTATAACTATCCACAGTGACAGATGTTACCTAGACTTATTATGGGGACCATTTTGTAATATATACAAATATGGAATCATTATTTTACATCTAAAACCAATAATATCATGTGCCAGTTATATTTTAATAAAGAAAAATAAAAATATATAAAGATTTTGGTGTACAAAGATAAATACAGATCTCTTGTTCCTTCATAAAATTCAACAATGTATTTCTAAGGAATAAAGTAAACCATATTTTTGATCTTACATACTTTAACTCATCATTCCAGTTATATAATGAGTAGTGTACTAGGTGCCATCTTGGTTTAAAAAAAAATTAGGTAATTGGGGGAAAAACATCAAGTATCTTCCATTCAAACAGTTGGTATATATATTTGGGGACTTCCCATCATTTGAACATATTAGATTTAAAATGTTATAAATACCAAAGTTTTGATTCAGATCTTGAGGTAAATAATTTGCAGGCAACTGAAAATGAATCACTATCATGAATTCTATAAGATGCCTAAAAATTATAATAAACCTATAAAAGTTATGTAATAAATGTATATATGTCAAAGTCATAGAAGCAAAGATTAAAAAATTAAAGAGAATATAAGTTAACAACTACATCTGAAGCAGGTAAAGTTTTAATCTCTGGCCAACTCCAGGAAGAACGCTGTTCTCTATTTACCACAGTTGGTGCAAGTTAGAAATAGAAAGAGGCGAATAAAGAAACTCCTGTTTGGGGAGCACTTGCACAATATTAGTATAATGCTGTACATTACTTTTTAGTCATTTTCAAGTCTCTGGATTCCATTGAAAGGCATATCCTTAGTATACTAAAAGAACCCATCACAGTTCATTCGCCCACCAGAGGAAAATCTACGTGTTTCATGATCTTTGCTTTCTACTTGTTCACATAGATACTTACTGCAATCCCTGCACACTAAACGCTGCCAGTGTCATAGACTATAATGTTGCAAACAAAAGGATTATGACCTCTTTCAGCAGGCTTCCTGCTAGATCGAAGCAGGAAGGAGAGATGGATTATATGGAGCAAAGGCCTCGTTCGAAAACATTAATCTTCAGTAATTATAATTGAGGAAGGAAATGCAACCAATACATGAAAGTTAAATTAGCTTCTGCAAAAACAACTGATTTCTAAAGCTAATTGAGTCTGACAATTCATCTTCTAAAATAAGACAACTAAACAAAAAAAGTGAAAATTCTAACAACTAATTTCACCTGAAACAATCTGAATGAGAAGACCATATGAGGAAATTTTCAGACAACAAATTAAGTGTCATGTGTATGAGCATTAAATTTTCAGGCAAGACACTTAGTGCAATAAATTTTTCCAGGTATCAAGAAAACAGCAAAATGAAGGTTTCTGTACTTAGGGTATTGCTTATTTAAATCTTTTGGATAAACTTTACTTCTTTGTTTTCAAACTGTCTTTTTTCAAAAATGTATCTCAGCATACACCAAATGATCCATATTTATTCCATCCATGTTTTATTTGTCTGTTTGATAAATGAATATTCTGTGTTTGAGAGATGTCCAGTTAAACCTGTTAAAAACTGAATACCACATTTTAAAAGTGTTTAACAATAAGCTCATTAAAAATAATCTCTCCAAGATGTGGAAATGTAGGTGCTGAAAAGATAAAAACCACTAGCTGTTAAATTTGCAATTTAAAAAAGGCAAATTCAAAATGTGTCAGATTTAACAAAGCCTCTGCTGAGGGACCAATTTCGGAGATAAAAGATAAAAGGCCAGCAATCCACTTTACCCCCAGCCGTTCAATGAAAGTTGTGTGATTCCTATTGCTTCATCAGGTAACTACAAAGTAGTTTCCTCCCAGTGAATTTTGTGGATTCTAAAATATCTGACTGTGGAGTGAAAAAGGTCTGTTTGAGTATGATAAATGGCATCTAAAACTCTTTATGCTGCGTTCTAACACATAGTCACTGACAAATCACTAGTAACACTCAGACTCAAACATTCATATACCCAAGCATATGGTAGAGTACTTGAAATTTGCATTATTCATATGAATATGCCACTTTTGCTATCACTCCATCTTGGCCAATTTTCTTTTACATTACTTGTTACAATTGGCAATCTGTTTATCAGAGTGCTTCAATTTTTAATTTTATCTGGATGTGTATAAGATTCTGAACCTTGTTAAGATCTGCAAAACTAAATGATGGTTCCATTGATTTTGTGTGTGTGTGTGTGTGTATTTGTATGTTAGCAGAACACTTAAATTATTCAACTGTTCAACTGTCAAAGTCAGGGGCTTCTGTAAGTTGCTTAGTTAAATTTTGTCTTGTGAGGAAGGCTCCAAAATCCTTAACAAGGGATTCATTAAAGTTGTGAGCCAGGGTGTGTTTTTACTCCTTTAACAAAATGAGCTCCATGTTCAAACAACAGATGTAATGTCCAAAGTTTGCATCCTTGGAGACAGTCTAGGAGACAGATGGAAAAGCTGTAAACAGAGCTGTGAATTGCTTTGGTGGACACAGATTTACTTTGAAGATTTCATTGAATCTTTTTGACTTGTAAGACACTCATAGCACAAGAAAGCAAGTTTACCATGCAAACCTTTACCAGATACTACTTACAATGGAGGAACCTCAACAAATTTAGATGTGCAGTTCAGATAATTCCCTTGAAAGTTCAGATAATTGCCTAAAGCTTATTTAAATCTATGGAAAGACTTTACCCTCTTCTTCACCCCATCTCTTCTTTTCTTCTTTCCTCCATAATCCTCCCTACCCCACTCTGATCTTTTTGTCATTCTCCAGATCACTCTACTTTAAATCTCTGTGTTTTATCCTGAATTTCCACCTCACTTTTAAAAAGACGCTCCTGTGCTGGCAAATTCCTTAATTCAGAATGTAATGGGTTTAGTTGTCATTTGGTCCTCTCACGTATCCAGTGCTTTAAAGAGTCAGCTCTTTGAAAGTTTTATAAGATGGTTTCTAGGGAAAAAATAGCTTTTTAAGGATTCTAATGGAAAGGTGTGAGTCAGGGTACCTACCTCGAAATGTTGCTATGAAAAGGAAAATATATTGACTGTTCAGTGGAAGCATTCACAATTACCTGTAAATCTAAAACATTTGTCTTGCTACTGTTTCAAAATGTCAAATGAGTAACTGTGAATAATGTTCAGGATTCACATTCAAATAATTCACATTCAAATACAATATTCCTCACATTTAGCTTTCTGAAATATCTTACAACTGTTTTGGGGTGAGGGAGCAAAGTTCTTTGATCTTTATGTTCAAAAACAGCTACCGAGCCCTTGGAAAACAGTAGATAAGAGTCTTACCCTCCTGATAAAAGGAAACACATTTTAATCAGACTCAGTAACTCTCTCTTGATAAAAGGTGGCTGAACTGTCCTTCTGAAGAATTAACAAAGTTCCTGGGATTTGGATTCAGATAGTGCCTTCTGTTTGACAAGCAGCAAATTGTTCACCCTTAAGCCAGTAAGGACAGATATATAATATTATTCATTCACTTATTCATTAAAAAAATAGTGATTGAGAATCAATTAAATGCAAAGCCAACCCTCTTGTCAAAGAATATTTTTAACGCTATAATGGGGATAAAAGTATTTTCAATTATAATGCAAAGTAGAAAGTAGCACATACCCTAAAAGAGGAACAGAACAAAACTCATGTGCATACAAAGACAAAAAGATCACATCTAGTAGAGAAGGCTTCTCAGTAGAGGTGTATTGAGACTGGCTTTGGAATGAATGGATCAGATGAAAATATCCAACAATGGGGAAGGAGCTGTTGTAAACTAATATCTAGCTTGAACTGAAGAACATAGTGCATACTAAAAATCAAGTAATTTTGGCTTATTGGCATGAGCGTAATGGAGAGAAGACAGTAAAGATAATACTGTGTATGAATAATGACAACATGACAATGAATCCCTGAGATTATGGGGAAAGTCTTAATATCAGACTGAACAATTCGGACTGAATCAGCAGATGGTGTGGAACACCTAAAATTTATTAAAGTAATCTTTCAATCAATATTCAACAATTGAAGAAATGATAGTCCTTTCAGTGAACTCTGCTGGGATAATTTGATATCCATGTGCAAAAAAAGATGAATGTAAGCCTTTACCTCTTTCCATACACAAAAACAAACAGATCATAGACCAGTATGAAGGGCTAAAGCTGTAAAGTTTACAGAGGAAAAGAAAGAAAATTTCCATAAATTTAGATTAGACAGAGTTCTTTATGTGGCACAAATTATATGCCACCTAAAGAAAAAAAATTACAAGTTATATGCGTTAAAATTAAAACTTAAAAACTGATGCTAAAAACATTAGCAGGAAAATGTAAAGACAAGACACAAATGGGGAGAAAATATTTGCAAATCAAAAATCCAATAAAGGAGGTCTTGTATCCACAATAAATAATGTGTACCTACAAGTCAATGAGAAGATAAACAATACAAAATTAAAAAAAAAAAGAGGGAGGATTTTAATATATGTTTTTCTCAAAGAAGACATACAAATGGTTAATAAGCACGAGAGAAGATGCTGTGCCTCAATAGTCACTAGAGAAAAGGAAATGAAAACCACAGTGAGACATAACTCCACAACTACTAGAACGGATATAAAGAAAAGACTGTAACAAGCATTGGTGAGGATGTTCAGAAACTAGAGAGCTCACACATTGCTGTAGGGGATGCAGAATGGTCAGAAACTTAGGAAAACAGTCTGATAATTCCTCCAGTGACTAAACATAGTTCTATGATCCAGCAATTCTACTTCTAAATATAACCAAGAAAAAGAAACACATAGGCCAACACAAAAACATGTAAATTTATTGGTGTATTTTCATAGCACAGCAACCTTATTCATAATAGCCCAAATTGGAAACAACCCAAAAGTCTACCAATTTTTTTAAAGATTTATTTATGCATTGAATTGAGGTGTATGTCAAAGATTGGGGGTGGAGGGGAGTGAGAGGGTTACCAGAGACAGAAAGAGGAGCAGAATAGGTGGATTTACTGAAATACACTGCTGAGGGGAGCAGCAGAAGAGACAGGAGAGATATGCTATGCCTGGCTGGGGATCACTCATGCTACAATGACTGGTGATAGCTTGATAGTGCTGAGACTTTAATCCCTGCACCACCAGGGAGACTTACCAATTTTTGAATACACAAACAAAATGTAGCATATGCATGTGCTACATTGGTATATGTGTATTATTAACTATTAGTAAATTAATTATTAACATTATTAACTACTAGTAAATTCTGGCACTTGACCAAATCTAAAAATATGAAAGAATTCAGACTGAAATGATTGCACATTCTATGATTCTATTTATATTAAATGTCCAGGAAAAGCAGATCTATGGGGGCAGAATGTAGATTAGTATTTGCAAGGACCAGGGAAGGGAATAACTATTGAATGTAAATTTTCATGACAGTTCTGTTAGGGGTGAGAGAAATGTTCTTAAATTAGGTGATAATTGTTGAAAACTCTATAATTACTAAAAATGATAAACTGCACACTTATAAAGGATGAATTTTATGGTACATAAATTATACTTCAATAAACATGTTTTTTAAGTTTATGAGAGAAATGGATAACTGAAGAGAGCTGAGAAAAATAACGGGTATAGACATGTAGCATTGATGGGAATTGGGGAAAATAAGGATGAAGAGACCTGTGAGAAAGTGAAATTAATAAATTATGATAAAATAGAAAAGGGGGGCATTTCAGATATTCAGTCTTAGAAAGTGAGGAGATCTTTTTGGCTCTTTCTAAATATTTTGCACTTAAGACTTTGTTATTCTTGAACTTCTGCCATTTCTTGGAGGCTTAGTCAATTCCATTTTTGTCTTGAGTGTTCTCTGGACCTATCTTTTCATACATCTTTGAATTCTTCCCTGGCTTTTTGGAAAAAGTTCTTTATCTTAAATATCACCCCTTTAAGGTAACAAACAATCCGTCCTAATGGAAGTAGACAAAGCCCTACTTTTAATGTCTTGCTGAGAAACAAGACAATGCTCATTTCTCCATAGTTCAAGCCCAGACTGATTGCTTTTGAGCTAGAAACTATATTTTAGATCAACTCATTCCTTTTACAAAATCTCAGGAAGAGATTGGAACTAGTACAAAGAAATTTACCTCACTATTCACCAGAAGAATAAAGTAAGCAGTGTGAAGATAAAAGACAAGTGGCTGCTAATAGGAAGCGATGTGATTTGAGACAAAGCACTAGTACCTTAAATTATCTTCACTCATTTCTTTCAATTGTAAAAGTAACGTAGTGTACTGAACAGTCGCTAGTGTAAAATATCATTACTTATATAAAGTGATTCTTATATAGTAGGCACTCCATAACTATAAATAGTATTAATGTTTATACCTTTAGTTGTTTTATACATTTGAAAAATAAATTCCATCCTTCATGAGAAATTTATAGGAAGAAAAAGATATGGTAGATCAAATGCAAATTCTATTCATCTCCTGGGAACAGCAAGGTGCTTACTAAATGGGTAATTTAACTTCATTCAGAACAGAATTTTTTTAATGCTTCCATAGAAATCCCAGAAACAAAAGATAATTCTAGCAATGAGTTGGCAAGCAGGGGAAGGATAACTGAGAAATTGAAGAGAAACAAAAGAAAGCAATAAAAGAAATCCTAATCAGCACATGGGCTTTAGCAGAAGAGACTGAAGAGGAGATACGGGTTAAGAGACTGTTGGGCAAGAAGTAAAAGGATTTGGTAGCAGCCTGGATAAGGAGGAAGAAAGGGATGTTGTGTGCTTAGAGATATGGGTGATAACAATGTCCCCAGTCATGACAGAGACGCTGAGCCAGTGATGCCTTCTTGCAATGAAAGTTTGATCTACTTCAAGTGAATGCATTCATATTTATTTGGTGCATCTGAACACTGCTTGAAGAGAGGCAAACACAAGTTCGTATTTGAGGAGAGGCGATAAACAATAATATTTGCCTATGATAGGTAGGAAAAATATATCAGTGTACTCAGAGTCACTCATTATAATAGTTATATAAAGTTTGACTTGAATAATGAATTGATTAATCTAATCTCCACCCTTTTGTTTAACATAAGTTTTGTGTACAGACATTACTTCCTTTAGTTCTTCCTTAATTGTTAATGCTTCTTTGAAGAAGCAAGGAGTATGAAAGGAATTTGTGACAAGTGAAGGCAAAGATTGATTTCCAGAGTTCCATGTTGAGTCTTTAATTTGCATTGTCTTAAATTTTAAAATCCTGTATAGCATCAATTCAGCTAAGGATTAAGTCAATTTATAACAGTAAAGGACAGAAAAAGAAAAGATTCTCAGTATGAGCTGTTTTACTATAAAAATAAAAATAAAAACTTAAAAAACTTTTTATTCATTGCTATTAAAAACAATGGTGCATTTATCAGATGGTAAAGGTATCAAAGTGCTCACTTATATAAAGTGTTTTCCAATTGAAATTGCAAGAGTAACCAAAAAGGAAAAGCATTGCATCTGACCAGAGATTCATGGAGAATCCAGTCCTGGAATTTAGCATAATCCATATTTATGTAAAGTCTCCAATCTTTGTGAAAGCAAATATAAAATTAATTAAATATTACTGTTTACTAATCTACAGTCTAAAACAAGAATTGATCAACTGTTTTGCTTATTCAATTGCAAGTGCTTGATTTGTTACTTCCTCCTTCCCCTTGCCAATATGTTTAATTATTAATTGTTCCGTATTTCATTGGCCTGCTGATTGAAGTCGAAGCTGAGGTAAGCAATTCAAAGGAACAGAATACTGTACCTATTGATTGGCAAGTTATTTCACTTATCTTTATTTGTGTTTCCTAATCTTGATTAGACTTGTACTTACCCCTCTGCATTCAGGGCTGAGTTAAAAAGAAAGAATTAGATAAAATGTTTAAACCCTGAAGAATTCCCTGACAGTCCAAGGTTACATTATTTTTCTTGGCCTTGATGAATAAAAATATTATCTTAATCCACTAACTGCTACTTACTGATAAATAAATGCCTGATGCATTGTTAGTCTCCTTTGTTAAGTAAAAGAGAAAGAAGGCCTGCTCGGTGATCTGTAAGACATGGATCAAAAACCAGAAATGTCGGGCACTAAAATACATTCTCTAACCTGCCTATAAAGGTTATCAAGAGCATACCAAAGATTAAAAGCAGAGGAGTTTAATCAAGGTTAGTGTGGTGTACTGGGAAAGTAGAATTGAATAGAAGGAATCAAGTAGTGTTAACAGCTCTTACCTATAAAAGTCCAAGAAATATCCTGGTCTTATATGGAATTTATTGCTGTTCTTTTATCTTTATCATTCTATTTTGTTGATGCAGTCTGCTGCTAAAATCCCTTTCAGCTTTCTGCTCCAGTTAAAGACTGATATGAAAGGTTTTGTTGGCCCTGTTCTCTATATTCTGTATGCAATTCCATTCATTTTTCTTACGAAGTGAAAATAAAGATGAGTGAACACTGTGAAAAGAATAAACATATATATCTTAGGGAAACTATGACTAAAAACTGAAAAACTTTGTTTACTGTTTGTTATAGTAAATCAGTTTTACCTCCCTTATCTCTCTCCTCCATCCAAAAAACTCTTCATTCTAGTTAACATGAGAAGTGTGTGTGGGGTGGGGGTGGGGGGGGTTAGGGAGTGCATGCACATACTGAATGATGTTCTGGGACTTAGAGATATTCTGCACAATGTCCCTGGAACAGGGAATTTAATCCCCACTCCCATCTTTCCCTGAAAAAATTCAAATTACTCCTACCCACAATGTAAATGTCCAAGTTCCTACCAATGTGCTCTTCTTTATTTCTAAAATCTCCTAAACTACTGCATGAATGGTGATGCAACTCCACCTCTAATTAAGTGGGTGACCTTGAGCAAATTCTATGTTTTTCTCAAGGACAGAATTGGCTAAATAAAATGGGGAGTATTTTTACCCTCCTCCTCAGTTCTTATCTAGATGTGTTTATTTATATTTTCCTTTTTTCCACAATTTTATTAAAAACATCAGCAACAAAATTGTGTAAATTTAAGGTGTATAAGATACTGATATGATATCTGTATATATGCATATATTATGAAGTGATTATCACAATAAAATTGGTTACATCCATCACCTGCAGGGTTATCATTTATTGGTATGGTGAGAACATTTAAAATTTGTTCTTTTAGAAAATTTCAAGTATGTGCAGCCTCCCTGGTGGCCTAGGGGTTAAGTCTCAATGCTATCACCTGAAGGCCCACCTTGGCAGTGACCTGAGTTCAATCCCAGTCAGGTAGCTAATCCACATGTGGCACAACAGACCTCTTCTGTCTCGCCCATGCTCCCCTCAGCAGTGTATTTCAGTCAATCCACCTGCTCTGCTCACCACTTTGTCTCTGGTGAATCATCTCACCCCCCCCCCCCATACCTTTGGCATACACCACAGTTCTACACAAAAATAAACAAAATCTTGAAAGAAAAAAGAAAAATTCAAGTATGTAATGTATTATTAACTGGAGAGCCATATATTTGATCTCCAGAACTTACTCATCTTATAATTAAAACTTTTTGTCCTAGGTCCACATCTCCCATTTTCCCCACCCTGTAGCCCAGGCAACCACCATTTTATCTATGAGCTCAACTGTTTTTTAGATTCCACATATAAGTGAAACCATACCATCCTTGTGGATTGATTTGCATTTTCCTGATGATAAGTAATTTTGTGCATCTTTTCATTTACCTGTTGGCTATTTGCATGTTTTATTTGGAAAAGAGGATCTTTTCTGGTCCTTTGTTCATTTTTAAATTAGGTTATTTGTTTTCTTGTTGTTATTGTTGCTATTGAGTTGTATGAGTTCTATATTTTGGATATTAACACCTTATCAGATAATTGGTTTGTAAAGATATTTAGCACTCTATGGATTTTCTTTTAATTTGTTGATAATTTCCTTTGCAGTGAAGAATATTTTTGTTTTGATGTGGTTCATGTGTTTTGCTCATGTTGCTTGTGACACATTTAAACTACTGAGTACTATTCTGGTACAGAGCAAGCAGAAAATCCGGTGTAGCTATCTTTCCTGATTATTTTCACTTGTTAACTTTTTTTACACAACTCCCTGTGAGTTGTTCTAACAAAAAGAAAATATGTGAAATACTAAATAAAAAAAAATTAGAAATCTAACTTATTGAACAAAATTTTTAAACTTAAAGTACAAACAAAAAATAAACTTAAAGTACCAAAAAATACTCATTGTTTTGAGTAAAGAACAAAGCACTCAATCTAAACTGTGCTTTTTACTCTTCCTGCCTATTTTACCTTTTTGTGCCTGAGATACTGCAACAGTTCCCTAACCAATCTTTCTTTTGTGTAATCCTTTCTAATGCACCCTAGCTGGTGCCAGTAATCTTTTAAAAATGTGGATTTAATTCTGTCATTCCCCAACCCACCCTTAAAATTTTCTGTGCCTACCAATTTCCTTAAGGATGAAATTCAACCTTCTAACCCTGGCATATAATGTTCTTGGTCCCAGCTTGTGGCCAACCTCATTTCGGAACAGTTTCTCCCAATTTCTCCACATTTTCCTCAACCTCCACACATTCTAAATCATATTACAGAGCCCTTTTCAATCTTTCAGACTCACTAGTCTCTCTCCAATCTTTGAGGCTTCTTAATTTTTTTACTTCTACCTTATTACCAAGTCACTTCTTTAAAACTTTATTATTATTATTTTTAATAAAGGTGACATTAGTTTAAACAATGAATGTATGTATGTTTCAGGAGTACAGCTTCAAGGCTTAAAAAAAAAAAAGTTATTCCACAACCCACAACATAGCACCACCAAAGTTTTGGTTTCTACCTGTCATAATCTAATCCCCCCCCATTAATTCCTCCCACCCTCCCACAACTCTTTCCCTCTGGCAATCACCAATCTGATGTAAGAATCTCAGGTTTGCTTTTGTTTTGTTTGTTTCTTTGTTTTGTTTCTACATACTAGTGAAATTGTGTGATATTTGTCTTTCTTTGTTGGGTAACAACTCCCCCCCCCCACTTGACATAATCCTCTCAAGTTCTATTCATGTTGTCAAAAAAGGCAAGATTTCATCTTTTTCATAGCTGAGTGGTATTCCATTGTGTATAGATACCACATCTTCTTTATCCATTCATTCACCAGTGAGCATTTAGGTGATTTCTGTCTCTTACTTACTGTGAGTAATGTTGCAATGAACACTGTCATGCATGATATTTTCAAATTATTGTATTCACATTATTTGGACAGATACCTAGAATTTGAATAGCTGGATTTTATATATATATATATATATATATATATATATATATATACACACACACACATAAATACACACACACATATATAAAAGCATGTATATTATATATATAAAACATATATTATAACCTCATTATTTACCAAATTCTTCAAGATTTGTTGCCTCCTCTGTGCAGACATCCCCAATAATTACTTCCTTTATCTAGATTGAGAATATATATCTTTCCTTTTAAAGCTCTCATAGGATCTAATAATTTTTGTCTTATTTTATAAGTAAGCATGTTGCTCCATCTAGCATGACAGTATCTAGAAACTTATGACTATGGCCTTATTCTTCTCTAAATGCCATGCAAAATAGGTGTTCAATAAATATTTGCTGAATGGCACAATTAGGGAGATAATATCTTCAAAATGATAACTATATAGGATATGTAGTAGATACCAGGAAATATATGTGAATTTTCTTATTTAATTCCCTCAAATTTCTCAAAGGCTTTTACTATTACAATTTCCATTTTATAAATGAGGGAATTTAAAACAAAAAAAAAAGGAGGAAAATTTTGTTTTGTTGTGTTGGATGTATTTTTGATAGGAGATTTCTAGTTACAACACGTTGAATGTGCTATAATAAATTTTCCTAATATTCATTACAACCAAACTCAGCCTCAACTACAGACAATGACCAATGCTGAGTGTTTACCATAGAAAGAGCTTAATCTTCATCCTGGATTTTGGAGACCAGGGAAAAGAGAATAGTTAGAAGGTTACAGAAGAAACAAATCAAATCAAAAATTGAATATAGCATATTTATGGCCTAATGGGAGGGAAGGACTACTTGTTAAATTCTCAATTGGAGTTTTTCTAATTCTTTTTTAGGATTATGAAATTAAAGGTGTATCTTTTCCCATTTGCTCTTGATTCACTTCCAAATTCCCTTTTCTATTAACAGACTAAGGGTTTGAAATATTGATGTAGGTACTATGGAAATATGATAATCTTATAACTTATTTTGCTAGCATTGTATTCAGGTTAATATGGTCTTTCTTGAGCTCCATGTCATTTGTCATGCTAAAATCAAATTCTGAGTCATGAATAGCACACAGGTCAGACTATCCTAATGAGAGCAGTCCTTTATACTGTTCTCTTTCATACTTGCATAATGCAGGCAGGGTATGTTCACGATCAGACAGTCATGGACATCACTGTCTGTTTCCCCAAGTCCCATCAACCAAAGTAGGATGGGTTATACAACCAAAACATTTACACTGTTATTTGTGTCTGGCTATGTTTAGTTTGGATCACAAATTTTAGTACATCAGCCCTCATGTTTTTAAAACAGAACCAAGAAAATATTCAAACAGGTTAGTATTTGCTGAGAGTTGGCAAGCTTTGGGTACTTATTTCCTGGTCTAATTTTTCAGCTACTTTTAAATTTGTTTGTTGCTGTGGTAGGCTTGTAGTAACAGACATCTCCTTGGTTATTTGTGCTGAAAAGCCTCTAAGACTGTATAGTGTAGTCATTCTTAGCGAAGAGGTAGGTGGTCTACCTCTTTTCAAGTGATGAATTTTCAGGTCTTCAAAGTCAAGTCAACAATTATGAAGTTTCTTTCATTTATAAGGCATGTCCTTTAATTATATAATTTTAATTTGTATTTCATTTAATATAAATAAGAATAATAGTCATTCAGATTTGGGCTCTGAACTGAATATCTTTATAAACTTTACTGCATTTTAGTCTCACAAAAATTTTGCCAGATAACTATGACTGTTACCTCCTCACAATTTTATAGGTGAGTCTATGATTCTGTGAAGTTAGGAAAACTTACCTAAGGTCACATAGCAAGTGAATCAAAATGTATGTAGCCCTAACACCTACATTCTTTGCATCAAAGAACTAAATGGGAGAACAGGACAGTGAACAAAATGTTACAGTGAGTTGAGTGAGGAGATCCTTTTGACATAGGAATTGATCAGGCTTTGTAGAAGATGGGTATTAAATATGGATATGGAAATTAGGTGAAACATGCATTTGAGACTCAAATGTAGAGGAAGAGAAGGTATTATTAAGAGAAGAAAACAGTAAGTGATCAGACTAGTTGGACTAAAATAAGATATATGTTGGGAAATAGTAAGATTTGGACTGGAGAGTCAAATTGAAGTCATGTAAACCTGTATTGTAGGTACTGAATCAGCAGGAAATGTGAGAGGCGTTAGAGTATGAAGGGGCCAGAAAGAGTTTAAGCAGTTATATTTGCTATAAAACCCCATACCAGAGTATAATGAAAAAAAAATTCAACAAACATTTTCCTTTACTTACTACTCATAAGATTTGTCCTCCAAATGTGTGAAAGTTTTTCCTTTATAAGCAGCACTGTGACATTGGCTAGGTGTCCAATAATTAGTGAAGTTCTAATACTACCTGCCTGGAACTAGCATCAAATCTCACAGGTGAAGGATTCCTTCCCACAAATTCCATCCATGATCCCAAATCAGAGGTCAATTGCAAATACAGGTTGTCACCTGTGCTTCTGATTGACTAATTGTAAATCAGAGATTCCCATAGCATTGGGTTCAATTATCTGTGAAATCAGGGGAAAAAATGTGCTTATTCCATGACTGATTTGTTACAAAGAATATTAAAAGATACCAGCAAATAGCAAGATGGACCAATACATAGGGTGGAGTCTTAAAGAGTCCCAAGCACAAGAGATTTTGTGCCTGTGGAGTTTAGGGCATACCACTCTTGTTTGAACATCCATTCTTGGATGTTCTTGTTTACCAAGAGATTACGGGCTCAGAAATAATGAGACCTCATATTAATCAACATGGAATCAATAGTAGGAATGTATATGAGGAAATTTTTACAAATCTCTATTTGGCATTTGATAAGTTATAGATAGGAGGTTTTATAATTATAATTTGAGTATAGGGGGATGAAAGTAGTTATAAGACAATTAAGGAATGAGGAAGTAAAATCTGAGGGTTTGAAATGGTAACTTCTCAACATTCTGAATTCTAAAGATGTTGGATGATGGTCACAAGTGGAGATGGTTATGTTTCTTGACATGTATCATTGTGCTCAACTCTGTTGTGCTCTTCTATAAATTCCTGA
The DNA here is from genome assembly GCA_019455555.1 of Galemys pyrenaicus. Classification (NCBI taxonomy): domain Eukaryota; kingdom Metazoa; phylum Chordata; class Mammalia; order Eulipotyphla; family Talpidae; genus Galemys; species Galemys pyrenaicus. The sequence goes on from JAGFMF010011418.1 coordinate 8,536,470, forward strand.
CAGCATCCTTTAAAAAACTATTTTAATAAAGTTATATAATACCAACCATTTAAGTGACATGTGGATGTATAGAACAAGAAAATAGAAACATTCCTTGACTTCTAGGGAATCGTAGAGATGGTCAGGAAAACCCTATTTGCCTTCTGTGTGCAATTGACAGTTTATGTTCAAACCAAACATATTAGCAGTGATTTTGTTAATAAGATGATATCAAAGTTCAGGTAAATCTTTATGGTTAAAATGTAATGGTTCAGACAATCATTGTTCTTTCAATAATCATCATTAACATCTCTTGTTATATGCCAGGCACCATTCTGGTGTGCGTGTGAAATAACTCATTTAATTCCCAAAGTAACCTGATGAGATGGATATAATTTCTTTTCTTTTAAAGATTTATCTTATTTATTTAAGCATACGAGAACTGAGTCCAGGTCAGAGGTGCGGGGGATGAAAGGATTCACCAAAGACTGGGGAGAAGAACAGACAGATCAACAGAAATACACTGCTGAGGGCAGCAGCAGACAAGCCAGGAAAGGTTGGTCTGATGCACCAAGTGGGTCAGCTCCCTATTTGGGGATCAAACTCATGCTTCAGTGGCTGCCAATAGCTTCAGAGTGCTGAGACTTAGCCCCTCACAACATCAGGGAAGCCCACAGATGGATATAAGTTCTACCAAGCCCAGTTTATAGATAAGAAACTGAGACTCAGAGATGAAGTGACTGGTCAAGTTCTCAGATTTGGCAGTGGGAGTAAATCATATCCAGGTGTCCATGAGCCCAAAACCTTTCCATAACTCATAGCCAATAAGCTATCGAATGCCCACAATTATTCTAGCTGACATGGCCTGGGATGATAATCAGTCTTTTAATGTACATTTTATCATTAGTTGTCCTATCGACAGCCTATCACCACACTTTTCTGGATATAGACCTGACTTTATTTTCTAGAAGAAAATGATTTGTTTTCATGACTTCTGATACAATAGGAAAAATATAATGAGGAAACACTTTTATTTTCCAAAAAGGATTGTATTTTGAAGTGCATAAAGGTGCTTTCATGGGATTTAAAAGACTTTTTTTAGAACTATTATGGTTAACCCTTTGTTTGGAATCATTAGTCAAAAGAAATTAGCACTGAAAGGATCATCTAAGGAGATATAACTGTATATGCTCTGTAAACACCATTAAGTAATCCATTTTTCTTTTTAGTTCAAAATTATGGAGACTTTTTAAAATATATTTAATTGAACTAGATATATTTGAGAATTTCTAAATACACTCAAGTCTCAGTAACAAAAATCAGTCCTGTGACTACTCTTCACTCTAATCACCACAATTATACTTCCAAGGATTTTCAGTGTTTTTTAATATGCACTAGTCTGAATTGAGGAATCCAAACTAAGCATAAATTAGCAAGCAGGGGTCGCCCCAGTAGCCCAGGAGTTGAGTCAACACTGCTACCACAACTACAGCTTGAGTTCAATCTGTGTCTAAGAAGATAACCCACATGGGGCAGCAGACCTCTCCTGTCATGGGGGCTGCTCCCCTCAGCAGTATATTTCAGTAAATCCACCTGTTCTGCTCCCACTCTGTCTCTGGTGCATCTTCTCACCCACTGCACCTCTAACCTATACCTGAGTTCTTCTACACAAAACTATATATATAATTTTTAAATTAACAAGTAGCAGTAATTAGCAGATACAAGGTACCTTTAGAATATAGAAATATAGAAGAGTGTAATGGGTAAGTGATGACTTTCCCTTGTAAATGGATTTAATTAAAGAACCTCAAGTATGATCTATAAAATGGGGGTTAGATACTTCTTTTGATATTTGTTGAATTCTCCCAAGAAAAATACATATTTGATTAATTCTTCAACTCAGTTTGATTCACCATGTGGGTATACTTTAAGGATAATTCTTTAATTAACAATTTGTATTTTTTCCTAGATTAATTCAGATTAGCATTTGTGACAATATTTGTTAAATTTGTATGGTTATGACTCATCATTAAATAATTCTTGTATTCCGTCCCTATGGGGAGTTCCTAGTGACATTACACTTTAATATTACGTAAATATTATGATCAATCAAATTTGGGAAATGAGAAATCAGCCATAATAGAAAAAAATCTCTAATTTTAAAAACTAAAATAGATCTATAAGCTGATAAAAGTTGGCATGTCATTTCATCCACAGCTAAAATCAAGTCACATACTTGACTATTTTAGAAATGTTTTCTAACTTGAGAATATCCTTTTACTATTCTGTTTTTCTATTCCACAGAAATATTAAAACTATAATCTCCTCTTAGGAGATTTATTCAACCTCCTTTTTTTTATGGATAAGGAAAGAGGAGGGGGTGTGCTTTGAACAAGGATAAATTTAAATATATGAAGTGAAGGATCATTCATCAAGGATATATCATTCAGAAATTCCTGAATGATGAATTATTTGTCAATGTTTCCCTTAAAATACACTCTATTTAAGTTATGTGTTTTTGTAAAGCTAGTTATTCATTCACCTGTTCTTTTTAACTTTTCTTTCTCTGTTGATTCCAAACTCCACTTTGCTTATCTGTAACAAAAAGTAGAGAATCTCTAAATCTCTGATATTGCTTGTCCAGCATTTCAGCATGAAGTCACTCAGAAGTCGATTGAGAAAATATTATTTGCTCTGGTTACTCACAGACAATTTAGAGGAAAAAAAATCACAGAATGAAAACAAAAGTTATCACAGGTATATATAATTGGAAAAAACTGGCTCCAATGTTTTCAAAACCTGTCTAGCCTTAGTCCCTGAAACAATTGTACCTCCTGACAGAGTGAAGAAGAACATGGAAATTCAGACAAACCTTGCATAGTTTTGCATGCTGAGAATCCAAAAATGAGTAAGGCAAATCTCTGACCCTCAAAGAATTCACAATCTAATGTCAGCAAATAGATTATAATATTAACTATGTAGATAGTATCTATGTGAAATACAACACTTGATTTTAAATGACCATAAATTCTCTGACATACCTCCCATTGAAAGGCAGGTTGTTTCCCCTCCCCTTAATCTTGACTGAATTGTGACCACTTTGAATGAAAAGGAAGTCTTGCTATGTATCATTCTGAATTTAGTTTTGAGGATGGACAATTTTCTCTCTTGGTCTCTGGAGTTTCATGCTGCCAAGTAAGATGCCTTATTACCCTGCTGAAGAATCGCATCCAGAGTCTTTAGGAGTACATGAAGAACGAAGGTTCCATTTGAGTCCTGCCATTCAGCATCCCTATCAAGGGGCCCAGCTTGCAAGTGAAATATGTCCTAACTTCACACCTACTCAGTCACTAGCTGAATATCACCAAGTAACCATGTATTGTGTAAGGAACCAGCCAGTTGAAAGCTACTCAAATTTCTGACCCACAAAATCATGAAATACAAGATATTTGTATAAAATATAGAGGAGTGTGATGAATTAATGATGATATTCCTTGTAGACAATTTATTTAAGCTAGTCACCAAGTTTGGGGTTGTTACTCAGTAATATATGTAACCAGAACAAAGGGAGTGATTATTCTGTCTGACTCAAAAAAGACTTCTCATATGGGCTGAAATATGAATATGGTTCTGAAGTCTAAACCAGAGGACTACCTATGTAATGAATGGGGAAAAGTCACTCCAGACTGATAGAACAATATGAAGGAAGACAGTGGAACTTGAAAGAGTTTGGACACTGAAATTTCTCACTACTTTGGAGAATAAGACAGAATAGAAGATTGATGGAGATCATGGATTATGTTAGAGAAATAAGGATTTTTTTTTAAAGTCACATGTCTATATTTTTATAGACATATGCCTATTTTTATGGTAAATTTTAATGAGGTTATTTAAATAATCCAAAGAAAGATGACATAGGTCTGATATATAGTAGTGGGAAAAAAATAAGTAATTGAAATAATGAATTATGTAATTAATGGATTCAATGGATGCATAAGGAAGGATTTTTTAAATGACTAATGATAAACCTACTTTTTTTTTAAGTTGGCAGATAAATGAATGCCAACTGAAGAATGAGATAGGAAAGAAAATAATTTGGAGAAATATGTTTCAATTTAAGTTTGGGATATATGATCTCAAAACATCTGTAAGTCTTCAAGGTAGAAATAGATCACCAGTCATCAATAGGATGATTCTATAACTTGAGGGTAACAGTATGGGTCCTCTCTCTCATTTTTACACACACACACACACACACACACAAAACATACATATATATGTATGTTTAGATATATGCATGTTTATATATTACATACACAAATACCTATGGATATTGGGATTGTCAGTGTGGTAGTTAAAAAAATGCAAAGATGATCTCTACCCAAAAAGCAGGTGAAGTGAGAATCAAGAATACAGACAAGAATTAAATCCAGAAAAAAATTAAGAGAGAAAAAATTCACATAAACTGAGAAGATTCAGTCAATAAATGTATCTTAGAGACCATGCTAGCTACTGGATTCTTCACTTTACTTTCCCCACCCACCCAAAAATCTGGTATATTTCAGTGTATATACCACCCACCCCAAAATCTAGTCTATTTGATTGTGCTTGCATTTGGGATGCTAATAATACTGAAATGTCTTATAGATCTAAGTAACTATGGATTTAAGTCTGGGTATGATAAGACAATAATTATACTGTTACATTTTTATATGTGTATATTCATTCTATATTCTTCACACAAATGCTTTTAAAATAGCCTTTTAATTGAATTGAAAAGTAATCTATCTGCCTTCACACTGAATTATTAAATGATTCATTGTCTCAATTCAAATCACAAGCCAAAAGAAACACAGTCAGAATTTGTTTTATTTTATACAGTAACAGCATGTGTCTAAAGCTATAAAAAAAGAAAGTTATAAGATTAATGCATATCCATTGAAAATTTTTCACAAATGAAGTAGAAAGTGAGAAAATAACAAACTAAATTTGCTTTTATTAAGAACTATTTGCTGCTGTAATCTTAATAAGAAGTGAATGTTTTGGAAACACTATTACCAACAAGCAACTTGTTTACTTTAATATCCATGACTAGGAGAATGCTAAGTCATTTTGGAAAGAGAAATTTCTAAGACATGACAAGATTACATAATTTTATTTTAGAGAAAAAAATGTGATTATCTTTGTTCATTTTTCTTGAGATCAAAATTTCAAAACAAAAATTTTTAGTTTATTTCCTTTTTTTTTTTCTGAGACCTTCAATCTCCTTTAAACGGAATATGGTCAATTCCTAGTTGTGGAATAACCACAAGACAATTAGAAGTTAAATTGTTGAGCAGCCCGCATCTAATTGAAGTCTCTCCATTTTAACTATTTTATTTTTAGCATCTGAGGCAGTCTGTAGCTCTTCTAGGCTATAATCATGTTTATTTAAGAGTAGTGCACGCCTCAGTGAGAAAATAAAAACCTACCAGAACTGCTATACTGAATAGAAGAAAATAAGGAAAATAACGTGGTGTGTATAGTATACTTTTCAGTTTAGGAATTTCTTCAATTTACTGTACAGATATTTCAGTCTGAGTTCTAGGACTCCATGTCTAAATGGGTTCCTTTTATATAATATTACGAACATGTGTATCTATCTGCATTTAAGAGGTTATCTAAGCCATTCAGAAAGTTAGAATCCATGAAGTTCTGAAGCTACTGAGTTTTATTTTGCAAGTCATTGTGGGGAGCCAATGTCCAAACTGTTCTCCAAAACATGCAGATAAAAATATATAAATAAAGATTATTTGCATTTTATTCTAACTCAGAGAGTCCAAACTATTGTAGGAGAATTTTTTACCTACTCAGAAGGAGGAACTCTGGACAATATCACAATCATGACCATCGTAATCATCATTGTCATCATCATCACCATCATCATCATCATCATCATCATCACCACCATCATTTTAGCAAACATTCCTAAATTGCCTGCTGTGTTTTAACCTCTGACCTACACCCTTCATGTGGATTCCCCTCTTTAATTGTCAGAATAACTCTATGTATTAGGAAATACTACAGCCTCTTATTTGACTTATGAGTAAGGCCGCTTTTAAATGGCCAAATGTGCTAGTTGTCGGAGTTATTTGAACCTAGCAGTTAAACATTACAGTTCTACATTCTTTTTTTTTTTTTTTAAAGATTTACTTATGCGTACAAGAACTTGGGTACAGGCCAAAGGTGAGGGGGTGAGAGGATTCACCAGAGACAGAATGGGGAACAGAGCAGGCAGACTGACTGAAATACACTGCTGAGAGGAGCAGCATGCCAGAAAGGAGAGGTCTGCTGCACCATGTGGGTCACCTCCCTGACCAGGGATTGAACTCCTGCTGTAGCAGCTATGGATAGCTTCAGAGTGCTGTGCCCTAACCCCCTGCACCACTAGGAAGTTCCCCAGTCCTATAGTCTTAACCATTCCTCATACTATTTTTAATGAAAGAAAATAAAAGTAACATTTTGTTGAGAAAAATTTATGAAAAGAAAGAAAAAACTCCTCATTGCCATAGCTTTCTTTGAGTAGACCCAGAGTAGCGAGATAGTTCATTGCTCTGTCTCTGGAGTCAATTCCTTATCAATAAGCCTGATTACTTTAATAATCCTCACTTTTGTAACACTATCATCTTTCAAATGTGGATACATACTATGAGTACTTCCTTCCTGGGTTTGTTGTTAGGATTAAATAAATCATAAATTGCAATTAAATAGCATACTGCCCCAGACATAAAAAGTTTTCAATTGATTTGCAAATGTTCTTATTTTTCTTAGGATTATTATTACCATCACTATATAATTCAAAATGTAAACTCATTCTACAATTCAGTTTGGTTCACCAAACACTTTGGGATCAAGAGTATTCTAGTTCTGGAAGTAGATATTAATCAAGCAAATATAAACATGTTCTCTCTGTTTGGAAAGACAAACAAATGGATATTTAAAGAAATAGAGAGCATTCAAAAGATGACATTTGGAAAACTGTTACATTGAACATCAGTCAAATATAGCCAAGGTGATGATTGGTCAGGAATGACATATGACCATAAAAGGTGTTAAGGAAGTGATCAACCTAGGGTGAGATGGAACAGCTGCTAACATCTGGAATAATACAGGTAATGAATTTAACCACACATTTGTTCAGTCTTAAAATCAACTTTAAAATATTTTATTAATAATATTTGTATGTCACATCAAAGAGTTATGAATAATAACTGGAGATACTGGGACAGAGGAGAAAGATGAGCAAATTAGCAATAGAAAGGCAGCCTACAGAGGAAGAGGAAAGCCTGGCCTGAGAAACCTCAGCTTTGGAGGATTTTCAAAAATCAAATCTGATTTTTAAGCTGTGATGGTGACAGAAGGAATGAAGATAGTTAGATTTCTGTCTGAACTAGAGGAATGACTCTACAGACTGAATTTTAGTCTCAGAGAAGACAAAGGCAGTTGAGTTGTGAGAATATTTTGTTGTGCCCATTTTGTTAGCTCAAATCTAACTGGATAAGTTCTTATTATGTAGTTTTAGAGACTACAGACATTTTTTCACATGCAAATATTATTTTAATTTTATGTTACCAACTCTTTCTCATCCCTATAAGTTCTGAAGGCAAGATTTGTTCTCCCAGCATCAATATCCTGCTATTACAGAGAAGCTATTATAAATCCAGTTTTACATCCATCAGAATTATTTGGGTGCTTAGAAAAATGCAGATTTTTGAGCTCTCTTCCAGAGATTCTACTACATCATAGTTTTCATCATAACTACATCTCTAGTTATGGTGTCTGAGAATACAAAATATTGAAATATTCCTCAAATTATTCTTATCCAAGCTCATGTTTAAGATCCACATTTTGGAGATAAGCTTAGGCAGTGAGAAGAGAATTGTGCCTATATACTGCTTGAGGTGCTCACTTCCCAAAGATAATCTATAAATTTACTCTAAAAGCAGTGATTTTGTGTTGCCTTCAAGAAAATAATCACTTCATCTTCACAGGTATGTGGATCAAAGTTTGACAAATCTTGACTAGGCAGGGTTTCTGGCTTCTGACCCAGTTAATTCTATTCCATGTATCTCATTTGGAAATGTTTTTATGTGACAATGGCAGATATTTCAAGTCTCTGCTGCGCTCAACACCATTAACATCCCATTGGCAAAAACAAGATACATGGACAAACCAAAGTGAAGAAGTAAGGAATTATACTTCAGATATGCCATGAAATCATGGCAAGAGTGTAAATTTATAATACCACTGTGTGAATGATAGTTTAGGTTCCAAATCCACCTGTCTCATTTGGATTTATCCCCTGTTGTTTATGCAGTTCACCAGTGACCACTGAATTTCAACTGTTTTTATATTCTTATTTCCCAAGTGGTTTCTTGAATATACAGATTTTATAAAAGCACTTTGGAGCTTTTGTGATTTCCTCCAACAATGTAACTAAAAGGAAATTGTGAGTGATAACATAGAAATTGCATGGGACCTGCCTATGTTCACTACAATTTAGGTATGGTCACATCTAGTCTATATCTTAGAATTTATACATAAAATCTTAAACTCAATAAAATACATTCACATTATTATGTAACCTAGCTCAAAAACTCTTCCCATCTTGTAAACTGAATCTCTATACCCATTAAATAATTCTCTATCTCCTCCTTTCTCCAGGTCCTGACATGGTTCATCATTCTCCAGTTCCTTGGCTCTTAATGATGGGGAAACCTTCTGAGAACAGTGTCATTTGGATCATTTCATTATGGCATGAAAGTCATAGAGTTATTTATACAAGTGTAGATAGTTTAGCCTACTACATACCTAGGATATGGAGATATCTCTCTCTCTCTCTCTATCTATCTATCTATCTATCTATCTATCTATCTATCTATCTATCTAGATAGATAGATAGATAGATAGATAGATAATCCCTATTGTATATACAGTTCATCTTTCACTAAAATGTCATTATGCAGCATATGACTATTTTGTGTCTGAACTTAACGACTCTAGGTAACTTGTGTAAATTGACTCATACAGTATTTTTCTTTCTGTGACTGGCTTATTTTGCCTAGTGTGATATCCTCAAGGTTTGTCTCTATTGTAGTATATGCCAAAATTCTTTTATAAGGCAAAATAATATTCCACATCACAGTTTACTTATCCTTATCCACGTATTCGCTCACTATACATTTGATAGCTTCTACATTTTGAGTATCATGAATAATGAGGCTATAAATGTGTATACAAATTGTCTTATTTGTCATAATCACATTTGCATATTGCAGCTGGACATACTATTGGCTATCATTTAACTAGTTACTTTTCCACTAATAAATTCAAAGAACAAAATAATAACAAATTTTAGTGTCACTATACCTTGTAAAATCTAAATATTTACATTTATCGCTACAGAAAAAGTTTGCCAACGTCTGTTTAGAATATTAGTCACAATAGGCAGAAAAGAACTCTTAGAATCTGCATTCAAACTTATTACTGGTGTAGAATTTTAGCAATATACTATTTTGACAGACTTTATTATAGTGAATCTGAGAAAAATTTCTGATTCTCTGTGACATTTCATTGTAATGGAGTCTTAAGCTAGGTTAGTTATTAGATGCTCATTTCAATAAACTATAATATTCTTGTGACAGAAAATGCAGCTGAAGTATAATATTCTTGTGACTGTTGAATATTCATCTAGCTGAGGCTGATGCAAAAAGAAAAGATACCCAGAAACATGAGGGGCACATGGAGACTGGAGATGAGACTTTGAACAAATATAAAAAGAGCAATGCCCGAGACTTGGGAGGACTGAAAGTGGCCCAGGGCTATGGAGAGAAATATTACATTAGTGGTTCTCTAGGTTTTTTATATTTTTTTTTACTTATTTATTCATACAAGAACTGGGGTGCAGTGCAAAGTATAGGCAGGGGGTGAGAGGATTCACTAAAGAAAGAGTAGGGAACAGAACAAGAGATAAACTGTAATACACTGCTGAAGGGAGCAGCGGGTGAGATAGGAGAAGTCTGCTAATGTGGGTCAGCTCTCAGGCTAGGATATCTAACTCAAAGTGCAGTAGCTGCTGATAGCTTCCTGGTGCTGAGAACTAACCCCTTGTGCTATCAGGGAGGCCCCAATTCCCTAATTTTTTTCCAGCAGTCACACCACAAAAATTTAATTACAAAAATATCAATCATAATATCCTTGGCACATGAAGGATTAATTATAACAGTCATTGTTAACTATGTGTCAGACATTGTTCTTAAATCTTTGCATGCAGGTTTTGTCCCTTTCAGTCCTGTCCCTAACCCTTTGAAGATAAGTACTACCTATTATTATTCCTATTTACTAATAAGGAGACTAATGCATGTGAGATCACATAAGCAGCCAAAGGTGGAGTTGAAATTTGAAGTGTGGTAGGCAGATAGCATGCTGGTGCTTTCACTATATGAATCAGGAATCTACCCTTAGCCAAGCACCTTAGGTGAGTCCCACAGTGCTCAACCATCTGCTGACACAGGGCAGCTGCAAAACCTGATGCAGCCTTCCAAACCCAAACAGTGAATCAATTTGTAACAACAAACTGGTCTCACCCAAAGGTTTCTTCAAACAGTAATAAAATGGACTTATGCTCATGAATAGACAGTAAAAAAGAAAAACAGGGAAAAGTAGATACTAAAGACAGGGAGGGCAGAGGCTTAGAAACCCTGGCATTTGGTATTCAATCTGTGACCTTTGCTCCCCACTTCAGAGATTAGTCTAGAAGGTGTTTTAGTGTCATCATTCCTTGATTATCAGGCTCCCAACCCTTTTTGTCTATTCCTTTGTTTTCTTCTTTCATCAATATCTACCTTTGCAGGATTTGCCTCTACATTTCCCAATGCTTTTCAAGTTCTCCAACCATTTATATATTACAATCGCTTGCCATTAAACTTCAACAAGTGAAGCTCTGAGGAGGACAAAAACTTTACTTTTTAAACTTTTGGAATCTTTCTTCAATCCTTTCCTCCCTCTGTCCCTCTAGCCTCCCTCATTAATATTCAATATATGGTATGTTGATGCAATGATACAAATTCTTCACTTTACCCCATGGACTCACATCTGCACAAGTCTTGTGGCATCACCAATCAAGCAACTCTAAGGCAATGCTCCTCCCTTAAAATTTCTCTCAAATGACTACATCCACTAGCTTAGGAACTCTCCCACCATTTGTAATGGTCTCCTGCAAGCTCATTTACCTATTAGATAAGTTTCACTCTAACCCACTCAACAGGCTGCTGTTAAAAGTACCCTCTGAAACTTGTTCATCAATTGAGTTCCCCCTGAGTTGCCATGTTAAATAGAAACTTGTGATCACTATAGCATGATGTGGTAGGCTGTGTATCTTAACTCTTAAGAGCACATCCTCTGGACTCACAATGCTTCTGATTGAATCCTGGTGCTATTGTTTATCTGCCATGAGGTTTCAGCAAGTTGCTTAATATATCTGAGCTTCAATCTGAGCTCTGTAAAATGATACTAATAACAGTACTTTATAAGACAACTGGGAATTCATTGTGGAGATGTCAGAAACTTAAGCTCTGCTCTACAGTAGCTGATACATAGGGACTTTAATGACTAATGTTCTTTAACATTGTCAGCATTAGTATGTCTCCAACAGAACAAGCAGAGTTAAATTCTGACCAACCTTATAGTTAGACTTGAAATATCCAGAAAAACGCAACAACATAGGCATTCCCCCAACAGAACCAATATTTTACTGTTTCATATGTTTTTGGTCCCTGTTTCTGCATGCCCCAACTGGGCTTATTCAAACTCTATCATTCTTGAAGAATTCACATTGTCTAAGGTCCTGTTCCAGAGTTTTCCAAATGGATGTGATATTTTTAACAACATTCATTTTCATCTGCTATATTGTCCCTAAACAATGACTGGTTGTATTTGTTGGAATGGACAGGGTAGTTACCAAGTCTGGGAGCACAGGTGGAAACATAATACATGGTATACCAATGATACAGTCTAATCTCCAATAAAAGAATCTACACTTGCAGACTTTATGCAATAGGTACCAGTACTCAATTATGCTTTGGGAAGTGTGAAAACCACATAGACCATTCTTTCCCTACTGTTCCCATCTAGAATTTATTACATTGATTGTTCCATTTTATCAGCAGTAAATAGACAATTCTTGATTTAAAAAATTTAAAATTTTACTAATTTTAAATTTTAAAATTCACTAATATTTTCCAAACACACATATATACATGCATATAAACACAATTCATGTTTCCCAAATTTTGCATTTCTCTGTGGATATTTCTTTTCTTCCCAACTTTCCTGTTTCTGTGCTACTACTAGTAACCCCTGTCTTAGGGCTCTGGCTCTAATTTCTAAGTGTTCTTCAAGCCAAGGAGTCACAATGGCTTTCTCCCATTGTTTCCTACTAAGGGATATTTCTTAACATTCCTCAGTGATTCCTCAGTTCTGCCCATACCTTGGTGACAAACCTCTTTATTAAATTTTTGTCAGTAAAACCTCTCTGAATTCTGTTTCCACTTGGCATCTTCTTTAAAGCAAATTGGCTTTGCTTTAAAAAAAAGTTGAATATGTGACTTACTTTTTCTCCTAACTTGTAAGGTATTTTAATAATATAGCATCCTCAAAATTTTTACTATCAGCCCAAGATTGATTCCAGGAGAAAAAGAGATATTCAACTACTTAACTTTAGAAATTGAAACATATTTCTGCTTGTTAAATCAGCTTGAAAATTTCAGTACAAATTTTCAATAATAAAATGAAATTCTTTTGTTCACTCAATGAAACGAAAACATAGAACAAACCAGAAACTACTATGTAATCACTGACCTTTGAGCCACTATTAAAACATTAGATCAAATTTCAAAAGACAGTAGCTAACAAAGTTCCCTAAATTCACTAAATCTTTTTAATACAGGTTTTTTGTTTTTGCACATGGGGTTATAATTGGCTGGTATGGCAATTTTTCCTTTGATGTTAAATTTATTCCAAGTTTGGCAGTGAGAACCCTTATAGCTTATTGCTGTGTTTATCTACCATATCTCCTTAAGTCTTTGAACACCTCCTTGTTTTATGGCAGAGTAAAACACGTGAGACTCACCCTGTCCTTCATCTTTGCCAAATATAGAATTAGAAATTTCTCATAGGAACATCTAGTCCCTAGCAATATTTTCTATGAGATAAATGATGTATAGAAATTAGGAACTATACACTAGGTCTCCTATTTTGGGGGGAATGTTACTGCTTCTAGATCCTTTCAACAGAGACAACTTGGCAGGGGGAGGAGGCATGGGGTATATCTAGAGACACATTTTAAAACATGAATTCATGCTGATACCTTTGTGAAGATCGTTGATGGATATTAAAATCCATTGCTAAGAAATTGTTGGGAGTAGAATATTCATATGGTCTCAAATTATCATCCCACAGGACGTTTATTGATTATAAAGGGTAAAGTGTGACTTTACACTGCAAAGATATAGTGAACACACCAAGTTGCAATATTAGTATGTGGTATTACTATTATTCTTCATATAAGAATGAAAAATATAGTTAGAGACTTGAAGTGAGTTGTCTTAGGTCCAAAGCTAGTCTACAGTAAAGCTGGTTTCAGATTCCAACACAGAACCTGAGATTCTTATCCACTGGTCTTTGTGAGATGAAAAAGGCTAGTTAAGGTATAGAGCCTGAATTCTCAAGTGAAGTTGGTTTTGTCTATTACTGACTGTCTGATATTGGGGAAGTTATGGTCAGTATAATGATTATACGATTTTTCAATGGAGAGCCAAATCCATTGAAAACCTTTAGTATACTACCTATTGTGTAGTAAAGTCTTAGTAAACATTAGTCATTAGCAAGGACCATGCTCATTGTTTTTAAATATATTATCTTACTCTGTTTTTTGGTATTATGTATAACAATTGTTTCTCTCTTCCTTCTTTATAGCTACTGAAAGAAAGCAAAAGTCATTGTGCTTCAAGTAAGTAGTCAAAATTTGAATCAAGGATTCTGTGATACCAAAACCTTTGTTCTTTCCACCACATAGATGCAAGTGTAATCTTACCCTAGAATGTTCTTCTAAATTCTCATTTTTATTCTTAACTTATTGAAATAGAGTAGACCTAATAAGATCATTGGAGTTACATCATCTTTCTCTTACTGTCTAACCAAGGATTATGTATAAACCACCTCTTCCGTTTTACATCAAGAGTATTAACTTTCACAACAATATAGGAATTGCTATGAAATTTTATAAAGTAAAAATTAAAGGGAGAATTAACAGCTTTTAGAATAGCTAATTCTGGTTTAGACTTTAAATCCAAGAATACACAGCATCCATTTTAAATGCTTTTAACTCAGAAGCATTTTAATTAATTTGGCAGCATTCTATAAACTTAATGATGAAGTCCAAATAACAATCAAGAGTAGAACCTATAATTAGAAGTTCAAAGTTACTACTAAACATACATCACTGATATTTAAGATATAGAATCAATAACTATTTTGCAGATGTTCTTTTATCTGTGAAGTGATAAATGCATGAAATTAGAATTAGTGAACTTACTTGAATTTACATGTGTATGTTTGGCCAACTCATGAGATCCCATTCCCATCTTTGAAAAATATGAGTGTTTTGTTGTGATTTTCCTCAGAAAATATGAGGAATTATAAATTCCTTTTCCGACCTTTCTTTTTCATGGCAACATTCTATAATTTGTCTCTAGAATTCCATATCATATTTGAGATTTGTTGCTTCTATCATGGAAGGGAAATAAGAGAGAGTAAAGATGAGCTTTAGTAGGTAGATAGAAGAATCAACAAATTATTTAATACATCACCATTATTTAAAAAGTACTGATATAGCAATTAAGACCTCACAGTTTAGGGCCTCTCTAGTCCTGCAGTGGTTAAAGACACAGCTGTCAAGCTACCAGCCACTGCAACACCGGCAAGGGAGCTAACCCACATGGCACAGCAGTCCTCTCCTATCACGCCAGCTGCTCCCCTCAGCAGTGTATGTTAGTAGATCTGTGTATTCTGTTCCCCACTCTGTTTCTGATGAACCCTCTCATCCCCCACAACTCTGGCCTACAACCCAGTTCTTGTATGCATAAATAAATAAATCTTAAAAACTTCACAGTTTATAAAAAATATTAGAATTATTGACTTGACGCGTCATTCAGTACAATCAGCATATATTTTCCATTAAATATATTAAGGGCATTAATTTTATATCTGAGTCATTAGGTATGATAGATCACAGAGGTCTATCATTGATGCTAATGTCAGGAGTGTGGAAAAACCTGACAATTTCTATTTACCCTTGTTAAAGTAACAAGGGTGAAGAATGAAGAAGACAGTAACATTATGATAGTATTGACTGAAAGCCATAAAAGAGATTAGAGGGTAGAAGTTGATAAATTAGACAGGAAAGGAATATGAGTAATAAATACCCTAAATAAAATTAGCTTCATTAATAAACAGTGAAAAGCAAATTAAAACAATATGTGAGCTATTATTCACCAATGTATTTGCCAAAAATTAAAGATTGGTAATATCCATTTCCAGAAAAGATATAAGGAATGGAGTTTCCTTGCCACATTGCTAAGAAAGCAATGCAGCAGGGCCTCACTGGTGGTACAAGGGGCTAAGTCTCAGCACTATGAAGCTATCAGCAGCCATTGCAGCATGAGTTCTATCCCCAGCCAGGGAGATATCCCACATGGCTCAGCAGACCTCTCCTGTTTTACCTGCTGCTCCCCTTAGCAGTGTATTTCAAAAGGTCTTCAGTTCTGCTCCCCACTCTGTCTCTGGTGAATCTCTCAACCCCCTGCAACTCTAGCCTATACCCCAGTTCTTGTATACATAAAATAAATAAATCTTTAAAAAAAAAGAAAGCACAGAAGAAATTATTGGAAGACAATATTAGCAATATTTACCAAATATTAAAGGGAAAGACTCATTTAAGTAAAACTTGTATACATGCACATAAGTATATCCAGCAATTCATTGCTTAGAAGAATGTCTAATTAGAAATGATTAATAATCTAGGAACATCTGTGCTAAAGAATAGTGTGAAACCTTTATAGAAAATAGTGGCAAGCGTCCATGTATTTCATTTTGAAAACTCTCCAAGAAATATTTAATGGATAACAAAGAATTAATATAGGACTGTCCTGTTTTATACAAAAAAGATATATATGAGACATTTCATATTTATGACTAACAAGGGTATGAAGGAGAACTAAATCATGCAAAAAAGCTTCCAGTCTCTATCTTTAAAAAAATACAATAAAAGCATGCTCATTCTTTGTCATGCTCATTCTTTGGATAGAGGCAAGGTTCTATTTCAGTCAATATTTATTGGTGATTTTCATATTCTAATAATAAGATCCAGGATCAGATGTAGGTACAGTTCTTTCTGAATATATTTACCATTTAATTTCTCTTAATTTGTTTGCTTAACTAGATAAGCAATTTTACAGTAAATACTTATCCTGAAGTACTTCTGCTGTGTAAACCTCAAGCCCAGTCTATACTAAAATTCATGCAATAAGTTGATGTAACACACTGTAGTGGCAGGAAGTCATGGGGCAAGTTCTCTATGATCTAGGCATCTGTCTAAGGAGGATGTAGTGCCAGCAAGGGGCACAGAGCAAGTTCTGGATGATTCTAGCAGACGGGGTAAAGGAAGGAGTCTTGGAGTCCTCAGTGGCTTTTTATACCTTTATTTACAGAGGTAACATCATTCTCTCAGAGGAGACCAGGTACATGGCAGGCAGAGGTGCCAGGGGGGCCAGGAGGCTGGCCAGGAGGGTGCATCTCACCCTCTTGGCTGCTTCTTCTCTCTACTTCTACTGCTGCTCTTGTTACGCTACTGGTGTCCTGTTCTCCCGCTGCTGCTGCTCTTGCTCTCTGTTCCACTACTGGCATCCTCATGACACCGCCCTTATATGCCCATGTCCATACCTTGGTGCACCCACTTGCTCATGCTCACCTAGGCATGCATGCAGCACCGCAGGTGTCCATCATTATACCAATGTCAGGAAGGCGGAAAAGC
Source organism: Galemys pyrenaicus (assembly GCA_019455555.1). Lineage (NCBI taxonomy): Eukaryota > Metazoa > Chordata > Mammalia > Eulipotyphla > Talpidae > Galemys > Galemys pyrenaicus. Next base: position 8,553,577 of record JAGFMF010011418.1, read on the forward strand.
CTGATAGTTTTCTCTGACACTACAGAGTTTATATCTGTGTAAAGGAGGAGTCCTGGAGCCCTTGGTGGACTTTTTGGGGTTTTATTGATATTTCTATATTATTTGTAGTGAGGTGACGAGGTAGAAGGCCAGAAGAGAAACCTTGGGGCCAGAAGGCTAGTAGGCCTTCTAGCTCCCTGTGAATCTTCACTCTTTCTGGGCTCTCTGGCAGTCTCAAGTATTTCTGCTACCACCACTGCCACTGCTGCTACTGCTGCTTCTCCTGCTACTGCTGGTGTCCCCATGACACCACACTTATAAGCCCATTCTCTCAGGCCAGGTGCACCCACCTACACATTCTCACACCTACTCCAGGTGCCCACCATCAGGTATGCATGCAGGACTGCAGAAGTCTATCATTGATGCTAATGGCAGGAGGGTGGAAAAATCTGACAATTTCCATTTACCCACACATTCAACAGCTTCATTAACTTGGCAGTTCTCTCTAACTTTATACTCTAAACAATAAAACTAACCAAATATTCATGAATGTTTGGCCAAAGAGAGAATGAATCAACACTAAATAAGGAAACTAATAGCAAATTCCATGTTTTTCTCAAATCATGTACCATATTGCAGTCATCCAGGGTGCTTTTAAAAAGTGAAGATATTACTCCGTACAGACTACCCCAGAATCTGCATTGGGTGACACAGGCTTCAGCAGTTTCTTGAAGAGCCCAGGTGATCAAATAGCTCAGATTGAGAACCAGAATCCAAGAAAACAGTAGTGGATTTCAAAGCAGTGGTGGCAGCAGCCACAGCAACTCAGAACAGTCACAGAAGGTCATGTGTGTAATAGTGCAAGGTTAAAGGAGCCACAAACGTCACTTTGGATTAAGAAGGCAGTTGGCATTTTGTTTAAGAGAAAAAAACAAAAACAAATAAGATTTAGTGCATTAAACTAAGAACCAGAATCCTTAAGACTTTGGCACCTGTGTCTTTCACTGGGAATGAAATAATTAGAAGTTTGGCCACCTGTGCGTATTTTCCCCACCTCAAATGAGATCAAGACTCAATTATCTAGAGACTAGAGTCCAAAGAATTAGAAGACACTAGAGATCAGCTTAAGCAGGTGGTTTACTGTTTTTCTTTCTTTGGTATTTTATAGATACTCCTTGTGCCTTCTAAAACAGCCCTGAGTCACCTGGCAGCCTCTGAACTAGGCTTTCATGGTAATGGAATATGTGTCTGCTCATTGGTTAGGGAAAGAAAGAGAAAAAACAAAACAAAACAGGGAAGGAAGTTTAAATGTGTACCCTTAGAGCACTGATTTCAGCCATTTTTAAAACCACAGCTTTTCAGAAGTTCAATGGCTTTTAACTGTCAAATTAGCACAGAATATTTCTGGTTTGGTTTTGTTTTGCAAAGGAGGAAGAGAGGCCTGATAAGTTTGAACTAGAGGCAGCCTGGAAAAGTACTCTCATATCTGAGCTCCACTAAATGTGCTTCCTCTGATCAGATGAAGGGGAAGCTACTACCCCTTTTCTAGAAGGAGTTCTGGTTAGATGCATTAGCAGAGGCCTAGAGAAGGGTTTAGATACTTGTGTTCTCACTTGGTACTCTATAATAACTACAATCTGGTTTGGTTTAAGGTGTAATCAAGAAATATTTAAATAGGGTGGGAAGAAAATCCAAGAATAGAAAGATTCGGTGATTTGGGAGAGAGAAAGGTATGACCCAAGCCTGACTTTTTCCAGGCTCTCTCCATCCTGCTCTCTACCCCAGTTTTCCCATTCCTAATTCCTCCTCCCTTCTCTTCCTGACCCTTCTGGACCTCTGACTTGGAGTCTGTAGAGTCAGAGAACTATCAGGTCTTTCCACCCTCCCACCACTAGTATAATGATGGACACCTACAGTGTTGCATGCATGCCTAGGAGGACATGCACAAATGGGAGCACCTGAGTTTGGACACGGGCTTATATGGGTGGTGTCATGAGGACACCAGTACTAACCAACGCGAGCAGCAAGTACCAATGAGCAGCAGTAAGAGGTGAGATGCGCTGGGGGCTGGGAGGCCTGCCAACCTCCCGGCACCCCCAGCGCCTCTGCCTGCCATGTCCCTGGCCACCTCTGACAATTAAAAGTATAAAAGACACTGAGGGCTGCAAGACTCCTCCCTTTACCCCCCATCTGCTAAGAACCATCCAGAACCTGCCCTGTGCCCCTTTCCTGGATGCTAAAATTGGCATAGTCGGCAGGATGGTTTGATGCAGACAGGTGCGGAGCCCTATGAAAACTGCAGGAGGGACTGAGAGGTGGCAGGCCATGAACATGTAACACCGGAGGTGCCACAGCAGCACAGGAGGTGACCAAGGTCCAGGAGCTGCAGGAAAAGCTAAAGACATTATGGGAAGAGACAGAGGTCCCACAGGAGTGCAGGAAGTAGGCAAGGTCCCGGAGCTGTGGGACAAGACCTCGAGTGGAGGAGACACCCATGAAGACCAGCCCACGACCCCTGAGGCAGCAGACTGAAAGAGGACAATTCAGAGCTTGCCCACTGCTGATACAAGGAAAGGACTAATGGACTTGGACTGACAATCCCGCCAGAAGGCTGGGAAAATTTGACAGGTTAATGTTTTGTTTATGAAATCCTGGGCGTGGATGATATTGTTTGTACACCCCAGGAGATGATAATAAGGGCATGGCCCATGGGCCTTGATGGCCGAAAGCAGCCTGAAAAAGTCTAGAGAAGGCAAAAGCTGGTGCTAAGATTAGGAAGCCCTGAGTGACTGGTAAGCAGCCGAGGTTTGGTAAAGAGAGCCAGTGAATTTCTTAAAATCACCTGTGGGTGATGCCCTCTTTGTTGTAGAGTGAGGGTGAGGAGCTGAGGAACCATCCTAGGGGGACGGGAAGGGAACGTGGCTTGTGGTGGAGCCCACACCTGGAAAGGGGACCCAAGAGAGGCTGCATGTGGAGCTTGTATACATGGATCCCTGACCCATGTGCATGTGCACAGGTTGGCCTGAGTGCAGGGTCTGTGTGTCACACTGGTGTTAGTGACAGCAGAGAGTACCTTAGGGATTGGGCGATTACCCCCAAAAGTATATTGCAATCCCGAGAGTGAGCGCATCCTGGGGGTGGGGGTGGTGTATGGCTTGTGGCTGAGACCACAGCCAGAGAAGACCGGGAAGCCTGATGGCTCCTGGCATGTGACAGCAGATGCCGTGAGTGGTTCCCGCCTCATATGATCGGTGTCTTCGGCAGCAGATATGGTAGATCATCTGCTAGTGCCAATAATCTTGTCTTTTGCCCCTAAGTTGGTGCCCTGCCTAGGCGTATTTTGTTCATTTGTATTATATTGTATTTTGCTGCATTGCTTTATTGATGTATACTTTTTATGGTGGAAAAACCTGAGGGGGTGGTCCGTAGGGTCAGAGAACTATCAGGTCTTTCCACCCCCCCACAACTAGTATAATGATGGATACCTGCAATGTTGCGCGCATGCCTAGGAGGGCATGCGCAAATGGGCGCACCTAAGTTTGGACATGGGCTTATATGGGTGGTGTCATGAGGCCTGCCAACCTCCCGGCCCCCCCAGCACCCCTGCCTGCCATGTCCCTGGCCACCTCTGACAATAAAAAGTGTAAAAGACACTGAGGGCTGCAAGACTCCTCCCTTTACCCCCCATCTGCTAAGAACCATCCAGAACCTGCCCTGTGCCCCTTTCCTGACTGCTACAAAGTCCTGTAAAACACTTCTGTTTCTCTACATATATTCCCACCGTACTGCAGATTCTTTGGTAAGTCTTCAAACAACCTGGGTCTCGTTTTCCTCATCTGTGAACTCAGTGTTTAGACCAGAGAACTCAGCTGGTTTAACTGGTTGTCTGGAGTTTGGTATAGAGGGGTGGAAAAGTGAAAAGGGCAATTTATTTTAAGAATTTTGAAACTAGCTTAAGAAATCCTCCTAAGCTAATTATTTGCAATAATCAGCAGTAGCATTAGACACTGAATGGATTTGAGCCCTAGCTTTCTGCCTTTGCATTTGTTTGTGAACGTCAAAGTCAAAATGTTTCCTACTTTCTCCATCACAGTCTTTAGTATCTTATCACAGAGATAATGTTTTTAGCAGGGTCTTGCTAACTAATTTTGAGCAAGTGTCAAAAAAAAAGCTAGGTACCAACCAGGAGGTTTAAGGAGACCATTGGGGGGTTGGGCTTCATATCTGAAGTGAGAGTCAGGTGAATTTGGACTCCTTGTTGTAAAATTCTGCTAAAAATGATTGAGGTCTGGTTTTGCAGCTCATTTTAAACATTTTTTAATATTAGCTTGATGTCTTCACTATTAGGGGGCAGCTATAGACTATGGTTTGGTTTGGGCCATAATACATATTCAGTCTGGTGTGTTTGGACCTTTTATGTGGTTTATCCAGTTTTGGGTTAACTCAGATTAATCTGTTACCTGTTACCACCCAACTAACAAATATTTTAATAGATTCAATTAGCGATCCCTATAATTATAAATTCTGAAGCCGCAAGTTAAGCTGATGAATGTTTTCCCTTTCCTCCTCCATTTTCTTTTAAATTGCGATATCTACATAAAAGGGTATCTTAGTTGCAGGTGTACAGCATAAAGATTTGATCTCTGTATATATTGCAAAATGATAACCACAATAAGTCTAGTTAACATTCACCACCATATGCATAGTTACAAAGTTATTTTTTTTTTCCTGTGATGGGAACTAACATTTATTCTTGGCAACTTTCAAATATAAAGTTCAGTATAAACTCTAAACACTATATTCCACATTATATCCCCATGATTTATTTCTTTTATAGCTGAAAGTTTGTACATTTTAATCACCTTCACTTATTATCCCTCCCACTATCCGCACCTCCACCCTCTGCCTCTGGCTGTGGTGATAATGGACATTCCTGATTTACTCCTGATATTGAACATATTCTTTTAGCTTTTCAACATTGAGTATGATATTGACTGTAGGTTAGTCACATTTAACTTTATAGTATTTAGATAGATTCCAGTTATTGCCATTTTTGGAGGATTTTTTTATCATAAATGGACATTGTCAAATGTTTTTTCACCATCCATTGAAATAATCATGTCATTTTTTTTTGTGGCCTCTTTTGTTGATCTGATGGATGATATTGACTAGTGTATGTATCTTAGACCAGCCTTGCATCCCTGGGATGAGGCCTACTTGATCCTGGTGGATAATTCTCTTGATATTTTACTGTATTCGGTTTGCTAGGTTTTTCTGCCATCCCACCATTGGTATAATGATGGAAGCCTGCAGTGAGTGCTGCATGCATGCGTAGGTGGGCATGCACAAGTGGGTGCACCTAAGCTAATGCACAAGGCATATAAGGCTAGTGTCATGGGGATGCAGTGTAGTGGCAGTGGCAGTGGCGCATGGAAGGAGAAGCCAAAGTGTTGTGGTGGAGTATGATTGATAGTATGAAGGTGGCGAAGACAAAGAGACTGCTTGAATGGGTGATGAACCAACCCAGTCTTGGATGGTTGCAAGACAAATGGTGTAGTCGGCAGGATGGTTCAACGCGGATGGATATGGAACCCTTTGAAACCTGGGGAGGGGTTGTGGGATGGCTGGCTACAAGCAGATGGTACCTGGTGACCAGCCTTCTCTCCCAGTGGACACCTCCCCAGGAATGGCCAGAGGTAGATGATCCCCATTGCAGTTGGAATAGGCCCTGTATGAAATAGAAGAGAACCTGGATAGATATAGTGTCCGTGAGGTGGCAGGGACTGTGGGATGGGTGTTTCTTACAGCTCTGTGAGAATCTAGGGAGAAAAAATGATCCAGAGTCCAGCAACTACAGGATGAGATGTGGGGAAAGCTAAAGATGCTTCAGGAAGAGGCAAAGACGCTGCAGGAGTGTAAGAGGTGGACAGAGTCCAGGAGCTGTGGGACAAGACCTCAAGTGGAGGAGGAGACACTTGAGAGAACCAGCCCACAACCCCTGAGGCAGCAGACTCCTTGGAGAAGAGGACCTCGATTTGGCGGCGCTCACCCACTGCTGATAAAGGACTGATGGACTTGGACTGACAATCCTGCCAAAAGGCTGGGAAAATTTGCAGGTTATGTTATGACCCTGGGGGCGGATGGTATTGTTTACAAACCCCAGGAGATGAGAATAGAAGCATGGCCAGTGAGCCTTGGTGGCCAAAAGCAGCCTGGGTGTAAAAGAACCCAAGATTGGCTGAGGTAGGAAGCCCTTGCTAAATCCTCTGCAGCCAGACAGAGGAGAGGTATCAAAAAGTCTAGAGAAGGCAAAAGCTGGTGCTAAGATTGGAAAATCCTGAGTGGCTGGTAAGCAGCCTAAGTCTGGTAAAGAAGGCCAGTGAGTCTCTTAAAAACACCTGCGGGTGATGCCCTCTTTGTTGTAGAGTGAGGGTGAGGAGCTGAGGAACCATCCTAGGGGGACGGGAAGGGAACGTGGCTTGTGGTGGAGCCCACACCTGAAAAGGGGACCCAAGAGAGGCTGCATGTGGAGCTTGTATACATGGATCCCTGACCCATGTGCATGTGCACAGGTTGGCCTGAGTGCAGGGTCTGTGTGTCACATTTGTAGCTATGAAAGCTGAGTGTTGGAGTGATGGCAGAAAGTACCTTAGGGATTGGGCGATTACCCCCTAAAGTATATTGCAATCCCAAGAGTGAGCGCATCCTGGGGGTGGGGGTGGTGTATGGCTTGTGGCTGAGACCACAGCCAGAGAAGGCCAGGAAGCCTGATGGCTCCTGGCATGTGACGGCAGATGCTGTGAGTGGTTCCCGTCTCAAAAGATTGGTGCCTTCGACAACAGACGTGATGAATCAGCTGCTAGTGCCAATAATCTTGTCTTTTGCCCATAGGTTGTTGCCCTGCCTCAGTTTATTTGTATTATGTTACATTACTATATTTTGTTGCATTGCTTTATTGTGCTATATTTATTTTTGTGGGTCATGGCTGCAATGTTCATATTTGCCCAGGGAAATGTATGTATAATTTGTACGGTGGAAAAACCTGAGGGGGTGGACTATGGAGTCAGAGAAAACTATCAGGTCTTTCCACCCTCCCGCCATTGGTATGATGGAAACCTGCAGGGCTGCATGCATGCTTAGGTGGGTATGAGCAAGTAGGTGTACCAGGGCTAATGCACAAGGTATATGAGGCTAGCGTCACGGGGACACCGTGTGGCAGTGTTGGCAGTGGCACCTGGAAGAAGCCAAAATGTTGCGGTGGAGTATGATGGATAGTATGAAGGCAGTGGAGACAAAGAGACTGCTTGAGCCGGTGATGAACCTACCTGGTCTGGGAGGGTTGCAACACATGTGTTCTTGTGAAATACTGGTGTTTCATTTTCTCATTTTGTACTGTATTTGGTTTGGGGGGTCAGGGTAATGTTGGTTTCATAGAATGTATCAATTTACTTGAAGAGTTTATGTAAGATAGGTATTTCACATTTTTAAGTTTGGTAGAATTCACTGGTGAAGCTATCTGGTCCTGGACTTTTCTTCTCAGGGAAGCTTTTCATTACTCTTTCAATTTCAGGACTTGTGATCGGTCTATTTAAGGTATTTCATACTGGGTCAATATTTAGAAACTATATACATCTAAGAATTTGTCCATTTCTTCTAGGTTATACAGTTTGTTCACAGAGACTCTTGTAACTAATTCTTGTGAACCTGTATATTTCTATAGTTACTCTTTGTAATTTTACCTCTTTAATTTCTGATTGTATTAATTTGGGTTTTCTCTTCATAAGCATACCTAATTGCTTGTCAATTTTATTTTTTCAAAAAACCAACCACTGCTATTTTGGACTTTCTTGTCTTCTATTCCATTTCCTCTCTAATTTATTTCATGCCTTCTACTGGTTTTTGAGCGCTTCATTTGTTCATTTTTCTATTTTCTTCAACTACAGAGTTAAAATGTTAACTTGGGATCTCATTTTATTTTATGTGGACCTTTATTGCTATGAACATCCCACATAACATTACTTATAAGGCAACCTGAGGATCTGTTAGCTTATCTCTCCATTTCACTCATCTCTAGTATCTTTTTATCTCGTCTTTGATTTCTTCATTGACCTAGGTGTTGTTCAAAAGCATTCTGTCTACTCTTCACATATTTAGGTTTGTTCCAGGATTCCTTTTATGGTTAATTTCTAGCTCAGAGACAGACAGAGACAGAGAGAGAGAGAGAAATAGATTGATTTATCTTTGTTCTTTTAGTCTACCTCTGTGAGAGGCGGAGGTAGAAAGTGGGTCTAAGTCTTGAATCCTTGATTTTGGTGTAAAGTTAGTCACCTCTACCTATTGTTTGTTCCACAGTAAGCTGTGTGCTATACTTAGGTTGTCTTCACTTTCCTTCATAGCTCCTCATTATTCTTTTCATCTGAGGGTCATGGCTTATGAAGCTCAGGCTTCCCAGAGGGAAGAGCAACATCTGGGTCTCCAGGCACCCACTCGGAAATAATCTTCATCTGTCTCAGAGGCAGCACTGGGTGTGCAGAGGGCACAGATGTGCCCAGTTAACATTGGCATCCACCATGGCTGCTGCTGCTCCACCCTTGCCTCACTGGCTGCTGTTTCTCAGAACTGGGAAACATCATGCCCTTGGTCTGCCTTCCTGGAGAATTTGTGAGTTCACGCTACTCAGTCTAAGATGTTGTGTTTTTTATGGAGTCTGGCATGACTCCATCTGGTTTTTCTTTGATCCATTGGACTGGGGTGAAAGGAGATGTCAGTGGCCATGCCATCCCAAGAGCTGGGTTCCCAAAGCCCCAATTGGAGTCTGCTGAACTCCCAGTGCCCCTAGTTGGGCCTGGGCCAACTGTCATGTCAGGAAAATTCCCCCTAAGTATTTTGAAATCCTGTGTTTTCCTCTGTATAGCTTGGAAAGTCGGCCCCTAACACAGACATACTCCTACTTTCACCCTCATCTTTCCCCTCAGCAGCCAAAAACCTTAGTTCTTGAACTCCCTGAGGAAGTGCTGGGGCTGTTTGGCTGCTCTGAAGTATTGGAGTTTTCTGAGTACATTTTCATGTATTTTTTTTTCTCTCTAGTTTTCAAGTGAGAGGATGATTCTAGCCTCTTTAGTCTACAATGTTTTCAGTGAAGTCCCAAAATTTCATTCTTCTGAATGTAGCTGTCCAATTTTCCCAACAATGTTTATTGAAGAGACTGACTGTATATTCTGGGCTCCATTATTTTGAATTAGTTGACCATAGATGCATGGGTTTATTGTTCCATTGATCTTTGCACCATTTTTATGCAATTGTACCTTACTGTTTTGATTACCAAAGCTTTTAATTTAAATCAAGGCACATAATGCTTCCATTTTTATTTTTTTTCCTCAAGATTGTTTGACTGTGTTTCCATAAAAATTTTAATACTGTTTTTAATTATTTCTTTCAAAATGTGGTAATTTTGTTAGGAATTGAACTGAATCTGAATAGCTTTGGATATTAAACATTTTAACATTGATTTTTCTTTTATTTAAAGATTTATTTATTTATGCATAACAAGAGCTGGGATACAGGACAGAGTCATGGGAAGTGAGAAGATTCACAAAGACATAGTGGGGAGCAGAACAGGCAGATGGACTGAAATACTGCTGAGGGGAGCAATAGGTGAGACAGGAGAGGTCTGCTGCCCCATGTGGGTCATCTCCCTGGTATGGGATCAGTTCATGCTGTAGTGGCTGTTGATGGCTTCATAGTGCTGAGACTTAACCCCTTTGTGCCACCAGAGAGGCCCACACACTTTTATATAAATGCTAATCATGTGAATTTATTTGCACCCCACAATTTCATGTCCTTATTGTCTATCACACCAATGGTAGATTTCTGACAGGTATACAAGAAGGGAGAATTTGGGAGAAGTTAAGGAAGGAGAAAGTTAAAAGCTTGAGATGTGTATTATTTAGAAATAAGAGAAAACATCCTAAATCTCCACGGATTGCTTCACTTAGAGTTCATCTTGAGCATGTATGTGGAGAGTGGGACAAGGAGAGTCTACTCAACTGATATTTAGAAATCAAATCTGAGGGATTTGATTTGGCAAGACTAAAAACTTTCTTCTTGGAATGCCACACATAAAGAAACTAGTGGAGGCTGGTACAGGATGGTTTCTAGGCACAAATCCTGTGGCAAGCTCAGTCACAGTCACATGCCCTCACTTAACTGCAAGGGAGGTTGGTAAAAATGCTCAGAAGGAATGAGAAACTGGTTTGGTGAACAGCAAAGTTTTGGAAAATATTAGATAATCAAAAGTAAATCAGAGCTTTATGAAAAGAGTAAGGGTAAAAGGTGAGAAGGGTGGATTAAAAACTCAGAGTAAGAATAAAATTTCTTAAATGAAGAAAGATAGTGTGAACAGAAGAAAATTGTTGAATGATGTACCTACATAAGAACAAAATAGTCTGCTTCTGATTTTTGTTAGAAAAGGATCCCAGTATGAAGGCAATGGAAATTCTGTATTTTTTTGTTTGTTTTAAATATTTGTTGTACTCTGCTACCAAAGAGTCAGGAAATAACAGCATTTGGTGTTCACATGAGTAATAGTAATCAACATTGTGGTAAACTGAAATTTGCTGAGTTTCCTGAGAAAAGAATGTCTATCTTTGTCTCTAGCTTTGTATTTAAATTAGCTATAAATTCGATCTCTCTGCATATTAGAACCCAAGCTGTCTTTTTTGTAACAAAAAAGGAAGGTAGGCTCTTTTTATTTATTTATTTTTTTCTTGACAACAAAGATGTTCAAAAAGACCATGTCTTGGGGATACTAGGTGGGGAGGGGAGGGGGAGGGTTGAGGGAAGATGGGAGCACGAGGGACTGAGGTGATGGTGCACTGGTGATATGGTGATGGAAAATACATGGGGATTACAATTGATGGCAAGTATATGTAAACTTTAAAAAAATATTTTATATTAATAAAAAAAAAAGCAAAGAATGTCATTTGAGGGCCATCAGTCAAACTCTCCTAGACATAATATCTAAGTCCCTTACATGGACTTAGATATTCCTGAATAAAATATTTAATGTTAAATAAAAAAATAAAACAAAAAGACCATGTCTTGCTATGGTGGTTTATGTATTTGTGTGATTAATACAATTTAATCAGTTTATCACAATGTGTAATAGTTGAAAGATATGGAGACAAGATCATAGGGAAAAAAGGAAGTATATTATAATGGATTCTAGTCTTTCTTATTCCTGTTCTTAGTTTTTAAGATAATTGTTTTTAAGATAATTTTAAAATAATTTTAAGATAATTGTTTTAAATACGTTTTTGTAATTTTACTGAAATTTGCACAGCTAATTCTTTTTATCCATTCATACATTTCTTCGTTCAACTATTCCTTGCATGTCTTCTGTGTGCCAGAGAATCTTATCCCAGTCAGTAATTCCTGAGTGGAAAAAAACTTGGTCAATAGACAAGGGTATTTTTTTCCCCATAGTTTTTGGGAAATTTAGGGAAGAGTAACTCTGCTTTGCTCTTGTTTTCAAAATCAAAAGTAAGGTTTTGATTATCTGCGTAATGTGTTAAAGTTCATTAAGAAATCCCATTTTAGTCCTTTAGATTTACTACTAATAGTAACATCTTTCCTGTTATAGGAAGCAGTCAAATTATGAGATTAAGGTATACCCACAGTGCTATTTCCAGATAAGACCATCTAAACTTATAGTAACTTATATAAGAAATTAAGATCACACTGTATATATTCTGTCACATTATTTTCTTTTTTCAATCACCTGGCACAGAGAATTATGGACAGTCTAGTAATCTCTTGAAACATCTCAACCTTATCATGTTCACCTCTATCACTGACTTAAATGATAACCATTGTTGAAAATGAAAGGCTTGTTACCTTTTTTTTTTTTCACTGAAAAACAAAAAAGAATTATAAACCCTACTCCCAGATACTCTCTAATCACAGTGGATTATTGCCTATCAACACAACAGATATTTTTATTATAGCTTTGTAGCTTAGATCACACTCCTTCCTCTGCTCCTATAACCTTTCCTATCTTTTCTACCTATGAACCTCAGCCCTTCAAAACTAATATGTAATAGATATGACAAGTGATGTTTCTTGTACACCTCCTCCTTGTAGAACCACCAAAGTTTCTATTACAGCTGGACTGGGTGTAGTCATTGTATTTATATTTTAGTATCCAGGAAACCAAGATGGCCAAATGAAACAGAGGTGAATTCCTGATTAAACCTAAATCAATTAGCACTTTTGTCCAGGAATTTGGAACACAGTATCTGAAAGACTGAGCAGTCACAAGGTCATTTATAATAGAGAATGTATGTCACATGCAAACCATAGACATGTGCAAATTACAATAGTACAGAAACATTAGCAAATTAATTAAACCCATGTATAAAAATGGTTTCTATACTGATTTTCATGACCTGTAGCATTCAAACCCATATCTCCTTTTTATCTTTCTCTAGTTTAAATGGTTCCTTTTCCTTGAAATAAAGGGCTTGGAAATATGGTTCAAATACCACAAATTTTCTGAGCACCTTCAGGCAGATTTAGTTACGTTTAAATCTGTTAGGCATTATTCTATACAATAGCTCTCTTATCCATAAACAAATATCTAAAATTATGAACTAGATAGAATGCAAAGTATTACTGTAATGCATGCATTATTCTCATACCTGCACTGGTAACATTAACATTTTCTTCATATTATCAATAAAGGTATATCCTTTGCCCAACATTCTTGCTATTCAAACCTGAGGGAGCCATGATTTGCCCTATCTTATTCTAGAGATTGTGTTTCTAAACACCATATTAAACCAACCCCTCACCTCCACCAAACTGACAGTTGATGAGTTTGTTGATGTTAAAGAGCAAATTGTGCAACTCTTTTTAAATGCCAGCATAGTGCCTGTTGAATTAAATGAGTGCCCAGATTTTAATGTGATTATTGATTTGACTATTTCTAAGCAGTTGCCATGAGAACATTTATAGGTTCACATAGGTATACATATTTATACAACAAACAAAAAAAGATGTCCAATTATTTTTACTATTTTCTGCTATTTTTTGTAAATAATAGATATATTTTGGCATTGTACTTATTACTATTTTAAAATATAAGAAAATCTTAATTCAGAACTCATGGGATACATTTTATAAGCCTGAAGGGAACAGAGTTCATTTTTCTTCAAAACTGTAAAAGAAAGTTGGTAACATGATAAAATTAGATAATATAAGCAGTTTAAAAATTAAGGAAAATTGAATGATTTCACCTGAAATCTATGTAAGTGTCAATGAATACTAACTTGATTATCAACAACAAATACTGAAATTGACAAAATCTGTAATTGTGTAATTATCTTACTGATTTCATGATTGAATCAGTGCTATTTATTGACTATGGACAAAATCCAAAAAGTGTTTTTGATGTGTTAAAATATGAATAATTATATTTAGTCTGCATATGTTTTTTCCTTTAATTAACATTTCTCCAGCCTCATTCCTATCGATAGACTTCAGGTTAAGTAAATTAGAAGTATTAACAAGAAAATGGAAGGGAGAAAGATTGTGATTTTCTTTAATAATTATTTTTAAAATCAAAGGATCTAGAACAAGTATTCCTTCAGCTGTATGCCAGAGATTACTGTTTACTATGAAATTGTTGGGATAAGCCTGTATTTCCCTCTTCCTCCTTTTGATATAATTTAGCAAGAGTTTAATCATCAGTGATAAGTAGGTATCTTGACATTTAGCCCATACCACCTCTTGTAAGTAACTACATAAAGCATTTTTTACTTTGGCTTTTACTTCAAAATTCAGTCTTAGGCCTCCCTGGTGGCGCAGTGGGTTGAGCAATGCACTATGGAACAGACCGCAGCCACTGCAGCATGAGTTCCATCCCTGCTGCCGGCCAGGGAGGGGACCCACAAGGCGCAGCAGATCTCTCCTGCCTCGCCCGCTGCTCCCCTCAGCAGTGTGTTTCAGTCAGTCTGCCTGTTCTACTCCCCATTCTGTCTCTGATGGATCCTCTCACCACCCCCACCTCTGGCCTGTATCCCCGCTATTGTATGTATAAATAAATAAATCTTTAAAAAAATATTCAGTCTTTATCTTGTTGTACAAATATGATAATATGAAAAAAAAAAAGAAAAACAAACCAAAAAATCCAAACTCATGGCACAGGGTTTGTTATCTCAAAAGTGCAAAAAAATTTAATCGTCTCAATAATGACTTTAAATTATGACTCATGGCAATACGCTACACTTAGTGCAACCATTAAAAGAATGAGGCAGCTCTCTGTCAAGTATAAAATGATCTGCAAGAGACAGGAAAGTATAGAGAATACACTACCATCTGAAAAAGTACCTTGTGAATGCATTCCCAACTGCATGTATTTTTCATTCAAATCATTTAATTATATAAAAGAAAAATAATACTTGCATTTTAAGCAGCCACCAAGTTGTCATTCCTTAAATGACCCTTTCAATTTGTTTTATATTTGACTTCGAGCTTCCATCACTAGCTAACAAATCTAGTTTTTTGATATTCTTTTTTCACCTTTATAAATATGAAGGATTTCTTCTTGATGGAAACTTCCTAATGTCTCATTTGAATTAGGAAAAGATGTTCCTCCTTAAGTTTCTCCTTTTCCTATCACATTCTACAATGGGAAACAAGAAAGACTAGAAAGAGGATTGATGTTTTAAGATATATAGAAAGTCTCTGGTCCAAGTTAGTTCTGATAGAATAGAAGGGGTCCCATAACCAAGGTCCTGTAAACATTTGCTCCTTCCCCCCTTCCTCTCCTCCCCTCCATAAACAGAGGCCCTTCTACTTTTTCAAGGGTCCTGTCTTCCTCTATTGTGCATTTTTGGAGATGGCAAGTCTTAGAATTGGCTTTACTGGCACTTTAAGAAATGAACACTTGTAGAAAAAGAAAGTTTCTCTAGAGTGAGGAAGCTGAAGCTTCCAGACAAAAGGAATGTAACAACAGATATCCTGCCAGTTCCATGCTCTGTGAAGAGCTAACCAATCCTGGTGTCCCTTTGACTGAGGCCCTTGAAATTCAACCACTTCCAGGAATACAAACACAACATTCTAGGCCATCTGTGTTATTTAAGGAAACATTTTGGACAATTGATCAGACACTGTCCTCTGAATGTTTTAAAACTCAATGTTTTATGTTTTTGATGTAGACTTTTTGAGTATTACAGAATAAGTATAAATTGGGATGGTTGCTCCACCATCCCAGTATAAAGTTGCCAATATAAAATTTGACTAGCAAAAATGCAAAGCCAATTAATATTTCATTTTTAATGGGTTTTCTTCCAAAGAATGTATTCCTAGCCTCATTCCAATCAACAGATTCAAGTGTAGCAAAAATTGAAAGAATCAACTCACATAGCCAGTGAGGGGGAAAACAAAAGTAATGAGGTAGATTTGTGATTTTTATTATTTTAAAATCAAATCACCTAAAATAAGTTTTCCTGGCATGAAGTAGCATCTAAGAAGTTTTAAATTTATTTCATATAAAATCTGTATGTAATTTTCAACTGTGTTTATACCTGTATTCATATACCTGGAATTTTTGTGGGTCATTTCCTTTATTACCCAATAGTTAATAATCATTTGGGTAGGTATTATTTTATTGGAAACTAGTAATGTATGATTCTATCACTATTACTAACATTTCAGTTTGTCAATGAATAACACAAATTTTTCTTTTAAGTTCTAAAATTTTATCAATATTTTCTTCCATTTAGAAAATATCTTTTTCTCATTATCTTTACGTTCAATATCTCTCCCTGTATGACATACATATACCCTTCTAAGATCACAATGCCAAAATTTATCTATACTTGTAGCATTTCATGGTATTAAATGTTAAATTTTATTTAAAGGACTATCACAGTCTAGAGAGAAATACAGTCTAAGTACTAAGGTAGCTCATTTCATTTCAGAAAATGAGTTACTGTTTCCATGATAAATTTTAAATAACTATCACTTGTTATTCCAAAAGTTGACTCCTAGATTCTAGAATTAAAAGGGGAATGGATTGTGCATCTAGAAAGTATAACCTGAAATTATTTATTTTGATTCAATATAGAATATTTATCAGAGTAAAGATAACAATGTGTACAAACATTTACAATAATAAGAGGAACAATAGACAATGTAGCACCTTTAGAAAAATAATTAAAAGTTTTGATGCATTTACAGGTAAGTGCCACACTGAGAATTTACAACACAGTAATTTACTGCAATCAATGTTAGGGGAGTTCCATAAAGAAACAACGTTCTTACACTCCAGGTTTTCAGAAGGTATTATTGGAATGCTTAAATGTAACCACAGAATTTGTACATCCTTAAAGATTGAGCTGACAAAGTCACAATAGGTTTTCATAGCATGTATAAAAGGAGTCCACTGCATTCAGACAGCTGGTTTAGTGTCTCTGGCAGGTGTGAAGCCTAGAAGAATTACTGGCTTGATGGTGTTCTTTCTGTATCCGGCAAGAGAGACCTTCTCCACAGTAACAACGCTGGAATATCTCCAGCCCATGGGAACCTTTTCGTCTGTGTTTGGTGCACACTTGACCTTCTTTGAGAACAGGTTTACAGATCTTGGACCAGAAGTGTCTAGCACAACACAATCCTGTGGCACAGTCTGATGATCGGAGACAGACAGAACCTTCTTGTCCTAGGAAGGAGACAGTAGGAAAAGTACATGGTCACTGCTAAGCATGTATTATCTTGTTAGACAGGAGACATTTCTGATTTGCTAACAAAGAATGAATCCCAAAGATCTTTACCTACCTTTGGTATGATATATTTTTGAAGACAGTGTAGTTCTTCTGGAGTACCCATCCAAGGTGCTGTGATCATTACCAAAGCTTTCAATAATGGTTTCCTCAATTTCCCCTCGATGGAAATGATTGTGATCGGAAGGCATACATATTCCTAAAGATGGAAGAAATAGTCATTAGCTCCCATGCTGTAACGTGCTACTCCTACTAACTGTGGCAATGGGAGGAGGTCAGCTATGCCTACACCAACTTGAGATACGTCACTGCAGTGACATTATTTTGAACAAAAGTAAAGCTTCCTCCTTAGTGTTTATGCAAAACCGCAGATGGACAGAAGTATCCATGAGGATACTCTTGTAATCATATGCAACATTCTCATTGCAGTCATTTAAATTATTTTTCCTGCCAGCGGTGGTAATGGTAGTGAGATGTCTGCCCCTTTAAATATCGGTCTTGGACTAAGAGAAATCAGTCACTGTTTTTTAAATTAACTTCTTTGCCCTTGGTGCTATATATGTACTACAAAACTAAGTTAAGCAAATGTAAGATCATCTGCCTGGAAGATTACCATCTCACCCACCAGTATACAGAAATTACTGTATAATTTCTATATTACAGAGATTTAGCTAGTTCATTCAGGAGTATTGCTGGGTCCTAAGGAGGGTCGCCACCCTTAAGTTATTTCTGGAGACTTCGTTGGCTGTCTGAGACTACCTCTTTGAGACATTAAATTTTAGTGGATCTGTGGTTGGGTGGAGGAGTACTTATTTTAAGATAGCAGGAGGGGGTGGCAAGGGGATGTTGGAAAAGTCAGAAGGTAAAGCTGTCAAGATCTCCCTTAAAATGGCCAGCACAGATCGGCTTTCTGTTTTCCAGCTGGCAAAGTTTCCACAGATTCATGACGGACAGGAGAGTCTGACAGAGGTGTGAGAGTGACCCCCAAAGCAAATGGAAAGGGCAACTAAATACCAACACAGGTTTGCTTGGTCTTTTATATAAGCCAACTTCCCTTTCCATCTTTTTTTCTCATTTGAAGTTAAGATTCTCCTCAAATGTTTATGGAAAGTTCCAATCTGAGATAAGCTGCCTGCTAAGTCATTTGAGTGATAGAGAAGATAAAGAGCTCCAAGACTCCCGCACTTGTCTCTTCTGAGATTTAACACTAGCCAAAATAAATAAATAAATAAAGTTTCAAGGAAACCTTGCTAGCTCAACACCACTTGCGAGTGGCACCGCGGCGTGGAAGAGCATAGAGCCATTTTCCCCTCGCATTTGTTGGTGCCTAAAGACTGCGCAGTTCGGGTCCGAAAGGGATCCTCCCGACTCACCATTTTTGCAGTAATTCCCTGGGCAGCACATAGCATGACGCATGCAGCGTTTTCTGCGCTTCCTGCAGGAAAGGCATATCTGCGCGCCGGCAGCCCCTGCGCGGGTGGGACTTGCACAGTACTCGTCTGTGCCGCACTCTTCGTCCTCGGCACACGGGTACGGCTGCAGGAAGACCGCCAGGAGAGAGTAAGGCACTTAGGCATCCAGTATCCACAATCCTCTCAGTCCCTCAGCCCACCTCTCCAAAAGTTGTGGTCCACAGCTCCCCAGAGGAGAGTTCCCAAATGTGCCCTGAACAGCACACACACTCTAGCCTCCTCCCCAAAGGATCATAGCGTCCCAGGATCCCTGAGACCCTTCTCACCTGGTAGTTGTCAATGGTTTGGTACTTGTTACCACCCTCGTATAGAATTCCGGGAGCAGCGCTGACTGCGGAGCCTGGGTGCCCAGCAGCGCCGCCCAGCGGTGGGGGCAGGTTCTTAATGGCGTTGGAATTGACGAGAACCGAGTTCAAGGTGGCGCTCACTCCCAGCAGAGGGTGACCGCAAAGAGCCGCCGCCGCCAGCAGGGCGACCAAGACCCGGGCAGCTCCCACGGCGCCCAGAGCCGTCATCTCAGAAGGACTCGAGAAAAGAAAAAGAAAGGAGGTGTCACTTTGCAAGCCTGATCCCCACGAAACCGTGCAGGCGCGGCTCGGAGTCAGGATTCCCAGAGCCTCCTGCCGTCCCAGAGTTCTGACTTAAGCGCGCAGAGAGCTCTGCGCCGCCACCGCCACCGCTCCAGCCTTTATACTGCGGGCTCTGAACATTCCGGCCCCTCCGGGGGAGACAACAAAGTCAGGATGGGATTTCAAAGCGTTGGGAGGGGTTGGGAGAGGGGTGTGTTTGTGTACTTGGAGGGGGCCTTTGACACTCATCACTCCGCCCCTCCCTAGCGCAGTCCCCTGGCCCCCGTTCACCTTCCAGGTGACTGTAATCAGTGCGCATTAGAGCAGATGACTTTAATTCAGGAAAAGGGCAACTTCGGAAACTCGGGTGTCCTTGCCTTGCATAGCGGTTGAATTATCCGAATCTGAAACACTGCTGAATCGAATCGTGATACTCAAAAACATTTCGCCTCTTTCCCTTAATGTCAGTATTCATTTACTATGCACGGCGACGTTTCCCTATGGAAAACAACCTAGTCAGCAATTCAGTGTCTATCGAAACATTAGTGAGAAGGCCAGGTGACCAGTGTAAGTTTGCAAGTTGCTGATTAACCCCTTAAGGTCGCGGTTTGCAGAATTGGGGTGAAGTCCTTGGTTTTAAGTTCATTCAATTACAACCCCCCTCCACCGCCACCACGAGGGGAAAAAATGTGCAAAGAGAAGGAGATTTGCACATCAAACGAGAGTAAAAAGGAAGAACTAATTCTCTTTTGATGGGAAGTTTAGAGAGGGAGGCGAGAGACTGGCATTTGGAAATTAGATCAGGGTTGTAGGGAAGAGGGAAATGACCATCGGATAATCAAACCATTTAATATTCTTTGAATCTGAGTAATCGTGGCAGTAGATGAACTTGGTTAGGCAGACGCGCGAGATCAAAGTGTCTGATGGAAAGAGAAAAGGGTCCACCCGTCTTCTCAGTCGTCCTTCCCAAGTTTCCTCTTAGCGATGGGTTAACGACGGGAGATAACAAACTCCTAAGGCTTAGCGCCTGATTTTCTCTTTAGTATTTCATATCGCAATGCTTGAGGAAGTAATTAACACATTTGTGATGGTCTGAACATCTTCTAAACAATTCTTTAATGGTGCCCCATTAATTACACCACAGTCCTCTCAAGTTCTATCCTCTTTGATAACTCCTTGAAATTCTCTCATGGACTAAGTCCCACATATTTCTTTGGGTTTTTTATGAGCATGTACAGTAACCTCGATTACTACATGCTAGAAATTTCTGGAGTAAATTGATGTTTGGAAACAAAGGGGAAATTGTTTATATTAGCTTTTTTTTTTTTAAAATGAGCCTAGTGAACAAATATATCACTACATACACATTTTATTGAAATTTAACATTGTGCCATCTCTGTTGCCTGATATGGCCCTATGCAAGATGACTTGAAGATTATATAGATGGAGAGATATTATAGGGTAAAATGTTAAAGGAATGGGATTTTTGGTGCCATAATAGCACTTGCAGAATTTTGATAACAGTGTCAATCATCAAGATATTGAGAAACTTCAATGTAGTAGAAATTCTAAAGCCTCAACTGCTTATAATGTTGAGAAATGTAGAGAAAATGTAGAGGAAAAAAATCCCCTTACCATGGGAAGGGTTACAATATTTCTTCTTAATCCCATTATCCTATTTAAATATTTCCAGAAATATGCTTTTGCCACTCTTAAAGCCAACCTCTTTTCCTCTTTTTCAGAGATGGCACATGACTAATAGATTTAACAAATGTCCATTAAGAGTTTGGATTCAGAAATGAAACAATTGCGCAAGATTAAAGAAAAAATGTGGCACAACTTAATAAATGAGGAAAACTAACAAAACACCAAGTTGTATAAATTCAATTTCAATCCTTGAATAAGTATGCTTATTATGATTTAATATTCATTAAGTTTGAACAGAATCTGCTGGGTTTCAAGGACAGATTGAATTCTATTCCTTTTCTACATTCAGGTTTTTGAAGTTGTCATGGTATAAAAACTAGTAAAACCCAGGTTAAAGTCTGAGTTCCTATTGTGTGCAAAACACTATACTTAATGCTGGGTGATAAGAGATGCTTACTCATCTTTACTCAAATTTAGTTGGGGGGGTGGGGAAACAAGTGGGCAAAAAGTATAGAGAGAGAAACTACATAGCAGAGAGAGCCATGTATACAGTAAGCCAACTCTTTGTTCCATGTGGGAAAACTGTTTCAATGGAGTCTTCATTTGAAAATCCTTTTCAGGATTGAGTTTGCTCACTGGCAACAAAAAAGCAGGATAGATAAGGAGTAAAAGTGAAGTTCATTGTTCCATCAACAGCCAATTCATATTCAGTGAGTAGCTATTATATGCAAAATACCAACTTTGTTCTTTGGGATATAAATCCCCACCCTCCTCCAACCCCCAGTATTAAAAGCAAGTTCCATGCATTCAAAAAACTCAGTCTAGACCAGCTGGGCAGAATAATCATCTTACATTGGATGGGGGTAAATTATTTTTCAGAAGTTTTTATTTTATGGGGAAGATTGAGAAGTATCCAGAAATTTTGATCAATAAAAATCAAGGAAGAGAAGTTTCTCGTGTCTCCTGAATCTCTTCTACAGCCAGGGGATGGGAAGTAGGGAAGGTATACTTAGTTAATCAGAATTACTTAGTTCTCTAAGGAAACCTGTTTCTTTTTTAAGTTCTGTAAGGAATTCAATTCTGTAGGGAAGCTTGACTTCCTATTATCTGTTTTAAATATGGTGTTAATAAGTTTGGTATTTGGTACTAGATTTTAAATGTTTTTAAAATGTGTTTACCGGTGTCTAATTGCACCTTATAACTCAGGAACAATTTGACAATGTGTGTTTTCCTCCTGTATTTTAAGTGTTATATACCAGACATAGAAAGAATTAATAAACCTCTTCATTCAGAGGGAGACAGACAAACACACCCCTCAAAATAGTATGCCATTTGCAAACAATTTTTCCATTCTTGTTATTTGAAGTTCTTATGTGACTGCTGCATTTTTATTTCACTTCCTACATTTTCTTTCCTTCCTCCCACTCTCCATTCTTTCCTCCCTCCTTTTTCCCTTCTTTTTCTTTGTTAAATCAAAGGAAGCAGTTCTGTTGTCATTTAATTTTACTTCACTAGGAAAACATTGAATAAATGTCATTCTTTATGGGGAGTGTTGCCAACATTTTTGTTGGTACTGAACTTGAATTTATAGCAGGAATTCCTCATTCCTAAACTTATGACTTTCTCATTGGCCTTTGAAAGATTTCAATCATAATGCTTTTCAAGATGTTAAAAGGGCTTTTAGACCAAGCCCAACAGGACTAGCTGACCAGTGCATTAGGTAAAGTATGCTTCATGGTAGCCAGATTAAAAGGAACAGGACATTAATAAATGATCGGAGCATAGGGTCCCAAACCCAGAAATTCTGGTTAAAAGCTAGAGGACTTTCTTCATGTCCTTACACTGAGAAAGGTCTGTGCTGTATTGTTACAAGGGTTGAAAAACAGCCCCATTATCATCCCCCTAAAGGAACTGACATTTCTATCCATGACCATAGTTCAATGATAGCAAAAAGCAAGATGTAATAGTCTCTTAAAAATCTCTAGATTTGGAGAAAAATCCTTCTTCTCTATGTTACTGGGTTCCACTGTGACCTCCTTTATAATGCAGACACTTCCAAAGGGTATGACCAAGAAGGGTATCCTGGCACGGAAGCAGGAATATGGGACACATCTGTGCACAGGAACTTCTGTGACAGTGCCAATTGGATGGGGCCTTGGTGAAGCCAATTAAGTGTCAGTGTTGATGTTGGTCTTTTATTTATAAAATGGGACATAGGGAAGGTGGAGACAATCCTTTTGACCACAAGTCTCTTTTTAGGAAATGCCAGGGCAAGACTTTCTATATTCAGATTAAATAAGTATACACTGCAAGAGCTGTGTTCTTTCAGACAACCTAAAGATAATGCTCATCATCATTAATAATATATCTTGATTTTTGAGGAAAATAAGCATGCATTTTTAAAGAAATTCTCTGAAAATATGATGCCTTATGTGAACTGGGTGATTATATAGGTAATATATAATATGTATGCACACATGTATTTAAGTAAATATGTATACATACGTATATATAATTTCTCATAAAACTTATGTTTTTGGAAAAAAATCAGTAAATATAGAAAAGTCCAACACAAAAATAAATGGCATGTATAATCCCAGCAATCAAAAGAAACCACTCTTAACTTCTAGTTTCTATACACACAGAGGGAAGATTTTTTTTTTCCTTTCCAGATAGTAATATTTTAGTCCTGTTATTTTTATCCTCCAATTATCACTAAATCTCAAAACTGGATGCTAATAGCGAACTTAAGTGACAAATAGAAAGGAGGGACTTGAAAACACTTTAGTGTCTTGTGACCCTATCTTAGAATTGTCAGAGAATGACTATTGTCAAAGATGTCTGGTAAAAACGGAGTAACTTTGGCAGGGAAGAGGGATGCATAACAGTACCAGGATCCTTCATGATCCTTAAGTCACACAAAAAAGATAACTTTTAGGTAAATCCAGTTGCAGAGAAGGATGGGAGGAGGGAGTGGCAAATTCCCAGCAGGCAAGCCCTCGGTGCCCTGTGCTTAACCGAGCCACCAATCCCTATTGTTCATGTTCTCTAGGGAAGCTACTTGTAGTGGCTGCACTTTGGTGTCACAACCGTCGCCAGCATACAGTAGTGTAAAATGAAGCTTGTTTAAAGACTCTCTTTGATGAATGAAGATCAAACGGCCTGGGGACCCCCAGCCTTAATCAGACTTGAGCCAGGATGGCATTTTCACAAATAGTCCGTTTGCTCGGCTTTGAGCAGACTTTGTGCTGAGCACATTCATCCGGCCACTGGGCTGGTAATCCGACTGAAGCCCCTTGCCTGGTCACAAATGCATTCACACTGCAATGGCTGCTGTTGGCTTGCTGTGTCAGTTCATGGGCAAATAAATATAGGGCCCTTCTGACTTAATTAAAAGGAGGTGAGAGGAAAGGCGACCGAGGGGAAGATTAAAGCTCCAAGAGACACCAGGCTCCGCTGTGTCTCCATGTCTGGAGGCCAGCAGTGGAAACCTGCTCTTCTGCTGCTCCCTGGTGGAATTCCGTAGAAGTTCTAGGTAGGGAAGATTTACAGTTTTATTTGCCTGGCAATCTCTTGAAAGGGTAAAACTTTCCAGGTCCAGTCCCTTAAATGTTGTATACTTTCTGCACCATTTTGTGCTTCAAATTCTGTGAGGTTAAATATTCTTTTATCCTTCGTAACATTCCACACAGTGTTTTGTTCATAAAATAATTAAATCCTCACAAGTTAGTATTAAAATGACAACTGAGACTTGAGATGTTCTCAAATCTCAATAAAAAACTTTTATGTTTATTGATGTGGAAAGCTTCTGTACTGCATTCCCAGAAAAAAATTTCAACATCTCCAGATTGTTATATATATCATATAATGCGGAACGTTTAGGTCAAACAAATCTTGGAAATATATATAATTCTACCGGGATAATAACAATATAATAATATTACTTTCTCATCCATTTGACAAAATATTAAATCATTTCAGACTTCCATGATCGAAAGAAAACACAAAAGCTATGAGCTTGTGAAAAATATAATACACTATTTAATATTTTTTTAATACCAACATGATATACAAGTAGAAAAAGGACAGTGAAAAAAAAATGGTATATGGAGGAAATTGCAGCACCTAGAATAATATACGTGACTGTTAAGGCTATTATTGGTAACCATATGCTTATTCTTTAATAGTTAATAATTCCAAACTATACGTTTTTTCTTATACCTTTTTATTTAAAAAAATTGAAAAAATATTCCTCTATTAGCATTTCTATTAAAGAAGAAAGGGATTCTAGAAGTCAAAAAATACTACTTCAAAATATTCAATATATATTTTGATTATTAGATGCTAAATATAAAATAGCATACTATTAGTTTAGAATTATAATCTAAAATATATTTATAAAAATTAATTAATCAATTTATTTATTTATTTATTTAAGATTTATTTATTTATGCATATAAGAGCTGGGACACAGGCCAGAGTCCAGGGAGGTGAGAGGATCCACCAGAGACAGAGTGGGGAGCAGAACAGGCAGACTGACTGAAACACACTGCTGAGGGGAGCAACGGGCGAGGCAGGAGAGGTCTGCTGCACCATGTGGGTCCCCTCCCTGGCCAGCAGCAGGGATCGAACTCGTGCTGCAGTGGCTGCGGTCTGCTTCATAGTGCGTTGCTTAATCCACTGTGCCACCAGGGAGGTCCCAAAAATATATTTATAAAAATTTAAATAAGAAGCAAATCAACTTCAAACTTCTCAAGATGTTAATATTTTTATTAGAAACTGTCCATGTTTTTTTATTATGTTCTCCAACAGAATCTTTCTCTTCTCACAGTATTCCTTCTGATTCTTTCTAGTGTGCAAAATAGTCTGTAATCTCTAAATTCAGCAAACAGGTAAGTCAGGAGAGGTCCGGCTACGCCATGTGGGTCCCCTCCCTGGCTGGCGGCAGGGGTCAAACTCATGCTGCGGTGGCTGCTGTTTGCTTCATAGTGCATTGCTTAACCCACTGCGCCACCAGGGAGGGCCAATTAATTGCAAATTTTTAAGAAATGGGAGTTCATAAATTTCTTTCCTATTTAAATGCAAGTCAATTAAAGGTATATTTTTCTTTAAAAAGACTTGAGAACTGTGCAGGTCTTTGATTCTTCAACTGTTGTTTACAGAAAAATAACCAGAGATTCATGTTAAAAATGCAGATTCCCAGACAGTCCTCTTAGTCCTTTGGATTGCATTTGTGGTGAATATGGTGACCTTTTCATTAACATTGTAAATAAATAATAAGACTATACTTTGTGAAAGTATAAGTCTGTCCTCTGAAAAACAGCAATTTACATCCACCAGGTCTGTCACTTTCTAAACTCCAAACTCTTTACTGTCTGCCCCAAGTTAAAAGATAATTCCAAATTCACTGTTTCCCAAACTTTGGAAAATTAGGTTAATGTGTTCCACTGTCCCTAAATACACACACTCACACACATGTGCATATGCATGTACAATTCTCCCCCGAATCTGTTACAGGGCCCAGAAATATTTATATTTTAATATCCAAGCTGATTCTGGTGCAATCAGGTTTGAGATCATTGCCTTGCTCAGCATTGCTCAGACTTCTAGAGCAAAGCAACCAACAATCACCTGGAATATTTGTCAAACTAGAAGCTTAGAACTAGGGTTGCACTGGGAAACATTTAACTAAGTACTGGTGTTAGATAAATCCTTGGTGCTCCTCTCACCTCTTTCTGAATTGAACTGTCCTTCATGAGTTTTGAGTTGAAATCAATTTTTTTTGTGTGTGTGGCACAGGTTACCATCCCTGCCTTCACGTTTAGTTGTTTTCTTTTAAAAGAATTTCTTGTGAAAAAGAAAAAATAATTTCTTGCAGTTTCTTGTCTACCAGGGATGTTTTGTGTATGCTACTGGGTACATACTTACTTACCTTTAAAATACCTGGTCATTTCCTTCCTTTAAATTTGGTCCATCACCTGAAAACAACCTAAAAGCCCAAAAACAGATGAGTGGATCGTGAAGCTATGGTACATATACACGATGGAATACTATTCAGCAATCAAAAAAGAAAAACTAGACACATTCATAGGAACATGAATGGAACTGGAAGGGATTATGCTCAGTGAAGTAAGTCAGAAGGCAAAAGAAAAATACCAGATGGTTCCTCCCGTAGGAGGAATATATGGGAACCAAATAAGTATCAAGGAAAGGAATAAGAACAATAATAATAATAACAATAATAACAATAAGACACAAAAACCAAAAATGAAAAGACAAGGACAAATTGGGGACACTTGGTGGGGAGGGAAGAGGGGGAGGGTTGAGGGCAGACGGGAACACGGGGGACTGAGGTGATGGTGCACTGGTGATATGGTGATGGGGAATACACAGGGATTATAATTGATGTTAAATATATATAAATAAAAAAAGTTAATATTAAAAAATAAATAAATAAATAAATTTAGTCCATCAAATTAATGATTCCTTGTGTAACTTTGGAATATATTCTTGTATAGTTTTTCAGATGAATAAAATAAAATTTAAAAATGTTAAGTAACTAACTTAGAGTCACATTGTTTTCAGCCGTAGATAGGGGGCCCTACTTAAAACTCCTAATCTCTAAGTTACTAGCCAAGTTCTTCCCTAATGATGTATTAGCTCTCAAAAGGAAATCAAGTTATATTTGAAAAGCCTTTGCAGTGTGCATTTTTGACCTCTGAGGAATCAAGTTTTGTAATACAAATAAATTCTTACATCGTCTTTGGGTAAACCTAATCCTTTTACCTATTAGCTTTATTTGAAATGAAACATGCCCAAATTTGTTCTGTACTATCTGTGACTCCAAGGATTCCTTTTATAAATCCAGTAATGTTACTATATTTCTAGTTTCCCGGTTTCGTCAAGATAACACAAACCTCATCATGACTGCCCTACAAAAAACAAAAAACTTAGATTTTCACAGACATAATCCGTGGTGTATTTCTTCTCAGTCATTTTAACAAATGTTTTCTTTATCTCAATATCCTGACTTTGTTGTTTTTTCCATAAGTCTATTTTAGAATGAGGTTTCCCTATTATGCATTAAGAAGTATTAAAAATCTGTAATGATCTTGTCTGTAATGTTCTCCTTGGCTTCCCATTTCTGTCAGTCTATGGCAGGGGTCATGAGCTTGAGGATGGTCACGATAGAGAAGGCTGGGTACGATTGTGATGAAGGGAATGGATGACCAAATTCACCAACCACTTTATATGGACTGTCTCAGGCAGTTGAAGTACGTAATGTCTAAAAGTCTGACCACCATTTTTTAAATTTACTTTTTAAAATTATTTTAATTAATTGAGGTAACACTGATTTATAATGCTCTCTCTATGGTTTTGTTTTGTCGGCACCTTTACATTGTTTCTTTTCCACATACGAGTGGAACCATGCAGTATTTGTCTTCCTCTTTATGACTTATTTCACTAAGTACAATCAACTTCATTCCATTCATGTTGTCACAAGTACTGTGTAGTATTGTATGGTATATATAAATTACATTTAACCCACTCATCTTTTTTTGGGCTTAGGTTATTATAGACAGAGCTGCACAAACATAGGAGAGAATATATCCCTTCTAACTAGTATTTTTGCATTCTTGGAATTGCTGGGTCCTGTTTTCATTTTGTTGTTCTTTGGAAGATCTATCTATCTATCTATCTATCTATCTATCTATCTATCTATCTATCTATCTATCATCTGTCTGTCTGTCTGTCTGTCTGTCTGTCTGTCTGTCTGTCTGTCTATCTATCTATCTGTAGACGTATTGAGATATAGGACAGAAGTGCGGGGCAGAGGATGGGGATGGTGACGATAATATTCTCCAAAGACAGAGTGAGGAGCAAAACAGGCTCCTGAACAAAACAGGCTACTGAATACACTGTTGAGGGGAGCAGTGGGCAAGATAGGAGAGGTCTGTTTTGCCATATATGGGTTAGCACTGGGACTCAACACATAAGCCAACAGGTAGGCCCCTGGATCCTTTTTCTATAGGAGTTGGACTAGTCTGTTGTCTTACAGTATGTGGGTGTTCTTTTTCCTTTACAAACTTGCTACCACTTGCTGTTTCCAGTCTTTTTGATATTAGTCATTCTCATGAGTGTGAGAATAATTTGTAAATTTGACTTCTGTTTCTCTGATCATT
Source organism: Galemys pyrenaicus (assembly GCA_019455555.1). Lineage (NCBI taxonomy): Eukaryota > Metazoa > Chordata > Mammalia > Eulipotyphla > Talpidae > Galemys > Galemys pyrenaicus. The sequence continues at coordinate 8,582,208 of JAGFMF010011418.1, forward strand.
AGTGATGATATGCTTTTTTTGGTCTTCTTTGGAGAATTATCTATTTCTTTTGCACATTTTTTGCTTCAGGTAATTTTGTTATTATTGAGTTGTATAAATTCTTTCTAGATCTTAGATGTTAGCCCTTTGTCAGATCTATATTGTAGAAATATAGTCTCCCATTCAATAAGGTGCTTTTATATTTTAATTATAATTTCTTCACTATGCAGAGTTTTTTAGTCTAACGTGGCCCTATTTGCTTATTTTTGCTTTTCTTTCCTTTACTGTAGGAGTCAAGTCCCCAGTGATATCTATGAAGCCAATGTCATGGACTGTTTATGTTCTATTGTATATATTTTATGATTTCAGGTCTTAAATACAAGCCTTTAATCCATTTTGAGTTTACTTTTATATGTGGTATGAGAGCAGACAATTTATAATATTATTCTTCTTATCCAAAGCAATATAGATGCAGTATATTGACATCACAGTTTTTTTTTTTTGAAGATTTTATTTATTTATGCATATAAGAGCTGGGACACAGGCCAGAGTCCAGGGAGGTGAGAGGATTCACCAGAGACAGAGTGGGAAACAGAACAGGCAGATGGACTGAAATACACTGCTGAGGGGAACAGCAGGCAAGGCAGGAGAGGTCTGCTGTGCCATGTAGGTTCCCTCCCTGGCCTGCGGCAGGAAACAAACTTTTGCTGCCAGGGGCTGCAGTTTGCTTCATAGTGAGTTGCTTAACCCACTGTGCCAGCAGTTTTTCAATGGCATTTTTTTAAAGAAATAGAGCAAATATAACTAAAAAAATATATGGAACCACAAAAGACTATGGATATCTAAAGTAATCTCTATGAAAAAGAGAAAGAACAGACTATACTGTGCTACTTCAAACTACACTACAAGTCTATAGTAATCCAAAAGTAAGCAGGAAATAGGATAGGTCAGTTGGGTCAATGGGATCAACTATATGGTGAAGGATAGAATTAGATTTTTAGGAGTGAACACAATGTAGTATATGCAGATGTTGATTTGTGGTGATGGCCAATCAAACTTATGTAATTATGTAAACCAATGTTACTTAAATTAACAAATATTAGTTGTCAACCTAATATACTACATCTTTTTAATCCACTAATCAGTTTTGGGTCATTAGATTGTTTTCATATGCTGACCATTGTAAATAGTGCTGCAATAAACACTTGAATGCAGGTTTCCTTTCATATGGGAGATCTATTTTTAGTCTTTTGAGGGAACTCCAGTCTGATTTCTAAAGGGCTTGACCCATTTACATTCCCATAAACAGTGTAAAAGTGTTTCTTTTTCTCCACACCCTCACTAGTACTTATTGCTTCTGTTTTTGTTTGTTTTAATATGGGCCACTCTCACTGGTGTGAGCGGGTATCTCGTTCAGATTTGCATTTCTCTGTTGATAAGTGATGAACATTTTTTTTGTGCCTGTTGACCATGTATGTCTTCTTTGGAAAAATGTGTATCTAGCTCCTTTGCCCATTTTTTTGACTTTTTTCTTTTCTTTTTTTTTTTTTTCTTAGTTTTATGAGCTCTTTGTTGATCTTCACTATCATTTTTTTTGCCAGATGTATGTTGTATAAATCTCCCTACAGCTCAATTCAGTTAGGGTGTCTCTTTGTTTTTATTACTGTCACTTTCACTGTGCATGAGCTTTTTAATTTGATGTTGCTCAAATTGTTAGTATTTTCTTTTGTTTTCCTTGATGCTGAGGATGAATCCACAAAGATATTTCTTAAGTTTATATAATTGAGTATTTTGCCTTTGCTTCCTTTTAATGTATTTTATGATTTCATCTCTTATAATCAAATATTTTATCCATTTTGAGTTGATTTTTGTGTAAGTTTTGAGATAGTGGTCTTGCTTTATTCTTTTTACTTGTAGCAATCCAATTTTCCCATCAACATTTTTTGTAAAGGCTTTCCTTGTTTCAGTGTATATTCTTTGCTCCTTTGTCATAGGATAGTTGTCTGTGTGTGTGCTTTTATTTATGGGCTTTCAGTTCCATTCCATTGGTCTGTGTGTGTCTGTTCCAGCTGTTCTAATTATTGTGGTTTTAGAGCACAATTTGAAATCTGGAAGTATACTACTACCATTTTCTCCCTTTTTTCGTCAGGAGAGCTTTGGCTTTTTGTGTTTCTGTAGGAATTTCAGTAATACTTGTTCAATTTCTTCAAAGAATCACATTGAGATTGGGATAAAGTGGGATTGCACTGAATCTATTTTTTTTTTAAAGATTTATTTATTTATGCATACAAGCACTGGGGTACAGGCCAGAGGTGTGTATGTGGGGGAAGGGGATGAGAGGATTCACCACAGAGAGCGGGGAGCAGAACAGGCAGATCAACTGAAGTACACTGCTGAGGGGAGCAGCGGGCACAGCAGGAGAGGTCTGCCGCACCATGTGGGTCCCCTCCCTGGCCAGCAGCAGGGATCGAACTCGTGCTGCAGTGGCTGTGGTCTGCTTCATAGTGCGTTGCTTAATCCACTGTGCCACCAGGGAGGTCCCTGCACTGAATCTATTAATTGCTTTGAGTAGGATGGCCTTTTTGACAATGTTGATTTTTCTAATCCATTAGCAAGAAATATATTTCCATTTCTTTCTGTCTTGTATTTCTTTAAAAAGTGTTTTATACTATTCCTAGTATAGACCCTTCACTCCATTTGTTAGTTTCATTCCCTGGTATTAATTTTGGTGAGAATGTAAATGGACTGGATTTCTTTACCTTCTAGCTTATTGTTTGCATATAGGACAGCAACTCCAACCTGTTTTTATTATTAAAACTTGTGGCCTCTTTTTTCTTTTCAAATCGCTTGAATCATTCTCCCTAGGGATTATGATCCCAATCTTATGACTAACATACTTTTCTTTGGATCATTTTGCTTTTCACTAAATACCAATTTCACCACTAAATTGGTATTTCTAAATATGATATTCTTCTCCCAATAACCCAGGTAACTCATTGTACCAATTGTAGGTAATCTGGATTCTAAGCATATTTCCTCCCATTTCCCTGCTAAAATGTAGTTTATATAATGTCAAGTCCTTCCATCCAAGGACTAGGGAAATATTAATGAATTCACCAAGTTGTTACTGTAGTCTTACTCTCCTTATCTAGGGTCTTAAGATATATTTTCTTTTATTAACTTTGGCCTATTGATATTGCTGAATTCCCATGTAGATGCTAGCAGGTATGTGGTTTTCTTCAGTGTGTACTATTTGTATCAGTTACAGTAGGCAATATTATGCTACTGATATAGGTAATATTAGCTGATAGTGGTTCTGAACAACCATATACTCCATTATAAACTCTTTTGTGTCTTGAGTAGACCATCTGCTCCTGCTCATTGAAGTACTCGTTTTGCTTCTGAAGCAACCAGGGAAGTCTCCCAGGAAGAATTACCCATCATAGAAATTGAAGGAAAGGAGGATATTTTGAGTCAAGATTAGCTCAACATTTCTGCTAGAAGTTGCACACTCATTCTTCAATTGCCAAACCAAGTGAAAAGGCAAAACTTTGCTTCCAAGGAGTAGAGAGTTCTTCAGGATGGGATATAGGACATCAATGAACTGCATTCAGAATTAACTGATACAGAAACTTAAGTCTCTCATTATTTCCCTTAAAGGATGAAGAGCCCTTTTGCAAGTTAAACTAGTATTCTGACCTTATAAATCCAGAAGTTGGTATAAATGTGTCTCTTTGGTTTAATTAGTGAACATTAAGTGTATATTCCTTAACAAAGCAGTTATTTAATGTTCTATTTTACTGTGGAAAATGGAAAGACTATCTACACACTGGGATGTCACTTAACACTTTTGAGGGTATTGAATAGACTTTGGGTGACTTAAATAGGTTTGGTTTCTAGATATTTTTTTCTTTTCTCTTTTACCCTACCATTCCTGCATCCTGAAATTCCTGAAATGTTTTCTCATTAGTCTTCTTTTCTGCTTTTCCCCATCTCTTTCTCTCTCTCATACTCCATCAAAATAAATTAAGACTAAAATATGTATTCAAAATTCAGATTCCTGGTCTACACCTCAAATTAACTGTGTGTGGGGGGGATACTAAAAATACCAATGTTTTTACCATATTTTCCACATATATTTTATGGCTTAGATATTTGAAAACACCAGTATGACCTGAGTGTGTCTTAATTTTTATGAAATCTGTGGCCATCCTCTGAGGATTTTAGGGATGCCTGTTCTATGTTTCATGAAGTCGAGATTTAACCTATTTGACTTTGCTGGTAAGTATGTGGATACATTGTTCTTTAGTTTCATAGATTTACCTTGTGTGAAAACATTGCCTCTATAGGTAATTATCATAATTTTATCAGTTTTTATGTCATTTGAGCTGTATGGAACACAGAGGAAAACTCTAAAGAACATTGGGATGGTGGTTGTCCCTTTTATATGTATGAAACATTTAAGACTATAACTGAAGACCTGAGTATAGGGTTGCAGGTATAATTTCAACAAACTTAGATGATAATACTGCCAGTCCACCTCAGGCAAATTTATGATTCCTATTGTCACAGTTAAATAATGTGTAGTGAATCACTCTAATTACCATTAATAAGCACAAGATGTGATAGTGGCATGGATGGATGCAACATCCTCCCCATGGCCACTCACCACCACCATCCCCATCACCTCCCTAATCTACTTTCCTTATAGTCATACATATTGATCTGCATGCCTTGTCAGGAACAAAACAAAAATAAAACACATTCTTGGATCAAAGTTATATGAAATCATATTACCTAAAGGATGAATACTAAAATGTTAAGTTCTACTTGCAGAAGGAATTAAATTTTTGGAAGTGACACAGTATATATTAAAGTTGTTTTATTGTCTCTGTCTGAGAAAGTTAATTGCATTGTATTTCTACTTTTCATTAAGGAGAGTCATTTCAATCCACCATCACAGGCAATGTGATTTCATCAACACAAAGGCAATCAGATTGAGGAAATCATGTTGCAGCCAGTTTCAATTTGTGTAACATTCACTGCAATGAAAAGCAAAGGGATATAGGAAGAATATGTTTGCCAGAGTGTGTTGGAATTACATTATTCCCTAAACCTAAATTCTCTCTATATATAAAGTTTAACAGAGTGAATGAATGAACAAACTTTAGAGAAAGTATCATGCAACTGCTTTTCAAATTAAATAATCCCTTTCAGTGTGTTATAACATTAAAAAAATATTGCTTTAGTGGTTGCCTAGTTCAGACTTTGAGTAGTGGTAGCTGCAAAAGGACTGTATGTGGAAGCAGTAATGCGGTAATCGTACACAAAACTGCTAACTTGTGTTTATGTGTCACAGTTGCTTTGCTAGTCATACTGGATTACCTAACAGTACCCTATTAAATTCTTTAATCTGATTTGTTGAATTAATTTTGTATTAGATCATAGTACATTCTTTTAGGAAGGATACTTGAGTTATAAATTATTTTTTACACTGCTGGAGTGACATTGTACTATAGCACAACATGGTGTTTCATTATTAGTATGATATATCAAGTCTATTCTTGATCTCTTGTCTGGAATTAAACATCAACCATGTTCAAAAGTAATTATTTTTTTATTTCAACTCTATAAAGTATACAACAGGCACTCGGCAATTACAGCTGCAGGAAAAATACATAGCAAATCAAAGCAGGTTAAGTTTATGAAAAAGTTTTAATCTACATCAAAAGAGTGCAAGTGGTCAATGACCATTTGATGACAGTTGTTGCATTCTGACTAACAAAGGACTCTTTCATGTAGAACAAGTTGTAAGAGGACAATCAACCATAGCTGTAAGAATACAAAAGAACTGACCAGTTGTAAAAACATCATACATTGAAATAAACTTGGTAGATGATGCTTAAAGAAATGTCCCTTTACGCAGAAAGCCCAAACCTCTGAGTCACTGTCAAGGTCCCAGAGCTCTGTCTATTGATACAGGGGCAGATAGAGAAGAGGGCTAACAATACTTTCCATGTTTAGCGTTCTTGGTCTGATGAGAACTTGCCTCATAAATGATTTGCATATACAAGAACTGAGAGAAAGCATCCTGTTTTGTTGAGTGGTGCACCAAGGTACATTTTCATCATTGGTTTCATAACAAGGTGTGGTTAGCAGTCATTTTCTATTTTTTTCTCTTGAATTGGACAGTTGTTAATGGAGTCTACAAAATATGTTAGAACTTGACTGCACTAATTTTTTTAACTGAATCTGCACAGCTTAGCAAAACAGGAATACCTGTATACAGACTGATAGTATGTCATATATTAATTTGACCTGCACATACATTTATACATTTCACAGAAATGACGCTGTATCTCATTAACAGATACACAGCTCTGGTACATTTAACAGAAATAAGAGAACAACTTCATCATTTCTGTAATTCATCAATATTATATAATAAAGGCTTATAAATTGTTAGCAGAAAGAACTGTAAAACGCAGCAAGCTAAGAAAGGACAACATTTTGAGGTGTGTTTGTCTTTGTCATGCAGCATAACACCAAATTTGTTTTTTAAATAGGATGCCATGAATTTAAGGCACTTGCAACAATGCCAGATAGCCAGGTCATGTTCTAGACTATGGGACAGATGAATAACAGTACAGGTGACAATTTTCAATAATACTGACAATAATGACATTAATTCAAGTCTACTTGGACCTAGAAACATTATTCAATACAAATAAAATAAAATAATGCTGTGAAACACTAAAAAAAGTTATATGTACCACAAAATCTCACACAAAAATATCTATTTACATAAATATTTGTCTGTGGTCCTATTGTGAAAGAAAACATTGTTATGGATAATGCACAAATCACCTTGCTATATGAAATCAATTCTAATAGTCTTTCTTTCAGTGTGGTAGCTGACTTCTTTAAGTTCATCCATTCAGATATTTAGAAATAAAACTAGAAATATTCAATAGTAGAGTTTATATATGATTATACATGTGTGCTTCACATGCATATTCCATAGTGATAAGTAAAAATTATGACTTATAAAGAATATAATAAAAATAAGTTTATTTAAATGACACATTGATCTGATTTATATATTAATAAACAAAGTAAAGCATAAAAATCATTTATAGCAATTTTCCGGAAATCATTTTTCTTAATGTATTCAGTTTATCTCAAATATCATGATGTTCTTTCCATTGGCAGTTTTCAGTGTTTTCCCATGAGTCAAGACACACAGAAAGCCCTTATGTTCTATACTCAAAAGTATTAACAAGAGTCAATTAACAAATCAAACAAGTTGGCACTATTCTAACTTATCCAGACATCATTCAGTGAAAAAAATTAGAAGGGGCATGAAAAATTCAGAAATAAAGTGAAGTGCGCTTTAGGAATTTTAGCCCTAGTGTCTTCAATAAGACAAGATTTAAATCCTTAAAATTCAATGCTGAAAGTTAGTAATTTTTGGAACATGTAGTACATTTTTATTTTTTGGTGATTGCTTTAGACATCCTAATGCAGTGCCACAGGTAAAATGAACAGAGATGCAGTAACACATAGGAGAAATGACCTACAATTACATTAAGCTGAATGCTGCTTCTTTACTTTCCATAGAACTTGCACATGTTGGTTGTCTTAGACTTGAACCATAGTTTTGAAATCCATAGTGAGTGCTAATCTCTAGAGCTCTGGGCTATTTGAAAAATTGCAGGAGCGGATTTTCTTATTAATGACTAGGTAAATTTAACATTCTAGCTAACTTTTAGTATGCCTAAACCACTCTCTGTCTTTGAACAAAAATCACTCATATGTATAATGTTGAAATTATATAAAAAGCAAAATAAAACTTCTAAAATGGCATTCAAAGCTTGATTTAGGTTGATATATTTAATTTCATATTCTAAAATCTGTATAAGAAAATGGACTCTGGGGAACAGACTGACTTTGAGAAATAAGGGTAGGAAAACTTCAGTAACACAATAATATCAATATCATTTTAAGATCAAAGTTTTAATTTTACTCTACATATAATATACCCTTAGGACTTTCATCCTCCAGATGTTTCTTAGATTATTATATTTTGATAAGATAATATATTCTAAAGTAGTCTAGTATGAAAAATTCAAACAAAAAGCACAATATAGTCTTCTAGAACAGTAGATAATAATAAGGTAGACTAATTTTCTGCAGAAATGTCTACATTTGATTAACTTTAAACACTCTCTACTGAAAAAAAGTAAACGTCCATTAAATTTAATAAATTCACACACAGTTCCAAATCAAGATGGCAGCTCCTAAGGTGATGGAGGCATCTAAGTAGATGTAATGCTGTTTAGTCAGGAAAATCTTTCAAGTAACTGCTACTTATGACAGTTAATAATAGTCAACTGGTCTCCCAACAAAAGACTCAAGTTGTTGACTCTTTTCCCCCATGTGAAAAGCAAATCAATTTGATATTTTCAAATCTATCTTTCCCAGGTAATAATGATAGTTTAGAATAGTGATAATTTTTTTTTATGTTAGGTAAAATTTATTTTTCAGAAACCAAAGCCCTGTTTTTCTCTCTACCTCTGTCATAAACACATGAACTCATATTGTTTCATTGACAAAAAGGTAATAAGCACCTAGCCTGGGTCCTGTCTGATTCCCTGCTGTCACAATGTAAGCTTCCTCATTTGAATATTAACAACTTTGTGCTTTCTCTTTTCTGGTTCAGGCCTAAGACAAGAAACTAGTTCAAATGAGTTTTTAATCATCTTCCTTCCTCAACCCTAGATATGATGTATAAGTGAAATTTGACAGGAGTTTGGTTTAATAAATTTGTGAAAATGCTTGAGTCTCTGGCTACACATGTAATGGTTAGAATTTGTGTTGTCTGTTCAGACACTGACATTTACAGATGAAAGATATACATAGCACCTATATAGTTTTTTTATTTTTTATTTTTTGGATGGAACTTAATCCCTCTCCACCCCACCCCACCTGAAGGGCTTATTTTTATAAAAGGGAATATGTTAAGCCTCAGTTTGAGGATGTATTAGGTAATAAGTAAAACCAATTGGCTGCTAGTCATTTATTTCCAGGACCATCTTTAAGCACATTATTTTCTTAAGATATGAAATGATTTGTGAATTGCTTTTTTCCACTCTGTCATGCCAATTTATCAAAAAGAAACAAATATCATGCATGTTGGTATTCTCAATCCTCTGCAAAAATGCTTATATGCCTGCTATGAGACTTCTCAGCAGAATCCATAGCAGTTGTGCTTTTATCATATCAATTTGTAAAATCTGTCAGAAAGGAAAGATAACATTCAGTCTTGTCATCAGCACTGCTGGAAAATAAAATCATGAAACTTCTAGCACTGGTTTGACATGAACTCTGTGACCAACAGATATGTGGTCCTCTTTTATAGGGTATGTACACCAGCTTGCAGTAATAGATCATACACCCCTCACTTGAAGAAAGGGAAGAGCCCAGTTTTCGTACCATAGGAATCTATCGTACCCAATATATTATGTTTATATCTTCTCGATAACCTAGCAAGGTACAGACTCTTTTACTAGATTGAAGTGTTTCTTACAGTCTTTCAAATTATAATCAGAGCAAAGCAAGATCATTGCAACAATAGAAAACATCTCTTTACTGGTGAAAGACTTTGCTTCAGGACCACCATGTCAACTGCTATTTTTAGGTTCAAACAGAAAACGTGTAAAGAGCACTATTGTCATCAAAGCAATAAGTCCTAATGCCACTGTAGTTACTGGAGCAGCATCGATCAAAGGCATCATGGTGACCCCGAGCACTAATCTTCTCTCTTTCCCTCAGGTTTGCTGGCAGCTGTGTCTCAGAAAAAGCTGTCTTCAGCAAGGCAGAAGCAGGTAAGAGAAATACATTAGAAGTCTATGTCCCATCCTGAGTTGTCATCAGGTGGTGGTTCGTCATTGTCCTCAGGGAAACTGTCAAAATTGCTTGTGTCTGTGGGTGATGCAACCTGCAAACACGAGAGAATGAACTTTACAAGGCTTCTGAGTTTTAATTACAAAACCAAGCTAGATTTTCAAAAAAGTGTTCTCTTTTTAAATCAAAGTACTAATGGTTTATAGCATCATGTATATATCATGTGTCCAGCTTTAAAATAATTATCTGGATCTACTACATTATATTTACCACCAGAATTCATTTCCCTCCATCATCATAGAGTTGATCTTTTATGTGATTTATCTACTCCTCTTCCCTGGCCCCTTTTCGTAACTACTCATTTATCCTTATATTTTAAAAGTTTGAGTTTTTTAGTACTTTAATGTGTTGTTTCTTTATTGACCACATAAGTAAAAGTATATGGTTTTTATTTTAACCTGACATACTTCAATGGACTAAACCTAATTCCCTCTAGGCCCATCCATATTGTTACAAATGGCAGGACTTCATCTTTTTTTTTTCTAAGTTCAGTATTATTACATTTATACCTTCGTAAAAAAGCATTCTTTATTATTCCTTATTCAATGACTATTTTTTAACATCTACTATGTAGGAAGTTTTCTAATTTGTATTAGAGATAGCAGCCGCAAACAAAAAGTAGATATGTTTTTTGTCCTCGTGGAGTTTATCCCGTAGTAAAGAAGAAACTGTGTAATCAAAACAGTAACAAAAATATATAGTAATTAGAAATTTTGTGTAGTACTATGAAGAAAAAAATGTGTGTCCAAGTGTATAAGAGATCATGGAAAACCTCTTTGAAAAGGTTTATTTTAACCCCCCAAATCAGTATGTTCAATAAAAGGTTATATAGCACCCACAGGTTCTGAGGTAAGAGAAGTAACTGAAAGAGACCAATGTTGCTGCTCCAATAAAAGGTAGGTGAGAAATAGGAGAAACAGGCAGAAGTCAATTTATGTAAGACCTTATAAACCATCTTCAGGCTTTTTCTGTTTATTTTATGTATAATCAAAAACCATTTCTAAACTCAGAAAAACTCTTGCAAATTTACTGATCTAAATCCAGTCTGCAGTCATCAGTTAAATCAGAAATACACTTTAGCTTCTCTTATTTTTTTTATTTTTTATTTTTTAGCTTCTCTTATAGTCTATAATATTTATAACATTTACATCTATCTACCTATCTATCCATCTTCCACTCAATGTCACTACTCCATGAAAGGATACTCATAATAAATCTAGGTTGAGATCATTTGGGTTTAATATTTACCCCTTCAAGTTTCTTGTTCTACTCTTTTTCTATAAACAAAACTTCATGAATATAATTAGTATCTGTAATGTGAGCCAAGGCAATGACATCTTTGTTTTGTTTGTGAATGAACTAATATTGGCATAGAAGTAAATCTTAGAAGTAGGGAAATATGTCTGTATAAAAAGCACTCTTCACTTAGTCCCAGGAAAAGGATATATATAAATGAAAGATTTAGGACAATAAATCAATCCTCTCCCCCTTAATAATCATGCAGCACATTTTATTACATAGATGCAGTATTGAATAAAAATATAAATTCAATAAATTGGCATCTTATTTCAGATAAACAGAAATATTTAGTGTACTTTGTGAACTATCAAAAAACAAAGAATTTTTTTTTTGTTTGTTTTCTATCGATGAATGGATAAAAATTGTACCTGGAATTGCTTCAAAGGAATTTGGGCATTTTTGAGGGGAGGGGGCATATATGAAATAATATTGGTCAGGAATTGGTAACTGTTCAAACTGGTCACTCGCCTATTGACCAAACCCAACTAGAAACCAGGAGCCGAGGGAGGTTTCTTCCATTGGTTGGTCTTGGGGAAAGAGCAGAGTGGAGAAAAGTGGCATCATAAATAAGAGATAATAGCATATTGTCTTAACTTGTACCAATAATACTTTGATAATGGACATAAATACATATGTTTCACAAAAGTATAAGCTAGAATGTCTACTTACACTTGGTATTATAGGAGGTGTCAACGTGCCTTTTCTTAAGCCTTCCCAATTAAAGCCCTCAAACCACCTAGGAAAGGAAAAAATGTAGGTAGTTAGAGGTATTTTTAACATCAGCTAAAAACTTCTCATTGCAACATATATGATAACCCTGACTAATAGAAAGCAGTTAGGCTAGTATTTTCAATGTGACGAATGTTTTCTATTTAGTTGCAGATTTTCTTCCAGCTAACCTATTTTATAGATTGCACATTTAAAGAATCTCTAATGGTCAAAATTGTAAACACCAATTAAAAGTCAACTTCTTTTGATTCTAGTAATTTTAGTCATTATATCTATGTGACCTTGTTCTGAGACGATCATTATAATTTAATAATTGTCATAATGTATTTGGCCCTGTGCCTTAAGGGATATTTTAATTTCAGGAGCTAGAATCAGGGCATGAAAAGTCAGGGCAGAAAATTGACTTTCCATCTTTGGCACTGATTCAGTGGCAGCCTCAGTTAATTAACCTCACTGTATTGGTCTTTCCATATCCCATTTCTTTCCTTTCTTTTCTTTTTTCAATAGAATGAAGCTATGTTGTGTTAGCTTTTCTGTGGAAATAAGGAATACTAATGCTTGTTGGTTTGGTTTTTTTTGTTTGTTTGGGTTTTATTTTTGAAAGATTTCACTATTATCAGATATTTACACCAAAGATTTAGCCTGCCTTTTAGATTTGTCAGTGTTCCAGTAAATAAGTTCCTCTGGTACAGATGTGAGCTTCCTGAAAGTGTTATAGAACCAGACTAATAGTTAAACTTAGGATATCCATTCAACATCGGTAAAGGATGAAATTCAAATTCAGCGATTGTTTTTATTAGCTGTCTTCCCTCCCCTCCCCGCTTCATATCATCTACCTAGGACATGGTTAGAAAAATATATTTGGTTTTAATCTAGGAAATGATGCATTTTATGGTAAAGTACTTTTGTTTTAAATATACTAGTGGAGAAAAGAATCACAGAATTAAAGATACACATATCCTCTTTGTGACAGAGGGGGAAAATGGCGTGATTTGGGAGAAGTTGAATTCAGTGACTCTGTTGTTTAAAATGTCACTGGATCAGATGTAAAGAAATAAAGCCCAGAGACTAAACTTTAGAGACTTTTAATAAAAAGGCTAATTAATCTTCTCTCCTTGGATGTTCCCATAAGAAGAGCGTATCAATTATACAACTACTAACTTAAAAGCAACACCCTAGGCAAATACTTGTCATATTTTCTGTACTCTAAAACATGAAGTTATAAGGAAAGAATACTTACTTGTGCTTTTGAATGTCTTTTACTCCATTTTTCAAATTTCCTAATCTTTCTGATGGATTGTCCCTTTAAAAAAAGAAATTCATAAGAAATCTAAAATATTTTAGCACATAATCCTTTCAAAATTTATGTGTTTAAAATACTTACCTGCATAGTTTTTTAATTAAATTAGCAGCATTTTTGGCAATCTTCTTTGGAAATTCTATCATGTCAATTCCCCTCAATATGATGTTATAGGTTTTCATAGGATCTGGGCCTGAGAACGGTGGGCTGTAAAAATTTAAAGTGATGTTTTACTTTTATTTTTTAAATGAGAAAACTTACATTGTTATAATTATAAATTGTATTAATTCTTATTTTGAAGCTTGTATTGATAGTAAATTTTTTCAATTATGTTTATTAAGGTAAAATTGGTTTATAAATTATCTTAGAGATTGTAAGTCCAAACCTCTTTGAATGTATATTTTCACATCACACCTAGCACCAAGTCCACATAAAACTAGCACGCTCCACTGGACTCCCCGATTCCCAGGTCACCACCCTTTCCTTGTGGTTGTTTCAGTTTTGTGTCAGATGCCAAGGGTTTGCACTAGTTTGGTTTTGTCTGGCCCTCTTTGTTTTTCTATATTCCACATATATGTGAAACCATATAGAATTTGTCTTTTGCCTTGATAATCTTAGTGAAATCTTATTAATGGAAAACTGTGGCAAGCTTTCCAAAGTAAATCACTTAGCAAAGGCATAAATAGTTCTTTTATTTTTCTTTTGCATGTATAACTAACACCTTCTGCTGTCCTTTTTCCTTGAAATTTTGAAGATCATTCATCTTAGAGTAGAAGCAGATTTCTTTTGATTTTTTTAAAAAATCACAACTTTTAATGCTTTTTTTTTGCAAAAGTATATTTTCATAAATATTTGGAGCCAAAGGAAGAATACCTAGGTCCCAACTTTCAGGTGAGGAGGCTTTTGGCTCTGGGTCCATTATTTTCCTGATTTCTCAAAGACCTGGGACAACTACTAAAATAAATTGCCAGCATTGTGTATGAGCAAGTAGCTGCAATATTGGGAAAATGCAATAGCAATAAATAAAAGATCCCTTTACTTCCAGAAAATCTCTTGAAAAAGACTAAGGCTTATCAGGTCCTCAAACTCACCAGGGAAAACAGGGACTTTTGGATAAGAATTTGCAGAGGAAAGGAAAGTAGCTCAAGTTTAAACAACTAGAGTGGTTTCTACATGATTCCTGGCAGCAACAATGTGCCCACGGGTACCTCAACTGACTAGACATGAAACCTCAGGGTTTGAAAGTGCCAGTGAAACACTGCTTGACCATTGTATGCACACAAGGGATTAGTGGGGTAAGTTTATTGATGGAGAGGATTGTTTTAAGATTTTGTTTGAGAAAGATTTTCAGGGATGTCTTTGTCAATGTGGCCCCTCAAACTATAAAAACCCTTCATAGGGTGGAAAGTTATGAGACCTAGGGACTTAAAAATCTAGAAACTGTGTGGGAACTCATCTTGAATGGTGAACAAACCAAGGTCAAGAATAAAACTGTCCCTCTGACATCCTATACAATGTTTGAGGAGTGCCTGGGGAAATTAGGTATCAATTTCATTCATGAAATTGCCTTCCTGGGGAAGCATTTCAGGTTGATCTCAGGGTTCTTACACCCTTTCCAGCTCTTAGTGGCCCACAATGTAACAAAGAATGGAGTGGACTTCTGAAGGAAATGGGCTCACCTGACTAGCGAGGCAGATGTATCAATCAGTTCATCCAACAGCTGAATTAAACCCAGAATATCTGAATACACAATGCATTAGAAACATGATTTGTAAACCCAAGCACATGAACAAGAAGCAGTGGACCATACTTGAGCTTGAAGGGGGATACTTGATCCCACGGGCTCCTTGGTTCTTGCTTTGGAAAGAACTTAAAATATAATCAGAAGACTATAAAAATAGTAAAAATTCAAATAAGTGGACTGTTTTTCTCTAAGTTTATCGCATACTGTTGTCTATCTGGTATTTAGAATGCTCTCCTGATTCACTTAGCAGATCCATCCACAGCGTCTCAAAGGGCACTATTTCATCTTTTTAAAAAGCTGAGTATATCTAGTCACATTTTCTTCACATGAGTTGCCTGTTGATGGACATTTAGGGTGAATCCATGTCACTGCTATTGTGAATAATGCTGCTATGAACACAGGGATGTATAAATATGTTTGTATTAGTGTCTTTGCATTCTTTGAAAAAATACCTAGAAGTGGTATTGCTAGATCACATGGGATTTCCATTTTTAGCTTTTTAAGGAGTCATCATACCATTTTCCATAAAGGCTGCACCAATTTACATTCTTACCAACTGTTGTTTTTGATATACATTCTTACAAGTGCGAGAATAGCTCAAATGTAGTTTTGCTTTGCATTTCCCATATAAGTCATGCTGAACATTTTTTTCATGCGTTTGTGAACTATCTGTATGCCTTTATTTGAACAGTTTTTATTTAGTTTTTTTTTTTTGGTCCATTTTTTATTGGGTTGACGAATTATTGTTGTGAGTTATAGGAACTCTTCATATATTTCTTTAAATAACCCCTTGTTGGACATATGATGCTTTGTCATAGATTGTCCATATATATGTGGGCCTACATATCTGGGCTCAAATTCTATTACATTGATGTTTCCTTCTTAGTTCTCATAACAGTGTGGTTTTAAAAAAATTATTCTGTGATATAGTTTGAAATCAGAGTGCATGATAACTTCAGTATGTTTTCTTTTCTCCCAATTTTCTTTAGCTCTTAAGAAATTTTTATGGTTCCTTAAAAATTTAGAATTGTTTGTTCAATTTCTTTGAAAGATATCACTTGGATTTTGAAAGATATTTGTTGAATTTTTAAATTGATTTTGGTAATATGACCATGTTCATAATGTTTACTTTTCTAATCCATGATCATGGGGTATCTTTCTACTTCTCTGTATATTTATTTCTTTTAACAGTGTCTTTAGTTCCAGTGTATGAAGAGATCATGCTTCCCATACCTTCAAAGAAAGTACAGATAATAATATGTCTAAACTTTTCCTGTTTCTTTAATTTTTCTTGTGTGTTTTTTAGCTACCTTCTAATTATGCATTTTCAGCTGAAATTAACATAAAACATCAACTCAATTTGATCACAATAATAAGGACACTATTGGCAGTCTAAAGGTAGTATAAACTTTAGATCTCAAAAGATCACTGGTTCTTCCCAGATTTCTGTTCTACCATGCTGTGTTGGCTTCCTGCTTAAGTCGTTTCCCCGCATGGTTGTAAGATGACTACCAGTAGTAAAAGGAATTTATTTATATACATTCAGTAATCATTTTGAATATGTAGTATAGGCACTGAGAATTCTTCACTAATATATATTGAACTTTTTTCAAGTCTGCTTGGGCCAGTTTATGTTGTGAGCCCAATTTAGTCAATGCAAATCAACAGGAGAAGCCCTGCAGCTGGAATAAACTGAAACTGGAGATGAGTTAATATTTTCTGGAGTCAGGTGGGCACCCATGAAACTTGGTATGTAGAAGGGACTGAGGTTGTGAGAAGGTTAGAGAAAGGGTCCCATTGAGACCTCTCTGATTATGACTTTATCCTTAAGTGGGGCTTGCTACTATGATGTATAGAATAAGGAAGATTGGATGGAAGGAAACAGTGGTGAATTAAGCAGCCTTCATTAGGATTTGTTGCTTTATAGAATCTCTCACCAGGTAGTTTTTTCATGTGCCCTGAATCTTAGGCATTCTGGAGGTCCTAGAGACGCATATCAAAACCCTACCACAAACCCAGTCTATTGTTGCCACTCTCCCTTTTTTTGTGTTATCACTTTGCTGGCCAACATGATGGGCCTTAAGAGGCAGAATCATTATATCTAAATGAGGTCTGCTTCAGTTCCTTTATCATTCTCTAGTACCTAAGTGGGTCTCTATGTGAACATTTTTGCCTTTCTAAGGTCCAACCATTTCTCTAAATTTTATTTCAATTGAAGATCATTAGATGTGACATTTAAGCTGTGGTCTTAGGTCTTACGAGTGTTATTTCTAGTTATACTCCACACTTCACAGTGTTTGGCATGTGTAGTTGGTGAAACTCATTGTAAGCAAAGATTATATGCCGTATTTTTACCTTTCCACACCCCTTCCTACTGGACAAAGGGAGGTGACGAAAATAAATCCTCTTTTTAATTTTTATTTTATTTTCTCTCCTATTATTCCTTGAAATGAGTAATAAGTTCAGTTATGACCATACTATATATATACTGTGGTTTATAGAGCTTTATTCTTATAATTTTTCTGTTAGTCTGTAATGTCTATGACCCTGTGTTTATAATTTTTTTATTTCTGGCAGTGGCAGTAGAAGTAGTTAGCATTCACAGAATGCTTCCAAAGTGCTAGATACCCTTCTCAGTGCTTCATATATTCACTGAGTCCTCATAGATCCCTGAAGCTAAAAGCCCAAGTCTTCATCTCATATTCATTGTAGGTGTCTATTAATTTCTCTGAAGAAATTGTTTCATAGCCTACCTTACCTTTGCTCCCACACCCAATACCCCTCTCCTAGGCTCTCTGTTATCTAGATCTGAATTATTGGAATGATAATCTTAAATAGTCTAATCACTCTTCCAGTTCCCTTACCCATTAGTGCCTATTTGTTTGTCTACGTTTTAATTTTTTTTGAACCCCATAACACTTCCCTCGTTTGTAGGCAATACTCAATGATTCCTCTCTGGATGAAGTTCAGACACTCAAATGCAGCAATTATGATCTTTAAAAGATGACTCTGATTGCACTCCCATTAATCTGTATATAAATCTCCATGTCTTGCCTACAACTGTCCCTATAAAACGGTGTCTCTCTGCCAACATTGCCCTATCCCTTGCTCTCTATATCCAATTTCTATTTTTTTAAGATCCAGGGGAAATCTTCTTTAAAAGCCTCTCTGCACAAACCCAGCCTTCTTTTGAACCGACAGGTCATAATGGCCCTATTATTCATTTTCCTTAGTGTATAGCATGTTAGTACATTTGTTTTTCTTATCCTTGAGGATTTTGTAATCTTATTTTCAGTGGTTGATAACTATAATATTGTTATATAAAATACCTGCAAAACATTCACAGTTCATTTAGATACAACAATTTCCTCTTTTATAATTTACAATTTTGTATGTGCCAGTTTTTAAGAAGATGTTAATGTATTATGCTTCTTATTCCAGAAATTAAATAATGGCTGTAGAAAAAAAATAATGTAGAATAATTAATGTCAATATTTTAGTTTTGCAGGAAGGTTAACATTTTAATTCTCTGACAAATAGCTAACAAGGACTTTCTTTACTTTGACTTCCATCTTCTTTGTTTCATTACTGGATAAATGACTTGGATCAGTCATCTCAGGAAGACGCTATGTCATTCCACATTCACATATGTTTAAAGAATTAGCAAATATAAGACCAAACTCTGATGCTGAGTGTTTGCCCTTACCTGATCCATTTTAGACTATGCTTTATGAATTTCTGGTCTGTGCGTAACTAATTGAAGCATGATGACAAGAGATGGTGAAATGTACTTTAATCAGGGTGACAAAGGCAAGAGTAGTGTGTACTGGTTGCTGGTCTATTTTTGTCAGCAGTTGTCTATCAATGTCCATACCTGCCAGTCAGAAGTTCATACATTAGAATGCCCAGTGACCAATAGTCTGCTGAAATGTCATGGCCTTTGTTCAGGATGATCTCTGGAGCGACATACTCTGGAGTTCCACAGAAAGTCCATGTTTTCTTTCCAAATCCTATTTTCTTTGCAAAGCCAAAATCAACCTTACAAAGAGAAAATCATATTTCAAGCCATTTACAATTAACTTTGAAAGTGTTGTTACTTCACTGAAGTACACTGATGACAATAACAGTATAGTAAGAACAGATGCAAATTATTATAGTCCTATCCTTAAAAAAAAATCATCTATATTGCAAATAAGCAAAGTCTCCCTGTTTAAATTCCAATTCAATGGGAAATTCCAACTTGAAATCCAAGTACAGGGTAACCAGTTTTTATTATTATTGTCACTATTTTTATTCTTAACATAGCCTAGATAACATCTGCATAAGAATTTTTCTCCATTAGCATTTTATTAAATATAAAATATTAAAAATAGTCATGAATTTCCATAAATAAATACCCAATCTCTCAACATGGCAGAAAGCTGATTTTAAAAAAGAACTTCTATGATGTTCTTCTAGGTCTCTGAACACATTCTAGCAAGCATGAACTACTAAAGCATGTTTTGCCAGGGTATTATTAGTTAAAACTTAGCCAATTTAATTTAAAGTTTGCATAATTTAAAAGAACAGCTAGTTGAAAAGAGTAACTCCAACATCTACTTTTAAGAACAGTTACAATATTTTAAAAGGAAATATAAGATGTTCATGTTAGCAAATAAACAGTCTTATAAACCAGTATTTTAAAACCACAGGGCAGAAACCATGTGTGAAATGTACTGACCAGTTTGGCGTAACCTCGGTGATCCAAGATGAGATTTTCTGGTTTGAGGTCCCTGTAAATTATTCCTTTGGAATGCAGATAAGCAAAAGCTTCTACCACACATGCTGTGTAAAATCTGGTTGTAGAATCTTCAAATGAACCTCTGAGATACAGAAAATGGAGTGAAACATATATAAGAAATTAGTTCCTCAAGTAAGGTTTTTTTTTTTTTTTCTCATTTTACTATATTTCTGTACTAAAATTTAGCCCCAGACACCACAATTCTACTGGCCAAATGTCATAGGATTGCTAGTGCATTCTTTGCTCTTCTGAATGAGTTAAATCTAACTTCCTGAAAGTGATAGGAAGTCCAGCTACAGCCCACTTTGTGTGTATTTGGTTACTTCCTCCCATCACCCACTACAGTCTAAAAAAGGCATGGTTATAGCAGTTGGAAGGAGAGAGAGACAAACCTTGCTTTAGAGGTGGCCTACCAAGAGTTTGCTTTAAAAAATAAATATGTGTTTCAGCATACCTTACTAAATTATATAGATATGGTGTGTGAAAATGTGAATAAAAGTTAATACTTCTAAAGATCCACTTTGGAAAAGAGTTTCAATGCTAACAAGTCAAAGTAGTTTTTGAAATTTCTAATAGCAAGATCCACAATACTTAGTTCATACCCTATTACCTTGTACTAGAAAAGATGGAGCTAAAAGATAATTAGATAGAAAAAGGTAATTGGAAGGGAATACTAATTAGCAAACTTTATGATGTTTATCAAGAAAGTCCTTACTCTGTCTCTTTCTCTGGCTTTATTGAATGAAATAACAATAACAAAAACATCTTGGCATCAAAGATTAATGCTTAGATATAGGGTAGAACTTTTAACTTTTATAGAATTTCTTAAAAGATAAAATTCATTATTTTCCTCTTTCCCAAGTAGCAAACACAACATTTTGTAATTCAAGAACAATAGTGTGAACAATTACTTTTAATGTGGCTGAGATATAACACTAGAGAGAAATACAAAGGTGGTTTTGGGTAACCTGCAGCAAAGGGCAGCCCCAGAAATCACTTTTATAGGAGCTCTTGATGCCAGTTTGGGTGACATTTACTTTTTTGCCTATTAAGGAATTAAGTTCAAAAAACTGGGAAGTAGATGTGGCTGTGATTTTACAAAATTAATCAATGAATCCAAGGCAACAGAAGTTGCCCTTTAGGTCAATTTTCAGATCAATACTGTGTCTTCCAGAAAGTTCCAGATAGCCTTCATTTCAAGACTATTGCTACATGTCAGGATTACTAATATGTTATCTGTGTGTTCATGAAATAATTAGCTCTTCCTGAAGAAATCTCTTTTTTTTATATACAATTCAGACATGATTATATCTACACCTCCAGAGATTAGAATTCAGCTATCATTACCAATATTTTATTATTTCTTCAATAATATCTTAATGAAACAATTGTACATTTATAAGGATAAGAAAAAGTAGCCTTTAAGAATTGAGTCTATATTAGGAAATAAATGCTATGCCTTATGTTGCAATTGTGTTCTCTCTTGGAGTTATCTTTTCAGAGCTAACGTAATATTGTGTGTTGGGAAAGAGGTTAAAAATAGTGCTTGAAGATCATTTCTTCTTTGCTCTTAAGTATGTCTATCAAGAGCACCATGTTTCTTTCAACCGAAGAAATTACTTTCCTTAAATAGTACTCATCCATATTTAAATAATTAACGCACATTTTTAGCTACACTGAGGGCTTTATATGATGCCAATCCCTCCTCAAAGGAGAGCGTTACAAAACAATGCAAAGCCAAACTAAAACACACACAGAATAAAGTCTTATTTCACATTACTCCTTGCTTTAATACAAAAACTTTCATTGTATCAAGATTATCTAACTGTGATTTAAGTGAACCTTTCTGAAAGCTACAAATTCTTGATTACTATTGGAAAAGTTGATCTTTCTATAGTTGTGCCTCTGGGTAACGTATCTGTTTCTTGAATATTCAGCTGTTAATGGAATCAAATGGGCACATGTATTGCTAATGCTGTGTGGAGAGTAAACAATTATGTGAGAGATCAGTTTCTTATGAAATCTCTACTGAATGGTTTTTATAATTACATTCTGAATAAGCTAGTCATTAGCAGGAAGATGAAAAAACTCCTAATACAAATTCAGAATTCACCCAAGGAAGTTATAGATTGGAATTAGGGACTATGGACTAAGGACTATGGACTATGGACTTTGGAAGGAAGAATTTGGGGCTCAAATCTGGGTCCCATTTGTCCTTTAATCTTGAGCAACTATATTTCTCTGGGTCTCAGTATTCTCATGTGCAAAAAGTTTCTTATAACAAACTCTTAATGAGTGGCTATGAGGGTTCAAAAATTATTTCATGTATTTAGAATAAGTGGCTGTATACTGCTACTCAATAAATAACCATTCTAACTGAACACCAAAACACTCCCTTTTTGCCTCCGAGTCTTATTCCTAGAATTGACTGTTATAGGATGGGCCAAAATTTCTTGGAAATGGGAATAGGGAATCTACAACATTATTATCACTGATACTAAAATATTCACCACCTCTCACTGCCAAGCCTGTTGAGTTAGTTCTGAGGAGTATTATAGTAATCTCTGTGCTTTTCACTTTCCCCAAGCTTCTCACAAATGTTTGAGCAAAAATTCTCTTGTATTGCTTCTTTTCCTCACTCATGAAAGTGAACTGACCATAAATCATACATTTTTGAGTCTTGTGATAGCTCTATTTATGTCAAGGTTTCTCTGGTCCTAAATCATTATGGAATTTGGAAGGTTCTAGAAGGCAGGTTTCGAGTCGTTCAATAGATCTAGCTTGAATATCTTCTCTCTCTCTCTCTATATATATATATATATATATAACTGATTTTAAAAATTAAAAACTTTGTTTCAAGTCTTTTTCCATGTTATATGACAATTCAACATAAAATAGTGTACCCTATGTTAACCAGCAATAATCTGTGGATTTTAAAATCCACTTTTAAAAATCAATCACAAAGTATAGCACTAATGTGACTTAAAATGAAAAATTACTATTAGAATTGGAAATGACAATGGAAATTTGTTCTAAAACAAAAATGAAACCTTGTTTTACCAACAGTTAGAAAGTTGCTTAGAAATGAATTGCTACCCTGTATAGCACTTTGAAATAATAATTTATGCATTCAAAGTTGTGTCATTTCAACTAGAACAAGAACTGGGTAGGGCCTCTTTGGGGATGGGTAGTCTTATTTTAGCTAGATGGCAGTAGATAGCAACAATTTGAGAAAAATGACAAGGCTGTATTTTCTAAAAT
Source organism: Galemys pyrenaicus (assembly GCA_019455555.1). Classification (NCBI taxonomy): domain Eukaryota; kingdom Metazoa; phylum Chordata; class Mammalia; order Eulipotyphla; family Talpidae; genus Galemys; species Galemys pyrenaicus. The sequence goes on from JAGFMF010011418.1 coordinate 8,605,266, forward strand.
ATTTTTTATAGTAGATGCAGATTAAAAATCACAAATGTTTAATCAACTTATTATAAATTTAGTCCTGACAATTGACAAAAGGTCAATAAGTTCCCTGTTTTTGTTGCAGTAACAATAATCACCAGTGACTGTAAAAAAACAAAACAAAACAAAATTGAAGTGTGTTGCAACTTGTGCAGGATTATTGCCAATTGTAAAGTAAGGATGGCTAATTTATGAAAACAGATTCATTTGCTCTGAAATGCTTTCCACCTATACCATTTATTCAGCTATCCAAGATGAAACTTAATTGCATTCCACAAAATAGCTGGGACCAAGGAAAAGTCATTGGCTGGTTTATAAAACACATCTAGAAATACACATAATGAAATGTGTGTGTGATTTGAAAATTATGGTTTCTGAAGTGTCATTTAATACACTTCATAGAAAAAAAGTAACATGTACATTAAAACCCAAATTAAATAGTTGAAATGTTAAATTTCAGAGTTGAATATGTATAAAATACTGAAAACATGTAACATCTAAAATGCTAATTTATACTGTAATATACTAACCCACTTACAACTAACCAAGATAGTTGCAAAGTGGAAGAAATGTGAATGGTATGTTTGTACCAACATATTCCAAATAATAGTACAGAATTTGTGGAAAACAAAAGGTCACAAACTAGAAGAAAAACATAATAGCTAATATGGAATACACCAGGTAAAAATTTTTTAGGATTTTCAGCTCCAATTTAAGCAAACAGCAAGAAAGCTGATTTGTGTATTGTTACCAATAGTTTGGACGTCCAAAATTTTGCTTTTTCCCCATGAATTTCTTGAATAGGAAAAATAATCTCTTAGCATAAAGGCAATAATGGAATGCACATATACAAAACAGTTGCCAAAGGATAATGATTCTAATGTGATCTTATGTACAATCATGCCATTGTTTTTAAAGTTGAGGCTTCAGCACCTAAATCTTAGGCACAATAAGGTAGCTGCTATTTCTACAAATCAAGTCTTTTTGTGGAGTATTAAGCGCATTGGGGGAACTCATCAACTATGTACGCTAAACCAAAGGATGATAAAAGAGAGAAAAAAGGAAAGGATCTGAAAGCTTAGTAGTGGTAGAGAAGGATTATCCATTGATATTTCTCCACTATCCATTCCTCCCAGTGTGAGCTGTTTTTAATAGCAACCCTTGGCTTCCCTGGCAAATCAAAAACATCTCATTTAGAGGGCTGGAATAGCATTATGAACCAAAAAATGCAGAATCAAGTAAATCGGGAGAAATTTAAAATACTATTTTCATAATTTAATATTTCAATATGTGAAAACTAATGCCTGCATGTTTGATGCCTCAGGAGTAGAATTTAGATTGGCTTTTATCATCATTATTGTCATAAATTTTCCTTTGATCTAACTAGATCAAAGAAGGAAGAGATTTCAAGTCAGTGAACTGAAAGGGCAGGTCAAAAATATTATAGTAGACATACATCAGGATAACCAAATATTAACGCAAATGAAAATATTAACTTGTGTAACAAACTCTAAGTTATGAAGAGTTGGAACCACATCCCTTTATTTCTCACTTATCCCAGCCACTATGACAATACCTGAGATATTATCTATACTCAGTATTAAATTATATGCTATGATTTAATAGTTTAATACAAATACTGACCCTTAATGCCAATATGATGCATCCCCCTGTATGCTGATTGACCTTAACTTCCATAAATGAAACTAAAAGTTAATGTAATAGAACACAATATGGCACAAAGAAACCCATTTGATAATATATACAAGTAAGGCAATGGGAATGGAAGACCTAAAAGAGCATGTTGTACAAAGATGCAAAGATACCTTAAGAAAAACACTAGGAATAAGGAGAATTTAAATTAATAGTTTATAAAGAATCACTTGTTCTATTCTGGGATATCTACACAGTAACACATTTGCAAAAAAACAAAAAACAAAACCACCGTTCTCTGGGAACATCAAGGCTACATGTAGCTGATTATGAGAAAGATGTTGACAAGTGAGGGAGAGGCTGAAAGAAGAAGGGATTGGAACAAACATGAAAAAAAGACATGTCTCAAGGTGGATGTTCAAAGGAACAAAGATGTAATGTTATTAGATCGTTCACAAGAAAATAAAATTGTGGAACTTTAAACAAAAAATTTAACATTTATGGTTTGTAATGTTCTCCTGGGGCATGATATGGAACACATTTTATAAAATGGTAATTTACTAGCTACGTAAGTAGGAGATAGAGAATTAATTTTGCATAATTAAAAGAAGCAAATAAGCACTAACAACAACAATTTTGCTTACCCTGAAAAGGCAAAATGAAGTAAACCTAAATTAGATTGGTTGCATGAAATACTGTTTATAAATGGATAATTTTGCTAAAACCAACTAATGTCCAAAAGGAATGACTGGAAACTTTTGTTAATTTTTGAAACCAAAGCAATGTAAAGGTAGAGGAAAATGTTACTTTGGAAAAAATGATCAGTATCAGGAAAGACAGACTGCCCATTTTCAGAATGAGTGGCCCAATTACACTGAAAGCTAATGTAGATTATGACCATAAAATAACTATAATCCACTTTAAGTTAAATCAGTGAATTAAGCTCCAGGTATATAGTTGTATGATTCTGATTTTCAAGTTAAACTATGAGACTAAGCCTTTATGTTAGTTTAGAGTATTATATTTATAGTAAATCATTTGTATATAGAAGATCTGTCCCATATTTATTTTACATTTAGAAATATAAGCATAGGGGCCATCCTGGTGGCTTAAGGGTTATAAATCCTGGTATTATTACCACTATGGTTTGAGTTGGATTTCCAGAAAGGGAGCTAGCCCACATATGATGCAGCAGATCTCTTCTGTCTTGCCCACTGCTTCCCTCAGCAGTATATTTTAATAAATCTATCTGTTCTGCACCCCACTCTATCCCTGGTGAATTCTCTCACCACCACCCCCTATACTTCTGGCGTACATCCCATTTCATCTATGCAAAAATAAATTAAAAAACCCATAAGTACATATAAAATATAAATTATTTCTATGCTTTATAATAATTCTTCTTAAAGACTATCATAGTCAGTTATGGTTTTAGAGACATGATAGAAATCCTACCTATCCCTGAGAATGGTCCAGAGCTCTCCACCTAGGCAAGCTTCCATCAACATATACAAATATTTGCTGTCTTTAAATGTTCTGTATAGTCTGTGAATAGCAAATAAGAAAAAAGGTTATAAACATTATTGTCTTTGAAAAACATTTTTTCACAAATGGCAGTCTTACTCTCAATTTGCCAAACTGTACATTTTATTAAAAGAATGAGAAGTCTAAATTTATAAATAAGAAAAGGAGGAAATGTCTCATGACTAAGACTTATTACTCCATAGAGGGCTAGTTTCTTCTTTGAAATGGATTAATCCAAATGTTTATATACCAAAAGGACTGCTTGGAATTGCTCTTATTTTAATTTGATTAATGTTTCAAGCATGGACTCTTAAAAACTACTGTCATAAATGTGCAGTGTATACAGATAGGAGATTACACTTTACAGACATGTAACATACTTGCATGCTGCTCACAGTTCATGTTATATCCTGTTTTTAGCATATGCTACTGGCAAACTAACTAGAGAAGCTGTTGCATGTAAAAAAAAACAACCTTTCTATCATCCTTTTATTAGTGCTCTCATGATGCTGAATTGGAAGTCATTTATTTCACTTTTTAAATCTTAAAAAAAAAAATTACTTCCTGGGGGGATGGAGGGGGAATTCTTTTCTAGAAAATTATGATTCATTTAAAAAAAATACAAACTTTTAATTGTCTTTTAAAAGAATCAAACAATACTTTCTTAAAATTACATCAAAAAATAAGTTTGCATGAGAATGTGTATCCATGCGTGCCAGTAGCAGAGGATTTAGTGGTTGATTTGCCTCTTGGGGCTGGAGATATCAGCCCGTGGAGTGGTACAGCATCTTTACCTCACAATGAAGTCTGAGTGAGCCCCTTGCATGATCTGCTTCTCTGAGCGGATGTGTTCCTGTTGTCTTGTATCCACAATGTGGCGTTTCTTAAGAATCTTCATTGCAAAAGTTTTAGATTCTTCACTTTTCAGTTGGACCTTACAGAGAGGCAGAAGGAAGAAGTAAGAATAAAACCTTAGTTACTGTAACATAGTCAGTTCTTACTGCCAAGTTACCAAGTACATGGAGCACTTAAATAATAACCCAGCCACCACTCCAGTACACAGTAAATCCTTGCTGGGTTTAAAATTTGCTATGACTGGGCTCACAACTATTATCCAATTTCATTCCACTGGATCAAATGAATTCCAGCTGGATTCCTAATTCAGTCTTTGTCCATTGTGATTACAAGAGGGTGAATATACTTGATTCTCATAGTATAATTTCATGACATACAATGTGTTTAGTGTTTTTTTTAACAAAAAACTAGAAATAATAACAAATTTCTTTATTGATTTTACTTTGAGTATGGCACAGGTGGTATCTTTACGATCTTAGACTCTTGTCTATAACATTCTGAATTTAGTGGCAAATGTAAGTCACAAGTCTGCTGATGCTCTAGGTATAGGTTTTTTTTTTTTTCTCTTTGTACCTCCCAGTCTTTCCTGTTGTCCAGTTTAAAAAAAAAATTGTGACAAAATTTTTAAGAAACTACTTTTTCTTCTTATTTGTGCATAATGACTTTCATCCTGTCTGACCTCAGAACTTACTCCTTCACTACACTAAATGGGAGAGCTGAACCTTGAAACCCACATTGCTTCCATGCCTCTTTGAAGGCCAACAGGGGTCCCCGTAACTGAGGGGACCTTGGTCAGCCAAATGCCATTTTTCATACAGGCTGCTGGTCTGTGTTCACAGTTTTGTAAGAAATTTCAACAAGGTGACTTGTAAGGAAAGAGATAATAGAGCTAATCATTTAATAGCAACATAAATCATTTTCATCTAGTGCTCTCAGCAATAGAATACTCAAGATAATACCAAACATTCCTTGTGATTTTGAGCTAATGAAAGCCTCAGGGAAATAACTTGACAAGCTGTTTCTGCTTTTCAGCTGGAGTATTAGTGTGCCCTGTTAAGTTGTGAATTGTTCACTGCTTTATCCGCAGGGTTAATGAAGTTCTTAAGTGTCTTGTTCATGAACACATGTAGAGATGGAACTCAGTCTGAGAGATATTAATGTAGCAAGTTCTTTAAAAGAGAGCATAATGACACTTCAAATAAATGGGCCTCATTTGCTGTCAGTATTTGTGAATTTGTATGACAGGTTAGAGGGGAAAAAAGATATTTAAAAATTCCTTAAATGGTCAGAGGCTCTCTGTAAAACTCTTGAGAGTGACAGATTAGTGTGATACAGAAATTCAGTTGTAGTTCATTATAAAACAAAATGTGAAAACTCACATCTAAAAGAAATCAGGACAGGTAAGAGAGAGAATGAAAAATGAGCTGCATTCTGGTACTTAAATTCAGGAGAATAAAATCATAGTCCTTTTTAGAATCCTCCCCAGTTACAACCAAAGATTCTTGCATACATCACACAACTAAAGTAAAAATTAGTCTCATTATTTATTCTAAGTTGAGAAGATATTATTGGCCTTTGAACTCACAGGTCTGAATTTGAATTTTGACTCTACTTAAGGTTTCCTTCACTCTCTTGGGCCAGTTACTTACATACCCTGAGACCCAGGTCTTGCTGAACATAATATCAGCTAATTTAAGGAGTTATTGTAACCTGAAATGAGAAAGTGCTACAAATAGGTACACACTGATGGTCTCTGCTTGTGTACTTTGCCCACACAGCACACACTACCAGATTGAATAGAACAAATGTCTTTCAAATAAAGCCAGATCATGTCACTCCTCTGTCTGAACACTCAAGTGCTTCACCATCTTACCCAAGGAAAAGACAAAGATATCACTAAGGCCTACAAGGCCCCACTCTCAGTGAACTCTGGTACTTGTGAGTCTCACTTCCCTCCCACTCTGTTCAGCATTCATTGGCCATCCTGCTAAAAACTTGTGCCTCCAGCCATTTGTACAAGGTATTCTTCCACAGATGCCTTTTAGTCCTCTGTTCAAATGTTTCCTAACCAAAGAAGTTCTCCTCACACCACTATAAAGGATCTCCCTTCCCCTTTTCATGGTTCTCCGTGGTTCTACATAGCATGTATTATATGCTAATACATCAAATACTTTCTTGATTACATGTTTAATATCTGTAAGCAATCAGATTGAGCATTTTTTGCTTACCGTGCCTAACAGAGTAAATGTTCACTAAATATTTGTTGACTAAATGAATCAAAAAAGAAGGAAATAAGCCATGATTTATAACTAGCAAAGTCACAACAGAACTAGTGTCTTCGCCCTATACTGTGTATCTTTGAGTTGAACAGGAGAAAAACAAGAGATGCAAGAGATGCAGCAATGACAAGCATGTTGTACTCTTATTTTTTTTCTTTCCATAAATATCCTTAGTTATACATGATAGGAAAGGAAAGCTTTCCATGGGCTAATGATGCACAGAGTGCACACAGCCAAATAGCTTTGTGACTGTCATTAATTTTCAGTTTTTATTTTTCTATTTTCTTAATCTGTTTTTTTTTAACCTGGATAACTAAAATATCATATTCTCAAACACAGAACCTATCAGTTTAATAAAATCATTTCTAGAATAAACTCACTTCACTGTCAACTATTTTTTGGAGTTAGTAACTCGATTCTTTGAAAGCTCTTGAAACCACGGCCATCTCTTTAGATCCTGTTTTTCTAGACCACAGAATTCTTTAGTTCTCCTCAAATTAATGAATTCTCCAATTCCAAATATATTTACATTTTTTATAACCAGCTCATCACTGCTTTATTTCTAATTTATTCCACTGTAGCCTGGATATTAGGAGTCTGCAGTTTCCTTAACAGTTTTGAATTTTACATGAGGAAGAATCTATGCAGGGAAATATATGAAGCCATTAGGGGAATCTCTGTGAGAAACAAGTGCAACCTTTGATAAACATGTAAGTACTGTTCACATCCACATACATTACTTCATTTAGTTCTAACACCCAATTTTAGGAGTGTAAGGAAGGTTTTATGTTTACAAAGCTTTCATCAATAAAAAGAGTTGAATTTAATAGGTGTCAGGAATAGTGTAGCAATTCATCCTGGCAATGCTTTGAGATAATATTATCATCCCTATTTTTCGGAGGAGCAAATTAAGGATTACCAGAATGATTAGTCTTGTATTATCATGTGTAAGAACTGGGTTCGTGCTGTGGTCTCTTCAGTCCATGCAACTTCCAGTATAGATTGCTTCCTTTCAGCTGAATATATAACAAATTAATAGTATAGGGATTGATGACTTACAAATGAAATTTCAATAAAATTGTCTAACTTAAAGAGTGTAAGAAAAGTTAAGCCATGTATTATTTATTACCTTTAGCTTTACTCATGCTAGACATGGTGTGAGAAACCAGCCAAAGCCTCATTGTCATTTTCCAAGGAATTTACACAGACTTCAATGTCTTTCAGGGGTTTGAGGAACCTGAGTGCTTGAATCCTGCAAGGAGAGGCCAAGTGTAGGCACAGAGATGTAGGCAGGGCAAAACTGGTGGATGGCAGGTGGCAGCTGCCAATGACAGGTCATTAAGATTTACAGATTATTGGGAGTCAGCCTTATTGGTTACTATTTAGCAAGTATTAATTATAAAAATTTTATAAAATAATATAGCTCTTGAGACTTTTTTTTTTTTTGCTTATGTGGAGAAAGTACCACCTACTTTCCTTCCACTCTGTAAAAACTACATTAATGATTTATTTCTTAACATTGCCCTTAGTCAGAATCTACCATTTAGATTGCCACAGGCCAAATGGACCCTGGCTTCTAACAGGAAATCAGAGCTTTGGAGAGAACCACATGTGTGAGACAATGCAACAGAGCTTGTTGTCCTGAAAATTCTCTGAGTAAAGCAGAGCTCATGTGTTTTTCAGCATTCTTTTTATCAACCAACAACTACCCAAAGACCATTCAAAGGCTTCTAACTCAGTATTATTTCTAATGGAGAAATTTGGAAAAAATTTAAATGCCCATGAATAGGATACTGGAAAAATAAATTATCATGCATCCAAGTAATACAGATACAAAATATGATGACTTACAATTACATTTAATGCTATGGAAAAATAATCAAAACAGATATATGAAGAAAGGTACAACTTAAAAGTGTGAGTATGTGTTTATGTCAACATTGAAAAGCTAGTATCTGATAGTACCCTGAGTAGTTCTCGAAGAAATCAGGAAGTGTTTGAGATCAAATAACCTAGTGTTTGTGTACAGAGTCTAGTAGTTTTCCTCCTGATTGTTGAAGTTTTATCATGAACCTTTTGCCGATTTCGGAGTAGCCTCAAACTCCAAAACTTGTGTTTAGCAACAGAGAAGAAGCAGGGTGAAAAGTAACCATTAAAGTACCATAGCATTTCAAAACAAAAAGACACAAAGTTGCTATATTTTAAACACTGGTATATTTAGGTCCATATTGAACTAGATTTTCAAATCAAACATAAACTGTAGACTAACTCTTGAAAGCAGACCTTAGATCATAGTCCTTCTCTTTCTCATTTGGTTGGAACAAGTAATTTTAAAACAGATTTAATTGTGAATTACAATAATAAAATGCCATTTACAATAATCCATTGTAGTAGCAATAACATGTTTCTTGGAAGTCATAGTAGTAATGATAACAGTTTTCACATAGTCATTTTTAATTTTCACATATGCTATCTGATTTATCTTATGTCTATAAGTTGTTGTTTTTTTTTTTCATAAGAGGGTATAACAAGTAAAGAAGGGGGCGTGGAGTTGAGGATTGTGGGCACTTTGATGGGAAAACTATGATGAGCACAGCTGAGGGAAGAAATCCTATACTGTGAAAAAATAAACAAGGATTTATATATATATACATACACACGTAAAAAAGCATATAGTGAAAGTTTTAGATTATGAATATATGCATCAGAAAAGGCTAATCTTTACAGATAGAATACAGATTAGTGATTACCTACAGCTGGGAGTGAAGATGGACAGTATTTGCAAACAGACACAAGAGTTCTTTTGGCACAACAGAAATTGTAATAAGATTGTAGGAATGACTAGTATATAATTATATTTCAACAGTTTTTTTTGAAGAAGAGTTTTTAAAGGAGGAAAAGATCAGAAACTTTTTTGTATTTATTTATTTATCTTACAATGTTTGCTTTTCTAGGTGTAGTCCCCATAGAATTTCCACCACGAAATCACCTGTGCACCATGACCATGGTTCCTTGTGTCTTTCCCGTCCCTGCCTTGATCCAAGTCCCTCCCTCTTCCCTGAGGAATGTCTTTGATTTGTCGTTGTCTATTTTTGGTTTGTTGTGCTTATAGGAGGAATATAGGGCATCAAGGAGAAAATTTGTTTTTTGACTTTGCAATTCAGTTTATTTTTTTAATTTTATATATATTTTACATTATTTTTCATTTTTGTACATTGTGTATTTCTCATCCCTGTGAAATTGCCATCACCAATTCACTTGTGTGCCATCACCATAGTCCCTTGTGCTCTTTCAACCCATTTTGTTCTTTCTTCCTCCTTCTCCCCTTGGGAATGTCTCTGGTTTATAGTTGTCTGTTGATTTTGATTATTTATTGTAATTAATTTTTGTTCCATAGTCTCTTGTTAGTTTCCTCTACATTCTTCCTATAAGTGACACCATCAGGTATTTTTCCTTTACTTTCTGGTTTATTTTGCTCAGCAAAATCCCTTCTAGCTCCATCCATGTTGCTGTTTTTATATTCTAGTTCTTATCTTTATTGGTAACATTGTTGTTACATTTTTTAACATTTTAATGCATTAAATGTCAGTAATCTTTCTCTATAGTTATCTTTTCCCCACTAATAAGTTTCCCAGCTAACCAAAATTATATTTATTTTTATTCTGGTATGTTAAATTTCAATTATAAAACATTTTATCTTTTTAGTGAGTTCTCTATACTTGTTATTTATTAAAAGTGGCAAATTCAAGAAGTCTCATTTCCATATAAAAGTAGGATCATGCAAATGTGCATAATTATCAAAATTTTAAAAATTTTGTAGTCAAGATATGTATTTGGGCAGTACATTTTCTTATTTTAGCATACAAACTATAGTCACTGGCAAGTTGATGTAAACTCCAAGGAATTTGTTTACTCCTGTTATAAAAAAATACCTTATAGACAGATGTAAGATAAAATCATATAGCAATGTAAACATTAAAATTAGTATGGAAGAAATATTATCAGTACTATTATGTCTTCCAAGAGATATGTGACTGCTACTGCAATGGAGTCCCAAAAATGGCATTTTACTTTTACAATTCATAATTAATTCTGATTTAGAAAAATAATATGAAACAAAGATTATGAGAAGTTTTTGTGAATTTAAGTAGTGTTACTTTCACAGAGAAAAAGATACTACCCTAACTAAAGTAACACTTTTGGACATAACATATGAGCATTTCCACATATGTAGGAGGACTTGACTTATACATTCATGAAGGGAAATTTTTTAAGTAATTTCTGTTCTGCAACAAAGAGTACTGCATTCCTCTACTAAAAGATACTAATTCTTTCATGAAAATTTTCTTTATTATGTCACAGTACTATCATTTTCAGGCACAGATTAATCAAAATCTTAATAGAAAATCTCCAGTTTTCAATGTTATTAAAATATCGTCTTTGTAGTAATCCAGAGTTTCATTCCTTATCTTCCTCTTTGCACTAAAGAATAACATCACACATTAGTTGTTGCTTAGTCACTGTCTGAATTATGGTACCAGGTTTGTTCTGTGGGATACACAAGTGAGGAGAGCATTAGGAATCTGTCACAGCCCATATGGCACAAGTCCAAGTGACAGAGCATGCAGATAATGGGTTAGGAGTGTAACAGATGTCAGACTTGGATAGCTTTTTGGTCAAGCAGAGTGGAGACCTGGTACTGCTATATAATTTCATGGAAAAGATTTTTATGTGTGAAATTTATTTCAGTAGTTAACCACTAATGTTTATGTGTAGCCACATAGACCATTTTCAGAACAAAGGACTACAGAAAAGTAGCTTATTTTTATTTAAGTCTTTTCATCTGACTCCACCTGCCACTTGCCCAAGATGTTTCTCTATTTCACGTCTTTGTTTCCTTTTCCAGATTCACTGGAACCCCACATAGAGAATTTTAATAATGCCATTTTCTCTGTAAATTGCCATCAGATTAAAATTAATTTCTACAATTAGTGACAAGAAATATCTAAGAATCATTTGTATTTAGTTCAGATTGATCAAAATATAAGTCAAACTGTTTTCCTAGAGGGGAGTTTATATTTTAGTGTTTTTAAAAGACATTTCATTTTCATGCTGGAGAAAGAGATTACTGCTTTTCTATTTATAATCACAATATGAACACACAGGTTATTTTATGAAATTACTTGCAAATCAATGAACACTTGTGATACCCTCAATAAGAAATTTGCCATGGTTCATTTTGACTCATAAAGGTTACCAAAGTTGATTCTAGATTTTCATTTGTGATTTCTATTGAAAAATGTGACCAACACTGAAACACTGTTTACTGACATTTAAGCATACCATTTTTTGACCCCATAGTACCAGTGTTAAGCCATATTCATTTTGTAATGGCTATCAAAACTGACATTTATGTGATCTGATTATCTCTGATAGTTTATTTTCCTTCATCAAATAATCAAATACTTTCTTTTCCCTACCCACTATTTTTATTTCTATCCATAATCACACACTTAAAGAGACATAGAGCAATGTGACTGTTTTTGCAATTTCCTTTAACATTTCTAAGTCAATTACATGAAAATTTCACATAATTTCAACTTATAAGTTGACCAATTTCTTTCAGTTATTGACTGAAAATTTGAATGGAAAGGGAACATGGAATTGCATACTGTCAACTCTCTGAGATGTGATCAGGTTAACTCATGAAAGATTTTACATTCTAGTGGTATTTCTGAGGTGAAGGCGTAAGTGACTTTATAATTTTTAAAATTTTAATCATGATGTATAATCAGATCTTCATGTAATGAACTATGCTATTCTTTACCTTTGTGACAGTTTAAATATCAAAGGATAACTTCTTCCCTGATTTTTGCACTTCAAATGTAGTTAAGTTAGTTGAACATGTATTTTCTGATTTACTTATACTAATCTATGAAAAACTGTCGCATTAAATATTTAAACTGGTTTGTTCATGTGAATATGGAATTTGAGATGGTAGTCAAATGCAATGGTTCCAATGTAATGGTTCACTTGGTTTAACTTATTTGTTTAAACTAATTTTGGGTATGGACGTTCTCCACATTCTTATTGTGAATTTGCAAGGTGATCAACTTGAGCTTGGGGCTAGGAATCAAACTATCTCACCCATCTGATCTAATAGCTTAATGTTCAAGCTAATACATAGTTATATGTCAGTGTCAAATTAATGGAGGTATTAGTATGAAGGACAGATATGACTAGTAATAAATTAAGAGTATACAATTAGTGCACTATACTGAAACTTTGCAAATGAACCTTTCCCTATTTTTCGTTCTAGAAACAAAGATAAACATGTTCATACTTTTCTCAGAGGATACAGGTATTTTCAACTTTACTAACAATATTAAGGGATTGTTTTACCTTTGCATGGAAAGGATCTCTCTTTGAAAGTGCTTACATAGGGCCTCCCTGATGGTGCAGTGGGTTGAGCAACGCACTATGAAGCAAACCGCAGCCACTGCAGCACGCGTTCGATCCCTGCCCCCGCCTGGGAGGGGACCCACATGGCACAGCAGAACTCTCCTGCCTCGCCCACTGCTCCCCTCAGCAGTGTGTTTCAGTTGATCTGCTTGTTCTGTTTCTGTTCTGTCTCTGGTGACTCCTCTCACTGTCCTAGACTCTGGCCTGTACCCTAGCTCTTGTACGCATAAATAAATAAATCTTAAAAAAAAAAAAAAGAAAGTGCTTACATAAAATTTTCAGGATTGAAGAAAACATCTTGGCACAAAGAAACTGCTTTATTTAGAAGAGGAGTTATTTTGGGACTAGTGCCACCTAAAAATAGCTCCTTGGGTCACCTGATAGTGTATTCTTTCATTTCAAAGATAGAATTTGAGAGCTGAGTTTCTAGTTATACACTTCATCACTTGATCTAATGCACACAAATGCCTTGTCCTTAAAGTCTGGTCTCCTTTGTGAATATAATAGTTATCCTCTATTAATGATAATATCTCTCTCTGCTCCCACATACAACTTCTAGTCATCCCACTTGCTTGGTTTGTCTATGAGAACACGTGGCCTTCTATCTTGTAGCCTTTGCCTGAAACAACCTTTCTCCATCTGTTCATTTAAATCTCCGCTTATTTTCCAAGTCCTGGGTTGACTTTTGCATGTTTTCAAGGCTTTCTTAGGGCCTTTTTCACTAGTCTACTCCAAATGTTCCTTCTCTTTCTGAAATACTACGTACCTTTATGCATAATCTAGAATTTACTATAATGCTAAGGGATTTCATCTAGTCTTTTTCATGTGTGTTAGAAGGCAGACATTCCATGAGGGCATGAATCACATCTTCTATTCTAAATACCACAAAATAAAATTCAGCACCTTTTTGAAATATGTAAATTGTTGACTATGATGTGCTCAAAACTTCAACTTGGTGCAAAAAAAACACCAAATTTCTGTCATAGAATACAAAAAACAGTGATTATAATCAAAGCGCTAATTTGTGGCTAAACTGTTTTATCACCAATTACCTTAAGCCTTGGGAATACATGTCTAGTGCTGTCTAGACGAGAAGTTTTTAACATTTTAATTTACTGTAGGGACTTTATTACTGAAACTTTTAATGAAAAATACTCACTTGAATAAATGGCAAAGCATATATTTATACTAATAAGATTAATTCCTGCACATCTTATTTTATATTGCATATTCAAAATAGAGGTATACTTCTCTACTTATGCTTTCTGCATAGAAACTGGCTTTTGGTGAGATATTTTAGGAGCTGTAATATATTATAACTATACCTATTATGCCCAATTATTGTTTATTGAATTGGATTTTCATTGCTTTGGATTCTCATTAGCTATCTGAATATTGTGAATTTATCACAATAATGTACGTCAGTTTTAATTTCTTTTGAAGATTAAACATAAAACAAGGGTGACATATTTAATAATAAACCAAGTAGTGGATGCCAAGACAAAAGACTGTTAAAATAAGTCAAACTGTGTTTTCAACCAGTGTAGGGTCTTCCTTCACTGTGGTTACAGGCTAGACACAGATCTCAGGGCAGCAGGGTTTCCCTGGGCATCCTGTGCAGCATAAATCACCATGGCACAAATGGCAGCACTGCACCATGATCCCACAGCTATCCTATTTCACTGCCATGTGGCTTGGCAGTAAGAAACTCTTGAAAGAGTTTGATCTTACATGGGGTTTCCCTTTGGAGTTAAGCTGGCCTCTTTCATAATGATGAAAGAACACTTGTTGAAGAGCAATGGAATTATCACCTGATATCTTGCTTAATCATTTCTTGGTCTCTATTTTTCTTTCACTTGTTTATATACCCATGCAGGCCTGCTTGCCTATGATGTGCGATCTCTAGGCAGCTGGCAAAAATACCTTATTTTGGTATGTAAAGCCCCCTGACCTAGGTGCACATGCGTGGTTCACCAGTCAGGCAAAGTTCTTGCATCTTGTTACTACAGCGCCCCCTCCTGGCCAAGATGATGTGAACTGTGCCACAGAAGGAATGAGAAGTAACCTTTGTACTCCACTTGGCAAGAACTAGACCCTTCTTAAGCTCATTTGCAGTGCTATGGCTTAAGAAGACTGTAGAAATGCTATTGATGACTTTCTATTGAGATGTTAAGTTGTGGGTCTTTATAATTTAGAAGAAAAATGAATAAATAAAAACAAGCTTTTGAGGTACACAAAAGTTCAGGGTGAGGAAGATAGAAAACTGTTTCCCATCTCTACTCATGACAGATCAGAAAGTAAGGAGCTTTAATAGTTTGGGAGGATTTAATAGAAACTATCACTAAAGGTCATTTGAAGACCTCATGTCTTAGAGAAATGCTTACACACTCAGGACTGATCTAACAATGGGAGAAAAAAGAAGTAAATTTTTTCCATTCTCTTTCATGAGTATAGATGGAAATGAAAGCACATTTAAATACTAGTAATTATTATTATAATAATATTAACAAAACTTACTGATCTAAGATATGTACAGTCTATTTGGCAGACTTAAGCTCATTTAAACTTTGCAGTGCAGTGAGGAACTTATCCTCTTTAGAAACAAGGGAACTGACAATTAGGATTAATGACTAAGCATATACAGCTTGTAAGCTCTGAATCCGTAAAGTTTCTAGAAATCTAGCTTTTAAGCTACTATATTATGCTGTGGTATATTTTTCTCCCACAGATATTTTATCTCTAAAATAGGACCAGCAAAAGATTTAGAGAAGGGAGAGACACTTTAGGTCTGACAGAAAAAAAGCTAATAGAAGATAATTGTAACATCTAATACATATTCTTAAATTCTGGAATTTTTTAAAGAAAGGTGTACATGTGACAATGGTGATAAGAAACTTAATATTTTTTAGAGTCAGAGTAATAGAAATGATTAAAAATTAGCAGCTCTGAGCTATCACAACAGCTCTTTGATGACTACATAATCTTAGGCCAATTACATGCATCATTTTGGCTTCTATAAAATGTATATCATGCCTCGGGGGCCTCCCCCATGGTATGGGGATTATGTCTCAGAGCTATCACCTCCAGAAGCTGAGTTCAATTCTCAGCCAAGGAGCTAACCCATATGACACAGCAGATCTCTCCTGTCTTGCCCACTGCTCCCCTCAGCAGTGTATTTCAGTAAATCCACCTGTTCTGCTCCCCACTCTTTCTCTGCTGGATCCTCTCACTCATCCCCCAACACCTCTGACCTACACCTCACTCTATGCAAAAAATAAAAAAATGCATATCACGCCTCATGTCCTGTTCTTCTCCCAACTTTATTATAAAGGCAAAATTGTATGCTATATGTGAAAGCAATTTGCAGATTATAAAGCAATGTTCATATGGAAGGCTTGATTATGTGAGTAAGGACTAATATCAATTTATTATGTAAATACCTAAACTCTCTGCCTTAGAAATGCCACCGCCTCCCAGCAGTGTTGGTTCTCCACAAACTAAGTATGTGCTGCTCATACTATGATTATAAATTTAACTTCTTAAATTTACATTATTGTCCTTTCAAGTGGATATTTTATATTGAACTGTGTGTGTCCTAGCTTTGGGCTCACCACATAAATATGTAATAAATGATGTAGGAAGTATCCAATCCACAAAGACAAAAATGCCTTCCATATCTGTGTTCCTATAACCAAAGCTGGGTAGATGAGGATTTGGATTGATGAAAAATTACATATCTAATTTTCAAAGCAACAACCACATGCATTGCCAGATAAAAGATGTTTGTTTTTTACTTCAGCTAAACTATTCTGAAAGCAAGCCTCTTTCTGGCAGAGCAAAATTAGAGTAAGTTAGGAATGTGTTCATAAGCCATGAATCTAATTTTTACTTGTGATTTGGAAAGTTAATCTCCTAATTTTACCACCATACTTGTAAATTAAGAGGATTAGATCTAGGACCTAGATGTCTTACTATAGTGCTTATAGCTTTAGTGAGTAAGTCATATAAAAAAAGAGCTGAGTTCTGTTGCTGAAAGTGATTATTAGAAACATTATAAGGTCTCTGGGAAACAAACTGTAAAAAGGTAGCATTGAATGAATTAGAAAACCCAGTCTTCAAATAAGAACATTGTCAGAAAATATGATATGTACCAGGTAAAAATTACTTCACAAAAGTAATGATTGTGAAAAAGACATGTCTGCTAGTATAATAGTTAAATCAGTCATGTTAAATCCACTATGCTAAAAGTACTATGAAATAGACTTGAATAGCTAAAGTTCCACTCATATAAGGCCTTTATTTCAAGCTACTATTTTCAACCATTGAGTAACTGTGTCCTCATCCCCAAAAGTTGGCCATACACTAAAAATTTTCCTTCCTTAAAAATATTTCTATATCTAAATTGTTCACAATTAACATAAGTGACAAAAAATAAAAAAGTAGTCTTTGAAGGGTGTATAATTATACAAAACAACATGAACGTAATCTCTGTCAAATGATGAGAAAACTACAACTCAAACTTCATTCAAATAATTCAAATTTCTTAATTCTTAATCCCCACTCGAGAGTTTATGATTTTATAATCTTATACCTGGCATATTTTTAAAAATACTATTATAAAATTAAAGTGCAACTACAGTAGTGTACTTTATAATATCATTTATCTGCTAAACTAAAATTTGATAGCCTCAAGGAATTAAGGTTGTATTGCTTAAAGAGAACACTGTGTAGCATTGATACAATTATCTTGCATGCAACATTCTTACAGGAGAGTGAAGAAAAAACTTCTGTAATCAAACTGAACTGGACTCTCCCTACATGGTCTGCTAATGGTTAGGTTGCTTTTCCAAAGGCACATTACCGCCTGCTGCTGTGTAGTCACACTCTCTTCATGGCAATTCATTCAATATATAATCGACATGTTGAGAACAAACACCCAATTCTGGCGTCACTGTGTTCATAAAAGTGCTTATAAAAAATAATCACGAGGAAAATATTTTTCACACCTAGTAGCTAATATTATGAGGCAGTAAGTGGGAAGACCTAGGAAGAATGAACTCTGATATTAGTGGCTAGTCTAAATTGGGCAAAGAACAGAATTTGGAAAATCTGATTATCCCAGTGTGTTTTGGGAGTGCAAGTGACACTGTGACTAACTTCAGTGGATAAAGACATGTACTGGTTATGTATCTAAAGTTTTTGAGCTGTAGTACCAACCTAAATTAATTCTTAGGGTTATGGTTTTTATTAGCCTACAAATGCCTGGTGTTAAGGAGTAAAATATAACCACAAAAGGAAAATTAGGTTGAACTACCTTTGGCAATTTCTCCTGGAAAGGAGATTATCTAGAAATATGCAAATATCCAAACACACACATATGCTTATTTTGTTTTCTTATACTGTATTTTTCTATGCCCACACTGTCCCTCCCTTCACTTTGTGGTGGGTTGTGCTCCTAGAAGTTTTCCACCAATAATGTGGCATTTAACTGTTCAACATGAAGTGATTTTGGTATCTATGAATGATTTTGAATATTTATTTGAATATTTTTAAAAAATTCTAAGTACATTACTATGGGTTTTTTTTAAAAAGATTTATTTATTTATGCATACAAGCACTGGGGTACAGGCCAGAGGTGTGAGGGTGAGATGATTCACCACAGAGAGCAGGGAGCAGAACAGGCAGATCAACTGAAATACAAAGCTAAGGGGAGTAGCAGGGGAGGCAGGAGATGTCTGCCGCATCATGTGGATCACCTCCCCAGCCAGTGGTAGAGATCAAAATCGTGCCGCAGTGGCTGTGTTTTGCTTCACAGTGCGTTGCTTAACCCATTTTGCCACCCGGGAGGCCCCTATTACTATGTTTTATAAAATGTCTCACTGATAATGTTAAAGCTTCCAACTTGAGATGTTTAAACTTCAAGGAATTCACAAAGTTGTAATGTTTATTTTTTGGTCAAAATCAAGTGATTTTGTTGGCCATAGTCTTTAAAAATAGTATCTAAGAAACCATAACAAGCAGCCAAAAAAGCAATCTCTAGGGAGATCTGTCCTTTAGAGAGGTTCATCCAAAAAGGGATTTAGACACATATAACTACGTAAATAGACACACCAAAAATAAATTTTCATGGTGAGGAGCTATGTGTATCCCATCCATGTTGATATGTCAACACCCCCGGTGCAGTTATTCACATACAATGCTGTCAATAAATCTTTATTAGCTATAGGTATGGTTATGTTTTTCACAAAAATATAAGGTTTGGAAAATTAAATCTAGCATTACTTTTAATGCTGATTTGATTTTTACTCCTATAACTGAAAGTACTAATCTCAGAGGTAACTGTGACTATTAGGTCAGAAGTAGTACTTCTTAGCATCTCTAGTCAGTGTTTAGGAAGGTATGAATTACTAATTCAATGAAAGACATTATGAGTCTAAAACCTTCTTGACAAATATTTAAACAAATAAAATCTTTCTGTCAAGGTCAGAAGTCCCATCTGCAGCATAAGTAGACACATTTCAAAAATAGCTCTGGGTCAATCTACTTTTCTGGAAGGGGATTTCTCCTATCTCCTGATGGCAACAGTAACTGTTTACTGGACTGTACACAATCTCAGGGAGTTCCTAACATACTGTACTGGTGTCCCATACCAGGGACACCTCAATATTCAGTAGAAACATGGAAATTTATCTGCATTATCAAAGGGAATGTCTAGCCGTACAGACTTTGAATGCAGCAACTCAGATGCCAGAATACATTTCCCCCAATTTTTATTACAGTATGTTTTTAGATTTATAGGTTATGCTTTCACTTTATAAATTTGTACCAAAATCTCTTGATTATTACCAACACTTAGGTGTGTGTATCTGTATAAAGTATGTGTGAAATAAATAACATGAAATACTCAAAAACCATTAGCACTATAATCTAAATAGGTGATTCCAACTAGAGAGTCAGAATTTCCCTGACATCATTTACTGGATTTTTTTTTAAAGCACTGGTATCTTTATATACCTCAACATAAATAATTGTTAAATATACACAAATATATGCATATACATGGATATTTTATACCTTCCATTTATATGTAAATTGATATTTACATATAAAGGGTGTACAACTAAGTTACTGAGCACATATCAGAACTAAGAAAGTAACAGAGATTAGTGTTTTATGAAGTAATATGTTTAGCTTTCAAAAGGCTTTCTAAAAGTAAATTGGTATATAAGTTTAGTTCATTGACTACATAATATAGTCCATTTTAACTCTTGCCCATTCTGGCACACTGCTATGAATATATTTAGGAAAAATTAAGTTATCAATTGTTAAAGTAATTAGGGAGTGAAAAGACAATCTAGGAAGAAAAACTTAAAAGTGAAGGCAGAGGTTTTCAAAAGCACTTAAAGAACAATTACCTACCAGTTCCACTCGTCCGAAACCTCCAACTCCAAGGGTGTCAATGATGTTGAAATCAGACAGCTTCAGGTTGGCGAAGAATGCAGCTTCAGCTTCATATCTGGATTTTTTGATGCGAAAAAATGGAAATTTCTTAGAGGTGCAAACACGAGTACCACGTACAACCGTACCGGAATGACATGACTGTGGAACAGGATTTACCTGCTTACATTCCATCTTGCTTTTAGAGTCTGTGTTTTCTCACACTCATAATTTTTTGGTCCCAGTTGTGCAGAATAACATAGATTTGCAATTGTTTTTCAAAGTGGAAAAATACAAAGTACCCACTGCATGCCAGTCCCGTGACTTAGAAATCCAGATAGCAAATCAAAGTTACATTTCAGTGTTTTTCTACGAGTCTTCTTATGAGCCCGAATTGTTTGAGTTGTTCTTTTTAGGTTTTGTTTTGAATTCTTTTGTTTTGCTTGGTTTTGTTTTTGCTGTTCAGATTGTGGGTGGCAGTTTCTCATTAGTTCCCCTTATCCACAGGCTGGCAGTGGCTCCTATGAATATTGTTAAAAAGTGGCAAGATCATTGAGGTCTCTGGAGTGAAATCACACCAGGTCTTACGAAAACAGATCCGAAAAGCTGAGGACTGATGTGCAAATGTCTGAAATGGATGATTTCCAAGCATAGTCACATTCCTAAAAAGTATCTTCCTTCCATTTGTGCTTACCCACTGACTCTTAGCTAGTAATCCCAGTGTCTTTACATTTGCAGGTTTTTTATAGGAGTTCTGTGCAGAGGCATGGACTATGCTCCAAGTCTAGCTATGCAGCACACATGTAAATCTAACACATGCAAGTGGCTGAAATAAGTTGCTTCTGATGAGACAAGTGAATATGAGCTGCTTAAAATATCTCCTTGTTAAGGGTCCTACTATTTTTAGAAAGGGCAGGAAGGCATGAGGATGAAGATGATCCTCCCACTCAGTAAAGTCAGGTCAGGCAGTAATTCAGCTGTCACCAAAACAAAGTATTTGAATAGCTGCGTGTAACCCATGACCTTCAGCCAGGCAGTACCTGATTCAGTACTACACTATAGATAGACATGACGAATACACTTGAGTTAGTGGTACTAATAATATAGTTTGTCTATGTCAAGACTGATCCACCGACATGTCTGGCATTAAACTATATAATATTTTAGCTATTCCATTGTAATCAAATACAAATTTAGAGTCCACACTTGGGAAAATATTAACAGCTTGCTAGGTGAGCCTTCTTCATCCCCCAATTTATAACCATGTTTCTAACTTTTAAAAAGTCAGTTATTGAGACAGTAAAAGTAACATTGTTTTTCATTATTGGCTGGTTATGTAGCATCAATTCCATCTGATAAACCTCTTTAAATAAGGCTACCAGCCAATCCTAATGGCATTGATAGACTTCTTTCATTAACTATGAAATCAAGAGATCAACACAGTAGTTCAGAAGATGATTTACTGGAATGGAACATAAACAGCAAATGTGCATTTCTAGCATTCCAACTAGATCACTACTTTTGGAAAATTTAAAAGCTGTTCATGTAAAGGGTCAGTGGCAGAGTCCACTCTGACAGGTGTTTAAAAGGATATCAGTTGGGATTAAATCTCATGACAATTTCTTTGTCATCAAGTATTTCCTGGGAGGGGGTGTCTGGACAATCAAATTCTTAATGATATTATATTAGAACAAAAATATTATGCACCTGCTGATTTAGAAATGCATTGTGCAAAGGGGAAAACTCAGACTACTTTCATAACATTTTATGTTTTAAAGTATGGTATTATCACATAGAGCTCTTGAAAATATCCCCAAATTCTTACATTTTGGACTTTTTGAAATTAGGCTAGAAATATGCCTTAAGTGTCTTAAACAAGTGATCACAAACAAAAGTGTTTTCATGCACAACAGAACTATTTGAGCATCTTTTAAAAACCACTAATCTATCCCCACAACAGACCTAGCGAATCAGAAATTTCTGGAGGTAGTACCCAAATATCTATAGATTTTAAAGCTCTTGGGGATATTCTGAAACTCAGTAAGAATTGAGAACCATAATTCTATTCCTTCTGAAGCCTCAAGAGGTCTCAGAAGAAATCTTACAAGAATTTTCAAGATGGGTTAAAATGGTCTAAGAAAATCAGTAGCCACCCAATGAGTCAGGAGGAGGGGATGATGCTTTCATGCCAAGGGTGTCTGTGGCTCTTTTAGCTTGACCTTGGTTCGTGTCTCCTGGTCCTAAACCTTTAGCAATGAACAATAGTTCTGTAGTGATCAATACAGCCTTCAAAAAAAGTTGGTGAAACAGAGAAATAATACAAAAGTTTTTAAAGCAGTTACTTTGTATTTCTACAGCAAAAAAAAAAATCTTCTTGACTTCCTTTGTTTATAGTTATTATCTGATTAATTACTGATGGTATTTCAATAAATGTCATGGGCATACTAATAAATCTCAGCTTAAAAAGACATTTTCTTTGTGCCACTATAATCTATTTAAATATAACCTGCCCCCTATACAGAAGACAATAGTTATAGTTAAATCTTTCATATGTCTTGATGAAAAGAAATTGGTAACATTATAATCATACTTAGATAATCATTACTAACCGCTAATATTACTAAGTGAATTTTTTAAAACACTACATAGGTGACTTGTATTTAGGGCTATACATTTGAAAGGAACTTTGTATACTGATTTCCATTCTGTTCCTATTTGTATCAGGTTCTGATTCTTGGGGAAGTCAAAGAATATAGGAATATTACCACAGCAGTTTTTCTTTTCCAACCAAGAAAGTGTAATTTGCTTAATATTTCACATGCATTTTTTTTCATTTAAAAATTACTTAGAGAAAGAGTCACAAAGACTTGGCATGTATTTTAAACACAGAAATCACCACCTGAAGAGGTGTATGTGAAAAAGTTAAAATATGGATGACAGCTTCATCAGGTACCTGAAATTCTCCTGCTCATAACTTGGAGGAAGAATTTCATTCTTTTTGAAGATAACTTTAATCCATCAATTATTTTCTAATTTTTGAGAGTTGATAAAATTTTGAATGAGGAAGGGGACTAAATTTAGTTAAGTAAATGACTATTATTTAACATTCTTCTTTTGCCTGAAGAGGATAAATGTGGAAGCTGACATCCTAATTACTGTAGGGTCCTGAGTCCAAAGACTTAGAATTGTGTGTAGTGGGACTTAAAATCATCCCTGCAACTGTATTTATGGGAGGGAAACTTTCCAAGTATGAAGGGAAATATATATCAGTAAGAAATGCAATTTTGATATTTGTTTGCTTAAAATCTAGCAAGCATAAACAGTCTGTTTCTAATGGCATTTACCTAGTGACTAAGGTCTTTATTAAAAAGATTATTATTATGATAGTATGAGCTGAAGCTATTAATCCTCTTCGAAAGAAGTGTAAATACTGACATATTCTCTCATAATTTCAGGGAGATTATACTGGCCCCCTAAATATATTTGCAACATGAAAATAACTGAACAACAAGAGAATAGTTGGGTTGAGGAGATAAAGTTATTTTACAAACATGGCTAGCCATAAGATTCCACCTGGGGCTGCAATTAGAATCCAGACAATTGCTAGGGTCTTCTTTTAATACTAAACTTTTATTTTAAGAACTGCTAAAAGGGAACAGAGTTGCCTAAGTTTTTACCATTTCTTTTATCTTCAGCTAGCACATTAAAGGAAGTTCCAAATGCAGTGAAAATTTGAAACTGTAGTTACAAAGGAAGAAGACCAAGACATGTATATGTGCATGTATATATGTACACCCATGTACAAATACACATACATAGTCTAGGAGCAGAAAAACAGTTTTGGAATGATTTCAACATTCCTTTCCTAAAACTACATGTTCATGCAGTATTATGTTCACTTTTCTTTGAAATGTATAAAGACCATTAGTTTTGTTTTGTTTTGTTTTTACTTCTAGTTTGAACAGCTTTCACAAAACCAAAAGAAATCGGGTGTCCTTTACTACTGACCAAAATTTTGTTGTCATTGTTGCTGCCATATATACATGAACCAGTTTTGTCACAGAATTGACTATGAATGTATCAGAATCAATGAATGTAACAGAAATCATTCTGTACACTGTGACTGACCATCATTAATAAAAGCAACCATATCTCCTTACTTATTGGAAACCAAATAGGATGAGTCAACCCAAGACAAAAATGTATAGTGCTTAAAATTTTATCTTCACCTTGATATAAAAATAACAAATATCTTAGCATTGTTTTATAAAACAGATAATATTATGTGCATTTTTAAAGGGTCAAGGATCAAAAGGAAGATAACAATAGATGGTTAAAAATGCCAGTAAGAGCTAAAAGAACAATAGTCTAATGTGGTCCTATTTTCTTAACCCACCTCATTTATAATCCATATTAGCTTCAGAAGTCTACTATAAGAATTTCCAAGAAAAATTAAAATCTTACATCTCATAATGCACATGCAAATCAGTAACTATAGCATTGCTTGTTCTTATCTGTACTCAAGTGATTTTTATTTCCTGTTGAATTATTAGTTCTTGGGGGAAATATATTTCGGTAAACACACCTGACTCATCTATAACAGTTTCTTATGCCATAAAAAAATAAATGAGTCAATCAGACAATTAATGTCTACATTGGACTTCAAAGGATCCTGACATACAGATAAATCATCTTTGCGAATGACTTTGTACTTCCAAGTTATGATTTCTTCAATATTTAGACTTTTTGAGGAGTACTGACAAATGTATATTTAAGTAAAAGAGAATGAATTTTTTTGGTAGGTTAAATCAGAATCCTAGCTTAAATGTTTTTTTTAAATCCTTCTTTCATTTTTTATGTATTCAAAGAGCAATGAAATATACAAATAATAAATCTACAGAAACATTTTTAAAAGGGGTAAGAACTTTCATAAATTAACCTTAAAAACAAAACACATAATTAGTTTATGATGCACCCAATATATAAGGTCATCTACCTACTGAATTCACAAAATGGTACACAGGGTTATTTTCATTAATAGTCCTTGATTTACAAACCTTGGTGCACTGAGTAATTTGGAGCTTTGGTAAGATATAGAAAAGATTTTGTCAGAAAACTATTCATATAGAAAGAAAGTAGAATTGGAAACTGGACCAATAATACATATTTGCATATTTAACACAATGTAATTTGGGCTTCAGCTACAGAGACTATTGCGTCCTTCTGCTACTTCATCTTTGTATACGTGATAGAATTAATAAATACATGTCCTTATTTCCTGGTTCTCAAATGCTTGAAAATTAAATAAGCTTAACCACTTAAAAAAAAAAAGTCTTTCTTAAATCTATAACCAAGCTATCCATCATCTCTTTATTATTTACTTTGTTAAAAGTCTCACTGACAATTCAACTTTAAAAATAGAAACTTTGACATATTAGAAGCAAAGTAGGAACCATTTCACAGTTTCAGGTTTATATAGGGAATTATTTTCTGTTGAAAGAATCATGTTTTTCAAATAAACATTTTATAGAGTCTATAGTACTATATACTCTTTTTAAATATCCCTTTAAACATAAACAGTATCCCTAAAAGTCTAACCAAAAGGGGATGATTTCTAATTTAACCATTAAAGGATGATTTCATTTATTTTACCATAAAACAGAATCAATAGTATAGATATTCTTCGCAATAGTGGTAATAACTTGAAGAAATAAAAGATTTGAAAGAATGTTTAAGAATATAAAGCATTACATTATGTCAATTTTCTCCAGAAAGTATAATCTTTCCTCCAGTGAATTTGAAATAACATTAGTTTGTTCCCTCTATTTCTAAAATTGTGGTTTTTGGGAACAAAGACTTCTTTGAGTACACTAGTCATGAAATAGTTCTTCTTACTTTTCAAATACATCCCCTTGAGGAGATATATCCAAGAGGAATACAGAAGAAAATTGCATTTCTCACATTCACTGCATATTAAGAATCATAGTAATGCAAATATTCTGCATTAGAAAGCACCATTTGTTTCAAAGACTCTAAAATTTCTCTCATTTAATTTTTTCTCCCTGATTCTCTGAGAAGATGAAAATAAAAATATTTTTAATCCCTATTTTGGAACTGGTTAGATCAATTGTTGATAAGTGATTGGTTTTAGCAATTAAATAACAAAAGCATTTTAGAAACCTTAGCTTTATTTCATGTTAGAACATATGTATACTTAATCCAGAAAAAAAAATTCTGTTTAAAAAAGTAGAGAATCAAACAACTTTATAGGTGCTTTTATCTCAAAGAAGCTTTTTTTCTCAATGTATTAAAACACAAATTTCAAAATCTGGAACACCACTATTGGAAGATTATCTAAAGCAACCTCTGCATTTCCAAAAATAAATGAACCCAGAATGGTTAGTGTCTCAGCCTTAACTTTAGGGTATTTGACTTGTAGTCTGTAACACTTTTTACTATCTGATTCTGTCTTTGCAATTTTTACAGTAATCTGATTAAAAAAACAAAGGCCTATGTAAAAGTTGCAAAATACATTTGAGTACTGTGCTATCTTACTACAACATTCATTCAAGGATATGACTTGTAGCTAAGCTCCTATGTCCTCTTGCCTATGATGTAGCAAGTGCATGTGTGTGTGTTTTAATTTAACGGACCTATAATGAAAATACACTGATGCTCTAAAGAGAACTTTTAAAAAATTCAAAAATCACAGCAGCATTTGTTAAAGATGAATGAGGATATGCCACTATTATTTGGATGGTACTGAGCAGTGTGCATTTCTGAATATTCAATTCTAAAATAGTTTCTATATAGTTTGAAGCATTTTTATAAGTCTTAATTATAATCATTCAGAAGATTGAACTGAGAACAAAAGGATTAAATGAACCCTAGGGGGTCAGCTTTTTTTTTTTTTTCTGGACTCAAAACTTCCACTACTTTCCACTAGCTTTATGCTTCCCCTTTATCTCTAGAGGATTCTGTATGAACTTTAGAGACAGGAGGCTTAAGATGTGTCATGTTCACAGTGAGTTAAAGAATGAAGGGGAAAAAATGCAATGTGTAGTAAGAGCCAACCTGATCAAGTGTGTCCCTTTTATAGAATGAAAGCTTTGCATTAGATATGTCTGTGAAATTCACTTGCAGCTCCACCATTTTGGGATTCCAAGCGGTCTGAGAGATAAACACTTTGCAAAAAACCTGGTAACTAACCATGGCTCTCTTCTTCCCCCACTGTGGTCACTCTTCTCATTCTTTTGTTCAATCCCTGAATCTTAGAGCACTTATTTCTGGAAATACTACCAGAACTTTCACTTAAGGGAATTCTGCTCTTACTTTCAGACTAAGGAGGCAGGCAGGAGCCACTGATTCATTAGCCAAGATAGCACTTGGGAAAGCTATGACTTAACTGTCCAAAATAGAACCATAAATACATCTCACCATTATCTGTAATAGACCAGAGGACTCGTTCTATCCCAGGACTTATATCAGAACTTAAATTTGAGTTTTAAGCAGATTTGAAATAATATGTGAACTAGGATTAGACTTTAGATTTTTAAATAAGAGTCAGAAGTTCATCTTCATAGCTGTTAAGTATCAGACTTAGTGATTGCATGTAAATTTTAATGTACTGTTAGTGTTAAATAGGTATGTGGCAAACACCTATTACATTGTATACAAGTAACAGAGGAAAATGTTTTCCAAGTTCCAGAAAACTGTTCCTAAATTTCACATGTATATATAATATCTTATTTAAACTTTAATCTGGCCAAAGTCATGTCTACCCAGACTTAGACAATAGAAGATAATCAAGAATATATATATTTTTTTCTTTAAAACATGTTAGTCCCTAATTTTCTTTCATAGCTTTTTAGGTAACATTGGGTTACAACACTGTATGATTTAGAGGTATAGGATCACACCTTTCAGCTGTATATTACCAGACCATACCTACCACACCAAGATCACCAAGGTACCCACAATCCTCCACCATAGTCCACCCTGCACTCCTCTCCACTCCACTTTTCTCTCCCCGCCCCCTTGCACTCTGGTACCCTCAATTCTACATCCAGATGCCTAGAGTATGTTATTGCTTTGATTTTATCTAACCCTGTTTTGTTTCTCTATATTCCACAATAAGTGAAACATTTAAGTATTTGCCTTTTTCTTTCTGACTAATTTTGCTTAGTATTATTCCCTTCTGTCCTTTCCATGTTGTTGCAAAGGGGGGGAAGTTTATTTTTTATTATTATTATTTTATCTTGGTAGTACTCCATTGTGTATATATACCACATCTTCCTAATCTACCATCCATCTGCGGGCACTTAGGTTGTTTCCATAATCCGGCTGTTATAAATAGTGCTACAATGAACATTGGAGTGTACATATCCCTTCAAATTAGTCTTTAGCATTCTTCAGTAGGTACCTGGAATTGGAATGACTGCATGATATGGTAGATCCATTTTTAATATTTTGACATATTTCTCTACTATTTTCAGAGGGCTGGACCAATCTACATTCCCACCATCAATACAAGATGCAACACTTGTTACTTCAGGTCTTCTTATATGGGCCATTCTTACAGGTGTTGAGATATTTCACTGTGGTTTTAATTTGCATTGCTCTAGTAAATGATGAACCTTTTTTCATGAGCCTGTTAGGCGTTTGTATGTCTTCTTTTTAGAAGTGTCTATTTTGCTCTTCTGCCCATTTTTTGATAGGGTTATTTGTTTTCTTAGTGTGGGTTGTATGAGTTCTTTGTGATTCTTTTCCTGTGCAAAAAAAAAAGCTTTATCTAGTACCAACTGTTTTATATTTTCTTTTGTTTATCTTGCTGCTAGAGATGAATACACAAAGACATTACTGTCACTTATGTCACAGAATGTTTTGTCTAAACTTTCTTCTTTATATTTTATGGTTTCAGGTCTTATATCCAAGTCTCTTACCTACTCTGAGTGAATTTGTTGCTAATGTTGTAAAATAGTGGTCTAGTTTCTTTTTCTTTTTTTCTTTTTTTTTTTTTTGGAGTAGCTGTTGAGTTTTCCCAACACCGTTTATTGAGAGTTTCCTTTCTTCCAAGGGACCTCTTGGCCCCTTTGTCAGAGATTAACTGACAATATAAGTGTGGGTTTATTTCTGGGCTATAAATTCTATTCCATTGGTTTCTAGGTGTGCCTGTTTTTGTTCCAGCACCATATTGATTTGATTACTGTATATTGTATACTGTATACTATATATTGTAGTATATTATGATGCTATCATTCTTCTACATTTTTGTTAGGATTTCTTTGGCTATATGGGGTCTTTTGTGGTTCCATATGAATTTCAGTAGTGTTTGTTGTTTTTCTTTGAAGAATGCCATTGCACTGAATCTGTTATTGTTCTAGGTAAAATGATCATTTTAACAATGTTAATGCTAGCAGTCCAAGAGCAGAGGCTATCATTCTGTTCCTTTGTGCCCTTTTTAAATTATTTTTACTGCTAGCTGTGGTTTTGCCAAATATGGAATTTATTATATTGAGGTATAATCCATCTATCCCTGTTTGTCAGGGCTGTTATTATAAACGGCTGTTGAATCTAGTCAAATGTTTTCTGTGTCTATTGTTATGATCATGATTTTTATTTCTCTTTGTGGATGTAGTGAAATACACTGACTTGTGTATGTTACAATAGTTAAATACTATTGAGCTGGTCTTAAGTTTCTGGAATAAATTCATGATCATAATGTATATTCTTTTAAATGTGATTTTGAATTCAGCTTTGCTAAGATTATGTGTTGAAGACTTTTCCTTTTAGTTCAGAAAAATTGGTGTATAGGTTTTTTTTTGTGTGTGTTTTGGTTTGTGTTTGTGTGTGATGTTCTTAGTGGGTAATGTTAGACTCATAGTGTGTTAGGAAGCAGTCACTCTAACTTTTTTGAAGAATTTTAGAATTATGGATATTCATTTGTCTTTGAAAGTTTGTTAATACTCACTAGTGAGACTATCTGTCCTGGGCTTTTTGTTGGGTGGAAGAAATTTGATTATTGTTTCAATTTCCTTGCTTGTAACTGGTCTGTTCAGACTTTATTTCTTCTTGATTCAGGCTGTGAGGATTGTAGATTGCAAAAAAACAAAAATAAAAACCTCCACCTCTTCTAGGTTACTCAACTTGTATACAAATGTTCACAGTAATCTCCTACATGATCCTCTGAATATAGGAAATGTTAGTTGTAAATTCTTTTTCATTTCTGATTCAATTCATTTGAAATTTTTCCCCTTTTCTTTTTTTGGAAAACTCATTGGAGGTTTGTCTATGTTTGATTTAGTTTTTCAAAGAAACAGTTCTTCATTTCCTTGATCATTTGGACTTTTGGTTTTTATTTATTTCTAGTCTAGTGTTCTTTTAATTTCATTTCTTCTAATAACTTTTAGTTCTGTTTATCATTTCCTAATTCCTTAAGGTGAGTGATAAGATTATTTGAGCTCTTTCTTAATGAAGGCCTGTACTGATGTATATCATCTTAGTACTGCTTTTGCTGTGCCCATAGATTCTGGTGGTGTATTCATTTTCATTTGTGTCAAGGTATTTTTTGATTTCTTCTTTGACTTCCTCATTAACCCAATATTCATTCAGTAGTGTGTTCACTCTCTTTGATACCAGTGAAATCAGAGAAGATACTAATATTTCAATATTAATGAATTTAATGATACTATTGCATGACCAATATGTGATCTGTCCTAGAGAATGTTCTATGACCAATATGTGACCTGTCACATATTGGTCATAGAACAGAGAGAATGTTCTATATGCACTACAAAGTGTAACTACTTTGGAATACAGTGCCCTGTAAATGTCTGTTAGGTCCATGTGGTATGATTTTTTTTTTAAGGCTATCATGTGGTATGATTTTTTTTAGGCTATCATTTCCTTGTTTAATGTCTGTCTGGTTGATGTATCCATTGTTGAAAAAGAGGTGATGAAATCCCTTACCGCTATTGTGTGGCTGCCAATGTCTTAAGATTTGATAATAATTGCCTTATATATTTTTATTGATTTATTTGGTGAATATCTATTTACTAGTGTTATGTCTTCTGATATGTTGCCCCTTAGTCATTATATAGCACCCATTAATTTCTTGTACCTTTTTAGTGGGAAGTCTATTTTATTCAATATCTTTTCTTTCTTTTAGGTACTGCTAACTACTAAGGATTGTTTACCAGTCCTTTACTTTGAGCCTATGTTTATTTATGAACATAGATGAGTTTCTGTGTCACCTATGAAGCATAAATGAGTCTCCTGGAAATAGCAGAAGGTTGGATTTTACTGTCTGATCCAACCATCCACATTCTATCCTCTGATGGTGAGTTCAGTCCTCTTACATTTAGAGTGATGACTATAAATGAAGATTTGCTACCACCATTTTGTCCTTAGGTTTTTGGATCTATTTCCTTGGTCAAGTTTTTGTGGAATTTCTTGTCTTCAAATTAAATCCAATGATAAGGAATAGTCTCATCTAGCATTTACAAAGTCCTTCATCTTCTGTTTGTCTGAGAAGGCCTTTTTTTCTCCTTCATATGTAATGAAGAATCTTATAGTATATTTGGCTGGCAGTTTTTATCTTTAAGTTTTGAGTATATCATTCTATTCTCGCCTTGTCCATAGTGTTTTCTCAGATATAAACGTAACTGGTATACCGATTTATTTTCATGGATTTGTATATGTAGTTACTTCCTCAGTTTGAAAAGATTTCCTCAATTATTTCTTAAATTATGTTCTCTTATCCCATCTCTCTCTCCCCCTTCTGGAATATCTATTATTCTCTTTTTGCTATTCTTCATAGAGTGGGATAATTCTTAATGTTTTCTTCATATTTATTTCCTCTTCTTTTTTGTGCATTGCCATCTTCATGGTCACTCAGTTTGGTTTATTCTGCTTCCCAAATTTTCCTCAGATTTTAAAAAAACTCCTCTATTCATCTTTTTACACTCTGCACCATGACTTTCTTATTTAAAGCTTCAATTTTAACCTTCTATTCATTAATTTCATTTCTTAGGACATCATTTGTTTTTCTTCATTTTCTTTTATAGAACTTCCACTTATCCAGTAACAGATGGTGCCTCTTTTTTAAAAAAGCTTTTTCTGGTTTGACATTTTTGGATATCTGTACCTGTTATGTTTAGGAGAATTGATCTGCAGTTGCTGAGTCAGGGGATAATAGAGGGTTTCAGTCACTGGAGAAAGTTGGTGTGTGGGCCTGGCTTGTGCTTGTGGTACCAGTTGTGGTCCTCCTCATTAGGTCTCCAGATATGTGTTTCTATAAATTTGTGCACTTCCAGCAGTATTTCCAAGAAATGGTGGGAGGCAGACTGCCGTAGCAACCTGTCCTCTTCCCTGGGAACTCAGTTTGCCTGGCACACTCCAGTTCCTCCACACACATCTCTCCTCAATCTAAGGTATACCTCCATATCTTCAGGTCTCCTTTCCTCGGGGTTGCCAGTGAAACACACTCCAAGCAGGCTCCCGTCCTGGTTGCAGTTTCTAAACCTTTCTCTCCACCTATATTTAATTGTATGGAGTTGAATTTCCTCAGTTATCCTTCTTGCACATCAGTATAGGTCTTTGCTGTACAAAAGGTGCTTTTGTCTTGCTCCAATCCTAAGACCCTCCAGACCCAGTGCTTTTCCTGGAAGTGAAGCAGGGAGTCTCTGACATTATCTTTTCTGTCCTTCAAATGATATTTGAGAATATTATCCACTCTTGAAATTGGGAAGCCATCTGTCTTTGGTTGTGATAATTTCTCAAACTTTCCTTGCCAGTTTTGAGGAGGACTAGTCAGGCGTTCTGTAGAATGACTCTCAATTGGGGTTCATCTTATAAGTTTTCTTGTGACTTGTCTGGGGTTGTCTATTCTATGGGTGGATGACCATAGAGATAAATTGTCATGTTTATCAGGTCATATCAAGAACACACGCTGTCAATAAAGCATACTTTGATTATCTGGTTGAGACAGTCATTCTGTAGTTTTTAACATTGTTTGCACTTATAAAAAACAATAAATTCAAATAAGATATTTTAATATATCTTCATAAAGTTACCTTAGAAAGGTAACCACCCCTCAAGGTAACTTTACAAAGGTATTACACATTTCCAGTGTTAAGGTTTCTTCCCAACAATAAAATACACTGGTTAGGAATTAAGCAGATGATTTAGAAGAACCTGGTGCTTTCCCATCATTTTAAAGTAAATCACAGAAGTAGAGAAATAATGGTGTAATGGTGTGAGGGAAGAAGTCAGTATCCTAAAATGATTGCTCTTTTCTACAAGTTTACTTATTACAATGATTTCTCTGAGTACACATTTCACATAGCTTGTAAGTTTTGAATGACTCTGTAATCAAATCTCACTTTAGCTGTACTGTTGGTCCAAATGAATTCTGATTCTGCAATAAACTGACCTCTTGAAGGCCAATATCAGTAACTTTTTATTTTACTTTTAACAATAATTCTTAAAGAAGTTTATTTACTAACAGATTCTATATTTGAAAAATACACTGTCAGAATGCTAAACAAAATTTTCCAATAGTAAGTTGCAAGTACTCTCACTGTGTTCATAAAATAAAAAATGATGTATTAGATTTTTCTTACCACTCCATAAAGCTCCTGGATCTAAATTTGTATATATTTTATTGAATCACAATTTCTCCTCTGGAAAATAATTAGTAAACAATAGAAGAGTGATATAAAATAAATTGAAAGGGGGTATACAGACCTATTATAGTTAGTCTTATTTTTTCCATATTCAGATTCATTTTCTTCACAGATTCTAGAGTTGATCTTTTGACTATGGTCTATTCTAAATCTCATTTTTGTGACCTCCGTTTCCTCACCCAAGTTAGTACATTTTCTCTCAGGAATGAATATGTACTGAATCCCCATGGCATTGGTGGATTAATTTGATTTGCAAGGCCTTTGAAAATCGAACCAGGAGAACACCACCTTAACTAGTTGGATCATTACCGGGTTTAACAATCCGGATGCCAGGTAAGTTCTTAGTCTAATTACTTGCTCCTAATGTTGCAGACAAAACAGCTAGTGGAAAGAAAACTTTTCTTCTGCTCCATTAAAAACAAGAAATTCCTGACCTGGAGGTGGGAACCTGAGAAACTTACCTGTTCAGAAGCCTAAGATACAGTATGTCTAGTGAGGTTAACTAGATAGAGAAGTAGGAACTTAAAGTGTGGGGCTGCAGAAAGGTTGGTTTTCCTTGTAAGTTGGAAGCTGAAGGAGTGACATAGTTTCTTTATTTCTGTGGTACCTATGTTTTTGATCAAGCCTGGGTAAAACAGGCAGAATAGAAAACTTTCTTATAAACATATAAAATAATGTATACATTGAGGTAAACAATTCAAAATTGAAGACATTTATGTTTAGCTGTTCTTTTTACTGAACTACAAAGGGCATTTCAGTAGTAATGAAATTATACTATGGCACTATTTGTTCAGAATGGGTAGAAAAACTTAGTTATAGATTATAGACAGATCAATGTCTGTATCAGTCTGTCACTGTGGAGTTTTGACTTTTAAAAAGCAGATATGTTGACTGTTATCAATACATTCACTGCCATATTGATAGTTGTTTCAGACATGGGATCCTACAAATCTTTCTTGCTGAATTCTGGAATTGAAGCACCATGAAATGACTCTAGTATAACTGAATTATTCAGCTTACACAAAGTAGACATTTTTTTTTTCTAATTTGTGTTCCACCCTATGCATGGAACTGAGGAAAGACGCAAATCAACAAATCCTAGTAAGAGACAAAAGTTGAAGTAGTTTCATAAATATGATCACACAATTATTAATTTCTTGAAAGTTATTTGCTACTTGGAAGCAATGATGCTGCTAAAATTATAATAATAGATCTTATATTTGTCTAGAAAATATTTATATAGAAGTGGAATTTTATTACTACCTGTCTACTCTTAAACACAATGACATAGAATATTGCTAGTCACTTTGTTTAGAGAAAAGTCCTTTTTTGAGAGACAGAGTAAATAAGGTTAGATATCTATATTAAGACAGATCAAGAATCTGTTGAGAGACCAAAGACTCTTCAACATTAGTTTAAATTTTAGAGCAAGTAAGCTAGGAAGGAAGAGTATTTTCTAGATCCAGGAGCCCTGAAACAATCTGATAAATATAGCTATTTCTTTAATAGCAACCCCCTATTATAAAACCATTAATTCATGAGGTATGCATAAAGATTATTGATGTTTACCCCACATAATTACCACATAGATTTCTCACACACAGTTTTTTAAAAAGTAATTAGAGAATCAATACTTCTAGACTGGGTTATCTTCTTCCAAACCATTGAAGGCATAATTTATTTAACATAGTAAAGCTTTCAGAGGCTGACCCCAGGTTATCATTTTGAATAATCAATTACTGTGCTTTTACTTCCATTTAAGATGACACCAGTAAAGAGTCTATAGTTTAATATGGGTTTTTAGGTATTCAGTTATTGTCATCTCTTACAGTAGTAACAGAGCCTGTCACCTCTCATTTTTTTTTTTAAAGATTTATTTATTTATGCATACAAGCACTGGGGTATAGGCCAGAGGCGTGGTGGGGGGGGGGCGGTGAGAGGATTCACCACAGAGAGCAGGGAGCAGAACAGGCAGATCAACGGAAGTACACTGCTGAGGGGAGCAGCGGGCACAGCAGGAGAGGTCTGCCGCACCATGTGGGTCCCCTCCCTGGCCGGCAGCAGGGATTGAACTCGTGCTGCAGTGGCTAAGGTCTGCTTCTGCTTCATAGTGTGTTGCTTAACCCACTGCGCCACCAGGGAGGCCCCACCTCTCATTTCTGACCCTAATACACTTATTTTTTTAAGCTATAAAGAGAGCTTGTTGAAATTGTGTCTATATTTATACACGGTGAGTATATATTAGGAACTGATACTATATAATGGTTAAAGTAAAATCATTGGAGTCAGTAAGTTTTGGATAAAGTCCAGCTGCATTATTCACTGATTTTATGAGCTGTAACATGCTCTTGATTCTTCTATGTTGTAATTGTTTAATGGCATGCTAACTCAGTCAATTTCACTGAGTTATAGTAAATACAAATGTTAAAATACATGTGAAACAAAACTATAAGAATCAATAATATAGTTAATATAAATTATTGCTATTCTAGAAAATGAAGATTAGTTTTCATACATCTCTCATATGTATCAGTACTCTTCCTTATTAGCACTAAATTCCTGATTTTCTTCTTTTTTCACCTTGTCTATAATCTAAGTAGTAGAGTTGCTTAGCAAAACAAACTAAATATAAATGGGACATTACTACATAGATATAACTTAAAATATGAACATATGAATATACAAACATGTCATAAAGGTGACATTTTGTTCTTTTTCTAATGTACAATTTCTTCATTCAAAATGTTCTAGTACAATAAACATAATCTCAGGAAAATGAGCAAATGTGCCCTATGTACCACTCCATGAAGGAATGCCTCCTCAGTGACAGAATGCTAAATTATGGTGTAGTATTTCAAAAAAGATTCCTATTGGTTTTTCTGGTAATCCACCTTGCTATCTCTTTATACTGCTGCTGTCTAATGAAATTAATTCTATATTTTCACTATTGATATTTAATTGGGTAGTACTGAATGACTGGACTAAACTGAAAACAATGGGATATGTGATGAATGGGGCATAAGAATCCTAGTCTAGTCTTAAAAGGAGAGTAGATGAGAGTTTCCTTTTTGAAATTTAAATTTAATACAGTTGGCAAAATTCCACAGGGTGTTACTCTAAGGAAACATGGTATTTATGAGCCGTCACATGGACGAAAGGAAAGCACAAAAGTCTGATGTTGCTTCAGTGTAAGATCCTTACCTTCAACTATTCCCTGAGCTTGTGGGACACAGACGATACATCACCATGCTCTTAGCCAGTCAGACAATAGACAGAGTCAGGCAACGACCCACCACCGTAATCCAGAGCCTGGAAATGCCTGAAACAGAGTCTCGAGAGGCATTCATAGAAAGTCTGAAGGTGTCCTCTCTAAGGATAAATCCTTGCCAAAAGCCACTCAATCACCCAGTCTTACAAAGAGACCCCTCCCCCATTTTCTGGGGTATATGCAGTACGAGTCACTTCGTTACAGCCACTGTGGAGGCAGTTCTTTCAGGAACGGGACAAAAACCTGGTCGAGTATCAGAGGCACCGACTTACTGATTCCTCAGTAACATGCAGGTGTAACTGCAGATGCTTCATTCTACCAGAGATTTGTAAGCGTGCCTTTTAGAAGATAGTAGAATTTAAAAATTTTTATTTTCTTGCCTTTGGCAAATTTAACAAACACCTTAGAAGATTTATGCCCTTACCCCACTGAGTGATATATTAGGAATAACATTCCATGAAGTGTGTTTTGAAGATAAAAGGCGAGAATGTTTCTTTATTGTTTTACTGACAAATGACAACAGAAGAAAAACAGTACACAGAAGGTCTATTTTTTGTAAACTTCATCAAAGCATATTTGTAATATTTTCTCATGTCACAAAAATGTATTAGTTATGCTGTTAAAATGCAATACAATTTCACATGATGATGCTTTATGTTAGTGGAAAAAGTATTCTTTAAAAGGCTAATGATTTTGAGATGAAATTGATGTGATAAGGCTTTGGACTCCACTTGTTGTGGTTGTTTCATGCTATCCATTTTAGCAAACAGTATCAATAGTTCACTTCTACCCAGGGATGCTGACCTAAAGAGCCTGGTCTGTATTGCACAGCTTCTGACTAGGCCTAGTAGTCCTCTAGACATTGACACACAAGAACAAGCTAAGAGAAATGGTGAAAAGCATTTTCACTGTGAGAAAGATCCAATTATTATTATTCCAGGTGTATGTGCTCCACTACAATTGAGCACCGCCTTATGTGCCTGGAACTGTGCCATTGTCTTTTCAAAAAAACTTGATTTAGCAAAGAGGAGCAGACGCTTTCTCCCATACATGGCCCAGCAGGCAACAAGCAAAAGAACATTAAGAACTACCACAGAAGTAATTATAACAAAGACATCTCATTCTCAGGCTCGATTAAATAATTTTTTGAAAGGACATTTATCAGGATATACAAAAGAAAGCGGGACTTCTGAGTCAAAAGGTCTCTTGTAAGAGTTAAGAACACACAGTCCTTTTTTCTTTAGTTCAGATATCCTCCTTCCAGACCAGATTCCTTCTGAGATCAGCAATGCAGTGGCTTAAATTCCTGGTTTAGCTGCTACCTCTTCATTTCACATCTTTTACTTTCTATTGAAAATCCAAATCAGAATCAAAACAAACTTTATTTTTGGATTTTAAACCCACGGAATGAAAATGAGGTTGTAATGATTATGGCAGCGATGGAACTGAGAACTACAGCTACACAGAAAATTGCATTACAAAAGAAATGGTTTCTTTTTATTCAGGAATATGTCATTGGGATTATGACTTTTGCTTAACTTCCCATACTTGAACTTCAAATTTACTTGCCTTTAGAATTCCAAATCACGAGAAACTCTATACCACCTGCTTTAGATTTTCTAACAGAAAGTGAACATTTGAATTTGCAGCTAAACCAGACATTAAAGCTATGGCATCGCTAACTTCCTCTGGAAGGGGAAGGAGATCTGAAATTAGAAACATAAAAGTAAGAAATAGCACAGAAATTCTCATTTTTTTTCATTGCTTACAAAACAATTTTTTAACTCATTACAGAAAATAATAATATAACTGGATATATGTACAGATCTACTTCACCACAAAGTTAAAAGGGAAAATTCAGTGTGATGTCAACCTGTTAATGTGGAACATAGTTTTTGTATCTAAGGAATATTTCAATTATTTATATCTTTAGACATCACTAAATGGTCTAGAAAACTGCCTTCTATTTCTATTTTGTACATATTATTTCTGAGCTGAACATATTCAATTATCTGTACTAAAAGAACACATTATGAACCCTTGAGGGGGGAAAAAAAGAATCTCAGATGTTACCATTACAAATTAGTTAAACACTGTATCATTACCAGCATTAATTGTAAGATGTAATCAAATATTTTATAAACAATGTGAGAGGAATTTGGAAGTAACTCCTTTATGTTGCTTTTTATACTATGCTCCTTTGACTATACACACACACACACTTCCATCTCATCAAACTGCTTCAAGGACTAGAAGTGAAAATTCTCCAACTAATTTATTTCACTAATTTATTTTGTCAAACACACATATGAAGCCATCTTGCAATGTAGGATTTTGTGCCTGGCCATTTTATTGTAATATTGGATAGACTCTATGGTATTGAACTTCTATACACTTTCAAAATTATTTAAAACAAACCTTAAGTTCAACTGGTAATTAAGACTGCCATGGTGACCCAATTCATAAAACTTTTTGAACCTTCTCCCATAGATTGTAATGAAAATGGCATTTACCAGGGTATACAATGATCAGGGAATCAACCATCCCTGCAAATGGTTCAGACCCCTCAGGGATGGTGAGGCAGGTCTGGTTATATCACATGTTTTTCAGTAATTCATTTTCAGCATGAAGATAATGTTTCAATTGACCTAAAACCACACAGTACATTTTCAGTGCTGATAAGACATCAACTTTGCCCTGAATGCTTTTTAATGGAAACCAAATGGATTAACTGTGACAACAGTTATTTCTAGGTTAATGACAGAATAATCCCACTATGAAACACAAACTATTATAGGAAAATTTGGTATTTTTTGGTAGAATTTATCAATCTAATTAGCTATATGTAGACTGATATATTAAGTAAGTCATTTATGCTAAGACATCTGATGGGTTATGATAAATTACTAGACAAACTAGAATGAAATAAAATTGTGTGAAATTATTTTAGACAGTTTAAATGATCTGAACACTATAATCAAGTCAATTTTCCTGTTCGCAGCAGAAAACAGGCAGTTCTATGATATCATGAACTACTTTTAGCAAA
Organism: Galemys pyrenaicus; assembly: GCA_019455555.1. Classification (NCBI taxonomy): domain Eukaryota; kingdom Metazoa; phylum Chordata; class Mammalia; order Eulipotyphla; family Talpidae; genus Galemys; species Galemys pyrenaicus. Next base: position 8,645,499 of record JAGFMF010011418.1, read on the forward strand.
TTACTAATAAAAACAAGCAGATGCCAGCCACTATTATTGTAGATGCTGTGGATAAAATCTACCAAAAAATGGTTTCATATGACTTACATCAAAGGTGGAGGAGATAAAGGAAAAGATAAAATAGCTTAGATTGTGGAAAGGACTGGGAAGAAAAAATTAGGCAAGGAAGAGGGGTGGTCAGGGAATGTCAGAACAGTAGTTGGGGCAACAGTTTTAGACTAGTGAAGTTCCCATAGGGAGACATCTTAGTGAAGGTCTAAGAAACATGAAGAATTGTACTATGTGCAATCTGAGAATTACACTGGAATATTCTGGGTAGAGGAAACAAACGGCAGTTGCCTGGGAGAGGAGAGTATCTGATACATGTTACAATTAGCAAGGAAGCTATCTTGACTAGAACAGAGTGAAATAAGGTGGAGGAACTTTGGGAGCAAAGTAACAAATGTATACAAACTACTTAGAGCCTTGTAGACCACTAAAGGATTTGACTTTTACTCTGAGCGAAGGGAAGCGCTTAGCAGACTATTTGTATAATTTCTAGGCTGCAAATAGATGAAAGGAAAGCAGAAGCACAATTTGGAGATGTCAGAAGTCATTGCAATAACACAGGCAAGAAAAATTGTGGGTAGGACTAAAGTGGCCATTCATAGTGGCTGGTGTGGAGATAGATTCTGAAGGTAGATTCAGTCTGATTGGCTGGTAGGTGAATGGGAAATGTGAGTGAAAGAAAGAAGAATGTGCTGATTCCAGTGTTTTGAACCTTAAGAATAAGATAGGTGCAAGTTTTATTTACTGAAATGGAAAAAAATATATAAATGTCATTTTGGAGGAAAAGTGGTAGTTGTTTGGTATTTTAAGTTACTAATGTATATAATTTATCTAAGTGAATTTGTTAAATAGGCTGCTGGATGTCTGAAATTCAAAAATGACATCTGGGATGGAAATGTAAGCCTGAGAGATGCCAGAAAGTTGATGGTATAGAAAAATCTCCAAAGATGAAGCTTTAGAACTTATGAGCAGAGAAGGAATGGTTTGTGAAGAAAGAACACTAGAGAAAATATAGGGCCTGGAAGCCAAGTGAAGAAAATCCTTCAAGGAATAATAAGTGATCAATCTGTCAAAATCTACAGAGGTCAAATACGATATGACAATGAACCATCGAGTTTAACTCTTTGTCAGCTATTGATGACTCTGGTAGGACAGTGGTGACAAAAGTCTCAGGAGAGAGTGATAGTTGAAGAACTGGAGAACCTATAATTATACATATTTCAAGGTACTTTCTTAAATAGAAACAAAATATTCATCAGTAGTTAGAGCAGGGAGATATGGATCAAAGGTTCTTGTTTGATATTTTATACTATCATTTAATTATCCCAAGGGATAATCCCTCCAGAAAGCATGGTTTACCAATTTTACAAGCTCACATGGCTTGCAAGGAGAACTGGATTCTATACATAGGCATTCTGATTCAAAAACCTGAGCTATATAAATCACTGTCTGATTCTTATTATTATAGATTTTACATATCCACCTACTTACCTCCCTACAAAGTCCCCTGGTCTCACTTCCGCTTAATATTTCCAAAGATGAACAAGATAAATACTTATTTGTCATATTTGTAAGAAAATGAAAGGTTGTAAAATACAAACACCATGCACTAGTTAGCCACCCATAGTCTCAAGTTCACTTGCATTTTGGAGGACTACAAACCATCTCTCTTTGGATCCCCCTTCTTCCCAAGAGATACTTGGTTCGCACTGGATAACAGGGAAACGGCAGAGGCAAGCTAATTTTTTTTTGGCAGAAAAACAATGCACTGCTCCCATGGGTGAATTATTCTCACTTCTTAAAAGGGGTCACCCCTGCTGGTTCAGGGACTGTGAGTCATCAAAGGATGGCTCTAAGGGAACATCAAGGACTGTTTACTGCCAGGCAAAGCCTCCTAATGCACTCACACAATTCCCTGACTCTGGGGGTGGGGAAGCAGCTGGTGCCTAAATGCTCTCATCAGTAGATGAGAATATAAAGTTCAGTATAAATAGAGTGGTATTTATCTAACTATTGAAACCTTTTTTGTGATCACTGAACTCTGCTAGAGATTTCTTTCTCTATATTCTGAATTACTAAACCGGATAGAACAAAATTCTATTTTCTTTCATTAAATTTTCAATATTTGCTCATTTCTGGTTTCTAGTGAGGAAGAAACCTTTAACGAAAAATAATGTCTTATTTTACCATAACATTTAGAAATATTAAGCCTATAGTAGACACTCAATATCTATTTGTTCATTTTTAGACCAGTATTATATTGCCTTTTGTGTGGGGTATCTCTTATCCAGATGTCAGATGATTAGTCATATGAAGCCTGACCAAAACTGAAGATCAAGTTGCAATTAAATGAAAAATACCTGATATTACATCTCCTTATTTATTGATTTAACTAATTCACTAGTGAGTGTCTATGTGAATGCTCATATTACTTAATGAAAAAGCTTAACACCTAGAATTCATCTTTGGATTTGCTTTTAAAGTGATAGTAATGTTTCTAATTTTAAGTTTTTTTTTTTTTTTAAGATTTATTTATTTATGCATACAAGCACTGGGGCACAGGCCAGAGGTGTGGGGGGGTGAGAGGATTCACCACAGAGAGCGGGGAGCAGAACA
>JAGFMF010011418.1:8656583-8742911 GCA_019455555.1 Galemys pyrenaicus
ACTGAGGTGATGGTGCACGGGTGAAATGGTGGTGGGTACCCCCTGGGGACTACAAATGATGTCAAATATAACTAATAAAAAATAAATAAATAAATAAAATATTACATCAATTAAAAAAAAAAAAGAAATTCCATTGTTATCTGACTGGATGGTTCTCTCAACTACTCATTTAAATACTTCTGAGATGATAGAATATATCAGTCATAATTTTAGCTATATTGATAATAACTTTCCTTGATATCTTAATATGACTCTTTTGAATTTGTCTGGAAGCAACTTCTTATTTAGCAATGTTTACCATCTAGAGAGGCTAAGAATTATTAAAACCAGCAAGTCCTGGTTCACTTATGTTTAGTGTTCTTTTCTTTAACTTATTTCATGTATTTTCCAAAAGGAACCTGTTGAACCCTCAACATTTTACCCAGGAAAGGATTCCTTAGATTACCCAGTCATTTGATGCAGTTTTTACTTTTCCTTTCACCATCAGTGACAGTGTTAATAACCTTTCTGCTATAACATAGCAAGCATTCCCTTCCCTAGAGTTTCCATTAACACTTTCTTCATTGCCAGCCTCTTCAAAAGCATTCAGATTCCCACGATGTATCCTTCTGGTTTTCCCACTTTTCCTCTATATTTTAAGGTTTTATGGCAGCACCATAATTCCAGTAACCAAAATAGTATCAGTTATCTAATTCTGTATAATAAAGTATCCCAAACTTAATGGTTTAATAAAACTTATTATTTTAAATAATTGGGATTTTCTGTTGGCCTGGTGTTCAGGGATGACTTAGCTACTAACTTAGGGTTATTCAAGATAAGAAACTAGCTGGGGCTTCAGTCACTTTGAGAAGGTTTGAGAGGGGTGAGAAATCCCCATTCTAAGGCAACTCACGCACATGATTAGCAAGCTGGTTCTATTTGTTGGCAGAGTCCAATTTCCTCTCCATTGGTTGTTTGATATACTAATGGTATGGTGACCTCTCACCGCATGAGCAATTCTGGAGAGAAGAAGGTGGAAACTGCCAAACAATGTTATTTCCATAATATTCCACTGATCACAAGCCTCCTGCAATTGAGAAATGCAGAGAACTGATAAGATCCAAGATGAGAGTCACTGGAGGCCATCTTCGGAATCTGGTTATCATGCAACCTATCATGTAGGATGAACAGTGTTCTCTCAAATTCATTTCCACTCAGAACTTCTGAAAATGTCCTTATTCAAAAATAGCACCCCTTCAGATGGTAATCAATTAAGATGAAGTTACATTGGAATGGGTAGTTCTTTTTTTTTTTAAAGATTTATTTATTTATGCATACAAGAGCTGGGGTACAGGCCAGAGTTGTAGGAGGTGAGAGGATTCACCAGACAGAGTGGGGAGCAGAACAGGCAGACTGATTGAATCACACTGCCAAGGGCAGCAGCGGGCGAGGCAGGAGAGGTCTGCTATGCCATGTGGGTCCCCTCCCTGGCCAGAGGCAGGGATCGAACTCGTGCTGCAGTGGTTGCGGTTTGCTTCATAGTGCTTCATAGTGCATTGCTTAACCTGCTGCGCCACCAGGGAGGCCCCAGAATGGGTAGTTCTTAAATCTAATGACTAGTTTTCTCATAAGAAGACTATGTAAAGATATAGATATACACAAAGGAAAGACATCCATATTAAGATAAAGACAATCATTTAAGTAACACAGCTAGAAGTCAAGGAACACTAAGAATTGCTGTTAACCACCAGATGCTAGGACATATGCTTTCCTAAAGCATCCAAGGGAACATGGTCCTTCCAACTTTCACTTCAAACTGCTGGCTTTCAGCACTGTGACAGAATATGTTTGTTGTCGAAAACCATCCAGTTTTCAGTAATCTTTTAAAATGATAGGTTATTATGCATCCATTTAGATTTCAATTGTAGTGGAAATCTATTAGCTTGGACAGAAAAAAGAATAATTCATATATTGCTCAATTAAGTGAACTGACAAAAGATGAAAATTAAGTGTCATAACTCATTTCAGTCCTGTGCATGGCTGTTTCAATAGGATTAATTTTTATATTAATTAAGCACCTACTAGTTAAAAGATCCTGTGCAGGATACACTGAAATGGTTTTAAACAGCACATAGTCACTGTTTATAATCTTATGGAGGAAATATATACAGAACACTTAAGAATTTTTTAAAACAATTATCACTCAGGTACACAAGATCAGTTGTTGAAATAAAACATAAGATTTTTTTCTTTAAAGATGTATGATTGATCATCTATTTTTTTTAATAAAAAGAATAAACTGAATTTGTTTCATCACAAACATTCCTATGTACATCCCTTTTGTCATGTCTGTTCCAAACCCCCAAATGTATTTTCTTTTTATTTCATACCATTTGAAACTCTCAACCCAGCTTCTGCACCCAGTCCTCCTTTCTGGAGAGGTTGATTCTTCCGAATTCCTCTATTTCTTGGTCCCCATATCATTTACTGAACACTTCACTTGGCTATCTCTCTTACATCCTGCCAAATCTCATCTCATGGCCTGTCAGTCTGTAAGGACCAGGGTCACATTTCATCTCTCTCTATTCCGCAGTATTACCTGCAGTAGGTACCCTAGATACATACATAATCTACTTTTAAATAATTATTACTTCTTTAGGTTTTGTCTCTGTGTTCTTTAGCTATTCAGCACAAAACTAATTTAAATAACTCTCAATGTAAATACTTTCAAATGGATTGTCTTTCAGTGACACTCTGTCCATCCCCTTTGCCCTTACCCTCTATAACTCCTGCCCTTCAACCAATGTGGCAAATAAAAGCAAGGCTACAAACAGATATAATCCAGAGACCGAAGATAGACTTATGATTATCCTTCTTTATGAGACATATATGCTTTTCTTCCTTACACACAACAATAACATCAACTACTTTTTAAAAGATTAACTATACTCTCTTATCATGTTCCACTTGTGATTTATTCACTTGCTCAAGAAATATTGGATGCCTATAAGTACTAGGAACTAGAAGTAAAAATAAAACATCCTGATGCTTAAGGTAGATGAAGGTAGATAATACACAGGGTAATGGAAAAGAAGTCATTTAAATCTCTACAGTGAATTTAATTTTGTGTAGAATTTTACATCTATAGAGTGGTACCATTTTAGAACCTGCTTCCATGGACCACAAAATAATCAACTTACAAAGGAAGATCATGAAATGGTTCATCAACAGTATTAGAGAGAGATGCCACATGTTTCTACCTAGCTTGCTGTGGGTGTTTTAAAATCTATCTAGTTTAACTCTTGATTCTTATCTTAGCCACCCTCACCCCACACCTGTAACCCACAACTTCTCTTACATTCTTCATCTCAGTAGGGAACATCATTCACCAACTGAGACCAAAATATAAAATTTCCTCTGATTTTTCTCAACTCCATATACATTTATCAGTAACTACAGTCTATTCTCCTTCAAAGCATGTCCCTAAGCCTATGAACCTCCATCTCCTCCCCTGCCACTGGCTTGCTGCAAGCTGCCTTCACCACTGGCCAAGACATTAATTAGTCTTTCTACTTCCAATCTAGGACCTCCCACTTTGTCCTATAACAAGAGTCAAAGTGACACTTTAAGGCACGTATCAGAACCTAAGGGTTTGCTTTTCTTTGCTTAGATTCTGACAGTGGTGATTACCAGAGAGGAAGGGCATGGAGAGTGAATGAACGGATGAAGGGGTTGATTGTATGATCTTTGGTGGTGGCTGTGCTATTATACAGATGTCTAGGAGGTGAAGCTGTGTACATGAACTGTGAGGTATTATAGACCAATGTAACTTCAATAAATCACAATTCAGATCATGTGATTCCCCTACCCTTTAAACTCTTTAATGGCTTCAACATTTCTAGCAAAACTGAAAATCCCCACCATGATCTATAAGGTTCAGTTCGATCCGACCTCTGACCCTATTTGACCATATGCTCGTCCTTTTGACCTCCTTGGAGTTTCTCAGGTGTGTCAAACACTTTGTCTCTGGGCTTCTGTACTACTGCTTGTCTGCCCTCAGAGGAGAAGCTGCCAAACAGTCCTTATATTTATGGTCCTTAGTTGGGCGTCTTCTCCACACCTCAAGGGCACCGTTGTCACTCTCTGTCTTCTTTTCCTTCAGTAGCATTCATTTCCACCTGACTTTATATGACAAAAGAGATACTTGAGTAGGAGTGGCTGGGATTTTGGCAAATGGACAAGACCGTCCCAAGTAGAGAGGAGGAAGCATGAATGCAAGACTGGGAGGATTCACTGCCCACAAAACTCTGAAAGTTGTCAGATAAAGTTTTGTGTGAGGATGGAAATGAAAGAAGTAATTTTCTATCAGCTCATGGAGAACCTTATATGCCATGAGGAAAAGCTGGATTTGATCCTGAAAAGGAAAACCAATTACCTTTAACAGAGCTCAACAAACAGATAGTTATGAAAATGAATAAATTTCAACCACAAAACTGGTCTCAAATATATCTTCCCTTCTCATGTTTTGAATGAACATCTTCAAGGAAAAAGATGTGATTCATATTGGTACCTACACGTAAGAGGATGTCCCTCCCCACAAGTCATTTGTGGGTGGCAGTTAATAATTAATTTGACCATTCCAACATTATCCTAGATTCAGGCTGGTTCTTGTGATATAAAACAAGACAAATGTGAAATTAATCTAATTCTATTTGATACTATAAGTAGACATGGCTAAGTCCTGGGGGAAAGGGGAGCATCTCAGATAAATAAAATGTTCCTGCAGTGATGAGAAGAAATGAAAATGACTAGTTATAAGACTATATTACAAAAAAAGCTAAAAAGATGTAAGTAAACAGTAGAGTGGGTTTTACAAGAACTAGCAGATGATAACTGCAATAGGGATGTACAGCAAGGTGCTCATATCTATAAGCCCCTGGACATTAAACTCAGGCTCAGAGCTTTGTTCTGCAGTCAAGGGAAACCAATGCCACTTTTTAATCTGGCTACAGAAAGGGATTCCTGGAAAATGAAGTTTGCTTTGCTAATTTGTTCACAAAAATATTTGATTTGGGGGTGAATGACCCAAAGACGACCTTCCAACTCTTAGTCTTTCTTTTTCTCCAAGAAGAATTCATTAAATTACTTTAGAAAAGTGAATGGAAATATACCCTTATCTTATTTTTTCCTCTCTCCTCTTTCACTGGCAGTATTTTAAGACATATGGCACAGTTTCCTTTTAGAGCATAATCAAAGATATAGCTATTGTTTCACAGCAAAGGGAGTAGAAAGTAGCATCTTCTTTTCTCCTCTAATACCCACATAGAAATTAATTTGGGAGAGTAAATTGCCAATTTTTAGCCACTGAACACTTCCTTAGCCAGAGAAGAGGGTTATTTCATTTCTACCCAGTTTAATCCCCTTCCCTCTAAAAAGCCACTTGAGGCATCCTGCTGTCCATTAATAGGCAACGGGAAAAGTGTCAGTTTAGTAGTTTGCTAGTAACACTGGATAAAAGCTGTGGGAGAGAATAAGCGAATATGTAAAATGAGATGGGATTATTGTTATCAATATTTACTTTTCTCTCATTGGTATTGCCTGGTCCTGCTCTAGATTATCAGTCAAGGCATTTTAAACTCAAAGGATTATTGAGTGTTTATGCAGGCAGTTTATAATCTGAAGGAAAACAGTATAATTACTTTTTCTATTTGGCCAAATCATTGTCATTCTTTCCAGTTAATTTCTTTATTTTATTTTCCCATGACATTTCCAATTCTCATAAGCTTTGTAAATGTGTTGCACATGGCTAATTAAAGCCTCCATGCTCAAAATCTATTCATACGAGTATCTAAACATTAGATGAGCCACTAACCTCTAGTGTGAATGTGAAAGTATTCCATGTCACCATGGAAACAAAGAAGTCACACAAGGGAACACACGTCTTTCTTTCTTTTTTCCAATTTTGTTTCATTTTTAAATAGATAGTTGTTATTTGCCTTTTATGGATAGCTTCACTAACTTCTATTAAACTTTATTTTGGGGGACAGAGGGAGGTAATACAATATTTTGCTTAAGAGGTGTATAAAAGGTAGAAATATTAGCATCAAACTGTATCGATTAAAATGTTTAAACTCTGAAGAATTAATGATGGTAAGATAAATAAAGACGAAGCGCACTTCACAGAAAGACCTGAAAATGGCAGTGACCCCTTAACTCATCATATACTTGCAAGATACCAACAAGGGGATTCATCATGAAAAAGTTTTTGAACCCCTGTAATTTTTAAATCCAAGGATCTAGAATAATCACGTATGTTTGCAACAAAAATAGCTATAGTAATGCATGGAGTATTATAAAATCAAAGGAAAGTAAAATAGAATCCAAACTGTTTAGAAGTTCAGAATTCTATTTAGACTAAGAGAACAATTCCTTAGCCACTGTGACCCAATATTTTATATTGCAACTATTTACACAATTCGGTGCCTTTGTGCCCTATCAGAAAGGTAGAAAAGAATTAGGTCACAGACTTGAGCACACCTAAAATATTAAAAAAAAAAAAAAAAAAGCCTTTAAAAACAGCTAGTAAATCCTATCAGTCACAGGATTTTTGAGAATTTTTTGTTGTTGTTTTTTTGTGAGAATTTCTTAGATTTGATATTTGTCCATGGCCTTGTGCTTGTGATCTCGACACCAGAGCAAACTACAGCCTTTCTGATGGGTGCCAGCTGTTAAGAATCCCTAGTTCATCCTGTTTTTCCAAAAGGAACTTCAGCATATTTTTCTAAACTATAAATTTCCTGACAAGTCATTGGAATTGAGGCCCAAAATAGCATACGATATTCTTCATGCAAATTACAACTACAGTGTCAAGAGAGAAAATATGGGTTAGTAGCACAGTCATTATTAAAATAACTTTTAGATGATGTCTATGCTATCAACAAGACATAGGGTCAAATTTCCTTTTCATGTAGCGCATTCACACCAGTTGCCTTAAATCAAAAGGAAGCTGTGACATCAGAATGTGGAACTTGTTTCTGCCTTCTAGCCAGTTTAACAGCACATTTGTTAGTTCATCATATAGTTAATCCTTGGCACTTAAAAAATTGTAAACATAGGTGAATGCCTGATTGCTTCGATTATGACATAATGAATAATTAAATCTCTATGTCATTGGGGGGTAGGGTTGGAATTATGCATATTAAACATTAAAATCAGAGTGATGTTTTTTAATATAGATTGATGCCAAAAGAACTCAGAGATATAGATAAAAATACGTATGCAGGTTTGTATCTATCTAACCTAGCAGATCTCTCAAGAGAACTCTAGCCTCTCCTGGGATGTGTATTTATTCTTATTCAATTAAAAATAAATACAACAAAAGGAAGTAGGATAAATTTACTCCCCAATAGGCTTATGATTCAGAGGTAGAAGGAGGCAAGGTCATAAGAGCCTTGGGTACTATTTTGGAAGAAAGGAAAACAGAGCCTACATAACCACCCTTCCATGACCTGTGGTTTGAGAAACACAGCTCTGAACAGTTCCCACACGACAGCTGTTTTTCAGCATTACCATAGTTGAGGACAGGAAGTAGAATGGCACATAGAATGCAATTTATAGGGTCTGTTCTCTCAGAAAGTGAAACCGGATCTCCAGACTATTAAATTCACTTTGGCATAGCATCTGAACTCGCTGTTAAAAGGAATTATCTGAATAGGAAACGAAATCTTCATTTGTGAAAAGCTGAAGCCTTCTTAAAAGTACTACATAAATTCTTATATAGCCACTGGGTTTAAATACAACTGTTTTTGAAAAACTGGTGATGTACTAATCTCAGTGATCTGAAAAAAATTATCTCCAACCACATAAAGGCTAAAAGTTCAGTTCCCTCTATCCACCATACAAAAAAATGGCAACAGAAATAGTAAATTTAATGTAATACATACACATTTGATTATGATACACAGCTGAAACATGTTTTTGTGCAATGTTACTTTTTTAAAAAAGAAATACATCTAATTCAAGAGACAATTAGAACAGAAATACAAATCTGTCTAAGGTACTTTTCAGATTTTGCTTGGCTAATTTCAGATAATTCTGGGACTAAACTAAAGCTGAATGATAAAGTAAATAATTTTAGTTTTAATAAACAAGTGTTTTTCTAACTTAAAGACACCATCTGCGACTAGAATTAAAACTGTATCACAAATCTCTTTGCTCTGCCAATGAAATTTGATTTTGAAGATCTTGCAAATTTATGTGATATAGTAGTATCATTATCTTCCTGGACTTCTCATACATGAGTCCTCTGAAGTGAAAAACTCAAGTTTCAATTATGAGTCTAATAATCCCTTCTTACAGAAAAGTAGTAATATATTCAATAAATATCAACAGGACAGTCTTGCATTGTTGTAAGCAGCTTGAATACTCTCCAGAGTTTGTTAGTGCTCTTCTGTCTTTAGTTATGTGAGCTAAGAGAGGAAATACTCAGTGGCTACCGGGTACAGTGTACCCTGTGCCATTGGATAGGCAATTCTTTAAACTGCCACTAGAGGGCAGAAAAGTACAAGATTTGCCTCAAAACTGAGCTCTCTGAAGTTTTGTTACTTTTTTTTTTTGCTTAATCTATCCTTAAAACAGTTAAACCTTACGATATATATCAGCGTTGAGAGTTACAACTATTCGTTATCTACCTTGGAATCCACCTTTGTCATCATTGGCGATAGTCAGGGAAAGGTGAAAATTGAAAAATGTTTCTATCTAATCCTACTACTAAAAAAAAAACTATTTTAATATATTATTTAGTTCCTGTAACCACATTTATATTTTAAGTCTATCACCCCAATCCATTATCTAAAATTCTCATTATTTTCCTCTCATAAATACATACATTGATGGGTACCATCGTTATGTACATAGTCATTTTCCCATGGTGAAAAAAAGAATATGTTTAAGTAATATAGGGGAGTGCACTAAACTGAATCAAACAAAAAGAAAATTTTGATTTCTTGTTTCCTTTGCTAAATAAATACCTGTTATTTTGTTTTACAGAATAGAACAACTCTGGGAAGTCGACTTCAAAATAATATTTCTATTTAGAGTAAAAGAGTTCTTGAAAGTGATGTATTATTGGCATTTGTTAAAATAGATTTTTGTTAATATTTGAAATAAAAATCATACCAAATAGTACACTTGCAATACACATATCAAAGGGAATATGTAACTAATAAACAATATTCAAAATGACTCATATATTATAAAATTATTCTGTATTCATAATGGAAACTATTCCCTCAGTGAAAGCCTCCTAATTAGTCACCTGCTCCAAATCATCTACCACCATTTGACATTAACTTTCTAAAACACTGTATCACTAATGCCATACCCAGGGATTAATTCAAAATGGATTAAGGACTTGGAACATAAGACTTTAAACAACCATAAAATATATGGAAGAAAAGCTTAAGTTATGCATTCTATAACAAAGTCTCAGTGATGTTTCTGGAGATTTGACTCCAGTGTCAAGGGAAGCAAAAGTAAAAATAAATGAACTGCCTCAAACCAAACAGTGTCTATCTAGTAAAATCAAAAGGCAACCTACTGATTAGGAGAAGATATGTACACAGCATATATCTTTTGGGGTTAATAAAAATAAACACATACAATCCAACAATAACAACAAAAAAAGCCAATCAAAAAAATGGGCAGAAGTAGATACTTCTCCAAAGATGCACAGATAGCTAATATGCACATGAAAAAATGCTCAACATTCATTTATTATTAGAGAAATGCAAACACATTAAGGCCTCCTTGGTGGTGCAAGGGGTGAAGTCTCAGCACTATGAAACTATATAGGTAGCCACTGCAGCATGAGTTCAATCCTGGCCAGGGAGCTGACCCCATGGCACAGCAGACCTCTCCTGTCTCACCCACTGTTCCTCTTAGCAGTGTATTTCAGTCGCTCTGCCTGTTCTGCTCCCCACTGTCTCTGGTAAATCCTCTCTACCCTCTCCCATGTACCTCTGGCCTAGACTCCACCTCTTGTATGTATAAATAAATGAATCTTAAAAAAAAAAAAGAATGAGATATCATCTCACACTCGTGAGAATGGCTTACATCAAAATGAGTAGAAACAATTGTTGAGGGTATAGAGAAAAAGGATCCATCTTACATTGTTGGTGAGACACTGTTGGTGAGACTGTGATCTGGCACAGCCACTACGGAAAACAGTATGTAGGTTCCTCAGAAAATTAAAAATAGAACTACCATATGATCCAGCAACTTCATTTCTAGCTCTCCAGAAAAAAAATGAAAACATTAATTTGAAAAGCTATGCATCACTATATTTGCTGCAGCATTATTCACAAGAAACAAAAGTTGTCCATCAACTGATGAGTGGATAAAGAAGACACCGTATATACAATCGATGTTATGCTAACCCCTTGCCTTTTGCAACAACATGAATGAAAGTGGAGGTGATTGTACTAAATGAAATAAATCAGAAAGATAAAGACAAATACCAGGTGGCTTCTCTCATAGGAGGAATATAAAGAAACAATATAGCCAAATAGCAGTAACAACTCTTAGACCCTAAGAAAGGTGGTTATCAGAAGGAAATGCAAAGAGGGGTGCTAGGAACTGGTGGAGGGGGGTACATCTGATAGCAGTGAATAGTAATAGAACTTCACTAGTGGGTATAGTGTTGGTATCTACATTTATAGAACTGTGAAGCTATACTCCTGAAACTTAGTATTGTAAATACTACCAGTAAGTCCTACTCATTTGAGCTACACTCCTAAAACCATTAGTACTGTAAACTGCTGGTAAAGGAATAAAAAAACAAGCAAATGAAAACAACACAAAATTTTGACTGACTGCCTAAAGGAAGCCTTTTTGTACATTAAAGGAACTTCTTTGTATGGCCTTTGTTCTTCCAGATGCTGTATCCAAATTTCATGCTCAAGTTGCAAAGGGCCATGTAAGATCCCTAAATGTTCTTTTTCATACCTATAGCTACAAATGTCTACAACAAGCAAAAACATTTTACTACTTTTGCATCTTCTTTTCTTCTAAGCACAGTTATTTCCTCTCTGCTCCTGTTGGCACGATTACTTATGCATATTCATATTTTTTGCCGAGTGTGAGCTCCTAGTGGTTGGAAAGACTGTATTATTCCTTAGTGTCTTAATTGCCAGTCACAATAACAGGCACATTGGAAAAGACTGGTGCATCAGCTAATTGGACTTTGAGAAAACGCAGCTAATTCTACATCTAAGGTGTTCATCAAACTCAATCCATGTTCAATCTTGAATTCTCTTATGAAACTTTACTTTCTATAAAGCTATTTTTAATTTTTTTTAATATTTATTTACACATACAAGAGCTGAGGTATAGGACAGAGGTCGGGGGGAGAGGATTCACATGAGACAGTGGGGAGCATAAAGGGCGGACTGACTGAAATACACTGTTGAGGAGAGCAGGGGGCAACACAGGAGAGGTCTGCTGTGCCATGTGGGTCAGCATCCTGGCTGGGGATCAAACTCATGCTGAGTAGCTGCCTATAGCTTCATAGTGCTGAGGTTAAACCCCTGGCAGCACCGGGGAGGTCCCTAAAAAGCTATTTCTTATGAACATTTTAAATGCATATTTTTTTCTTTTTAAATTTTCCTGACACTAAATGTAAACAAGGAGAGTTGGAATGTGTGTTTAATATTGTTTGTGACTTACGGATTTATAATGGTGCCATTTAATATTCACAAAGGTAATATTTAAAAATAATTATCTAAAGGAGTGGTCTGGTCTCCACTCTTTAGATGGTATGCATGTCACTGCTCCACCTTCAGTCTCTCTCACTGCTAAATCATTGTCTCCGTTCCATCCTTGTAGTAAGTACTCCACTTCTAGAAACAAGATGGCAATGAGCCGAGTCCATCTGCTCACCCACTCCACAGTCGCCACAAAGCACATCTTATACCCATCTCTGAATCTCTGAACAGGTTCCAGCTAAGGTTTTATAAATGCATTGCTGCTACATTAAAATGAACTCTTCCTTATGTGGGTCTTCAAGATATTTCCCTTGAGTTTCACTATAAAGCAGCTAAGATATGTATTGATTCTGTGTATTGAGGAGTTAGTGTTATGAATAAAGAATGATGGTTTGGTGAAGAGTATAAAAACAAATTGTTGACCAAAAGAAGAATCAGACTATTTGTCTACTAACATGCTATTTTTGTTTGCTTACAACTCAGTTCATAAAATCATTAATTTCCATAGATTTTACTCCCCTCTCAAAAACAAAAACAAAAGACAACTAATACAAGAGAGAATTGGGCTTTGTTGAGAGCCAGCATTAATTTATTACTCAGTCTACACAGTGCCTGTGACAGATATAGAATTAAAAAATATATCACTTAAAAAAGTAAAGAAATTGATTTTGTTGTTTTTTGTTGTTGTTGTTGTTATTTTTAAAGATTTATTCATTTATGCATACAAGCACTGGGGCACAGGCCAGAGGTGTGTGTGTGGGGGTGGTGGTGAGAGGATTCACCACAGAGAGCAGAGAGCAGAACAGGTAGATCAACTGAAGTACACTGCTGAGGGCAGCAGCGGGCACAGCAGGAGAGGTCTGCCGCACCATATGGGTCCCCTCCCTGTCCGGCAGCAGGGATCGAACTCATGATACAGTGGCTGCGGTTTGCTTCAGAGTGCATTGCTTAACCCACTGCGCCACCAGGGGAGGCCCAAGAAATTGATTTTGTTACTTAGAAATGTATTTGTATTCAGGAGTCTCCCTAGTGGCACAAGGGTGTTAAGTACCACACTCTGAAGAATCAGCGGCCACTGCAGCATGAGTTCGATGCCTGGCCAGGGAAGTGACCCACGTAGCACAGCAGACCTCTCCTGCCTTGCCTGCAGCTCTGCTCAGCAGTATATTTCAGTCAGTCTGCCTGTTCTGTTCCACACTATTTCTCTGGTGAATCCTCTCACCTTCTATACCTCTGACCTGTATCCCAGTTCTTGTATGCATAAATAAATTTTTTAAAAATGTATTTGCATTCAGCGGAAAACTGTTCTTGTATGTAAAAACTCATGCACAGAGTGTCTATTAAGGCCATCAATATAAGGCAGTTTCAGAATTAGTGCACTTTCCCATGTATATCTAATTTATCTTACTCTGGCAAAAATAACCCTATATGCATTTCAAAAACTACATTCAAATTTTTCAACTGCAGTGTTTCAACTGCAGGTAAACATGAAGTTTTCTTTTCTTTTTTTTAATAGGAAAGACTACAATCCCTTTGAGAAAGACAGTCTCTCTCAGAAGCCAAATTGAAATTGGGTTTCACATTAAAATCTAGTTATAATATGATGAAAAATGAAGTCAGAGCTTCGAATGAGCTTACTGTCAAGTCTTCTGTTGGAAAGGAAACAATATATGAGTTTTCATGCAAATGAGAATAGTTCTTCCTCTAGTTTATATTTCTCTTGCTCTCTCAGCTACTACATTATGGATAGAGGGGTAGAAAAAGTCATACCAAAGAATAGAAAGTACATGTATTGCCTTTTTATTTTCCTTTCTACCTAAAGAACAGGAAGATGAATCTTATATGTGTAAAAATTAGGTTTATAGATATTCTCTCAGTTTTTCTCTATTTTGTAGATATAGAAACTGAATCTAAAGGAGGTGAATTGCCAAACGTCATACAACTGTTTTCATAGTCTCAAAATCCAGAGGAATGTTTTTATCACCATACTACTTCATTAACACATTGTACCTGGATTTTTTTTTTTCTGTAACATGATGGATTTTTTTCTTGCTACTACAAGTCTTTCTCTTTCTGAATCACCATATATTCTGGAAAACCAGTATACTACACTGTATTATCTATATGCATGTCCAATTCTTAAACCAAGTGAGAGTTGAGGGCCTCCGTGGTTGCGCAAGGGATTAAGCACTGCACTATGATGCTATCCACAGCCACTGCAGCATGAGTTCAATCCCCAGCCATGGAGCTAACCCACATGGCACAGCAGATCTCTCCTCTCTCACCCACGGCTCCCCTCAGCAGTGTATTTCAGTTGTTCCACCTGTTCTGCTCCCTACTCTGTCTCTGGTGAATCCTCTCAGCCCCCACACTCTGGCCTGTACCCCAGCTCTTGTAAACATAAATAAATAAATCTAAAAAAACCCAAAACAAAACAAGTGAGAGCTGAGCCTACAAAGCCTCTACTTATCTATGCTCACCTATGTGAAGAACACAGCTATCTAAAGTACAGAGGAGACAGGTCTCTGAAGATGGATGGCTTCTAGAATTATGGAGTTAAATTTAACCTCTTTAAAGACATTCTGAAGGGCTTTTCTTGAAATAATTAATAATACAAATCTATCTAAAGATATTGCTAATACTTCAAATATTGTAAGTAGAGTTAGTAATCATAGCAGAGTAAGTATAGTTAGTAAGCAACCTTCGTAAAAATAACTCCCACTTGGGCCAGCGATATTACAGTGTCTCAAAGGCCACAAGTTTTTCTACCGGGACTGTAGTACAGAGAACAAATGAAACAGAGCATAATATAAGCACAGCAATTCCAAGAAATCATCTTGCAAACTTTAAAAACACAATCTCCAATAACTGACAATTGTTTTCTTCTTCCAAAGTGTGGCAGGAAAAAGAATCCAGTTAGAATTTCAGTTCCTAGTACAGTAAGTAGCATATATTTGATGAATATTCAATGAGTAACTGGTGGTGTAAGGTACACATGCTTTTCCATCTGATGAATGCTTTGATGAACAGCAAATTAAACTTAAACCTGTTGGGAAGTCATATAATGACTTGTTCACAGATATTTCTTGATATGTATGCTTTTCGCTGACATTTTATGTGAGTATGTTATAAACTTCTTGAAAGCAGGAACCAAAATGCTTGATCCTCTTATTTCTTATGCGGGTCTAACTCCTGATACAAGTTTGCTAAATAAACGGACAGAATGAGTACTCACTGATTAGCCACCTAAATTCAGAGCCTGCTGAATTTGAATGAATGTGTCAGAATTCAGGTAAAATTGATAGCTCTGAGACTTTATTTTTTTGTTTCATTCAATAAATGTTTATTGAAAGTCATTATTTGCATAGAACAGTGCAGGCTGGTGGCTGCCCCCACCTCCCTATCTATTCTAAAATAAATAGGGCTCTAGAAAATAAATTTAGAGATAATTCATTATGTAAACTTTGATAAAAGAAATAACAATGTTGTCTTCTGTGAGTGAATGGGGTGTGAGTTTGTGAGGAGGTTTAAAACAAGCCTTTAGGGAAGACCTCTCCAAAGAAGTGGCATTTAAATTTGAGAATCCAGATATAAGCTAAGTAGTGGGAGCTGGTGTGAAGATCCTTAAAGTTTTGCATGTGGAACTAAAATAAGATCAAGGTGGCTGAGGTGGCAGGAACTATAAACAGGAGGCAAATGAGAAGAAGCAGGTAAAAGAGGTATAAGGTCCCAAGCATAAGAGATATTTTGGTTTTAGTCTGTGATATGTTTTAATTAAGAAATGATATGATAGCAACTACCATTCATTATAGTAGGAATTGTAAGATAGGCATCACACTACATGTTTCAGTATCATTCAATCCACGTCAAACCGTGAAAGCACAGATACTTATCTTTCCTTTACAGAAGAGGAAACTGATTTTAAACCGTTTAAATTGTTCAGGATTGCAACTATTTTTTATATTTATATAAAATATATACTTCATAGATTACACAGATAGTAATATGTTTTTAAAAGCTACTGAAAGAGCAAAATTAGCTCATATTTCTTGACCAAATGGACATTAGGACAGGAATAATTTGCCATTTCACTTGCTTTTGCCTTATAGATCAACTTTCTACAATTTCCTTTCCCTTAATGGATACATTGTTATATGAAACTCCCAGTAGAACATTAAATGGTGCCTAAATGTCCTCATGTTAGCTCTGAATGGTTTGAATTTGCTTCAGTTGCTCATAGCTGAATCTGGTAATGCTGATTTAAAGATGAACTCAGCTGTCTAAATAGGCAGATCTATCATGTGGCAGCATTTTACAGTAAAATATTTTACCATAACACACAAGATGTGATGAATATGACAGAGAGAAAAAGTTTATGCTCTTCAGAGTTGTTTGCCAAAGAGGTTTTGTTACTACTTTTAAGTTACGAAAGGACCTAAAATATCACAGTTTATATTTTTTATAACCCATGGTTAAGCTACAAACTGAGGGTTCAGAAACAGTTTGAAAAAGGAATGTTTCCCTTAAGTATGTTCCATTTTTAACATAAACAAGGGATAATTTCACAATCAGCATTATCTATGTGGATTTTCAGATTAAAACCAATGTCACAAAAATGCATATATGAAAGCTGACCATAGATCTGAGGCTTCCAGAGGGGGACGGATGACGAAGTGAGGGGGAGACAGAGCATAGTGGACTATGATTAAGACATTAGAGCTACTTTGGTAGTGGGAATGACCACACCTGAGGGGAGGAAGCCTACACTGTCAACATATTAACATGGTTGTAAAACAACGGTCCTTCATACCCCCCCCCAAAAAAAAAAGTCAAAACAAGGTAAAACAGTGGTCAAGAGTTAATAGTTAATACTGTTGAGTTTAAAGAGATGAATTGTGGTGACAGACTTCTTGGGTTCAAATCCTGACTCCACAGCTGACTTACAGTGCAGCATTTATCTCACAGCTATGTGATGACAACTCATCCCTCTGAGTCTCAAATCACTCATCTAGAAAACACAAATCACTACAATAGCAGACACTAGGTTCTTTCTTTGAGAAAGTATGAAAGATGAATGAAAGAATGAAAATAAAATAGCTCAGTGTCTGGCAAAAATCAAATGTTCAATTTCAACTTTCATGATCTTTATAGACTTTACACAGCTTCTTTCTCTTAATAGAAAAGAATTGGTAACAGTTCTAATTTGTAGTATTCCCTATGAGAAAGTTCACCTATTTGTACTAATAAACTAATGTTAACTGATATGATTAGTTTGGCTAAGATAAAAGATGTGAACAAGGGGACAAGAGAATGATTCTAGCACAAAGATTTTGCTGCTCCCACAGTCTGCTACTTCTAAAATGAGCTCAGGAATCTTCCCTCTCCATCAATGTGAACTATTTGGAAGAAGGCTCTGAGCTGGGAACTTCAAGCACTTAAGGTATGGGTATATTATACTCTGTGGCACACAGGCAAATCTGGACGCCCCCCCCCCCAACACACACACCCCTCCATAAGACATGGACTGCTTCCCCTATGCAGATTTTACAGATAATTTCTAAGAGTAATACAATTTCAAAATTTTTCCTAAAATATAAACAAATACAGTCAAATCACAAGTCATGTTCAATGACCTTTTGGAATATTCCACCATAGATCACCAAAGGAAGGACATTTACTTACAATGTGTAGTAGGTATAATGTTTGAGTGACTGGTTTTCTCTCAAGTAAAATCCAGGAATTTCTAGTGTTTGTTCAAGAATCTTCACTCTCTAGTGAGTGCAAGGTGCACTTATCTGGGAGGCATTTAACATCCCACCAAAGGAACACCTAAGTCAAAATGGTAGGTTTGGGTGGAAGAGGACACCTCAAAACTTTACAGAACATTGGATGCTTATTTCTGCTTTAAGACTACAAATAAATCACAACATTTGTAAAGTGGTGAAAGAAAATGAAAGAGCATGCAAGGATGGGTTGAATCCATGCTCATCCTTTATCAAATATCATTTAGAGTATATTCAGGGTAGTATCAAATGGTCACTATATACTATGGTAACTCCACTCACTAACTTTTCAGTGGTAGCCGGAAAAATGAACCCCTCTCCCCCAAATGATCATGTATTAATCCCTGCAACCTATAAATACTACCTTATTTGGAAAAAGGGTCTTCACAATTTTGATTTAAAATGAGGATTTTGTGGTGGGAGATTATGGATTATCTGGGTAGACAATGAATGCTATACAAGTACTTGTAAGAAGGTTTCAGAGTGAGTTTCCCATACGCACAAGGAAAAATGTGGAATTATATGGCCACAAGTGAAAGTATGTGAACAGCCA
Organism: Galemys pyrenaicus; assembly: GCA_019455555.1. Classification (NCBI taxonomy): domain Eukaryota; kingdom Metazoa; phylum Chordata; class Mammalia; order Eulipotyphla; family Talpidae; genus Galemys; species Galemys pyrenaicus. The sequence goes on from JAGFMF010011418.1 coordinate 8,674,661, forward strand.
CCAGAATCTGGAAGAGGGAAGGGAAGTTCCTCCCCTAGAGCTTCCAAAAGGAGTGTGGCTCTGCTAATCCCCTGACAGAGCCCAGAGAGACTTATTTCAGATGTCTCGGCTCCAAAATAATAAAAAAATAAATTTCCCTCATTTTAAGTCACCCACTTTCTCTTGTTTTCAGTCACCACAGGAAATTAATACAACATCATTACTACTTTTATTATCATTCTACTTATTATCTATTTCTTGGTTCTATTTGCTCATTGTTTTCTCCTTCCTGAACTCATTTTAACACATTACAAAATTATTATTTTCCTTTTTATTCAGTTAGATTACACTGTGTGTGCCACTGAAAACATAATTTCTTTGGCTCATTTTCAGGATGCTAAATTATAAAAGCAATGTATATCAGTCACCAATGAAACTCTCAAACAAATTATTTCTTTTCCCTCAACAAATATTTATCAAACTACATACCAAATAAGCCAAGTAATTATACCCCTAAGAGACGCAGTTTTCAAATTTATTATCTTAAGACTGTATACTACAGATGTTCATGTTTTAATGTCTATCTAGAAAATGATAAAGTAGCTGAGATACACAGACAAAATATAATAAACTACTTGAATATTTATAACATTGTTTGTCTTTTACTGTCAGTTATGTGAATAGAATCAAACTCAAAGAGTAGAAAGCTGTTCTGAGAAAGTCATGTGTGCATCATATTGTAAGTCAACTTTCATCGCTACTCTAATGACAGGAAAAAAATGGTACAATAAATGTCCCAGAGTATTTGTCACCAAAAGGAAAAAGCTTTCATCTGTGAATATAGTAATTTTCAAAATTTCTATTTCTTAAGTCTCCACAACTAAAATTACTAAATCCACATATCTAGAACTTAGAGTTTCTTGCTCTGTAAATGAAAGAGTTTGACTTGGAGATCATACTTCCAACTCTAAGTTGCTGTGAGGCTAAAAAGACTGATACTTTGTGACTATTCTGGTATTTGGGGACTTTGTTAAGTTTTCAAAAGGACTAACCAGTGGTTCTGTGACTTGGCAAGTAAAGCAGCCAGAATGGATATCTGAATGTGAAAGTTCAAGTAGAGTTATGACTGGGACCTACCAATTCTTTTACACGATTAAGCTTTTCTATATTCTTTTCAAGGACACAATATATGTCAGATATTCATACTTGTCTGGTGTTAATTCCATTCAGATGATAGTAAACATTCTTTGAAATAAAGAGCAGTAGAGTCACTTGGTATAACCCTGTCCTCAGTTAACGTATTCACTTATTTTTCTCCAGACAAAAGTGGAAGCGCAACATGAGCTCAGCTATGATGCTGATTGGAATGTATGCCTCCCAAGTGCAAAAGCATGGATTCAATACTTTTGCATCCCTAGAGATGATCATACACAATGAGGTTCAGATTTGAATTCTGCTACACTGTTGGCAGAACAAAAGTATCTGAATCTCAACAAAACAGGTACTGTATCATGGTTGTCTTAGTAAACTCTACCTTAAAATTCCAGCATACCAAAAACCAATTGTACATACTATTGTACACAATTGTACACAATTCATGTGTATACCATCTCCAATTGATGAAACTGACTATGTGAACATCTGAAAGGGATATTATTTTAAGAGCTGGTAAATAATTAAGCCCTTTCTGTATCAGTTCTTCAAAAAATATCTAACAAAGCAAAATAAAACAAATGTTAACTGTAATAAAACTCTCTAACCTACCCTTCCTAGACTCTAAGAAAGGATCCAGAGATTGTGAATTAAACTTACATAGTATTGGGCCTCACTGGTGGTGCAGTGGGTTAAGCAATGCACTATGTATGAAGCAAACTGCAGCCACTGCAGCACGAGTTCGATCCCTGCCGCCAGCAGGGAGGGGACCCACATGGTATTGCAGACCTCTCCTGCCTCGCCCGCTGCTCCCCTCAGCAGTGTGTTTCAGTCAGTCTGCCTGTTCTGCTCCCCACTCTGTCTCTGGTGAATCCTCTCACCCCCACACCTCTTGTCTGTGCCCTGGCTATTGTATGCATAAATAAATAAATCTTTAAAAAAATAAAAAAAAAACTTACATAGTGGGTAAAGCATGAGCAATATCACATTTCCTGATCTATGAACTGAAGAATTGGGTTTTGGGCAATGATGTCCTCTGCTTTCAGGTATCTTTACACTGTGGGTTATATCCACCTGCTGTGTGATTTGGGAAAGTTACTTAACTTTTGTGCCTCAGTTTCCTCATTTATAAAAGAAGAGACTTATAAAAGTCTTCCTAAAACATTTAAGGAAACCTGACGTTGCTAAGCTATTTTCATTTCCTTTGCTATTACTGTTGTTGCTGCTATTACGATCACCACCTTAAATGAACACAGACTTAGAGATCTGCCTTCTCTAATGGTACAGAAAGAAATTCTATAGACATTTTATATTATTAATAGCAATATCAGATTTAGCACATTATCACAGTGGACTATTCAACATGATACTGTCATAACAATAGCTTATTTTAAAGAGATTCTAAAATGTTGACTCAAGTATATAAAGTATTTTGAAAATCTTTTACTCTGAACTTTTACTCCTACGACTCCTGCTTCTAACAGTCTATCTGCCCGCAACTCTCCAAATTACAAGCTTTATTTCTGCTGCAATACAATGACATTTTAGCAAATTCATATCTAATTTAGTAGTTAACAAACAGCTTGTAGTCTCTTCAAGAATTCCAGATTCTATCAAACCAAAAATAATGTTGGTAAATATATGGGTTTTGGTTGACTAATATGCAAGTGAAACTTGTTTTTGTTTTTTAATTTATGCTTTAATTAATTTCCTCTCCACCTCATTCCACACTGTGCTTTCTTTTCCGCTCAAATTTTGCAACATCTCCTAGGGGATAACACCTATGTTTTGAATTATTGATTTGTTGAACACATTTTTTAGGTAATTAAGATGTTAAAAGAAATGACTCAAATAGGATCCTTTTGGTATTTCTCTACAAATTTCATCAACCATTACACACATTACTAATTGAGATAAATTTTCATTTTCTCTTCAGTTTTCAATGAATCATGAAAATAATGGGGGTAGATATTCCCCTGGATATACAATGTATATATATTACCACAGAATGCTAATAAAAAGTATTTCAGTAACTATCAGTTTTAACTTAGATGATTCTATTTTTGTTAGATAATTATAAAATATATTTTAAAATAAAATATGATAATCATTCAAAGTCTGATTAGAAATCAATAAGAAGGGACTTAGACCTGTAAAATATTACTTCTAGGTGAACACTAAAAATTGAATTAAAATTTTTAAAAATTAAAAGCTTTAGTTTAATTTCAGAGGTTATAAAATAGAAATGACAGACTTCCAAAAACACAGTTGTATATAGGAATCTTCTGCTGTACAATTAAACCCAGCATAAACTGACCAAATCTTGCTGTATCTTTAGAGTAAATATGAAGAGAAAATTGGGAATATAGAGAGAGACTTAGGTCTTCAACAGATTCCAGTTCTGCTACTTAGAAAAAAAAAAATCACCCAAGTTTTTAAAGTCAATATCATTAAAAATATTTGTTTATATTGCATGTCTCCTCTGTTCAAAGTTCACAGCTTTGTATTCCAAACAAAATGAATATAAAATACCACAAATGGAATTGAGTTAGTAAGCAAGCAAACAAGAAAACATTAACAAAATAAACATAATATTCATTCCACTTGTGGAATACTAGGTATATTCCATTTTGCACCCAGTTTTCACTATATGTCACTGATGCATGGGTTCTGGAAAAAATAACAGTTTACCATCTTATGCAATCTATTTCATTGGCATCACAAAACCATTTCAACATTTATTTTGGTAAAATATCCCAAAGACTATAACCTTAAGTGTTAAACTGGTACTAACCCTAAGTTCAAATTCAAGTAGATAAAAGCCACTGTAATGCATCATAGCAAGTGTCATTATCACAAAGATCTCCCTCATTATTTTTAGTGATTAGCTCAGATAGTAAAAGACTCTCTTTGGTTTAACCTGATCCATTTGGCTGATGGTTCAGGACAATAAATTATGTTCCGATTTTATTTTAAAAGTAGATATATATATATATCACAGTGTTTTAATATTAACATATATATATCACAGTGCTTTAATATTAACAGTTGGTAAAGTATATTAGGAAAAACTTTTTTTTTTCTAATTCCTTTCTCGATGACTAGTCACATTCAATTTTTCTATATTAACTTCATTAATTAATTACTACTCCAATATTTAGCTTCTCATTGTTAATGACAAAGACACACAGAACAAACTTTATGGAGCCAATATTAGCCTTGTTAATAATCATGTGCTAAAAATGATTTAATTTTCCATTTACTACTTAAACAGCTTGAATAGTAATTTTGTGATGCTTTTCAAGTGTCGTATAATCCTAAGTATTTAATTCATGATCATTTTTATCTAGGAGAAACAGTCATCACTCTCCCTACTTCTATTGTCATAGCTGTCACGTTTCCATGGAAACTATGGAAAAGAATAAAATGGTGAAATACTTCCATTTTAGGTCTAAGTTGATTGTGTTGTTTTTTATTAGGAACCTCAATTATTCAAGCAGATAAAAATATATATATTGGTCTCATAAATGGTTGCTCTTTCACAATAAATTATATTTCTAGGTAAAATAATTTAACCTTTCTTTTGAGAACTAGTTATTTGGGAATTAGACTTGGGAGAGTTTTTAATTATTTTCTTTTATTTTATAGTATTGCTTGAATTTTCTGGTTCCTTGTAAAATTAAAAAAAATAAAAACAGAACTATCAGCTGTACTCTTGATAATATATTTTAATCTATTAAATATTACAAAACTTACACAACTAGATTTTGGATATATATTTATGATAGAAAAATAATTCTTCAAGGCATATAGGGGGAATTATAAGGTATTGGTTTCTTCCTACATTTTGCTCTTCTAAAAATCATAAATTAGAAAGAATCAACAATTTTTAAATATATGTGAACTATATTTGAATCTTGTAAATATTGTGTTTGCTTTAAAAATGGGGAGATTTAGCTCTTGCTCTTATATATTTTAAATTATTTGATTAAAAGTGCAAAATTAGGGGACTCTCTGGTGGTGCAAGGGGATAAGCACTGCACTACAAAGCAACTATAGCACTAATTCAGTCCAGTCCCTGGCCAGGGAGGTGACCCACATGGCACAGCGGACCTCTGCTGCCTTGCCTGCTGCTCCCCTAGGCAGTATACTTCAATCAAATTGCCTATTCTGTCTCATTGGGGTACTCTCACCTGCCACACCTCTCACCTGTACCCCAATTCTTATATGCAAAAATAAATAAATCTTTAAAAAGTACATAGGTGTTAGTTGTTTAACTAAAAATATAGTGTCACCTCCTGTAAAATTTCTAATTTAAAAAATATTTAAAAAAAATGTTGACTGGAGGGGAAGTGTGTAGATGGGGAACAGAGAGAGGGAGGACCACAGAAGCTTTAGTGATAGATTTGGTGTGGTTCATATATCTGAAGAGGTGTGAAGCTCTACTCCTAAATACAATACAGTATTGCAAACCAAAGTTAGCTTAGTAAAATAATGTAATTTTTAAAAATACCAAACAAAAAGGAAGTTACAAGAGACTTTCCTAACAAGTTGAGGAAAATGTTAGGCTCATATGGAAACTGAAATAGGTCAGTTGGTAGAGTATTAGACTGACAATATTAGAATTGTAATGTGTTGTTTTTCAGAGAAAATAGAGATCATTTCTTTTTGCTTTTCCCATAGTAGAACTAACGGACAGAATCTGAAGCGGCATATTTTCTTTAACATTTGCTCTATGAAAATGGAGAGTGAGGCAAATGACTGAGAAAATGGAAGCACTTTGCTGGCACTGGTGTAACTGATAATAATCACCTTGGAAATTTACAAGGAATTTAAAATATCTAATGGTGGGGAGCCAAGTCCACTAAAAGACTGCATGACACAGGGAAGAAACCTTGTAGTTCATTAACATGACGATAAAATTGCAATCTTCACAAAATCAGAAAGATAATAGGAATAGAAGTGCCATGGTTTTAGCAAAACTCTTCCCTCAACCATCTACCTGATGGGGAAGTTGCCTGGGTAAAATTAAATAAAAATCTGTGATTTATTACTTTCTAAAATTTGCAATGAGTTCTCTGTCAACTTAGAATCTTAAAATAAGAGATGAGTTTCTACTGCAAAATTTAAAACAACATTTAAATGAACATATAGCTTCTTTTCTTTTTACGAAATAAGTTATATATATACCACTATGATATTTATTGGTATCTGGAAATATTTTTTGTTTAATTGTTCTTATTAGCTAAATTCTCATCTGTTACTTCCTCTTGAAACATAGTGCCTCTGAGGTATGAACTTAGATGGAAAATTAGAATGTCTAAAAATTTGAAGAGAAAATTATTCCTAAGGAATCATACATCTTGTTTCTAACTTAATTGGAAAAATATAGGCATGGGACTCTCTGGTGGCACAGTGGGTTAAAGCAACACACTATGAAGCAAACCACAGCCACAACAGCACGAGTTTGATCCCTGCCTCCTGCCAGGAAGAGGACCCACATGACACAGCAGACCTCTCCTGCCTCACCCACTGCTCCCCTCAGCAGTGTGTTTCAGTCAGTCTGCCTGTTCTGCTCCTCACTCTGTTTTTGGTATATCCTCTCACCTCCCTGGACTCTGGCCTGTACCCCAGCTCTTGTATGCATAAATAAATGAATAAATATATTTTTTAAAAAGGAAAAATATAGGCATGAATGCTTTTTTATGTAAAGAAAAAAACTTCAGTGACATTACATTTTTAAAAATGCATCCTTTATTTTTTTTCTACTAAAAAGATTCTAGAAGCACTGACCCAGTAGAAATGAATACCCTTACTTAGCAAAATTTATTACTAGAAGGAATCAGGGTTCCTTGAGAAATTCAAGGAGCTAAAACATACATGAAACATCTCAGACTTCTTATGAAAACATGCATGTGAAATTGTTAGGAATCTGAAAATTCAGAAAAGGGTTTGACAGCAGATAGCCGATGGTTTAGTGTGAAACCCTGTTCCACCATGATAAAGTAATGTGGCTTTAAGATTAATCCTGCTAGGTCTCATATTCCTAACTGAAGAACCTGGGAATCTGCATTTCAGGGAGCAAGGGAGCTACTGACAATGAGTGGATTATGTCAAGAGGAAACACGGAGCCACCTTGATTACATTAGATGTATAAAAATCCACAAATCCATGCATTCAAAAAAATTGTGAAAAACAAAATTTAAAATAACCTCGTTTGTCACCACCATCAGATAACTAAAAAGATGGGGGCTTTGTCACAAGGAGGTAGCTAAGGCACTGATTACTTACTCTGGTAAGTGGCAATTAACAGTAAAGAATGAATAAAAAAAACCATTTTCCTGCCTATCTTGAATGAATAGTATAAAGGCATATAATCTATCAGGTTTTTTTTTTTGTTGATGGAGAATGTCTTCCAAAAAGAATGACCGTTAATAGTCAAAGGATAACTGTTTTGGATAGTGATCAGATTAAAAGACTAATGAGATAGCTGATTGAGCAATGATCATCATTGATATTGAAGCATTTAACAAAGTGTTGATGGGAAATCTTACAATGAAAGAATTAGGCTGCCACTACTAATCCACCTATCCAACTTCAAGAAAGGGTAACGACTAGACTCAATTTGCCTCCTGCTATAATGTAATGTAATGTTAAACTACACGAGACACCTAAGAAATCTAGCCACAATAAGTTAAACATAACTCTAATTAATCCTTTAGGTTCAGTAATTATTTACAAGATATAGAGGATAAAGAGAGACAAGGTTTTTAATACCATTTAGAAACTATAAAAAAACTTTGAAATGGGGAGCTATACCAGGAAAAATGATTCAGTTTCTTTGACATCCTCACTGAGTATGAGAAGGGATTTTTTAGATTACCAGATACTTCAGAGACATAACCAATATGCACTATATGAGGTTAATTCTAATAGTGAATCAAATAATCAACCATAAAAGGAAAAATGAATAATGCCTCAATATTCATTTTGTTAGGTATGATAATGCTATTTGGTTATGCAGGAAGTATCCTTATTTTTAGAAGATATTTATAAATTTAACATACATAATAATTTAATGGATTTCTTTCAAATACATTTGTATATTTCAATAATAATAACAAAGAATCTAGAGATTCACTGGGATCTGTGCTATTCTGATTACCTCAGGATTTTAATTAACTGGTACTTATTTCATAATAAATGTATGCAGATAAATATTTTACTTTGAAATTACTAGAGGTACTGAATACAAGTAACTTTCTTTTATAATTTAGAAGTGTGTGAATTCTTTCTGATCTTCCTGACCTTCACTATCAGTAATATCCACTATTTATTTGAACTTTTTCTGGCTCTTGAGATTTTTTTATAAGGAGGGACTTATATAGCAAATATATAATGTCTGTAAAATAAAGATAAACTGGTGCTTATAACATTATTAAACCTTGCAAATTATAAAGAAAGGAATTAAGATTATAAATGAGAACAATAAATAAAGAGGTGGCCCTAAAAAGCAGACAGCAGTACCCAAAAGCAGGATACATTTATTGTACTTTTTTGCTTGTGTTGTATCTATAAACATGGAATCCAAGTAATACATGGTCAAAGTCCAAGTAATACCTGATCAAAGTCACTCTTTTAAAATAAAGTGAAAGGTCTCAAGCAACTGATGTGATATCTGGACTCGGAAATGAGTTCACTAGGACCTAAGGGATCTAACGGGGGTGTCTAAGGCAATGAATGAAACTCTAGACTTATCAGCCTACCTGGTTGAAAATATATACGGAGGATAGGGGAGGACTGCCAAGTATAAATAAAGTCTTAAAATGCATCTGTATCTGAACTTTGTCAGTACCTGTGTGTTATTTATTATACAACAGACAACAAAATCCCTAGATGCTTGCAAACAAATCTACATGGGCAAAATCTCCCTTAAATTAAAGCATTTCTGCAATTTTCTTTTATACGGAAAAATATTTTGACAAAAATCCTTAGACTGGTGTAGATATCCTTTCCAAATGCTCACATAACATTCCATATTTCCCCACTTATTAAATAATATTACAACCAACAATATAATTGGTGCACTTCTTATTAGACTTTAGATTTGTCAAAGGGAAAGAACATGTCCTCTCATCTGTAGATGATTCTTACACTTGAATTGAAAAACTGTTGACTTAATTAATGTCTCTTAATAATTATGTAATGTCCACTGAATATAAAGATGACATTACAGCCCATCAATAAACTGATGTGTGTTTTGTGATGCAAAATATGTAACATGCCCCTCATACATTGTCTTCTCCTCTTTGGACTCAAATACACACATTTTCAAGATACTTAAATTGACCAAGGAGATGTAGTCCCATTTCAAAAAAGTAAACTAAAATGATAATGAATAGTATAATTGAATTAGGAGACATTGTTTTGATTATAGTCACATTAAGAAATATATTTTTCATCAAACCCATCCCTTATATATTTATGTTATATATTATTTTATACATAATACATATGCATATATAAAATGGAAAAAATTCACTCACAAAACAATACTACTACATGTGATGTACTCTGAAATAATAAAAATACTGGTTCATGATCACTATACGGGATCCATGACCTCTTAGTGGTTTGCAACTCATACTTGAAATACACTGCAAAATTTATTCTTTCATAATAATCTCAGCACTCATATTTATTGTCCTTGAGGTCATTTTAGTACTTTCAGGTCTTATGTATCACCAATCTTTCCTAACATTATTCTGTTGCACAGAAATTCCAACATTCCCTATTTTTTAAGTTATCTACTTTCTGCATCTGAGGTCTATAGATGATGACACATTATGGATTGCTATTACTGTGTCTAATTGTTTCTGGCTCTTTCCTAAGTCACCAGGGAGTGAAAATGACGAATGTTTGGCTTTTTGAAAGTCTTGGGGAATAGCAATATGTCAGTGGGCACCAGGATGACAATACAGTATTGTCACAAAATCTATTGTGTGTGTTTGTCACAAAGGTGGACTTTAAAGAATGGCATGCCCTTTATTTCTAAAAGTTAATGAAACCATATCCACAGAACTGGTAATGCAAAAATGCTGCTATTTGGAGAGATTATCTAATCCTTACCTTCCAGTCCTGAAAATCACCTCTATTTTTTGCTTGCAGCATACACATTCTCTTCTGTTGAATGTTCAATTTTACAATATGCACTTGTATTATAGTACCAATGTAATATTAGTCTCCTATTATAGATATGTTTTATCTAAAATCTGTCCTAATACAAGGCCATGTTTTACTATCATAACCCAGAAGGTTATATGAATGGACAGAAAATTCACTGTATCATATACAAAGTAATTACATTTGGGGCTATTAAAGTGACATAACATATGAAAGATATCAGTGAAAAATGTACAGAACAAACAGAGTATTTTGCAAATTGCAGCAAATCTACTAACTCTAACATCTTAAAACAACAGTTTCAGTAGTCTGATAAGCCAGATTCTCAATGAATTTATTTTCCCATAATAATGCTTACAATGATTTTTTAAAATCTGAAATATCAGGAAAATAACCTATAAATCTTAGTTGAATGTGGATGAATTATTCTGTATAATTTTGCTTAATTCTAGCATTTAAATTAATCATATTTTGGCAAACCCTGCCCTCTAAAGCTTAAAAACTCTTGTCTGATGCCAACTGAGACAATTTTGGCATCTAAGCTTTTCTCTTGGAAATGAACTATAGAAAAATAATGCTCACTTTCAGTATCTGATATAATATACCTAAGTTTAATATAATTTAGTTCCCTCCTCCCCCTGATCCAGTAATTTTGTATTTGTCTTCTGTTTCTAGCAATACTTCTTAATCTGGCTGATTTTGTGTCACCCAATCCACTCTCAGCAAATATTTGACAAAATCTAAAGACATTTTTTATTGTCATGATTCAAAGGGTTTTAGGAACAGGAATACACTACTACTAACTTCTAGTGTGGTGGTATAATGGGGAGTAGACTTGACATTTGTCATTGATATCTCACATATAGCTCCTAAAACCCTTGTAAGTTCTGGAGTAGTAACTATATCTTTGGCATGATAATGAGATGATTAGGGTCTAGTCTCTAGGTAGTTACAGGATGGGTCAGAGTCACCAAAAGAATAAGCTATAATTACAGGGTTAGAATATTCAGCTGACCACCCCCTCACCCCCAACCTCTGGAGATAGATGAGGGACTAGAAGTTGAGTTCAATGATCAATGACCAGTGATTTTATCAGTCTTGTCAAAATAGTGAAATCTCCCAAAATTCTCAACAGCAGGGTTAGGGAACTTGGAGGTAGATAAACACATGAAGGTGCCTGGAGATGGTGTGCCTGCAAAGGTTCTTTGTCCCCTACTTGTACCTTGTCCTGTGCAGCTATCCCATTTGAAGCTCCTAGTAATGGCAATAGCAAATGATAATGTAAGTAAACTATTTCTTGTGTTCTGTGAGTTCTAGCAAATCACTGAACCTAAACCTAGGGGCATGCTAACACTTGATTTATAATGGTTATGTCAGAAGTACAGGTGAGAATTGAGAAACTGCAACTAGTATCTAAAGTGGGGGCAGTTTTAAAGGACTAATAGTTAACCTTTGGGTCTGGACTAACTCCAGATTATGTCAGAATTAAAGTGACTGAATTGTAGAATATTCAGTTAGTAACCCAGATTGTTGGGAAACTGGTTTTGCATTTAGAGAAACCTCATATGATTGACATCAAAGTGTTGTGAGTAAACACAGTTGAGCAGTGGACAGAGACTACAGTTGAACAGTGAAGCTGTCAGCCCTTCCATATTATACAAGACAACCCACCACAACTAAGAAATACTCACCCCTTAATATCAGTATTGTTGAGGTTGAAAAACTCTTTTTTATATGTATAGCTGTAATAGTTCTAAGATTGTAAAAATAACAGTAGACCTCATTATATCAGAAGCATATGAATAAGTTGAATTATGTAAAATGGTTATGAAACTATTAAAATTATATGGTGGAGACTATTAATCACTGACATATCTAGAGGGAAAGTCAGAATATATAAATTAAATAATGTAACAACAATATCTGACAACAGCAATGCAATTCTTAAGAATTTGTTTTAAGCATAGCAGTAGAAATTACTTTTGAAATCATAGGTTGAAACATACAAAATTTAGTTGACTAAAAATGGTCAAATATGGAAATTATATATGATCAAATCTAATGAAATAAATTTTTTACTGATTCACTTTGCTTTACTTATACAGTACACTGAAGGATGACCTTCCCAAGAAGGTTCAGAAGAAATCTTTCCAAGCATGACATTTTAGCATGTGGATTACTTTGAACTAAGGTCAATCAAGGCCAAGAAGAATAAAAATCAGGATTATTATCGATGTTTAGTTGTTACCTCCAGAAATAACCTATCAGAGAGCCTTTCTATATGACAGGGCAAACAACTAGTTAAAGAGCACTGGGTCCTTCGTCACAAGTCCTCCTCTTCTCACCTGAAGTCAGAAATACCTACCCCATTACTTAGCTCAGGATAAATACCCTCATGTTGTTGAATTTACTCTAAAATTAGCATGCTTGTAGATTTTCCGTTTGTTAGTAACTGAATTTGTTCTTTTTTCTTACTAATCTGTCTGATATTTATATGGTAGCTCATCTAGCCAGAGAGGAAGACAAAGGATTGAGGGAAATTACCTATATGTCACTATATATCATTAAGAAACAAAACATTAACAAAATGTTTTAATATCATTAAGAAACAAAACATTAACAAAATACTGCATTAAAGCAGTAATACAGATATAAAGACAATTATGTATAGCAAATAGTGTGCCTTGTCTTTGGTCATACTAAGGAACAATGAGATAAGACCTTCCTGTTTTGTGACAGTATCTGTTTGGTTTCTGGGAATATGTATACTTTTTAGAGGAAGAAATATGTGTATCTGATTCTTCTAGTAGGTCATGAGTGCAATAAATAGCTGAAAATGTGGTGAGGGTAAAACAATCTACATAATGCAATCGCTTTTAATGCTAGAGTTCCTGAGAGTATATCTTTGTTTTTTTTTATTATTTTTTTTACTGAAGTATGATAATCATATTTAGATAAGTGATTAAAAGCTTTCCTTTTACTTCTGTTGCCTGACACTCTTTGGCACCCCTATAGAGACTGGTATCAGAAGCTGTCCTAAAGACTACTTTCAGTGTAGAAGAAAATATTATTCAAGGTGCATGTCAACAACTTTTGATGAGGGTTAAAATAGGAACTGTATGGCTTTCTAGTTCTTGCTATTGCTTAAAAAAACATCATTTGTCGTTTGGTCTATGTGTTATTTTTTTTTAAAGTGTCATCTCAATAGGTTTTTAATGTCAATTTTTTTTAATGCCACTTGAAAGGAAGGCTAAAGCTACCCTCATCATTAATTTAACTGTACACATTTTATAATAAAATGGCTGGAGAAGAAAAACCATGAGCCTTTTCCAGGGCATTATCCAACATTAATCTGCTCACTAGCCTGGTAAGTAAGGGGTCTTGATTTAGCTTCCAGAATAATTTTTTTTTCAGTAACATTAATGTATTTCTAAATTGTCACATATATGATAAACTATTTTTGCTATTATAATAAACATAGTGTACTTTATTGCTTTAGGTTACTTTTTAATTTCATATATATTTTACATTATTTTTCATTTTTGTACAGTGTATATTCTCAGCCCTATGGAATTCCCATCACCAATTCATCTGTGCACCATCACCATAGTCCACAGTGTACTTTCCATGCGTCTCAGAATCACTTCAACAAAACCTTTGTAAAACTTAAAGGAAATTACTTATAAGCCCAATAAGAGTCACATTTATCCAAGTTCTTGAACTGAATGTAATCTTAAATTCATTTTTTGGGGAAGCTGTCACATCCTCCTTTTCAAGGATATTAGTATCATTAGAATTCAGTATGCTCAAATGGTAACTTATCTAGCTTGTCTAAAATGCTTGTACAGTTTGATAATCAGACTACGAATGTCATTTTATATCCATACATGTCTGCCATACTAGGGAAAAAGCTGGTTGCCTGAAGTAATACAGTCGATAAAATTGACAAATATTTGCAATTTCTATATTAGCGAAAACTTGTTGTAATACATGAGAATGCTGTGAGCAACAGGTATGCTTCACTTCTGTCATATCCTCCTCAAATAACAATTTGAAGACATAAATTAACATTGTGCAGTACGTTCATTATATTAAAATGATTTATGCTGTCATTTTAATCCATTACTTAAAAATTCATTTCTTTTTAAAAGAGTTCATGAGGGAAATACTGGCGTAACATTTCAAGTTTCAAAGGTACTCTATAATTTTCTAATGACATTTTATTGAAAGATAGCCTGTCTTATCATATCTAAATGTCAGATTAGCAAGAGAAAATTGTGTGTATAATAATGAAAATGAAAAATGCTGTTTCTAAAGGCTAACTTAACTATTAAGAGTTATCAAAACATACTTGTATTAAAATATAGATACACAAGTTACCTCATAATATTTAAGGGGCTCTTTTCTATTGTCAATCACAAATATGTCTTCACTGTAAATTTAAAAAAGGCAAAGGTGAATATATTGTTTACATTAAAAGGAGTTATGCTTCTAACATGATGGCTTGTCAAGTTCCACAAAGTAAACATTTAAAGCTAAAAATGATTTCAAGACGGTCATTTTGTAAAATTAGGAGACAAACCCAGAGACATGGGGGGACTAGACATTAGACCCTGCATTCATGTTTACATGGAGAAGCTAGTGTCCTTGCTAAAAGACTGAGTTCTTGCAGGTAATATCTCTCCTAGGTAGTATCTTACAACTAGAGGTACCTCTTTCAGCACCAAGCACTAGTCTGATTTTCACTAGGTTCAAGGGTTTTCTGTCAAGAATGCCATAACTTTGGAGAGGATATAGAGAAAAAGGAATCCTTGATCACAGTTGGTGGGAATGTGAGCTGGTATAGCCATTAAGAAAAACTGTTTGGAGACAAAAATTTTAAAAATTCCCAGTCCAGTAAGATGGTATCAGAGCAAAGATACCAGACTGCCTTTTCAATATACTCACAAGTGATTGTAGCAGAACAAATTCAGTAAACACAATGATAAATGGATAAGTGCAGCATATATCATGAGCAATGGTCTGGTAAATAGAACAGAAAACTTTAACACACTATATTTGCAGTGAAACATGGGCAGTAAACTCAATGAGTTTGGGGGCAAAGGGCTGCTTCCTTATGGACTCCTCCTACAGCTGTTGACTCAGGGTCATTTTTGAGACCTGGCACTGCACTAGACAATGGGATCACAGTGTTGGCATTCAGGGAAAAGGATGTACTACTGGAAAGCTCTAGAAGCTTTAGCTATTGTAATGCTATAAAAGCAGGGGTACAGAGTGGTTATATATGAATCTCCCAATATGTAACATTTAGAGCCTGAAAGTGCCAGATTGAATGACCTGTGTCTCCATGTAGAAGAAGCTATTAGTTGCAGCCTGAAACTATGATATACAAGACATCTGCCACCTCTCAAACCACAGCTAAAACAGACACAATGACTATTGCTTTCACTAAGTATAAGTCACAATATCTAACAGAAGAAAGAAACTCAGTGTGAGTCTCTGTACTGGCAAAGTAAGGAAAATAACTCCTATCTATGTCTTGCCTCTATTATAAGTTATTCCCAGTACTGCACCCAGTGTTCAAACATAGCCTAAAGGTCTAGACTGACATGAGACTATATAAGACATTTTGACTTAGGAGTGGATATTGGGGAGGGAATTAATGTGGATCCCCTACACAAATAGCAATCACAGCAGAGTATGAAGCTTGGATCCATTACTGTTAACCTGGAAACAAACCAGAAGTCCTGATAAAAGAAGTCCTGATAAAAGAGGCCCAAATAGTGCTAAACAAACTAATTCTAGACACATTTCAAGACACATTGTATTAAAACTGTTGAAAGCTGATGACAAAGAAAAAATATTAAAAACTTTGAAAGAAAAAAATGGGTTAGCCTATTTGGGAATGCCAGTTGGACTGTCCATGGACTCTTTAATAGAAAACTTACAGGTAAGAAGGGAGTGGCAAGAGACAGTTAAGGTATTTAAAGAAAAAAAGATTTCAAGTCTAGAATCCTTTACCTGCAAGATTAAGAAAAAGTGTAAGGAACTTAATTGAAAAGCAAAAACTAGAGGATTTATCAGTACCAAGTTGACATGAAAGAAGTCATAAGGGGGTTATTATAAAGCAGTAGTACAACAAATATAAAGGTAACAGATACCTGAGTTATATAACATGGAGAATTATATAACATGGAGAAGAGGACAGTAATAATATGGCCCATCAGGATAAGATTGAGAACAGATTGTCTATGACACACTAACCTTTGCAGAACCTTCAAACAAAATTTAATAGAAGCAATGTAATATGATAGAAATGAAACCACAAGTCATAAAAGTAAAATATATATGAAGAAAAGCAAAGGCAAATCCAAAAAAGTAAATAACAAAGTGGCAAAAGCAAATATTTAAATAGTCATCTTAAATTTAAATGATTTGAATCACTACTTCAAAAGATATAAATTGGCTGAATGTATCTCAAAATAAAGTCCAACCTTCTGTTGTTTATAGGAAACCTGTCTTACCAACATTGACTAGCAATGCGTTAAAGACTGAAAGACAATCTTACAAGGAAATGATAATTAAAAAGGTCAGAAACAGCTATACTTACATTGGATAAAATAGACTTGCAATTAGATTTACAATTTAATGTTAATAAGAGGTAGAGATGTACATTACATTATGACTGACAGCCTAATACAACAATAACACTCAAAAGTACTATATAATGATGATGGATACATAATACAATTACTAATGGAACTAAAGGGAGGTAGTGAAGACAACACAGTCATACTAGAGGATTTTAATACTCTACACACATATGGACAGATCAATTAGAGAATAGGCAAATGACATCTTTAAATGATAAGCAAGATCAAATAGAGCTGACACCTACAGAAAATCCACCCAAAACCACTGTGCACTTTTTTTCAAGTGCATATAGAATATTTTCAAGAATGGATATGTAGGACAAGTCATCTATCAATAAAACTACAAGGATTGAAATCATACCAATTATTCCTTCTAACCAAAAAGACATAAAACTAGAAATAAACTATAAAAAATAGGATAACTAAATTACAAGAGCCTAAAAACTATTAGATAAAAGAGGAAATTAAGACAGATATCAAAAAATGCCTTGAGCCTAATGATGAGGATACAAGTTAGCATAATCTATGTGAGGCAGTAAAAGTAACCATTATCACTTCTCAGCCTTTTGGTTAAGATCAAGTGCAGTAAAAGTAATCATATATGGGAAGATAATTTCAACACAGGTTCACATGAAGAAGCAGGAATAATTCTAAATAAACAATATCATAATATACCTATAACAAGATAATAAATAAAACTCAAAGTTAGTGAAAGAAAGGCGATAACAGATATAACAATAGAAACAAATGAAATAGAGATCAAAAGGACTATACAACATACATGAAACTAACAATTGCATCTTTGAAAGGATAAATAAAATACATAAGCATCTAGCTAAGTTAAAAAAAAGTTAATAAACAGAAAGGAGAAATTAGAACAAATTTCACAGAAATTCAAAGGACCATAATTGGCTAAGAACAATTATATGACAAAAATTTTGTAACTTTGAATAAGTGGAAACATTACAAGATCAACATAATTTACCAAGAAGAATAAATGAGAAAAAACATAAGAGTACAATAAATCAATCACAAGGACTGAAATTGTATAGTAATAAAAGAAGTCAGAATGAGAAAGTCATATACTGGACATTTACATAGCTGACAACTTGACAATTAAAATTCTTATAAAAACTAGCAAACATTAATAAATGAAGTGAGTTTTCTGAGGTTAAGAGAGGGGAGTAAAAGGGTCAGGAGGAAATAGATGGTGGTAGAGGAGAAAAACAAAAGCAAGATGTAACAAAAGCATTTGTCAAATTACCTTTTAGATACAATAAAAGTACAAAAAATATGAAGGTAGATCCTTATTTTCACTTATCTAATCATACAAAAAATTAAAAATAGAAATTCTGTGTGAAATGGTCCTACTTCTGAGTATTTAATCCAAGAATACAAAAATACTAATTTGAAGACATATCTGCACCCTCATACTTATTGTAATATTATTTACAGTAGTCAAGAGCAGGAAACAACTTAAGTGCCTATTGATAGACAGTTAGACAGATAGATGAAGAAGACGCACACATGCATGTGCACACACACACTGAAATACTACTAAGACAAAAAAGGAACAAAACCCTCACATTTGCACCAACATGGATGAACCTAGAGGGGATTGTGATTAATGAAATAAGTTAAACATGGGAAGATAAATACCATTTAATTCATTTGTCTATTGCATATAAAAATAAAACAAATGACCTAAATAAAACAAAAATAAACCTTTAGCTTGCAAGACAAAATGAGTTGTTATCAAAAGAGAAGTAGGTAGGAAGTTAGGTCAATTGGTTATAAAGGGTTAATTGAATGAACTATAGACTTGAACTTTTAATGGTAAGCTAAATGTAGTAAATAAAAATGTTGATTTACAATGATGCACACCTAAGATATATTTTAATGCAATGCTGTTTCAAAATTAAAAACAAAAATGAAGGATCCAGTATTGCATATAAGCAGGATTAGAATTACGCTGTAAACTATACTTACACCAGGAAAAGAGACTTCCCTGAATAAGGAAGGAAAATTCAACCAAAATTAATTATTTTTTTCACTTGAAACTGGTGAGAATATAAAAGGATATGCTAGATATTATTCTTTTCTGCATCAGAAAGTGAGTTATCACAAACAGGCTCTGAGAAATCTGTGTACCCGGGATATGCATTGGGTTGCTTTTCTTTCTATGGAAGCTTGGGGATATGGAAAAGACAGGCCTAAATTGCCATACAGACCAAACTATCCTTGTGATTTAAGAGCTTTGATGTTTTGTAAGTCATTTTCAATCACTGTTATCTAATATGGCAAAGGTTGAAAGGAATCCATCATTCCTATTCAGAAGAAGGAAACAAGTCAGAAGGAAATGATTTGTCTTCATCTACCAAGCACTGAAATTTTTAACTGTCTTTAGTTCTCTGCTCTGTCAATTAGAAAAAGTTGCATACAAAGGACATAACAAAATTCAACTCTACAAAATCTTGTTACCCAGGGAGTCTTAAACATAAGCACTTATAGAACAAATTAGCAAATGGACTTTCAGATTTTTAGCATTTTTAATGAACCAAAAAAAAAAAATGCTCCTAAGTACTTGTATTGTGAAAATCATTTCTTAAGAGAGTCACCAAATCAGTCTCACTGTATTTGAAAGAAAAATTTACTTTACAGTCTCTGCAATTATAAGTCACATCGAAGTATTAATCTCTTAGCATCTCAGTGACCTTGAAAACTATCCTATACCTCTTTCCAAACTGATTACATGTATTGGAATTTGAAAAGTAAACAGCTCCTGCACAGCTGAAAGCCAACTTATTAGTTCAGGACCAACTGCTGCAAAATTTTTAAGTCTCCTATGTTTTGCACTGCTATAAAATGTAAAACAACTTTTATAGCCCAGGGAATGGGACTGTGCTGTCTTCTGAGGACTCAGCCCTAGAAATGGTCAGCAAGTTCGAATTCTGGTTTGAGGGCTAATTCATAAAGCCATTCTCAGTGTTCTTTCCATTAAATTGGCAGATAGTTCCCATTTTGGAACAGGATATCGTTCAGTTGAATCTTTCCATAGGGGGAAAAACAATTTTCCAGGCTCATTTCCCCAAGAATTGCTGAGATCAAGTTCAAATTGATTTTAAGCCACTTCTTGATAAGTTTGTGGGAATACTAAGATCTTTAAAATGCCTGGCCAAAAAAAAAAAAAAAAAAAAAAAAAACAACAAAAAACAAAAACTAAGAAATGCAAAATTTTGAAGTCACAATGTTCAAAAGAACAACTTCATGGATATTTGATTGTATACTTAAAATCTCTTGTTTGTTAGAGGCTAAATGACCCTGGGGCATTTGGGAAGATGTTACCAAACAAAACTCATTTGCATGGCTTTTTGTGTTCCCACATACATTTGATGAGTAAGTTTCTAGAGGATTAGCGGAGTTGGCATTTCTCTCTGGTTCCAAAGAGCAACAGCCCCACCACAAGCAGGCTGAACAAATAAATAGTTGTCTCTGCTAATGAAATGTAATGAGAGAACATCTTTTATCATTGTCATATTGTGTCAAACAGTGAGGCTCAGCACCAAAAGTAATCTTGAAAATATCAGACAGACTAAAATGTTCCTTTTCAAATGAACTTGTAAACAGAAAGGAAGCCTTAAATCAGTGAAGACTAATTATTAAAATAGGAGTGATATATTTATTAGGGCTAAATTGAAAGTTCAATGGAGTGGTCCCTTCACAAACAGGCTATATTCTCTATTCTTGTAGAGCTGAGAGAAGTGACTCTGGCGCTTCACTGTTTAGTGGTAACAAGTCAGAATCAACCCTGGTACCTCTATGTTTTTGTGCTTCACTCTTGGTTCATGCAAGTGTTCTGTTTTGCTACTAGTCTTATTTATAGCCCCCTACCACAGTTTCATCTTTTTTGTCCACTTTATGTTTTTGTCTTATGGCAAGGTCTCTTTTTTTTTTTTTCCAGGACAAGTGTGAGAGTAAATGGACATACTGAGGTGCACCAAGAATAGAGCAAGGCAAAATGGTCTTTAGATTGGAAAACTGGTATCTCCTTGATAGTGACCATCTTCCTTTATTCTGCCCCAAAACATATATCCATTTGGAGACTTATATTTCCTTTGAAGGAAAAGGCTAAATTTAAATCAAATTAAAAACAAGGTGTCCTTTCATTTGTTTTCAGGCCACTACCAAAATGTTTATGAATTATATTTAATCATATTATAAATGTTTACATGCTGGATACTGTAACAGGGTGGTCCAAGGAAAAGGAGAAGTTCCAAAATCCTGGTTCCGCCCTAAGTGGGTGGAGCTGAGAAAAATAAGGAAATTTCTGCAAAGAAGAGAGAAGGAAGAAAGGAAAATGGAGAACAGCAAAGAGACCTGGAGGAGGCACGTGAAACAGAGGGACATGTAAAGAAACTGTGCTTGTTTTTTGGTCTTGGACTGGTTAAAACAGAGGTGGGTGAGAGACCCATGGAAAAGTGAACAATGGCAGCTTTCATCTTGATTTTAATTTTGCTCTTTTCCTCCCGGATTTATCTAAGTCTTTCTGACCCTTTTCTATGGGTCTCTACTGAAAGGTCCTTTAGATGTGTAACAGGTTTTTAGGCCTTGCTTTGGGCCAATCCTATTTAGCTGAACTTTTACCCTCAAGGAGATGGGTAACTTTGGATGCTTAACTTAGTAACTATATTCTTTGCTCTTTCTTTATTGTACCCTAGTTGTATTAAAGTTCCTTTCCATTAAAAGTTTTATGTATTTGTCTTAATGCGGCGGATAGCAAAACCCATTCAAAAAAAGGCAGGCTTAGGGGTTCTGGGCGCTCCTCTCCCTGCCCTGTAACAAAACTACATGGAGAAAAGTAGAATATAAAGTAGTACATTCA
Organism: Galemys pyrenaicus; assembly: GCA_019455555.1. NCBI lineage: Eukaryota > Metazoa > Chordata > Mammalia > Eulipotyphla > Talpidae > Galemys > Galemys pyrenaicus. The sequence goes on from JAGFMF010011418.1 coordinate 8,696,510, forward strand.
CTAAAATTATAATTGTAAAACACAAACATAGTTAAACACAACTATGATTGATTAGTTGAAAGCGAGTTTTGGTTTCTTTTTATATACCTCACTTTATTTTTTTCAATCAAACTGAAAATACACAGAATTTTAATAAAAGTGACATAATAAATGAAAGACTGATGATTTAATTGTTGTTTTGATTTATCCTTGAGTATGGAATATACCTGTGACTATATGTAAATCATTTTATTAGAGATCATATTTTTATGATCCTGTATTATAATTAACAAGTTGAATGTATATATATAAGTTGAAATATTTATATATATATATACTAGAAGAGCTGTATTACCTATTGCTCCTGAGTATATTAGCCATTAAGACAGCAAAGACAGTAGAATTGCAAGATATTTTACTTCAGAATAACCTTTATTCATATATAAGAAATATTTCTAATAAAAAAATGTATCTTTTCTATTTGATATTTCTGGAAGGCAAGTTCTAAATGAGGAAACAGGTTCCTCTACCCAAACAGAGATGATCACAAAAAACGTAATTTAGTCTTAGACCTAAATACTGAAAATAAATATTGAGATACAGACTAGTCCCCCCACTAAATTGCATGATTCTTAGTATCAGAAAATACATGTTCTATTTGGTATGTGTGCCATAAAGCATAAGTTAATGCTTAACTTAGCAAAAGTAAACTTATAAGTGTTTATTAAATGAATGAATACACATTCTCAAAGGAAAATTATATCTACCATTCATCACACATGCCACTTTCTGCTTTCAACAAGGTTTAATGATGTTTGATCTGATGCTATCTCTCCTAATGTCTTTCCAATTATAAATTTATGTTTTCAAAGGAGAAGCCCTTAGTGGACATTTAGCAGCAAACAAGAAAAGCTTAAATATGCCATAAAGATAAAGTTTCTACCAAGAATAATTTTATCTGTAAGAAACATATCTCATGAGATAGGAGAAAGGCACGTATCCTGCAGTAGAGGAATTTTGACCAATCTTCCCAGACCAGTCACCTGAATCACATATTTGGTATAGATTGTCACATATTGTGAAATCATTTTTCCAGTGATTCTGATATGCTAGCAGTCAATGCTTTTCAGATTAGAATTTTTAAATTTTTCTTTTTTTTTTAAAGATTTATTTATTTATGCATATAAGCACTGGGGTACAGGCCAGAAGTGTGGGAGGTGAGAGGATCCACCAGAGACAGGGAACAGAACAAGCAGACTAACAGAAACACACTGCTGAGGGGAGCAGTGGGTGAGGCAGGAGAGGTCTGCCACACCATGTGGGTCACCTCCCTGGTCAGAGGCAGGGATCGAACTCATGCTGCAGTGGCTGTGTTGCTTCATAGTGCACTGCTTAACCCACTGCGCCACCAGGGAGGCCCCCAGAATTTTTAAATTTTTCAAATAAATAAATATTTACAGCTAGTCTCACTTTTTCTCTTTTACCAGAAATGGGCATGGAATGAGACAATACCAATGATGATTTCATATAGAAAATTAATAATTGGGTTCTAAGAAGTCAAGGACACCTCACAAAAAAAATAGTTGATACAATCAAGTGAAATGAACACTTCGGTTCTAAATGTACAGGTTTTATGATCTATAGGGCTTTAGAGGTATTAACAGAATTATCTAGGGAATTATACCAATTAGAATCTGTTCTTAGTCCTTCCATAATGATAAAACTTACAAGTTCCTTAAATACAAAGTGGAGTCACAATGTATAAATGGGGAAGATATTCATTTGAAATAGATAACAATGTTAAGACAAATAGATGTTCAAACTTATTAGTTCAACTAAAAAGGTTTCTTTGGGAAATGATTCAGAGTATGCCTTCTCTGAGTGATAGGACTCCTAACTAAAAAGATACTTTCAACTTCAGAAATCCATAGGTATCAATTATTTATTAGAAAGTTATAAAATGCTAGCAGTCTAAAAGGCTTAACAATCCCTACTCCAGTTGGATAACAAATACATTCTCCAGTTTGTATTTATGTGTATGCATATGTATGTATATATGTATTTGCTACTTTGAGGAATAAAGTTTTATATTATTGACCTGATAAATGTGAATCAAAGGTTTTGGACATTTATTTCATCAATATATTCCTACTTTTAAATAATAACTAATATTAAGTAATATAAAATAGGTAGTCATTTAGATTTAAGATTAATTGAATAGAGTAGTCAAACAACTCTTTCTCAGTTATTTATATTCAAGTATAAAAATACTGGTTCATTACAATATATCAAATTTATGATTTTAACTAGCAATATCTAAATACTTAGTGGTAGGGGGCCTCCCTGGTGGCGCAGTGGGTTAAGCAACGCACTATGAAGCAAACCGCAGCCACAGCATCACGAGTTCGATCCCTGCCGCCGGCTAGGGAGGGGACCCACATGGCGCAGCAGATCTCTCCTGCTGTGCCCACTGCTCCCCTCAGCAGTGTACTTCCATTGATCTGCCTGTTCTGCTCCCTGCTCTCTGTGGTGAATCCTCTCACCCCCCCCACCTCTGGCCTGTACCCCAGTTCTTGTATGCATAAATAAAAATCTATATAAAAAAATAAATATTTAGTGGTAGGTAGTCATTTCATTGTCCTTCGATGATCCTATTAAGAGTTTTCTTTTATCTGTTACTCATTTATAAAAATAGCACTGATGGATACCTTCAGACTAGGTTTAATTTCATGATATGCTACCAAAATTAGAGTAGTTTGCCTTCATAAGATTAGTAACTTCTTGCCAAGGTAAAATTAGATTTATGCAACATTCATGTAGAATTGTCTGTAAATCCAACCATATATAAAATGCATTGGTGTATATTTCCAACATCATCATGGACTTGTATAACTCTTTATAATTTACAAAGTATTTTTAAAATATTACAATCAATTCAATCACAATAAATACTACTTTAAATGTAAGACAGTGAAATGAAAAGATAACTATTAAATCATGACCAAGATCCATTGGCTAAGAATGACAGAGTCAGGACTGGAACCTGACCTAATTCAGGGTCATATTTTTCATTCTGACAACTTGTTGTCACACCTGTCTTATAGTTATCTAAATCTGAATTTCAGTATAATTGTTTTCCTTACAACCTTTAGTAGGAGCATATGCAAATGAATCTGAAAGATGGGAATTCATGACATGCGCATATAGTTATTTCTAGAAAACTAATAGTACATTGAAAAGGATAAAACTCATCCATAATCACTTTCCCATTACTTACCTATTTGAAGCCTGTGACTGACCTTGACTTTGGGTAAAGTAAATAGGTGCTATGCAAAACCTTTTATTAGAGACTCTGCTCTAAGTTTAACAAGAAAACAAAAGTATATAAAAAAATGCCTCAGTTTAAAAGATTTCTAACTTATTCTAGTAATTCAATATTTAGATAGTTGCTCAAGTACATTTAGATGAATTTTCAAGATTACCAACAGCTGCTATGGGAATGCAGATGCGTAAAGGGCCTATGAAAAAATAGTATGGTGATTTCTGAAATTATTAAGAACATATCTAGAATATGATCCAGAAATTCCATTTATATAACTATCTGAAGAATAAAATACACTAATTCAAAGAGACATGTATACTACTAAGTTCCTTGTAGCACTAATTAAAATAGCCAGGTTATGGAAACAATCTAAGTGCCTAACAACAGATGAGTGATTAAAAAGATGTGGTGTATATACACACTATGTAGTACTACTCAGTTTACAAATCAAAAAGTGAAATCTAGGAACTGGAAGAGATTATACTAAATAAAAGTAAGTCAGAAGGAGAAAGTCAAATATTAGATGATTTCACTCATATGTGGAATACAGAGAAACAAAATAATGGAACAAACAAAACTAAATCAAAACAAACCTTAGAAATCTGACTGCAGAATTGAGGCTACCATAGGGTAAGGGTAGGGAGTTGTAAACAAAGGGAAAAGGGGGCTCATTGGCAATTGTAGATTATTGGCATTGCTATGGTGGGGGTGTGGTGTGGTAATACACATCTGAAGAGGTGTGAACTATACCTCTAAATCATGCACAGTTTTATAGTATATTGTCTCAAGCAGTAATACATATTCAAAAAACAAATCTTGCCAAAAGTGAAGTATATAAAGCATATATTATATATACATGTATATATATAAAATGATTCATGGATAATCTTAACTGACTATATTTTTAAAAAAATATGCTGACAAAAATTATGAGTTTAATATACCAAGAAAATGCTCCACTAAGGATAAAGTCTAATAATAACAAAGGGCGTTTTATAACTATTATACTATTATACTCTATAAAGTAGTTTAAATGGCCTTTTCTATCACCTTTTAGTGGGATTGGGCTTAATATCAGAAACTAAAGTTGAAACTTAACATTAAGGTACATTTAACCTATTGTAGAAAACCCAAAAAATTAATACCCATCATCTACATTATAGGCAATATCAGTGACTGTGTGAAATTTGGTGTTCAAAATGGTGAGCTTAACTTCCTTAGCAAATTTAGCAGAAATATTACTGGCATTTAACATCAGGATATGAATCTATGACCCTGGAAGAGCAAAGGTAACAAAACTCAACTACATAGAAGAAATTGTGAATACATACACATAGTTTTGAAAATAGAATTTTATCAGTCAGAATTGAAATTCTTAAATCTCTTTAGTTCTAGACCAATCTTTTAATCTTCACAAATACATAAGCCAATTTTTTTTTCTTTTGCTTTTTAGATTAAAATCAAATTCTGTTCCTAAACTACTTAGGATAAATGTCAATTTAATCATCTAGTTAGGCTGCAAGATATTAAATGGTAAATCATTGCTACTTAAGCCACTTAATTGATAAAAAGTAAGGAAGATTATGTAGATTACACTTTTCAAATCTAAAAACTGTGCAAGATAATTAATCTCAAAATCTCTTAAAGCCTTTGTCAAAAATTAATTTTGTCTTAAAGCAAATATTTATGTAGCTATGATTTTATTAAATTATACAAACATGATAACTAATAGGAAAGATACTATCTCATATCATCCTGATATATTAGTGTCATCAAAATTCGCTATAAAGCACAATGTATTCATATGGAGAATACTTAATATTTTTCAGTTTCACAATTATTTAACACAGCTTCCATTCATGCAGAGAGTAGTTTCGTTGGGAGGAATCTTTTTACATTCACCTGTTTGTTCTGCATTTTAAACTAAATGTTTTTCCTTGGTGAAAATATCTTCCTCACAAATTGAGATTTCATGTTTAAGGAGAGATATATTTACTAAGTAGATGCACTGTGTAATGAGTACCTTGAACAGTTTGCTTTTGTTTGTTATTAAGTAATTTGTTTCTTCCTTAGGAGTGTTGAACTTTATTAAATCCACAAAATACATGATCTTATTTCCATCTAAAACCATTTTTATATATGTAAAATATTTGTCATAACATTTTTTTTAAATCAAGACTAAGGCCAAAGAAATAAATTTCACTTACTTTGCTTTAGCTTCTGCATCTTCATATGCCTTATTAGAAACATCATCCAATCCTCCAATCAAATGCTTGAAAGAGCTGTCAGAAGAAAGACACAATGACGACGATAAATTCTCTACAAAGTTTTAACAATGACAACCTAGTCAATGACAAGATGAAACAACATAAATACATCTAAATAAAAATGAATTCAAACACTTAATCTAGTTACATTATTAAGAAACTTATCAGGGGCCTCACTGGCCCCTGGTGGCACAGGGGTTTGAGCACTGCACTGTGAAACATCTGCAGCTGCTACAGCATGAGTTCCATCCCTGATCAGGGAGGTGACCCACATGGCACAGCAGGCCTCTCTTGCCTTGCTTGCTGTTCCCCTCAGCAGTGTATTTCAGCAGCCCTGCCTGTTCTGTTACCCACTCTGTCTATGGTGAATCCTCTCACACCCCACATCTCTGGCCTGTACCATTTTAAAAATGAAATATCAAATAAAGATATAAACTTTGTCAGAGGAAGGGTTTCTTCAATATGTTCACCTCAGTACTCCCTACCACCTAGAACCATGTATGGCAAAAACAGATATACAAAGATTTGGATGGAATAAAGTCTATGCCACACTAATTGATATAAATCACAAAGTTAATGAGTCAGTTATATTACTAATATAACAAGAAGGTCTACCAATCATGGAATGACTACTATATGTCAGGTACTATTACCTTTCTTGAACATATACTAATTCTAATTTTCAAACAAACTATAAAAATAAGCATCATTATCTCCACTTGACCTTATCTTCAAAGGCAAAATAAAGCAGAAGATAACAATAAAAGAGATATAGTAAATTCAATTCATTTTGGAAGAGTCAAAAAATGAATAGACCATAAAACAAGAGTAACGTAAATGTATTTGATATCTTATTAAGTACCTAGAACTGTGATCAGACTTATACTAATTGAGAAATTTCTATTCTGTATCTACCATATAAAATATTATAGTTGGCACAAAATAATCGCAATCACTCACAAACTACTTAAAAGTACTTAATACAACCAGATACAGTAACTCTTAAACATGCTTCATTTTGGCAACCACTGAACTAGACTGAATGAAAGAACAATAGGAAAGTCTCTATTTGGATATCCGAGTGTTCACATAATGGTCAGAGTCCTCAGTGCTTATATGCCAAGCAATGTTCTATGTGCTTTACATATAGTAACAAATGTTTTAATAGGTAAAACCATCCTACTGGTTAGTATTATCACCATTTTATAGATGAGGTCTCATCCTATGACATGAGAGGTTATAAAACTGACTGAAATCATACAGCCAGGAAGTATGAAGACTGACATAGAAGGAAGCATAATTTCCCTTCATATTCTTAAAACCTATACTACCTGTACCATGGCTACTATCCAAATAACCATGCCTATCAGTATCATGCTCCTATCAAATCCCTAGCAGTAACCAATGTGTGTGGAGAATTTTAAGTGCTGTAAGAAATCACATTAAAATTTAAAATCTTGATAATGCATGCACAAAGCTATTTACCCTTTAGAATAGGATTTGTGTGTTGTGAACACTGAGCAAAAAAAATATACAAGTACAGGTCTGGTATCATATAGGAAGTTTACTAATTTCAATCTAATTTGCTTAATCACTTTCTCATATACTCATTTTTGGGAAAACCTATACAGAGGAACTTGACACTCAGCTTGGAGGTGACTGAAGGGGAATAGCAGCTGATGTTTCCCACCCTTGAATAATGATCTCATCTGAAGGTCAGGGTAAGTAGAATGCTGGGCTAAATATACTATTTCTAATAAAAAAGGAGGCCAAAGAAAATGATGAGTCAAAAGGCCATTCAGGAATCCTATTCTAAAGGGTAAAGGTTTCTGTACTGACTTTGTATAAATGAATGTCCAGTAAATGAATGTGGATTGAGTGAACAATAGTCAGTGGTCCTTATAAAGTTTTCAAAATTATATAATAAATGATGAAAATAATAAGTGTAACTCCTACTGCAAAGAATAATGTAAATATTATTTTTGCCATTGTTCTTTATATGGTAAATTTCCCAACCTCTACATAGAATGTATTGGGCATTAAAGACTAGGTCTGCTTTTATAGAAACTTTCTAAGACCAAACATGTTCACATTGTAAAATATTTTTCTTACAATAAAAAATTAATGACATATGATTGATTTCCTGGTTTTACTGTCAATATGAAATTTACGTAACAGAGTCTGTTACTCATTCCAGAAGACTGCAATTTAGCAGCAGGCCCAGGATTATAGTCCATATTCTCTAGTGCCCCTTGCATTTCTTTTATAATATTTAAATATTTTTAGTACCAAATATAAAACATTGTGAAAGTTATTGACAGAGAGGAACCAGACATTTATGTGTGCAACCAAGGAACAATAAGCATGAAAACTTAACTCTTCAAATACATTAAGATATATAAAAGAGACTTTGTTCTCACATATTTATTTTTTTTTAAAGATTTATTTATTTATGCATACAAGCACTGGGGTACAGGCCAGAGGTGTGTGTGGGGGAATGAGAGGATTCACCACAGAGAGCAGGGAGCAAAACAGGCAGATCAACAGAAGTACACTGCTGAGGGGAGCAGCGGGCACAGCAGGAGAGGTCTGCCACACCATGTGGGTCACCTCCCTGGCCGGCAGCAGGGATCAAACTCGTGCTGCAGTGGCTGTGGTTTGCTTCATAGTGTGTTGCTTAACCCACTGCGCCACCAGGGAGGCCCTGTTCTCACATATTTAAAACTCAGTAATTTTGAGAGTTCAGATAGTTACAAAAAAAAATCAAACAAAAAAAAAACCTCTCTTCCTTGTAGGTATCTATCTGAGCTAAGGACACTTTAAGCAGGATAATACATTTTCAAAGAATTAGAGTGAATTGATGACACATTTAATAAGGATGAAAGCCCTTTTAATTAACCCATTAGACTAGGTTAAAACACCACAGATCACTTTTCAAAATAGTTTGAAATGTCTGTTTGCAAAATATGCAAATAGAAAAGCAAAGGTCTGGCAAAGCTGTGCAGCATTTTAAAACAATAAATCATCTAATCTCACTTAAAAGTTCATTGAGCCTACTTGAAAAAATACACATTTATTACTGAAGCACTTATTTTTGAAGCATCATTTCATTCAGGCCTGTATCATTCAAAATCAACATGTATATATAGGGCATTCTAGACACGGTAATAACCTGTTCATATTAATTTTTGTTAAATCTTAGTCATATCCAATGATAAGTATTGTATTTAAAAAGAATAATGAAAGGAGGTATTTGAAGTATGACTTTTTCATGTACATCTTATGTATCCCCATTTTAAAATGTGTATTTTCTATTTAGAGCTAATGATCCAATATTTATCTTTTTTTACTACTACACAAAAAAGGGAAATAATATGTATTTACAGAAAGCCTTAGCCTTGACATGATGAAAACCTAGTTTTAAAATATACTCCCTCTAATTAAGAAAACATTTTCATTTAAAATGCAATCATTTTCATAAGAATAAACTCCTAAAACTGACAGAAGGAATTAAGAATTTACATATAACTCTAAACAGAAATAACTAATCAGAACATTTTTATGTATTGCCTTTTTACCTTTTCTACATAGCTTTATTGCTGTTGTTCAGAGTTGTAATCATAAAGTAACTGTGATTTAATGTAACAAGTATGACTGACTATCCTGATTTATAGGCTAAGTACATTTTATTTTTAAAAGCTCCATAAACAATATTTTCACATCACAATGGGTCATTACACACATCAGAATTTCTATTTATCCATCTGACACACATACAGACACCAACTGAAAAAAAAAAATTCACACAAGTACAAATCCAAAGGAAAGAAGGGCTGTAGCAGATACATATAAAATTTATATTTATGTGGATTGAACATATGGCATTTCTTTTTTAAATGGAAACATATGTCCTTTGTAAATAATCTTCATTTAGAAAACAATCCCAGCCAAGTAACATTTTCAAACATGAAACAATTGCAACCTGCTAATATCCTGTCTCTTCAAACGGTTGTATTTAACTAGAAGTTTAATAAATTGTAGAATTTTTCAAGCAATGTTAATAGCTTCCAAGTGGAATTGGAAGCTATCTGTGCAATTATCAGTGATAATTTAAGATCTCCCCATAAGCACAGCTGATGAAGTTACAGAATTTATCACTCCTGGTGCAAGTATGATCTAATTAATATTTCATTTTTTCCCTCTGACAGATACTCTAGGAACACCTGCTATCTCTGTGGACTTCCATCAAAAAGTCATTTAGAAAAGTGTTACTATAGGTGTCAGATGCCTTTTTAAATATTTACTCAGGTCCAATGACATTTCTCAACAACTGAAGAAGACTTTTGTTCTAATTCAGAAGGGGATTATAACAATGTTTTGAACAAATGAGTCAATATTGTAAAATATTATTTTTCAGTTGTAACAAACACAGGAAACAAGAGGATAATCATTCAATTTTCTTTTTAAACAAACTCACAATTCATGACTAAATTATATTTTAGCATTCCTAAATGAAATATCAATTTCACATATTCACTAGATTTCACGTCAAAATCAGTGAGGAAACATTATTAGGCAAAACTATTTCATTTAGGGCATTTGAGCAACAAGAGTTACTGTGTGCACAGTGACCGGATGAGGCTCTTTTTTTTAATTTCTCAGGATGTGAAATACAATTCGAAATTTTCACAGGACGACAAAATTTTTTAAGGAGATGAAGAAAAATGTTATTAGTTAAATTTGTAAGGGTATAAATAGAGCAAATGGAAATCCTTTTTATGTTTAATGCTGGTTGTATAAATACACTTGCAGAGAGAGTGGAAATAAGAGGAAATAAGAAGAGGGAAAGGGTGTGAAGAAGGGGGCAGAAGGAAAGAAGAGAGGGACATAGTGGGAAGAAAGAAGAGGAAATAAAGAGGCCTTTTCACATCAACAATAAAGCTATTTATAGAAAATTTCCTTAAGAAATATCACTTAAAAGACTGCTTCTTATTCTAAGAAATTTGTCTGTTTTAGAACATGATAGTGACAGTAACTCAGTGGGTAGTAATTTCAGTTATTAAGATGTTTTCATTATAAAGGCAAAACATCCTTGTGAAGGGAGCTGATTACTCAGTGGTGTATCTAAAGAGTGTATAATTTTGTTCTTTGGTTATGATATGATGAGACTTCACCTACAGAGAAATGGGCTATTAAATTATTAGAAAGGCAGTTTAAATATCAGAGATCAGCATTATCCTGCTGCTAAAAAATATCAGCACTTACATTTTACAGAGTACAAAGTAATTTTTAGAAGTAAAGTATGTGACTTCTCTATATACATATGTGTGTGTATATATATTAGTTGATTTAGTTTTTATGAGCTTCCATCCTCTACTCAACTGTAGTGTATATAACTCTTGTATAAAAATATTTAAAATAGAATCATTTCAAACTACAACAGGACAGAAGAAAAATCTCAAAAAAAAAACCCACATTGTTTTCGTGACATCAAATCAAATGACAACCTGTTTTTAACAGTTAAAGATTTTATGTCAAAAAGAATCAAAAGTAAAATATTAAACCAGAAACAATTGAATACTTCAACACTTCTAAGCAACACGTTAGTGAAACATTAGCTGTACTCCTGACAAAGCGCTCATAATTTTGACGTTATATATGATTATACCCCACCAAAATTTGTAAACCTGACTCTTGGCTAAATCCTTTAAAATACATATTTATTTAAAAAAAAATAGAAAATGTCCCAAACTAGTTGGGACACTTGCCATCTATTATAGCTAGGGCAAGATTTCAGAGACACCATTCACTATCTTGTTACTGTTATTCAGAAGAATATTTAATAACCTAGTATCTTCAAGTAAAGCTCTTTGGCTATTTTTTGTTTTATTTATAACTAGAACAGTCATGACTCTTATATTTGTACTATTGCATACCATGAATATATATTCCTTTCAATGGCAAAAAGGCCTCAAATAAAATAAATCAACCAATATGTAACCTATACAATTACCCACCCATCCCTGCATCCCCCCATCCATTATGTATTTATGTGATACCTATTGTTTATAAAAAACTCAAGCTATTTTGGATTATGTAGAAAGAAATAAAATTCACCCTTAAGGAATTCACCGATAAGGAATTTACTGACATATAGTAAAGAAATGAATTATAATACAAAGTGAGGCATGAAGATATGGATAAATCCTTACCTGAAGACTGTAGTGTCCATAAAAGGAATGTCATTTACTCAAAATTATATCTGATAGTACTATCAGACAAAGTATTGACACATTTATGAGCAAATAGTTTTCTAATGAGTTTTTTTTTATTATGTACCTTTATATTTGTAAGAGAATATTACATACACTAAAGGTTAAGACAGTCATTTCTATCTTTCCCTTTTAGGGATAATCCCATTATGCATTAGATAAAAATGGTTAGAATAAAGAAATATTTAAACTATTTCCTAATTATAATTATATGCTTTGAAAAATCAAAATTTCAAAATAATATTCTTAATTGGCCTAGTAACCAAAGAAATAAATAGTTAATGAACTATCTCCATTTCAATTACTGTGATTTTGGAGCAGCAAAATGCTATATGTAGTGTTGGTTTTTATATCAAATTGGCCTAGTTAGTCTTCTCAACGGTTGAGCCAGATGAGTTAAATAAGTTTATTTTATTAGTCAACAATGTTTAGTTTTGAATTTTAAGGTTAACTTTTTTCCTGATCCCAATAGCAATGTGGTGAAATTTTGAAAGACACATTGAAAATCCAGGTTATAAAAGCTTCTTTGTAATTCTATACCCCAAAACTAAACATATGTTTGCACATAATCTTTTAGATATATTTCAATGTAATTTCAAAATTGGAACTATATTGTTTTAGTATGTACTTGAATCTATATTTGTGTACATAATAACGAACATAATAGTTAAAGTAAGGGGAAAAATCCAGTCAGGCATGTAATACATGCTTAATCATATTGAAACATCCTATGTGAATTTAGTAATTATCACTTATTTTTATATTTGCTTATATTAAAATGTATGTTATTTAAGCATCTGTGATAAGTTTTATTTATCTTTAACTCTGAGATTTTTAACCCATAAGTGTCAAGAATATGTTAAATTTTTAAGTGTAATAAGAGAAAAGCTGTTTTTAAAAGATGTATTTTGAGACATTTTCCTAAACCATTTTGAATTTATTAATAGTCATCTATCTAAAAGTTACACTAAAGATTCCATATATAATCTATCCTTGCTAAATCATGACTGAATTCATTTATTTTTTTAGACGAGTGCTACTCAGAGTATGACTGGTTAACTTTTATTAGCTGTGAAGAACTAGATAGAGTTCAGAAAGTTTTAGAGTAATTTCACATTGCTGAGACATCCAAGGGTAAGGCCAGTATACTTGTATCTTTGAGCAGAGTATGGACCTAGATATTATAAAAGCACAGGTGGAAATATCTGGTGAAATCTGTAAACAGTTGGCACACATGTCATACACAGGAAGGTAATGATAAATCTGTTATACAATAATATTGATTTGCTAATTGTACTTAAAGTATAAAGAGTTCTTAATTTTTATCAAATGATCATTTAAATTTAGTCCTAATTTTATAGAATAAATTGATAGAACTAGCAAGTAATAAAAGATTAATGAAAGCAGAACATTAAATATTCCATTTTAGATATAAAATTAATAACCTGGTTGTATGAAAATCACTTCCTTCATTTGTTTTCTCTGCTCTGAGTATAGAAAACAGTTTACCTACAATTATTCCCAGTAAGTGGCATTTCCATCAATCCAACCTAGTTCAGAAAAGTTAAGAAGCAATAAACAGGCACATTTAGCACATTAAAGACTAAAAATATGAACAATGATGTAAATATACATATATAAATAAATATATAAAAACAAAAAATATTTACAGGCACAATATTATTGAAAATGTAGCGATTGCATTTAGGACAGAAAATCACTATTTAACTCAAATTTTGACAATGTTGAGACTACAAAAAAGGTATAATAGTCGTTCTTATTGTTGATATATTTACTCTCAATGACAAATGTGATTAACTTTTGTAATTATTTTCTTTTTATCTAGTATTATATCTGTCCTGGTTTTTTGTTAAAATGCAATTTTATTCAATCTAAATTTTTTAAATATGGACCTCCTGGTTGCACAATGGGTTGAGTGCCCACACTGTGGGTCTTCCACAGTTGCTGCAGTGTGAGTTCTATCCCCAGCCAGGGCGGGGACCCACGTGGCACAGCAGACCTCTCCTGCCTCGCCCACTGCTCCCTTCAGCAGTGTATTTACTAAATGCCTATTTTGCTCCCTACTCTGTCTCTGGAGAATCCTCTCATTGCTTGTGCCTCTGGCCTGTACCCCAGCTCTTGTTTTAAACCCTTTAAAAATAAACAAATAATAAAATAATTTTTTTGAAATGTTGGCATTTACTCTTATGACTTTTCTCCTTTTTCTTTTTTAGTAATTCTTTTACTTTATAAATCCTCTGTCTATGACAGATTAGAAATTAAAACAAAATTGGTCCTGCACACAGGTGCCTGGAAAAGCACTGTCTTAAGATCACTTCCTTCTCTCCTAGCCTCTCTCATACACCCCTTTCTAAATTTCACTTATACCTTGTGGCTGCTTTTTCACAGCACTATTACACAGTCCTGGTATGGGTATGACATTTTTTCACTAAATACTGAATTCTTTTATGTCCAGGGTTTTTTAACCATGTGTCCCTAATGCTAGCAAAGTTTCTGAAACTTCACAGAAACACCCAATAAATTCTTACTGAAGAAATCAATAAATTAGTTACTTCACTGATTTCAAACATTTTTTAAAAAAACATTTCCCACACCAGTAACTTAATCACCCTACATAAATGAAAAATTTTCTAAATTAAGATATGCATAAATTTTCTCTCTATATATTTTAGAGGAAAGTTAGACTTACTAAAATATGTTTTATTTAAATACCTACACTTTTCCCATGCTAGAAATAAATTTCATGAGGTAAGCAAACTAGTCTATTTTATTTGTCAGTAACTATTTAGGAGCTAAAATATTATCTTATTTATAATAGAAATTTGAAATAAATTAATAAACAGATTAATGAATTTATTCACCCATTTATCCATTCTCAACTCATTGTGGGGGATGAAAAGAAGATAGAAAAAAACAGTTCATACTTTTGAAGCAAGTTTTTATGAAAGTTCAAATATATGAGATAAAGTTCTTTGAGCAGTCACCTACATGAATGATGACTTTTTAGTACAAGAAGCTTTATTCAGAACAAATTCCTCATTTAAATGTTGGATGCTAATGAAGTTACAAAGCAGTTGAAACATGTAGCAATTTACACTTGAATTATATATACCACACTGAATGAGTGTAATTATTTTACACTAATAGAATTTATAACTATGAATCCCAACTAGAATGAAATTATTTAAAAATGTAGCACAACTGTCAATTTCAATTAAAACCAGGAAAAATTATTATCAAGTTTCATGGGACAGTTTATCATTTATGTAATAGGGGAAAATAAGCACTTAAGTATAGATTTCTATGGTATGCCAGATTCATGTTTCATTTTCCTTAAGAAAAATACCTCATAATTATATTTAAACCAGAGAGTGGATACAGTATTTTGTGCTGACGAATTAATTTAAATAAGTGTTAGAATCTTTCTTTGATTTTATCAGACATATTAACAAAAGTAGATATGTACTTGGAAAATATAGTGTCAGAGGAAGTTCCCTCCTTCGCTCCCAGAAGAAAATCTTTTTTTGTTTTTAAAGATTTATTTATTTATGCATACAAGAGCTGGGTATAGGCCAGAGTCGTGGGAGGTGAAAGGATTCACCAGAGGCAGAGTGGGGAGCAGAACAGGCAGATCAACTGATATACATGGCTAAGGGAAGCAGTGGGCAAGTCAGGAGAGGTCTGGTGAGCCATGTGGGTCCCCTCCCTGGCAAGGGAATGAACTCGTGCTGATGTGCAGCAGATGCTCCTTAGTGCGGTATTCAACCAGCTGAGCAAACAGGGAGGTCCCCAGGAGGAAAATCTTAAAATTGTCCAGAAGAGCACTGGACCCAAAGGGACTTTATGACTTGGGGCAAAACTAGAGCACTACATGGACAAAGGAAATTGATGCAGATCATGCCAGATGAGACACTGAGGAAATTCAACTCCATACAACAAAAGGTCTGTGGAGAGGAGCGGGAACCTGCATTAAAAACCTTGAAGGTGTGTTGTTTTCACTTGGTTCTGGGGAGGAGAGAGCTGAGTGGAGTGGAGGAACACCACAGATTTAAGCCAAGTGCATGCAGAGAAGCTGGAGCGTACCAAGCAACCATGTTCCTAGTGAAGTGGACAAGGGTTTAAATTGAGTTGCCACCACCCCATAACCTTGGGATCGGTGCTGACTGTGTAAAAAGCGCAGACAGCTCTCAGAGTGTAGAGATGTGGTTGTGGAAACCAAGAAAGGAGAACACTAGTGCAGAGATAGCAAAATAGGAAGACTATCAGAGTGCCAGAAAACTGAGCCAGCCCATGCACATAAAATTTTACCAAACTCTGTACAACTCCAGGCCCATCTCCACCCTGACTCATCATCTACAAATTACTTCTCCCCTACAGGTACAGAATCCCCAAAATGTCAAACATCTAAAATTACATACAGCTGGAAAAACTTAAAAAAGTAAAATAAAAATCACAGTGCCATCTGCTGGAAAGGAGAATTTCTGCACCTTCCAAAAAAGAGCAAACTGAAAAACTTCAAATTGGACAGACAGGGAAATACAACATATGGCACCTTGACTCCTTAAGTGACGATGTCACCAAAAGGAGAGAACAAATTTCCTAACCTAAAAAAAAAAATACAAAGATCTTTTATCATGATCAGATACAGAGTTAAAAATTGCCATGATAAAGAAGTTCAAGGAAATGGAAAAAAAAAAAAAAACAGAAATGCTGATCAAAGATATTCAAGAACACAAACTAAAGTAGTAAGTAATAAAATTAATATAACAGAAAATAGAAATTGAAGCTTTAAATAAGAAAATGACACAGATGCATGATACATAAAGATCAACAGAAGAAATAAAATATTTTGGAAGCAGAATAATCCAAATGGAAAACTGACTCAGTGATTCTGAAGATTATAATATACAAAGAATTCAGGGTGGGGGAACAAAGATAATTATGAAGGAAAAAACTGAAGAAATATTTCAAGAATTATTCAACTACACTAAGGCAACACAAAAATAATTAAGGCCAAACATAAGCAATGGATATCCCAGAAGGGGAAGAGAGAGAAATGGGAACAGGAAACTTATAAAGAAATAATACAGGAAACCTCCCCTAACCTGGTGAAGGAAGAAAATATATAAATCCATGAAGCTAAAAGAACACCTGGCTATATAAATGTAATAATTCTGACACCAATATATGGGTTGGGGAACATAATTTAGTTTGTAATGGGAACTTTTTAAAAGAATAATTAGTAGTAATTTAGATAGAAGATACCTTCAGTGTATCTGAGATATTTTTTAAAAAATTATTTGTAATTTCTGAGATTTAAAAACAGTTACATTATTGGTTGCCTTTTTTTTTTTACTAGACCTAAAGAATACTGACATTTTCATCATATTTCTCTCCCAGAGGAACTACCCCAATTTCTAAAGTAAATCTCTTCATTCCTCCTGATCACAAACTCTTCTCTCTCTTCTAGATTCTTCTTCTTAGAAATTAAAATATTTCTGTTTAGACTTTTCTTTAAGTCTTCAGAAAGATGATCTCTCCAGGGTTTCCCTGGTGGCGCAGCGGCTTGAGCGCCACACCGTGAAGCTTCTGGCGCACAGCAGTGCGAGTTCAATCCCCAGCCAGGGAGGGGTCCCACATGGCACAGCAGACCTCTCCTGTCTTGCCCGGTGTTCCCCTCAGCAGTGTATTCCGTTCCATCTGCCTGTCAGCAGACCTCTCCTGTCTTGCCCGGTGTTCCCCTCAGCAGTGTATTTCGTTCCATCTGCCTGTTCTGCTCCCCACTCTGTCTCACCTCCCGTGACTCTGGCCTGTACTCCTACTCTTGAATGCACAAATAAAAAATGTTAAAAAAAAAAGTGATCCTCCATTCTGAAAAAGCAAAACTGTCCTTTGTGATGAAATGATCATTTTGAAAAAGCTGCATTTCCTATCTCTCATGCTTATTTATTCATTTAATTCTCTATTTATGGTAGCCTGACATTCTATTCCTATTTTCCTTCCACTCTTATTACAACTTTTTACTCAAAGTAATTACCAATCTGCTGTTACAATCTGCTGTTGGTCTTTTTCTAGGTTTCATCTGTAATGACTTACATGTGGTCCATTACCCCGCTGGCCATCTTCTCCAGTAGAAGCCAGGAAATACAGACATCTTACAGCACTGCACTGGACTACTCTGTTCTTATTCTCGACATTTAATTTTCCTGACCCTCCTCCTCTTCCTCTGTGCTTCTCAGCATGTGTCATGTTCATTTCTTCACTGCCATCACTTAAAGGGAAGCATTTACGGAGACTTTTCTTGCCTTTTTTTCTCAATTCAAATGAGTTTTCCTTACATATTTATAGCTTCTGATATATCCAATCTTGTTTTTATGCCTGCATTATTTCATTGACTCATCACATCATAGTTATGAAGTACACTTTTAGAACATTTGCAGCAGACATTCTTAAACTCACTACTATTGATACTTGGGGGTTGGACAGTTCTTTGTTGTAGGACCTATTCTGTGATCTATGGTAGGATATTTAGCAGCATTTCTCACTTCTACCCACTAGATGCTCTCAGAATACCCATTTATGACTGTTGTAATGGTCCTCACATTGTAATGTCCTGGTTGAGAAAAAGAAAGAAAGGAAAAGACCTAAAGATATTATCTTCCTTGCCAAAGACTACACAGTGATTAATTTGGGGTTTGATACCAGGCAGTCTGACTTTACCAGACCCTAATTCTTATACAACACTAACTACACTTTCTTTAAGTTCACCCAGAAAATATAATTTGCTCTTAAGACTTTAGTTTAGAATTCCCAGGCCAATGACTTTCAAATCTTTATCTGTATCTTTGAACTCTTCAAATCCACCCTTCTAACATTTTACAATATTAAATACATCACCAACTCCTCGATTCAATTTAGCCATAGCTGTATATAACAACTTCTATCAAGTCTTGCTCTTCAGTCCCCTAACTCCATTAATAGCATCATTATTTAACCAGTAATACAGGTTAGAAATCTAAGTGTTATGTGTGATTCTTCACTTTTACCAAAATTCATCAAATCTACCTTTGTAATCTCTTTAACTTTTTCCTCCCTGTCACTGATATTTCTACTCCCTTATTAAAACCCATTAAAACTCTTCCTTACTTCAGAATCATCATTTTTGGTTTCCCAGCTTCAATCTCTCCCACTCTACATGTTGAAAAAGATTCTTCCAATGGTATCTAAATTATCAATGACAGTTTGTTGGCATGAAAGCAACAGGTTAAAGAGAGAATAATAGATCATGGTCTTGGAATCAGACATTCCTGGAATTCCAATCATGATATGTGACTCTGAAAGCTTCTTTCATCTTTGGTTTCACTTGTTGGACATTTTGATGTCATGTTTCTCCACAGTGCTATTGTAAAGATTAACTTGAGAGGAAAGAGTGTTAAAATAAAAGTATAATATCTGGATGTTTAGAAAATTCATACACTGACTTCTTTGATCTCTTCTTTATTCCCACTGACCACACACTGGTATTATCTAATAATTGAGGTAACTCAAGTCATAATTCTTAGCCCATATTGAAATTAGTCTCTTAGACCATTTCCATTTGCCCTTTTCCAGCCTTCATTTCAGGTATCCTTTTGACTTTGTTGTTTTAGAGAAAGGTTATTTGAGTTCTTTTCCACTGTCACAAATTTCTGAAGACTTAAATGGTTTATTCTTCTCTAGGACAAAGAAGTCATCACTGCAGAATAAACAATCTTCCAGGTATTAACTGTCAGTAACTAAGTTCCATGTAGCAATTACTAAAGAACAATAAATGTCAAACTGACTCTTTTAGAATAATGATATATTTCATGCCCTGAGCTGATTTGGCCCATCAGGATGCTTAAGATTATTTCAACAAAAAAGTCAGGTTGACCTGGGTAGAGGGCAACAGATGCTCTCACACATTGGCACTGGAGAGTGTACTGTGTAAAAGGTTCTGGACAACAATTTGAAAAAAAGGACACAGATGTCCTTTGATTCAGTAATTCCACTATTGAGTAGCTCTTCAAGCAAATATTTCCAAAGAGGAACAACATTATATATAAAGAATTCTTAGCAAAATTAAAAAAAGAAACCTTAAAATTCCTATCATAGTTCACAAACTAAGGAGACAAAGAGAGCCAGACTATGTTGATTCTATATTAATAAGGTAAATTACTAATGCAATGTGAAAAGGTCATGTGATTTAATGGATTTTAAAAAAAGAGAAGATTAGATTCAAACACTATTTCTCTGTAAATCATACTAATTTTACAACACAATACTTTGGTTCTCTAGAACCAAATTTACCTTCATTTATTCTTTCACTCATTAATTTACAGACAATTTTATCTTTAAATAAAGGGGTAAGTATTCTTTGCATGTTTCCTATGAGAGAAATGATGTATTTATGTACATATAGATGTACATATGTAGGCATGCATGCAAGTGTATCTCAGCTAACCTTGTATTTGGTACATGAGTCCAATAAATAAGTCAGTGTAAACCTATATATACCTATGTGTCTACCTACCTACTTCCTACTTACCTATCTATGTGTGATGTGTGTGATGTGATGTATGTGTACATAAATGCTGTCCGTGTATGTGAACAACATAGGGAACAGCATATACTACTAAGGAAATATACTAAAATATTAACAGTACTTTCTTATGAGTGGTGAGATTACATTTATTTTTTTTGTGCTTTCCACCCCACCTCTCACCACAAGTCAGTTGTGGCAGTCACTCTTCAGAGCCCTTTTATGTAAAGTGCACTTCCTGGATTGTAGAATAGACCAATCAGCCACAGGATTGAAAAATGGTCCAGTCAGACAGGTGGGTGGGGCACTCTGAAAGTGGACACAATTCAGGGTCAAAGAGAGCTAAAAGGCCTCCAGAGAAGCAGCAGCCCCAAAGAAGAGCCCCTACAAAGGAAGAGTCCCTGAGGAGAACCCTGAAGAAGAGGAGACTGTTCTAGCCTCTGAAGAAAGAAGAAAAGAAGTACCCAGCAGCCATCCTCTGAGGAGGGAAGAGAAGCTGAAAGACTCTGCCAGAGACTGGGCCTCGGTCCTGTCTCTGACATTGACTGAAAGGAGCACCAAAGGTCCTCGGCCTAGTGTCTCAAAGAGCTGTTCATTGTTGGTATAATCCAACAACTTATGAAGAGCTGTTAACACTGGGTGTCTCCAACACCACTTCTGCAAGAACAGTAGTGGCCATCGCTACTGGCCACTCCTGGTGACCAGTGACAACTATCACTGACACTATCTAGATGAAGCAGCCAGCCACTTGTGGTTACAGTAAGCTTTTTGTTTCTCCCAGTGGTAAAATAAACCCCATGGTTGTTCTTGGAGCCTGAGGTCTCTTGCAATTGTGTGCACAAATGAGAACCCACAGATAGTGACCCATCCTCTTAGTGAGCACTGTCCTTTCTAAGGCTATAGCCCCTATTGCTATATACCTTGATTCTGGTTTGTGGCCTTTTGGGGATTTTTGGTGGTTCTCTGGTCTCTCTTCTGTCCCTGTTTCAGAAGGACTACCTCATCCCTATCAAATAACCAATGGTGATCTCCTCTTGCTAGACTAATTTCTGTTTTAATATTAGTTTAATTGCATGATGTAGCAGGGCTATGCATAATATCTCCTCTGCACTTCCTCCAAACTATTAAATGCTGAAAGGTCATTTCTTATATGTAAAGCTTAGTCTAGAAACAAGAGTTCATGTTAATATAGATAATACAGTCCAATTCATGCACCTATCCTGTGAGTTTCAAAAGGAGTACCAACTGTTAGATATATTGGAAATAAAAGGAAAATCTTAGCTCTTTATGACCCACCTGGGTTTGTAATAACTGTCTCACCAGGGAAATATGTCTACTAAAGTAAGCAAAATCACTTAACTCTACCAAAAAAAAAAAATGAGTATGTAAGGCAGAATAAAACTTCTAAACTTAATGGCTACACTGATTTTTAAACAGATTGCTAAGTTTTGTCAAAAATTGGTCCAGACATCTTTCTCTCTCTGCCTTTTATCTCTAGAATACAAATAGTGTAATCCCCGTCCTCCAAAACACAATACAAAAGAATTTTAAAGAGGATTTCAAATTTAAAATTTTAAATATTATATATCTAATTGAAGAACTTAGAACTTAAACTTGATTTTTCACATTTAGGAACCAAAATTTTCACAATTTTTCTTTCTCATTCACACAATAATAGTTTGAACCCCAAAAATATGCTGGATCTCTAACAATATTTAATGGAATATTTAATTTAAATACTTAATGGGAAAAATGAAAGGATTTAATCATTCATAGGAAAAAGTGATTTATTCAGTGGTATAAAGCAAAATATTCCTAATTAGCAAAATCAAATCTGTGATTATAATAGTTTTAAATTAGTTAACTGTAGACTGTAACATGAATTACCACTCATCGTGTCATTATCAGGAAAAAAACAAACTCATTTTTAATTTCCAATGAACAACTACATCTGAATAGCTGAGTACCATTTAAACTGTCTGAACATCCATAACAACCAGTTATCTCCATCTCAACATGCTTTATCTCTCACACGCTTCAACAGAAATAAATATCCACTGAGCTGCCTAGGATAGACACATTTCTTTCTTACTTCCTACATTTACTTATTCCCCTAAATCTCCTTTACACTTTAGATAGTTAAACTTTAGTAGGCAGCCCCGGAGGGCTGTTACAGTAGTCTCCTAACAATCCCTCTGCTTGAGTTCCTCTCTATTACAATCAATCTTCCACTTCCTTCAAAAACAAATGCAAACTGTAGTAGAAACAACCCCATTAGTTCCACAATGCCCAGAGTACAAAATGCATATTCTTTTAGTTTGAAATATTTCTTTATAATCTTTTCTCATCCCTTCTTTCCAAACTTATCCCTAGAATTCCACCTGTATCTGACTCTCCAGTACCTTGATACATAAATTCTATTCTTTTTACATTTCACTTCTTTACTGTACAGTGGTCTTTACAAGTTCTTTATCATTGTATATTCCCTTCCCTCAACAAGAATGACCTTAACTCTCCCATCACTTCTAAAATTCCTAAACTTATTAGTTTGAAACTCCTTATCACTTTGTCCAACAAATATTCTGGGATGCTATTGGCAAAACACAGTCCTCTGTTCTAGCTCAACATTTTTTTATATCAGAGGGAGGGGTCATTTGTCATATTTTATGCATCTGTTTAACCAGGAGTTACTGAAAAACAGAAAAAGATTTTGCTTCATCTTAACACCTCTGGACTCCAGAATAGGATATGGTTTGGGATCTATACTAGCTATTGATTGATTGCTTGTAAGCTCTAAATTTACCCATTTTGACTAAATGTACCCATTTTTTTTCTTTGCCAGCATTGAGACTGCCAGCAGAGGGCACTAGGGAAACGTTGCAAGAGTACAAGGGTTTGCTGTAAGGTCCATTTGCTTGTAAGTTGTTGCTGCTTCTCCAGTGCCCAGCTACTATAATTAGAGGAGGCCAGCAACACCAAGCAGCTTCCCCAGCACGATTCCTCTCATGAATTTTTATCTTGTGAAGAGTTTTCCCTCAAAGTCTACAGGGTAGATTTACTGTGGTCCAGGAAATCTGGCTGTTTCCTCCCAACTAGGGTTAATTTTGATACCACCCCCCCCACCTCCACCAGGAGATATTTGGCTATGTTTGGAAACACCTTTTGTCACACTGGTGGACAGAAGTGTATCCCACTACTGACTAGGGAGAGAGCATGGTGCTAATCATTCCACAATGTACTGTAACTGAATGACAGCACAATGAAAAACCACAGAAGAACCCAACTTTTTATGAAAGTCAGGAATAATGTGAGTAGTAACCCCTGATTTTGGTTTTGATGAAATTAACTAAACTCATAACATTGCAATTTTAATTCAGTAATTCCAAATATTCAGTGAGCATATTGGAGATTTGATGTAGTAAGACTGCAATGCATTTGGGGAATAATTTGGAACTCAAAGAGTTTATCCATTAAAAATCTTTTTTTTCTTAGAAGTATTACCTTTAGTTTTAGATTTAATTCAATGTAAATGTTTTATCTCAACTCATTAAGGATCAGCTCTTCATGTAAATTTTTCTATATCATTGTATTCATTTTCCATTTTCATGATTCAAAGCTTCTTAAAGTAAGCTATCTGTTTTTTATACATTTCTCTTTATTACATCATTGAATCTAGAGCTTAGAGACTGGATAGTCCAGATTGTTGACTGAATTAAAAAATGCATTTATTTTGGTAATTTAAATAATAGGTGATTCATGTGAAAAAGCACTGAAGCGGATGTCAAACCTGCTAAGACCATGTTAAGTGAAATAAATTAGGAGAAATTTCAACTCACACTTGTGTTATATCCCCATCCTTGGCAATAAAGAGCTTATAAAATTCATAGTCCCTTTGGGACCCACTTTTCTCATTTCTAAGTTAGAGGACTTATAAGAAAAGCTTTTTTAAGATTTAATTCAGTGGGCTTCCCTGGTAGTACAAGTGGTTAAGGCATAGCACTATGAAGCCAGCTGTAGCCACTGCAGCTTCTGTTCGATCTCCAGCCAGGGGGTGACCCACATGGCACAGGAGACTTCTCCTGTCTCGCTCACTGCTCCCCTTAGCAGTGTGTTTCAGTCAAAACACCTGTTCTATTCCCCACTCTGTCTCTGGTGAATCCTCTTACTCTTCACACTCTGGCCTTCACCGCAGTTCTTAAATGCATAAATAAAGAAATCTTTTAAAAGATTTAATGCATAATTCAACAACAGAAAAATATACCATCAGATTAAAAAAACGTGCAGAAGCTCTAAATAGGCATTTAACCTAAGAAATCATAAAGATGGTCAACAGACACATGAGAAGATGTTCTTCATTGTCTACCAGGGAAATACATGTTAAAGCTACACTGAAATTTCATCTCACGCGTTAGAAGATTATTAGAAAAATGATAAGAAACAGTGTTAGCAAGGATGTGGACTAAAGGAAATTTTGTACACTGATGATGAGAATGTAGTATTGTGTAACCACTGTGTAAAACAGTATGGAAGTTCCTAAAAACAATTAAAATATAACTATTATTATCACCTAGCAATTCTGCTGTTGGGTATTTATCCAAAAAATATAAAACACTAATTAAAAAAGATATGTGGATCTCTATATTCATAGCAACACTCCTCAGAATAGCCAAGACATGGAATCAACCTCTATGCCCATGAGTAAATAATGATTGGATGAAGAAGATATCTCTCTCTCTCTCTCTCTCTCTCTCTCTCTCACACACACACACACACACACAAATACACGCATGAAGTGGAACACTGGGCCTCCCTGGTGGCACAAGGGGTTGAGTCTCAACACTGTCAAACTATTGCCAACCACTGTGACATAGGTTCAGTCCACAGTCATGAGCTAATCCACATGGTGCACCAGACTTCCCGTCTCACCCAGTACTCCCCTCAGCAGTGTATTGCAGTGGATCTGCCTATCCTGCTCCCCACTCTGTCTCTGATAAATCCTTTCATGCCCCATACCTCTGTGCCTCTGTCCTGCACCCCAGTTCTTGTACAAATAAATTTTTTAAAAGTGGAATACCATTAAACTATTAAAAATAAAGGATGTAATATTGCCATTTGTGACAACATGTATGAACCTCTGAGAATTATGCTAAGTGAAATAACAAGAAAGACAAATGCCTTTTGATTTCACTCATTTGTGGATGTAAAGTAACAACACAAACAAAACCAAAGCAAACTCTTAGATTCTGACAACAGAATGGTGGTTACTAGGAGGGAAGGGCAGTAGAACAGGTAAAGGATGTCAACTGGTTGGTTGTAGATATTAACTAATCATATGATGGCATATATAGTTGGTGAGATGCAGTGTTGCAAACCAATAAAAAATAAATATGAAAAGAAACAGAATAAATAATTAAATGTTTAAAAAATATCATTTAGTTATAAAAGTCTATCAAAAAACAAGTGCACGAGAATGGTAAAATATGACTACATCATGCATCTTGATTAATTCTTTAATGAAACAGTGTAATTTGAATATACATGATTCTTCTGGGCCTCATGTACTTTGTCTATAAAATAAAGGTGACTTTTAATGGGGATTTGTAGACATTGGCCAAATGGCAGAATTCAGTTTTAGGGTCAGAGAATATAGGGTCCATAAACCTGAAAGTACTTACTATTTTGTCCTGTACTGAAAATTTTGTAAAGCCATGATCCCTAAGATCACTCTTATTGATCATGCAATGACATTCTCACTAATTCAATCACCATCCAAATATTTTTCACTTTTTTTTTTTTAAATTGTCTCCTAATTTTTTAAAGGTTTATTTATTTATGCGTACAAGAGCTGGGGAACAGGTCAGTTTCGCAGGACGTGAGAGTATTCACCAGAGACAGAGTGGGGAGCAGAACAGGCAGATTGACTGAACCACATGGCTGAGGGCAAAAGCGAGTGAAGCAGGCAAGGTCTGGTACCTCATGTGGGTCCCGTCCATGGCCAGGGAATGAACTCATGCTGCTCTGGAGTGGACGCTTCACAGTGAGGCACTCAACCTGCTAAGCCACCAGGCAGGCCCTATTTTTCATTGTTTTTAAAACAAACAGAAAAGTGCCAGATTTTTATTAATGTCTCACCAGCATATTCATGACTTTAGAACTCTTTTATTTTGAATGGAGTCAAGGGTTCCCCCAAAAGTACTGTTAGAACTTCAGTGGCTTTCTTAAGGGGATAGGAAAGATGATTTAACAGATTACACTGGGAATTAGCCATACAACTAAGAAGTAGTATAGTATACAAGTAGTACAGTATTTCTACATTTGCCTTTCAGTCCCCCAAATACTAGATATCTTGGTGGCTATTGTAGGGCAGGTAACCAGTAAGTTCTAATTGGTGAAGCAAGAGACTAGGTCTTCTCAATGAGCTTTACAGTGATGAACGCAATATATAATTCCCACAAGAACTAGTAGCAATAGGAGGATCTACTGTAAAGCACTGGAGTAGTCACACAAGATAAATATCGGTCCTACCCACCTCACTGCATGACTTTAAACAACTAATATTGTACCTGACTATACTCCCCTTCTGGGTGACCTGTGCTTATTCTGTAGTTAGATCATGCTTAGTCTGGCAAGCTATAATTCAACTCATATCATTGAGTTGAACCAATAGATTATGGTCTCTCTTTAAACTTCTGAATTTTATATCTCCTGCTTAGTAAATTTCTTTTTGTAAAACACACTAATCAATTACATCTCTATTAATAACACAAGCCCAAATCATTGTAGATCACACCTTTCTAAAAAGACACATTAAAATAAATAAATAAATAAATAAATAAATAAATAAATAAATAAATAAATAAAGACACATTATCTTGTGAACATCCTGCCAATAGCCTCACATAACCCCAGATTTTTTTTAATTTAATTTTTAATTTTTTTAAAGATTTATTTATTTATGCATATAAGAGCTGGTGTACAGGCCAGAGGTGTGGGGGTGAGAGGATTCACCATAGAGAGCGGGGAGCAGAACAGGCAGATCAACAGAAGTACACTGTTGAGGGGAGCAGCGGGCACAGCAGGAGAGGTCTGCCTTGCCATGTGGGTCCCCTCCCTGGCCGGCGGCAGGGATCGAACTCGTGCTGCAGTGGCTGAGGTTTGCTACATAGTGCGTTGCTTAACCCATTGCGCCACCAGGGAGGCCCAACCCCAGATTTCATTCTCAAAAATGAACCAAAATAAAATTTGCTTAGGCTGTAGGAAAAGTCTAAAACTATGAAATGTTTTTAATTTATCACCCTATTAATTAAGCAATATGATTACAGGCAATATGACATGTGGTGTCCCTATAGTCCTATAACATGGACAAAGATTGGCAAGGTTTATACAACAAGGACACAGGTGACCTAGGTGGAACAAAGATCACTGGGTGTAAGGGCTTTCATGAAAGTGACCTGGGCCATGGGTTAGAATGGTACCTGGAAGTTGCTCTTGTCCCCAAGTCTTCCCCCCTGCTCTCCTTCTTTCATTCCATGGCACATATATTCTAAAATATTTTGGATTGTCATGAATTTTTAATCTTCATCCATAGGTCATGAACATGTAGAAACCATCTTAATCTCCAGTTACCTATTAAATTAATGCAAACTCTGAAGCGAATTCCTAGAGAACACAATTAAGAACTGGGAATTAAGATTCAAAGATCTAGAACAAAGAAAAGGGTGTGGGGTGGATGCTGGGGTTTGGCAGGATGTTTGATAGTGTGTGGTAGGATAATGGGAAATGGTATTGCCTGCAAGAGAGTAAAGTGAAGAAACCAGGGAACTGAAGAAAAAATAAGGAAGCACGGTGAAATATCACAATAGGACCACTAGGGGGAGAACGCGACTCTAATGTTGTTTAATTCTGGAGTGAGCAAACTGGGACCTAGGCCAAGTTTACCCCAATGTATGTATAACGGCTAGTTAGGAACATTTAGATTTTTCAGTAGAGGGAGTAAAAATGTCTCAAAAGACAAGTAATTTTTAATATATTAAAATAATAAGAAATTCAAGTTTCAATAACCATAGATGAACTTTTACTGGACTACACACAAGTTCATTTATTTACATGTTGTCTTTGGTTGTCTTTCTCACAGTGCCAAAAGATTTGTGCAGTTTCAAATAAGACCATTTGTTCTACAAATCATAAATTATTTATTATCTGGCCCCTTATACAATATGTTTGGTACCCCAAGTTTAATTCATAACCTAAAATCTTCATATTTAAAAACTTCATTTACAAAATTACTACTGGGGCCTCCCTGGTGGTGCAGTGGGTTAAGCAACGCACTATGAAGCAAACCACAGCCACTGCAGCACGAGTTCGATACCTGCTGCTGGCCAGGGAGGGGACCCACATGGCCCAGCAGACCTCTCCTGCTGTGCCTGCTGCTTCCCTCAGCAGTATGTTTCAGTCCATCTCCTTGTTCTGCTCCCCACTCTGTCTCTGGTGGACCCTCTCATCGCCCACACCTCTGGGCTGTACCCCAGCTCTTGTATGTAAAAATAAATAAATCTTTAAAAAATTAAATAAATAAATAATAGAAAATTACTACCATTACAACCTATTATTTTTGTCAAGCCATTTAATGATAATTTAGTTTTTCTTGAGCATGTGACTTGGTGAGCTTTATACTCTGTCCCCTTTCCTTCAACTCCTATCATAATGCTTATGAAAAACACCTGGAACACCAACCATGAGAGATTTGAATATAATTTTCTCCAAATATTTCTATTTCTTCTGACATGTGGAGTCCTGATATTAATAACTTCCCATGTTACTGAGGTGTATGTCATGTAGAGTTTTCCCTACTTTTTTTTCTATATATTTTATGGTTTTAGGTCTTATGTCTAATTCTTTAATCCATTTTGAGTTCTTTTTTGTGCATGGTGAAAGTCAGTTTCTTTCTTTTGCATGTAGCTGTCCAGTTTGCCCAGCACTATTTATTGAACAAACTGTCTTTATTCCATTTCATATTCTTTTCTCCTTTGTCAAAGATTAGTTGTCCGTAAGCCTGTGGGTTTATTTCTGGGATATCTATTCTATTCCATTGCTCTGTGTGTCTGTTTTTGTTCCAATACTATGGAATTTTTAATTATTGTGGCTTTTTAGTATAGTTTGAAGTCTGGAAGTGTGATACCCCCACTCCCACCTTTTTTTTTAGTCAGGAGAGCTTTGGCTATTGGAGGTTTTTTGTATTTCAATATAAATTTCATCAATATTCGTTCTATTTCTTTGAAGAATGTCATTGAAATTTTTACTGGGATAGCATCAGCCCCTAGATTTTGTCTCAATAACACGACTGGCTCAACAGTATGATTAAGTATCAAGGAATGTCACTTAAGATCAGAGCAGCAAGGAAATGGGGAGACACACACAGAGAGCTCAGATTACTACTATTTTCCAATCAGTGTAAAAATGTTTCAATTTTCATTACCAGTAAGGAGGCTGGAGGTTACACAGTAAATCAGGATTCTAACTTACATCTTAATTTCTTGGGGAAAAAGAAGTAGTTTTGCAAATATTTACTAGAAAATATGTTACTGTTTTAACAGTGATCTCAATCTTTCAAAAGATAATTTCTTTACCTGAATTTCTAGCTTCATCAACAACTTCTCATGTTATAACTGAGAACACAGTACAGAAACAGTAATTAACTTAATTTTACATTTATTTATTGTATGGATTCCAAAATAAAATATACTTCAGATACCTAGTTGTTTTTAAACATCTAAAAACTATATTAATGAAAATATACTGCTCTATTAGAGTAATATTATTTTTAGTCGATTTCCACAGATTTTGGAATCACTGCACATAGTTATTAAGATAATGATTAAGCTGCAAGAAGCCAGTCCTCAGAGGATGCTTTATGAGGAGTCCATGTATCTGTTCATCATTTTCTGGTTTGTCAATGAACATCTTTTAAAAAATTTTCTGACATGCATGATTAGTTATAATAATATTCTTCTGCTTTCCCTCTGGAATGTTAAAACATAATCACTGGCTTATGTAACATGGTACCTTGCTTGTAAATTTGTGAAAGAAGCTTCTTTTGTTGACAGTTCTAATGTCTACCATCTGTTTGCCTGGGATGAAGCTCTGGTGCTCTCCTAATTGGCCATAAATTAGGTAATAGCAACAGACTCTTGACAGGATCCTCCATTTACAATTCTTTTTTCTTTTTAAGCTTTAAATTCAACATTTGGTGGGAAGCCCAACTTCTCTCATAAAAGTACTGACACTGACTCAAGCTACCTCTATGGTTATTATCTAGGCTCTCTCACGATGTCCTCTCTTTATATATTCCTGAAGATAAACAAATTGTAAATTGTAAGGAAAAAATAAATTATAAGAGGAAAGGCACATTTACTGAGTGCTTACTACACATTTGTGCTGACTGTGATCCTTTATATTGTTAGATTGCTTGATGTTTAAATGAATTTTATAATTTGAATAATATCCCATTTTGAAAACAGGGAAACTGACATATTTAAGCAGTCTTCTCATATTTTTATAACATGGTACAAACAAGATGCAAGTATTGAGCATTATCTAATAAAACCCATGTCCCCCCATTTCACTGACTAGGTTTGAAAAAAGAAGAATATAGAACAAAGAGCAAAGTACGTGTGTTTGATGTTAATTGATGCTTCTTTATCTCTAGGGACCTCAGTAAACTAAACAAATTACTTGAACTAGATAAACCCAAAAATTCCAAATCATCTCATTTCTTTGATTAGGTTATTGTAGATTTTATCATTTACCAAGAAAGTTACCAAGCTATTAAATAGTTTTAGTCTCCTCTTTAGTAAAGTGACCTATTTCCCTTCCAGGAAGTTTGCCATCATTCTGAATATCTACTCTATTACTTTCATTCCATACTGACACTCAGACTATTCTAGCTCCAGTGATGTTTCTGAAGTGAATGTTTTACATTCTCCTCGATCAGATACTTGATTTTTCTGATAAAGTTATCCATAAACACTACAATGAGTTAAAATATGGTGGGCAGTTTCCATAAACTACAACTTTTTTCTCAATTATATTCTTGGAAAGTCACTAATCTGTTATTTGCTGTTAAACCTATAGTTTCAGGAAATGAGAATAGCAAACCATAATGGAGAGAAGGAAAAGGGACAGTCATCTCTTAGGAAACTTACAGTGACCCAAAGTATATGCTTATGTCCAGATTTGACACTTTCTTCAAAAACGTTCTCCTTACATGCATCTACTTAGGAGTCTGAAGATGGAAGAAAGAGGGAATAACTAAAATACAATTGAGAAAAAAATCTATTTCCTCTTTTTTACCACCATCATCATTATTATCACCATCACCCTGAGTATACCTCATTAATCTCCATATATCCTTATAATGTTATATTATCCTTCAATTACAAATGAGCAAACTGAGATGAAGTTCTTCATGGTTAAATACCTTGTTGAAGATTCCAAAGCTAGAATGGTAGGGTCAACCACTATCAACAATAGAGAATAGGAATCAAGTAAAGAACTTACTTCATGCAATGGTGTTTAATTCCATAAACTTATGCCTGTCATTGATTGAACTGTGTAATATGTATAATAAAGCAATGAACTTACTCTCGGTCAATCACAAGGCAGGTGACAGCTTCTGCAGCAATTACGTTTGCTGTCCTCACATCCTCCCTATATAAAAAAGAGACAGTGAAGTAAAATAACTTTTAATATCAAACAAAAATGCTCATTGTGATGAATTAAAAAACATTAAATTATATATACTCTTCTGAGTAATCCAGGTTTAAACTTTGTTGGTGTTTCAAATTTCTTTCACTTTACTCTGGTCATTAATCCTATAAATCCTACTGTTGTAACCCAATAGTTTTAATTTTCAAAGTTTTACCTACAGAAGTCAAACAAAATTATATATCATCATTCCGTGTACTCTTTGGGAAATTTATCAGAAATGGATTTATCAGATAATGATAAAGACAGTAATGAACATAAAGAGATAAAGGATTTTAAAAGAACTGAAGAAATAATTATGGAACTTAAGCATCTAATCCATTGGTATATTATCATTATAACTTTAATTATTTTCTTACTTTAGATAACCTGTTTTCATGTGGTTGGTTAGTTTTTTTTGCAACTTATAATGTACAGTTATTCATCTATACCAGAGCTTATAGTTCTTCAAGAGTTTTGGGCAAACATTAGCCAAGCCAACTGAATTAAATACATATTGAATTAAATACATCTAATTTATACAGGAATATCTACCCACCTCTTACAACTTTAAAAATTTGCCCTATTACCTCTTCATCTTATCCACTAGTCATAAGTAGTGACATTAAATTATCATTCACATTTTATTTTGAACTTATAAAAACTTTAATATACCACAGTCATAGAAACATTAAAGTTTCTAGGTAATACTTTAAAATGTACTCTTTCCCTAGAGCAGTAAATTTCAAGTTCATGTAATGGTAAATGTAAGTTTGAAATACATTATATACATAGGAAATAATAGTGTTAATAATACATTTTAAAAACCATAGTCAAAACACTATATGGCCCCACAATGTGCTTTTAAAGTCTTAAAAATAAAGATGTTCACAGTAGAATTTTATTTTTTCTAACACACTCTCTCACGTGTACTGCAGAACTCTATTTTTTTCTACTAATTTGTCTTTTGCTGTTGCTCTATCATATTGTGAAGAGTACGATTTTTTGGAATATTACTCAGCGATCAATAAAGATAAACTTATGCCATCTGCTGCCACATGGATGAAACTAGAAGGGATTATGCCAAGTGAAATAAACCAGAAAGAGAAAGACAAACATCAGATGGTGTCACTTGCATGTGCAATATAGAAAAACCAAAGTGTGAGGTGAAGGCAAACATTAAAACTAAACCTTGAAAGTTAACTAAAGGAGAGATGCATCTAGAGAGAGAATGGGAGCGACGTAATGGCAGAATGAGGAGAGCACAATGGACTATGGTAGAAATACATGAGTACTTTGGTGGTAGGGGAGCTACAGCTAAGACAGAGAGGAGAAATCTGACACTGTCAATATATAAACTAGGGTGGAAAACAATGATACATCATTAAAAAAAATCAATTAAAAATATTCAGCAATCTACTCCACCGCAAAAATCACAATGATAAATAAGTTTTACTAGAAATAAAAAGGGGCTAGCATTCTAGATTTTAAATTTGGAATGCTTGATCCAGAAGAGAAACAGAAACAATGATTTTTATGAATTCATTAATTATATGCTGTACATCTATCTCAAGTACAACTTTGTACTAGGAAACATAGGGGATGCAAAAAACAGGATCATGGTAAAACATGAATTTAAACTCCTGTTGTATATAACTACAAGCTGTCACAATATGCATATGT
This sequence comes from Galemys pyrenaicus, assembly GCA_019455555.1. NCBI lineage: Eukaryota > Metazoa > Chordata > Mammalia > Eulipotyphla > Talpidae > Galemys > Galemys pyrenaicus. The sequence continues at coordinate 8,730,356 of JAGFMF010011418.1, forward strand.
ATGCTTTATTTTACAAAATAAAAATAGTAGTGACGGTTGAAGTGAGGTGAAATGATTTGTATTTTAATCTTCATTAAAAACTCACTATTTTTCTAGGGGAAAAAAAGATTACAATTGCTCTAGAGTCACTACTAGCATTTAGTACTTGATGAAGCAAATTTCCCCTAACTAAATACTTTCGAAGAAATATCTTGATGATATCCTTAAACATTCAGATTTATACAGGCTTTAAACTCACTTTTCCACTCTAAGGGAATCCACATTGGCATTCTAGTAAAGTTGTATTATATTTATTCATTCATTTCAGATGAAGAACTTCCTGATGATATTAATTTTCCATTCAAGAACACAGTATGACTCTTCCCTTATTTAGATCTAGTTTTATGTCTTTAAACATGATTTCTTAATTTTCTTCACTTGGGTTCTAACATTTTTTTTTTTTAAATATTCTTCGGTGTTTTGTATCTTCAGTTCTTTATAAGTGGCATTCCTTTTCCATTTTTTTCTCACTGGATTTTGCTATTAAAGAAAAAATCTTGATTTTTATATATTTTTTATCTACTTCCATAACCAGTTCTCTTCTGATTCTAAAATTTTTATTATATCTAAGATTTTTATTATATTCTCCTCAAATTCTAGTATGATACACTTTGTGCCTTCCTCACATATTTACCTTCCAGCCAAAGTGAACTCCTTTCAGTGATTGAACAGAGCACCTTGCTCTTGTCATGAGTTCTTAATATTCTTTCCCCAGATCTAAGAAATTCCTCTCTAACTCCTTGCCTAGTTCCCCCTGGCTTCCTCTTTAGATACCAGCCTAACGGCCCTTGTTTAGGAATACCTTCCTATTTATCTGTTCTCAAGGCCTTCCACATACCTCCAGTCAAGCATTCCAGTTTGTAATGTATGTTTTCATTTGTAGGTCATTTGGCTAATGATTTTATGTCCCTCCTATTCAACTACTTGAGGTAAGGGCCCGTGCTAGTTTTGCTTCCCTAATGTCTGGCTCAAAGGCGAACAAGCAGCACTTACAGCAATGTGGTGCAGGAATGGCACAGGTACCAGTTTTGAGTCTTTAAATAATGCAGCAAAGTTCAGACTTTGGGGTCACACTGTCTTGGTTTTATAAGACCAACTACATGCTACATGAAATGATCAGTTTACCCACCTTTAAGAATGGGACTGTAAGAACACCATCTCACAGTGTGCTATTAAATGAGACAAAGTCTATCATGATGCCAGCACATGGAGAGTCGGGATCTGTTCTGTATAACCTCTAACTCTTTCCACCAATACTGAATAGCTTGTTCTTGTAAAGGTTCAGCTTAGTGTTTTATGAAACATCCCTACCCAACATAAAAGTGAGGATTTCTAGGAGTAGGAAATATATCTCAATGCCATTATTTTGGGAACAGGTCTTTTTGGTGAAGTATACAGTAGACATCCGTAATATCCATCAGGTCCTTTATAACTTGTGTGAATGAATTATTTCTTAAGAGATAGCTCATGGAACTGAGGCCACTACAAATTGCTGCCAGCATTAAAACAAACAAACAGAAAAAAAAAAACACATTCAATCTAACTTTCCTTAAAATATATTTCCATCCTGATAATTTAGAAATTGCATACAAAGTATTTAAAAGTATTATAGATAAAAATCATACTTCATTGTGAACATATATTCTGTATATATATATTTTTTTCATCACAAGCTTCTAATGTAGAATTGTATATTATGACCTAAGTTGTATAACTTTAAAAATGAATTCACTTTCTTTGTAACAAAAAAGAAAATACACAAATACTTTTTAAAGTAGGTGGAGGAAAAATAAAAATTGGAGGACTGACAATGTCAATTGAAATTTAAAATACTTTATTTTAAAAAGGAAATTCATAACTATGGCCTATAATCAGGTTTAGCACTTAGTAGAGCAACATGTATCAAAACAGAAAAGTTGAATAATGTGGAGGGAAAACAACATACTCAACAATAGAATTTAATATTTCCTATGTATTGAGCATCTACTATATATCAGGAACTATATTAAACAATTCACACAAGTATCATTTAATACATGAAATAGAGGGTAGCATTTTATCCCAAAGTTATTACATGGGAATAGAGGTTAGGAAAAATACCCTAAGTCATATAGAACCAGTGAGTTTCAGCCCTGGAATTTGAACATAGATCTGGTTGATGACTAAGTTTATGTTCTTTCCACAACATTTTATGGCTTATACACTCTGCTCTCAGATTTTAATTTGACAATCATTCTAAATTCGTTCTAAAGATAAATAACTTCTGAGATGTAGTTATAATATTTCTCTGTCCATCACTATGAAAATATGTATTTCTTAAAGAAAACAGCATTACTATGTTCATTGGTGCCCAAATGCAAAGTTGATTCAGTAAACCATTTTGATTCTTCAGTAGTTGGAATTCTGATATGGCTATGTTCAGTGGTATGAAATTATTTATGTCAGATTCATTGAATGCCAATCACATGATGCCATTTCATGGTCATTGACTCTGTATTACATTGCTTTAATGTCACTAGGTCTGACTATGCAGGTATCTAGAAATGATATGCCTGTTTACTCAGAAAATCTACAGAGGACACACAGTACTGTATGAGCTAGTATTTACTTTTTTTTACTCCCTTATTTTAGGAAAAGTGGTAGAAATGTCTAATATTAAAATATAACCCATAGACTGACAACACAGTGATGATCATGATAAAAGAAAATATCAATTGGATTTAGATATAAAATATCAGTATATATAATACATATTATATATACTATATTATACATTTATATAATATTTACTATATTACATACTCAAAGCACAGTTCCTTATAAATCCTTGTTTCTATTGAAGTTATCTATTCATACATGGCTATTATGATACTGAATTCACACAGAACTGCCAAATTAGCACAGGCTTTATGTGTTGCTGGTTTAGACAAGGGGAAAGGGCAAAGGGAGGGAGAATGCATTCATTTTAAAAACTAAACTACTTTTTTATCCTTAAAGATCAGTGTATTTATAATTTTTAATAGAAGACTACATATGAGGTTTTGGTAAAAAACATTCACAATAAAAACTTAATTTATAATATTCAATCTGCATTAAGAAAAAACTTTTACCTAGCACATTGCTTTTGAAAACTCAGAGCACTAGGTTTACCTCTTTATAGTTAAGTAAATGTACATATATCTACATAGCATTCAGGTCTAACATGAACAATTTCTTTAAAAATTAAAACTCATATCCACCCAGTTCTGTACCTTAGCATTAGTTTTTTTTTCACTGTGACAATTAACAAATACATAGTACTGCAGATGTAGCTATTGTTTGGCAAATTAACAGATATTTCAACAAACTAGCTTTTGATTAATGAATAAATACATTCAAGGCAATGCAGTTTAGTAGTGTTCTTTTTTAAAGCATTTTTGAAGAGTTATACATTCCTTTTAATAAAATTATAGAACATGAAAAATATATAAAAAATTTGCAAATACAGTTTTTTATGCACTGACTCTGAGATTCTTTGAACTTCATCACTGGAATCTTCATCATCGCTGTATCCCAAAGTGGAGTCACTGTCAGTATCTGAATAATCCATAACAAGGATTTACATTGACTCTTCTTATTCTGAAGCAATTCTCTTGTGTCTCATGACTGCGAGGAAACTATATAGTACATTGATATCTCAGGGGACAAACGCAGAGTGCTTGAAACCAAAGTACAACACAGTTCATGCAAAGTAGCTGTCTGAGTAGGAGCTCTCCCTTTTCAAGTCTAGAGCAACGTGACCTGTCAACAGAGTCCTAGCATTCCCTCAGTGCCAGCCCTCATGTAACCTGACACTACTCCAACTGCTTACACATTTACAGCAATCCATGGGTTGAATCCCTTCATCCTCAGGCAAGGGTAAAAGTCTAGGGCCCACAGTTAAGTTTGGTTAAACATAGAGCAAAATAAATCCATTCCACCCCCAAATCAAAGGCAGCAAGTAGAATAGTCAAACTTTATAGAATAAGTATCAAGAACCTACTAAAAATGAAATTATATTTTAAATTGATGATATATTTAAATTGTAAAGCTTGTGGATAATCCAAATGTGCTTTTTGAAAGTTTGATCCCCAGGTCAAACAAGTCTCCTTAAAGAAAAAGCTGTATCAGGTCATTAAAGAGTCTACTTCTTATTTGTAAGGAAATTATTCCAACATGATTCATAGCCCCAACACTCTAATAAAATACATACACTAAATGTAAAGTGAATACATGCAAATAAAAACATGTCTCTGAACCAAAGAGGCAAAGAATAAGCAACCAATAAATGATAAATAGCATCAACATCATCATCATCATAATCAACAATTTAAGGTTCACTGGCATCTAGGAAGCAAGTGAAATTTTTAAATACACTTTCTCTCTTCAAACCATCTTCCCTAAGTTTCTATAATATAGCAGTCTCCCAATTCTTTTCTGATACCACCTTCTCAATTAATTTTCCTAAATTTCTTTCCTCATATACTAAAATGTAGGGGTTTTTCTCAAAGCTGTTTTTGTTATTATTTTTATTGCTCTGACTTCTTTTACTGGGAAAAATCAGTCATCAGCTACTAGTTTTATATTAATGATTTCCAAATATTTAATCATTTTATTTCTCTCCTGCTAGATATCTCTGTCTTGAATTTACAACACAACCTCTAATTCAAACCTAACTTATTTTCTCTTAGCCTAAGAATAACCATTTTTCTTGGGTTCTTCATATTGAGAAAAGAACATGGTGATTTAAGTACTCACCTACACTTACAGATTTTAGATTTATTTTTTTTCTTGTCTCTCCAACATTACATGTATTCGGTCATACTGATCTCACCTGTCTTTTATCTCTCATATACACCCTTCGTTGAATTCCCAATAGTCACAGATTGACTTTGATACATCACTGTCTATACCATGAAATGCTGATTTGACCTCATAACTAATTTCTCTGACTCCACTGTCAACTTCTTCTAATTCACATTACATTTTGCACGCATTTTCATTTTGTTAATTTATTTTTAACTGAGGTAATACTTGGAGACCCCTATCAGGTATTACCATCATGGCATGACCATCACTAAATCCCCCAGAGGCTACCACCAAAGTTCACAGTTCTCCTTCACCTCTTTGTTCTTAGCCCTCACCTCACCCCTCCCTTTCTTGATGCTAAGTGAGTTAAGTCAGAAGAAGAAAGACAAATAATGTATGGTGTCACTAATGTGTGGGATGTAGCCAAATCAAATTAAAGGTTAAATAAAGATAAGTTTAAAAGCTAACTCTTGAAGCTGACTATAGAACTAAAGCATCCCGAGAGAGGGAAGTGGGGGTAAGGACAAAGAGGAAAGGAAGTCCTATATTTCCATTTAAATTTTTTTTTTTAAGATTTATTTTTATTTATGCATACAAGCACTGGGGTACAGGCCAGAGGTGTGGGGGGGGGGGTGAGAGGATTCACCACAGAGAACGGGTTGCAGAACAGGCAGATCAACAGAAGTACACTGCTGAGGGGAGCAGCGGGCACAACAGGAGAGGTCTGCCGCACCATGTGGGTGTCCCCCCCTGGCCAGCAGCAGGGATCGAACTCGCGCTGCATTGGCTGCGATTTGCTTCGTAGTGCGTTGCTTAACCCACTGCACCACCAGGGGAGGCCCTCCATTTAAATTTTGAGATCCTCCATCTCTCACCAGACACTATAAAGACTGCTTCTACTGTACTTGCAACAGATAACTGTTTCCTTAAAATAAACTAGCTATTGATTTTCTCTATCCCTGTGCACATGCAAATGGTTCTATTAAGAACCTTCCATTCCAGTTCAAATGTTTACTTATGTAAACTTTCATAACCTTTCAACAGGGAAAAAATTATAAATATTAATTACAAAAATTTATAGTTCAAACAAGGAAAAACTAGAGAAATACTGTAACATATAATATATCTAAAATTAACACTTTGGTGAACATCCTTCAAATACTTGATTTATTCTTAAGAATTCACATGGTCCATGGCAATAATAATAATAACACAATTATTTTAACAAAATATTTACTGAGAGCTATTATATTCTGAATGGCTGAACTCTGCAGACTAGTAAGCACAGATGTGAAATTAGTATGCAAATGTGTATTTGAAAATTATAATCAGATCAAGATGGTAATAAAGAAGTTTTCTTTTTTGCTTCCAAGAGGAACATCTAACAGTAAACAAGAGAGTCACTACACTGTCAGAATACCATTGCTAAACAGACTTTAGACATCATAGATCAGCACAAACTGCACAGAAAGAGAATCTGGAAAAGATTCACATTTCAACAGACAGGAGGTGCATGAACAGAAATGTCTGGAGTATGCAGCTGGGCAGGGGATGCATAAGGCATGGTTGCTGGTTCAGCCATGGATCCTGTGGAAGGGAGAGTGGAGAGAGAGTGAAGGCACAAATTCTTAAAGAGAAAGGAAAAAAAGAAAAACATATGGAGAAGTTGTATACCTCATAGCCCAGGTAGACAGTAAGGAAAAGAACAGAGAAGACACTAAATTGTATTGGTGACAGCTGACAGCTCACAGTCAAGTCTAAAGTATGGAATCCCCAAGATGGATATTGCTGGTACTAAAAACATCAGCCAGTTCTCTACCAGCACATTCCCAGCAATGGTGAGAACATTTAAGGACTAGTCTCAACCCTGCTGACTCAGCAACTGCAAAAACAAGTCTCAGTGTTTATGGAAGTCAGCAAAGACAAAGAAATCAAATCAAACCACAATATCACCTCTCAGTAGATTTAAAATAGTTCAACTTCTAAATACTACTACTACATTTAAAAAAAAGTAATACATAGATTATTTTAAATTAGTAAAATGGGGAGATTAAAAATATAACATAAGACAACTTAAGATATCATGGGAATATATCCTTATTGAGAAAAACTCTCCAGAATCCATCTGCAAAGAAATAAAAGATCCTATCTCCCTATCAGGTGTAGAGCTCAAAATTACTATAATAAGAGAACCCTCAGAAGAAAAAATTTTTTCAGTAGAAATATAAGTCAAAGTAATAGAAGAAAACTCAGAGAAACTAATCAAAGAAATGTGACAAAATTTAGAATAACAAATTAATAGGCTCAGAAATAAAGTTAACAGGCCTCCCTGGTGGTGCAGTGGGTTAAGCAACGCACTATGAAGCAAACCACAGCCACTGTAGCATGAATTCCGATCCCTGCTTTTGGCCGGGGGGGGGGGGGGGGACCCACATGGCAAGGCAGACCTCTCCTGCTGTGCCCGCTGCTCCCCTCAGCAGTGTACTTCTGTTGATCTGCCTATTCTGCTCCCCGCTCTGTCAGTGGTGAATCCTCTCACCCCCCAACACCTCTGGCATGTACCCCAGTGCTTGTATGCATAAATAAATAAATTTTTAAAAAAATTAAAAAAAAGTTAAAAAACAGAAGATAGAATTTAAAAGTTTAAGAAATAACAGTTTTAGGAAGAAAAGAAAAGAAAAATTATAAGAGGAAGGAAGGAGAAAGGTAGGGGGTGGAGGAGGAATATTTGTAACAACTACCTGACTCCATTCCAGAAGGATAACAGATAGCAAGAAGATGGGGGTTGGAGGGTGGGGGAGGGCGAAGAAAGTTATTCAAAGAAATAGATGAAAACTTCCCAAACTTGGGGAAAGAATTAAAAATACAAATCTGACTGAAAGAATACCTACTTTTCAAAATGCAATGAGACTTAAACAACAGCAAAAAACAGATAGGACTATAGCAAACTAAAAAGTTTTTGCATGTACAAAGAAACTCATAACTAAAACAAAAGAACAAACAAGAAAATGTCTTACGGAATGGGGGAGAGTTTTTGCACATCATACATCTAATAAAGGACACTATCCAAGCTCTGTCATGAGTTCATACAACTCAATGACAAGAAAACAATGCAAAAAACAGGTAGAAATTAAGTGAGCCTTTTCCTTTGGCTAAAGAAATAAAATATTAAAAAAGTAATTGGAAGACTCAAGTACAACTAGAGGAAACTGGTGTACTCAAGTACAACTGGTGTGTCAAAATTAAATAAAGTATCAAGGAAATCAGTTGAGATGACTAATTTTAAAACAATGATTATCTTTCTAAATGTTAAAGTAAATGTTGCTGTATATTCATGCATATAGAGGAGCAAAGATCTAAACAGAAAATATAACCACTGCTGTTTAGACTCTTCTAATATGGAAAATAATGGTAATAAGGTTAAAACATAAAAATCAGAGTTTCATAATAATAGGTATCAATTTGTGATAACATAGACTTGTGTAAAAGTAGATCTACTTCATGGAGTCTACACAAGGCAATTTCTGGGTTCTTATGAATAATAACCACTGATAACATGTCCTAGAAAACACCTCTCTAGGTAAAGTGATAAAAAATTATTACCATGTTACCTGGACATTTATCCTTCCTGGAGGCAATGGTAGTTATTTCCATTCATTGTAATCATTTCCTGAATGTACATTCTCTTGGATATATACGCATGAAGTGGCATTATATGTAAAAAGGGTGATGAATCTAAAATAATTCAATTGCACATTCTCTCTCTTTCATATTATTTATGTTAAACTGCTTAGGGTGATGAATTTTTTATCTGACATTTGAACTTTTTATTCTATGGCACATTTCAAAGACAATGAACATAGTCATTATTAGGTTGAACCAAGTGAAACATGATTTTTGCAGGTTAAATATAGCCAATTACTAGAAAATTCATGTTTCCACCTAACACATGGAATTAGTGGAAATGAAAGAGAAGGAAAAGTAAATACAGAGGTGTATATATTGCTATTTCTTTTCTTCAGCTCTCCCTTTGTGACATCAGCTGAACTGAGATTCAACAGCAATCTATACTGCTACCATATCTGAATGCACTCATTTCTCTGAGTGCTAACATAACTGAATATTTCTTTCAGAAATATTCTGAATCTTTTGTTAAATTATTTTATCAAATTATTAAAGATAATTATCTCTATATTCTATTTTAACTAAGGGAAGAAATGATCACTGAATAAATTCGATTATTATTTTTTTATGTCTTTTCTATTAAAGTACAAATGGTATTTACACTGGACTCTGACTTTAAATATTTCAAGTCTTCACAAATTTAAAGAATGGCTGCCCAAAGAATAATTTACAGCGAAAGGGGTAAGAGCCTGATAATTTATTTCCTGTTATTATTTTATTAGTTGTTTAGAAGTATAAATTTAGATATTATATGCCATTGTTTTTTAATGTGGCCCATTTGAATTCTGAATGATTTTGAAATATTTTAACTCAGTAGAAAACTTAGAAGAATTTTACTCTACTAAGATGAAAAATTAAAACTGAGAGTACAACATAACGCTCTATTCATTTACTCAAATCAAACACAACTTTCATCTTAACACCATGCTTCTAAAATCATCTGGATTAAAGGCCTCCCTGGTGGCACAAACGGGTTAGGTCACAGCACTATAAAGCAGTCAGCAGTCATTGCTGCAAGAGTTTGATCCCCAGCCAGGGAGCTAACCTACATGGCACAGCAGACCTCTCCTGCCTCACCCACTGTTCCCCTCAGCATTTTTTTTCAGTATATCTGCCTGCTCTGCTTCCCACTCTGTCTCTGGTGAATGCTCTCAACCCCCACACCTCTGGACTGTACCCCAGTTCTTGTATGCATAAATAAATACATCTTTTTTAAAAGAACATCTGGATTAAGGTGAATCTGCTGGGTAGTTTCACTTTCCGGTACTAATATATGTAATTCTGTAAAGAGCCAAAAAAAGTTGAATTGTGGAAGAAGTATTAATAAACAGATTATTCCATGAGTCATGGATTATGAGCACTTAAAATAAATGATGTATTCATCATCCCCCTTTTCTTTGTTTTGTATGCGTTCCATAGAGCTGAAAAATAATTTTTCAATTTTTCTTATAGGAATATAAGGAATAAAATAGGAATATTTTTAAAGTGGGAATAGAAGCATAGTGGATGATGGCACTTAAGGACATACTAAAAGACCTCAGCAAGTACAAGTTTGAAATGACTGTTAAAGTTACATGGTCACATATTGTTACCTAAAGTCCCTTCAAGTCAGGAGAGTGTTCTCTTCTGTAAACACTGTTAGGCAACATGTCAGGAGCATGTCTCCTGTTTCGTGTTCGACTGCCAATGTAGTACGTGCCCTTCAGAACATGTCCCATTCTCTGTTTCCCTTTTCACATGTGATTGAAGTCACTGCTCTGTTCTCTTCTGTAACTAATTAGGATTTAACCAACAAGGGCACTTTTACAAGTTCTTAAATACTATAGTTTTCAATCGCTTGAGATGATTCATCCTAAATTCAAGGTATTTTTCTAAGTAGAAAAGGTTGTTATAAGTGTGCAATTGTGTGTGAATGGGCAAGTGGAATGGAATATCATGGCATTGATTTTCATATTAATATTTTTTATCCATGACTAAAAGTATATTCTTACATAGAACTCATAGAAATGTTGCTGTGAAATAGAGCATTGGATCAGAAGTCCTGGCTAATGTAATAAATGCTTAGAAGGCAACTTTGCTAACATTTAGATTTTAATTGGGCTTTTTTTAGGAAAGGGAAATCCTCAGAATTATAAAACAGGCAAACTGTAAAAGATTTCTTTTTTTGGTAACTACTCTCAAAATATTTAATTTTAGAGTTAAAGAGTGTCTAATCTGCTATAATATTAACTTTGACTTAAACAGAAGAAACAAGTTAATTGGTAAAGAAAGGAAAGTCATGACTAAATGTTCACAAAATTAATCTGAATAAAAATTGCTAAAGTCAAACTACTTCATACAATCAAATAATCCACAGTTAGCATTAAATAGGAAAAGTATTGAATTTATTGCATATTTCTATCATTTTTAAGAAGAATTTTGACATGCAATGCTTGTCCTACTTGCCCAGCACTTTTGATTTAAATTACATACAGAATGCCTTTACATGCTTTTAAAATATGCAATTTAAATATCTAAATAACTGAAAGTTGATTTAACATGTATAGTGTTTCTACACGTGAAGGAGATTATGAAAAGCAACATCTCAGTTAAAAACCGAGAAAAGGATAAGAACAGACAATTCATAGACAAGAAATGGTTTTTAGACACATGAAATTATGCCACAACTCACAGTGAGAGAAATGTGAAGGCGGGTGAATATACTATGACTAGACACATAATCAAGTAAAACCATTGTAGAAAATTAGCTTTGTATGCTAATTTAGCAATATATATAATACACTTTTCTTACAGTTATTAACTTACATATGTACTCACACTTTTGAAAGATAGTGCCATTAAAAGCATTAGTACAGTGTGAGTAATAAAAAAGTTGGAACTAGCATAAATATTCCTCCATATAATACTGATGAAATAAAATTTTGTATACTAATACTAGTGAATAGTTTTTAAAAATTAGAAGATTGGAAGAAAACCTACATGCATGTAGTCTTCAGGATTGCTGAACTGAAAAGATTATGATATAGAAATATAGGTGTCTGCTCCTATTTGTGTAAGAAACAAGAAACAATTGCATCTATGACAAGTTATTCAGAGTCATAATATAAAATTCAAAATCCACAACAGTAATTCTCCCTCATCCCTCTTCCTGGATACAATTTATTTCCCTGGATGCAATTGTTTCTTGTTTCCCCCCACCCCCCAAGGCATTTCAAGCAATCCATGCATTTTAATTAGAGTTGAGTGTTTGTGTGTGTGTGTGTGCATGTTTTCCAAAGTAATATATGAAATAATAGAAATTAACATTGGCAAGCCATTTCTGGGCTAAAAGGTTGGCAAAGACTTTTACTCTCCAAAAAGCCCTGTCAGTGTAGACTGGATGGTTGGCTGCCATACATCCTTTTAACCTCACCCCAAAGTAATAGGTTTCCACCTAACATGGCCAGAGTTAACTTATACTTATCTAACCTGACTAAAGAAATGCCAGCTTGCTAGGTGGTACAAATAAAAAGGTTTGACACAGTATCCTCTAGTGTCACTTACAGCATTGCCTTTTGCCCCACTTTCATTGGCAGCAAATTATAGGAACTGGATGACAAACCAAGGAAGCTATTTTTTCAACAGGGACATCTGCTTCTTAAGGTAACAACCTTAAAAACTATTAGAGAGGCTCCTTGGATCTCTTAAAAGGTTAAGCTACTAATTGTATACATACAAACATCTCATATGATTATCAATGTATGCATATAATAACAAACATTTAATGTTGCTTTGTGATATATTTTTTAGTTTCCACTAGTGATTAATAAATTATTTTCATAACTTAATCATATAAGGTGCATTATCCACAAATAAGATCTTAAGAAAGCGTAAAATTAGAAATCAATAAAACACGATGGAATACTATTCAGCAATCAGAAATGAAAAACTAGACTCATTCATGGGAACATGGATGGATCTGGAGGGGATTATGCTCAGTGAAGTAAGTCAAAAGGCAAAAGAAAAA
>JAGFMF010011418.1:8742961-8863562 GCA_019455555.1 Galemys pyrenaicus
TGAGGTGATGGTGCACTGGTGAGATGGTGATGGGGAATACATGGGATTACAATTAATGGCAAGTATATGTAAATTTTAAAATATTTTAATAAAAAAAAGCAATAAAACAGTTTCAGTGTAAAATACAAGTAAGATCAGCTGTTGTTCACTAACTTTTGTAATGATATTTAATTTTTTATTAGTGTCAAAACCATGGCATGGTCAGTACATATATCATTGCCATCTTTGCTAAGAGATATTTAGAATAGAAAAATAGAAAAATATATACTATTTTTTCTTATCTATCTATGAATCCCATATTCCTGGGTAAGGATGTCAGCAACGTTTGTGATTACACTGCCAAAGGAGAAATTGTTAAAGCAAATGTGAGGATAATAGCTGACATTTTTGTCCATTTACTATGTGTGAAGAGCTGTGCCATATACTATAAATTATCTAAGTTAAAGAAGATATAATTGCTTTTGAAATTGCTCCTCCAAAATATTTTCTCCCCTTTTTCCACTTCCTCTTCCTTCCATTTGCAATTCCCCATACTGTATGATAGAATGCAGACAATTAGTCCAATATACTCAGTTCTGGACTCTAGTCAATACATATCTTTAGATAAGGTACTTAACATTGATGAATCTGAGTTTACTTATTATAAAAATGGGAATATAAAACCTACAATTCAGGATGATAATGATTCAATGAGATAATCTAAATGAACACCTCTGAGGCAAATTCAGTATTTACTGACATTAGACACTCACTTCTACTTGGGAGTGTGTATCATACATGTATGGAAAACACTTCTCTAGGCATCTGATTTGTTAGGTATCTTAGCTTTCATAGGAGAATGGTGATTTTACCAACCTCTGGAACAAGCCATTCTACACATAATTGGTCAGCTAAGGTAGGCTGATTCTTTTGGAATAACCCCAAAACAAATCCTTTCTAGGCATCCCTGCCAGGTCATTGTTCAAAAGTAGAATAAGGACCAAGGTGCTTCTCTGTCATCACGGTGACATCAGAAAGGGCCACACAGAAATCTCTGAGAAAGCATGTTCACACTCAAAAGCTTCTCACAAGGATATTTTTATCAGTTATCACAGAGATTAAAACTAATCACCCCTCGTCAATCTATGATTTCCTAAATAGAATTCATTGTGCTAATGTATATTTGAACATCTAATATTCTTTATAAGAGTTTAAAGGAAATATTCTCTATAAGAGTTTAAAGAGAAAGATTATATATAATAAAGAACATATATATTAAGAAAGAATATATATATATGGAAGAAAAAATGAACTATTTTCATTACTCCCTTATAATTGTTCTGGGATATTGCCTATATTGCCTATAGTCAACCTCTCTGAGTCTTGAACTCTACTCTGTAAAGTAAGAATATACACACACACACACACACACACACACGTGGTCATATAATTAAAATGAAAGAAATATTCCAAAATAACCACCAATCCTTAAAATATGCTGACAACTAGGTCCATGATATAGTGTATACATTTAGTTTGTGATATATTTTTACCATACTAATATAGTCTAGGTGATTAGGTCAGCCATACTCTATTTTACATGGCAAATCATATTTTCTAATCTTATTTACACTTCCCAAACTGGATTAAAATAGCAAAGTAGCCGAGTTTTTGGAATGACAAATAAAGCCCAAAGGGAATATTGGGAAGTACCATATTGGTGATGAAAATCTATGCCCATAGACTCATAAAACTGGAGCTTCACTATCTTACATGATAAAAATTTACCAAAACATTACCTTTTCAGTTAAGCAATTGTTGGTTTTAAAATCTTTTCAATATTTTCCATACAATGTATTTAAGATATTTAAAACTGAAATACAGTTCAACATTTTGAACGTCCCAGTGATTATTTACAAAGATTATTTTTTAAAGCATGTGCTAATCTTTGTTGTGGTATTGTAAATATTTGAGGCCTTGTGGTAGGTGGACAAAGTTTCCCAAATGACTCATAGTACTCACTGGTTTTATATAAAAATGTCATTCCTCAGACTCTCAAAATCACTTGAAAATTTCAATATTTAACTAACAATTCAGATTTCATTATCAATCTATTTTTTGATTGATAAAAAAAAACTTGGTCAATTGATCAAGCTAGCAATTAAATCACAGCAGAATAGAAAAAACTGTAGCTGTGCCTTTCTCCATGTTGTAGGTCTTTGTGAAAATGCACTGCTTTGTCAAGAAAATTTTGGAGGTAACCCTTCCAAAGGTCTGTGATGATCTGTCAGAAAATACGTATACTTCTGAGTGAACTCTTATTCCTATTGGGGTGATTTTATTGCCTGGGAGTTGATTACTCTGTCTTTATGTAAAATTGTGACACCAACACTGGCCAGCATTCTTTCTGTGCTTCTGAGACCTCATTCAAAATAAATCTCTCCAACGTATGTTCTTCAGCTCTTCTGATTCACACTATCTTGGGATAATCAGGATATCTTATGTCATTTACAGGTAAAGTGAGATGTCATCACCACACACTGATATAAAAAGATCAGGAGTCAAGTAATTTATCACTAATAGCTGAGAGGTTTCTGAATATAAAAATACATACATAAACTAGAGCAGCTTCAAAATTATCACTGTAATACACATGAAATGTTTTTATAATTCGCTTACTTGAATGAAGGAAATGGGAAAAATAACTAGGATCTATCATCTCAGAATTTCTGCTGTAAATATTAATGCTTCTGACTAGGGTGATCTATGATATCTGTCACAGGAGAAAAAAAAAACTATGAAGCTGTGGCCTAAACAATTTAAAACTTGCTTATATGCTGTTTTACATTGCTCTCTAGGATTTAATATATCTAAATGATTTATCTCACTGGTCTCTGAGTGTCTGGGTGAAGAAGATTGTCAGATATAGCAAGTGAAAATATGGATATAATTCGTATTACATATGGTATACTTACACTAAAAAAAGTTATTTTTTATTGCAAAGTCAAGCTCAACTGGGTGTCCTGTACTTTAACTGTCAACCTTGGCCGAGTAATAAGCTTTGCTAAACAGTCGGATTTTTATTTATATATTTTTAATATACCTTCAACATGCCTAGTTCACTGCATTACACCTGGAAGAACTTCACTAAATGCTTCTGCATTGATAGTTTGGATTTCACTGCAATTTTTTAAATTGTGCATTGAATAGAAACAAATGGAAGTATACATTCATTTCAAAGAGAAACTAAGTGATGGGCCCAGAGGTCCATTCTGTCCTTTGCTACAATCCTGCAGAGAACTGTGCTGCATGCTACAAAGCTGACAACAACTTAATTCCACAAGGTGCTTCAGGGTTATTATCTCTCGTTACTACAAGTTAGGTTTGAACAAGAAAATCAAGTCTAATTTTTACTACTAGTTAAAGATGTGTTGAATCTATTGAAAACACAAGTGACCCAGCACCCAAAATCTGTATTACAGAATATCTATATAGGTGCCATAATTTATTTTTGTTTTGGAATTGGAGACAATTTAGATCCTGGGGGCTGGGGTTGACGGGGGCAGGGGGCTGTGCTTCTTCCAGTTGGTGATACAGGAAAGTTGCCCATAATTTCACTAAAAAATAAAGCAACTATCAAAATAAAGCAACTATTAATGATTTAATATATACACATATATTTAATTTAATCCACATATATACATATATTTACATATACACATATATTTAATTCATATACATTTGATGAGTGCTCTCTTGAGATTTTAGGAAAATATGAATAAGACTTTTATTACTGGTTTTTAAAATAACATATGTGGATTCCATTTAGTGGTCCATGATTTAAATTTACTACCTAATTAAAAGACTAAAAAAAAATCAATATTTAGTAAATAAAAGTGAATCTGACTAGTTAAATGAAACTAAAAATATATATATATTTAGGTCTCCATATTCTTCCAGAAAAGCAAAGAAAAATATTATACAGTTATGGCTAGATTCAGAAATTCAAGAGAACAAATGGCTATAAAGAAGAGTTAAATTCCAAAAAGTTCAGCAAACGTCTGCTTTTCATATTTGGTACCAGTGAGAGTAGTATAAATTGAAGGAATAATGAAAATAACACCCTGTCTTAGCTCACAAAGTAATACAATGCTTTCAATTCTTAACCTATAATTTTAAGGAAGGAAATCTTTCAGAATATCAAAGTTAGAAAGAATCCCCAATTTTGATTTACTCCATCACTTTACATCAGGTAAATATTCCCTCCTTAAGAGGTATTTCCATATCATAAAAAAAATCATTAAACAATGTCAAAAAAATCAAAAAGCTCAAAAGAGGTGGTCTTATTAATGTCTTTCTTTTCTCACCCTCTGGGGTGAGAGTTTTTCTTTCCATGAATGAAAATAAGACCTCAGTAACTGGTAACTGTCATTTTGCCAAGTAAACGATTAGTGTGGAAAGGTACTGGATTGGCACTGTTCTTTGAAACTTACATTTCTGTGCATGCAAAACACAGACTGAATTTGGGTTAAACCCAAATGTTCAGCTGAACTAGAAACTGCTCAATTAAAAAAAAAAAGAAAGAAAAGAAAAGAAAAAAAGAAGAGAGAGAGAGAGAAAAAGAAAGAAGAAAGTGTTCAACTTTATCGAATAGTTACCTGCTTCCAGGTGACACTGCAACATTGCTCCATCCCATTATTGCACTCGCCCAGAACCAGAAGCACCTTGAGGTAGATATTATGATCATTGTTTTACACCTGAAGCTGTCGTTGAATTTTCCCATACCACAGCTCTAGGAAGTACTGATTTAATCATCTTATAGAAGCTGAATTCTAATGTCTCTCATTTCTACTTAGTTATGTTTGAACAATTTGTCTTTTTATTCACATCTTGAAGGAAGTAACTATTCTTATACAACACACCTGCCACAGGGTTATACATACAAAGGTATTTTTAAATGAGTCTATGAATAAATAAATGAATGCTTATTGATAGGCAGCTGGGTTCTATAGTTATCCTTTTCTTCTCATTTCCATCAACAAATAAAATTAAGTGCCTACTAATGTAGGCACTGATGTCTTTTTATAATGTATGATATGATCTAGGAAAGTAAGTAAGTGAGTGGGAGCACTTCAATACTCTCGCAGATACCATCTGTGCTCTGTTCATTGCCCCTTGGTCCTTTTAAAAGCATACTGGCTCCTGATAAACTTTCACATCTTTTTTTTTTTTTTTAAGATTTCTTTATTCATACAAGAGCTGGGGTACAGCCCAGAAGTGAGGGCAGTGAGAGGATCCACCAGAAACAGAGTGGGGAGCAGAACAGGCAGACTGACTGAAACACACTGCTGAGGGGAGCAGCGGTTGAGGCAGGAGAGGTCTGCTGCGCCATGTGGGTCCCCTCCCTGACTGGCAGCAGGGATTGAACTCATGCTGTAGTGGCTGTGGTTTGCTTCATAGTGTGTTGCTTAACCCACTGCACCATCAGGGAGGCCCTAAACTTTCAAATCTTACAACCCAAAGCTGGGTCTTCTTGTGGGAGGAATATCCTCATCAATGGGAATCTATCAATAAATTTACTTCTGGGGGTGGGGTGGGGATTTTAACCAGTAACTGCAGAGGATACTCCAATCTACTTGTCCCCAGTCAGTGAACTGCAGCTCTGATGTATGATCTGCATGTTATCCAGAGCTTTCCCTTTCGGACTGTACCAAGCTGCCTGGGATTTTCCTTGACATCACACTCTTGGTTTCTTTCCTCTCTTAGACCCATTTCTCATTTTCATATCTCGTTTTCTTGTCAACACTCCTTAGAATAGTTGTTTTTACAGCAATCTTGGGTCTCAAACTTTGCTTCACAATCTGAAACAAATGTATTTTAATCAAATAGAAGATAACGAACCTGTGATAGCATACCAATAATTTCCCAAAGATGTTCACATCCTTATTCTGGAAACTGCAAATGTTTGTTGCATTGCAGAGTGGAATTAAGGTAACAGATGAAATTAAGGTTTAAATCATTTGACTTTAATTAAAAGAGGCTATCACAAGAGATCTTAAAGTAATCACAAGAGAGCTTAAAAGTGGAAGACAGAAGGAAAAGTGTGTTGGCATGTTGGATGTGAGAGATGGGACTGGTCATTGCTTGCTTCAAAGATAGAAAGGGGCCCCTGAGACCCCTGAAAAGCTATACAAGATATAAAAATAAATTCTCCCCTATAACCTCCAGAGAAGAAAACAATTCTGTCAACACCTTGATTTTGGCCTAGAAAGCCCATGCTGATATTTATCTTTCAAAATTAAAAGACAAAAAAAAATTAAAAGACAGTAAATTGTATTTTGTTAAGCAATTAAGTTTGTGGTTATTCGTTACAGCAGCAATAAGAATTAATATAACCACTGTTGATTTGATTATGCCTAGAAACTAGTGAGAGAAACTAAGGTTTCTCAATTATCACTGTAAAATACCTATCTACCTTACAGGAATGTTCTAGAGACTAAATTAGACAAAACATATAAATTACTTAGAAGAGTAGTGGGCCCAGTAAGAATCCACTAAATATTATTACTGTTGCTATAAAATATGCTGTATTCCTAGAAAACTTTTCCTGCTCTGTGTTTATGCGTATCTATGTGGTATGAGTAGAATTTCAAGAAAATCACTATGTACATCTAAGGACTCTTTACTTGGATGTCCTAGTTCAACAGAGGTCCACACATGTTAAATGAACTGAACAGGATTCATAAAATGTGCCACTGTTGTAGTAAAATTATATCAAGTCCATGTTCCTTAATATTTTTCAGGCCAGAAAATATGAAAAATAAATCGGATACTTATCTCTAAATATAGATATAGATAGCTAGATGAAGCTATACAGATAGCCTTTAAAAGAATCATGCTATTAATAAATGAAGGCAGGAAACTGAAAATTCAAGTTGCTGAAATATTTTCATCATTTTTTCAGAATTATTTCAGAAATGCAGAGATGCATGCTAACATGAATTCTGAATATTAAAACTAAACTAAGAGGATAAATACATCAAAATGAATGGCATGTATATAAAACATTCAGATCTTCTAGAATGCTTGCCTATATCCATCAAATTGTTTTGGCCAAAGAAAGCTAAATGAAAGTTCTTTAGACAACCCCTAATGAATATATTCTGGGTGACAGAGCAGAAACACCAAAAAATGAAATAGAACTTTAAGGCAGCATTAAAAAATATCATTTCCTTTAAGCTATGTTTTCTTATGAAAGTAATTTAATCTTTCCCTTTAGTAAAATCTCAGATAGTAAAAACAGCTATAAATAAGAGGTTGGAAAAAAATTAAATGAAATAAAGGTGATCCACAAATGTTAACACCCTAGACCTTATGAAACTAACAAAATGATTTTAACAATTTATCCTGGAAAAAAATGTTCTCATTTCTGTCATCACGTAAAGTCAATAGTATCTTGGCAACAGATGCTTCTCTCTTGTCTTGCAGGGCTAAAGGAAGACTTCTTGAATAATTACCAGAGATTTTTAAAATGTCATAGGTAGGAATCCACACGGTTTGGCCTCATTTTAATCAATTTGCCTCAACAATAAAGACAGTGTCTTAAATCAGTTCACTTTGCAGAAAAACAAAGACAGGTTTCACTGTGCAGATCATACATTAGTTGTATTCTGGCATGTGACAAATAAATATGTATCCGTCACCACTGAAGGGCCAGCTGGGCATGTTTCTAATTCCAATACCATTAAAAAATAGTCCAAATTCCCTTTCCATTGACTTTGAGTTCATACTAATTCTTCCCTAGAGATAGCAACAGATGCCTTAAAAATATAATCAGCCACTAAAACACAATATTAGCGAGCCCTTCTTTGGCATCACACCAAAGAGATTCCTATATCACCTTCTTACTTGGCATTCAATTCACTGTGATGTGAGAAGGCCCAGAATACCCAGGGCAGGAAATTCTATCTCTCACTGAATTCATTAGCAGTCCATAATCACTGGGTTAGAATCAAACTTGGAATAGTCACTGCCATTTTTGGCTTACTGAATTTTTTGAAGACCCTCTTTGGTTCCACTGTAAATAGATTATTATAACAATGCTAGCACTACCATCATCAACAGCAATAGTCATAAAATCCAGAGCAACAGAAACAGCAGTCATACACCAGGCACTGAGACAAATACCTTTCATTATTCTGTCTCTGCCATAGTGTCTACCTTTATGGGAATAGTAGATATTTCCATTATTCCTGATGAGAAAAAGGACACTCACAAAATGAAATATATCCAGAACAGCATGAATATTCATCAACAAAGCAGGCATCACATAAAATTTGTGATACTAAACACAACCCTCCTAGTAGTTAAGTCATTATAAATGGTTAACAACTGAAAGTTAATTCTACCTCAATTTTTGCTTTGATTTGGTAAAAATTATTGTTAAAAAGTAGCCTTGTATTTCTGACATGGTACTGAAGAGAAAAATCTTTTTGATAAATGGTGTTGGGAAAACTGGACACCCATAGGCAAAAGAATAAAACTAGACCATTATCTAACACCATATACTCAAAAAAACACATTGAAAATGGATTAAAGACTTAGATATAATAATTGAAAATATAGAACACATAGAAGAAAACATAGGTTTATATACTCCTTGACACTGGGCTTAGAGATTGAACAACAGAAAGGCAAACAAAAAAAGAACAAAACAAGTGGGACTGCAACAAGCTAAAAAGCAAAGAGTTGCACATCAAAGCAAATACATGCCCACAGAAAAATGAGCAGAAATTTGTATATCCTATATCTCATAAGAGATTTATATCTAAAATATATGACAAAATCATAAAGCTCAACAAAAAATACTAAAAAGCCTGATTAAAAATGAACAGAAGATACAGACATTTCTCCAAAGTAGAAATTCAGAGGCCAGTAGACATATGACAAAACTGTGTTATGATTCAATGGTACAGGACCACACCCCTTCAGGTGTATGATATAACACTGAAAATACAAATCAAAAGCTCATTCAGAGATCACCTTACCCCTATGAGAATGTCTATTACTCAGAGACGGGAATTAACAAATGTTGGGGGTGAACAGAGAAAGAGGGGACCCTTGTACACTTTGAATGAAAACTGGTACAGCTTTTATGGAAAGCAATATGAAAATTCCTCAAAATCAAAAATAGAGAAATGCCATCTGATCCAATTATCCCACTTCTGGGTATTTACTCAAAATATACAAAACACTAATTCAAAGCAATACATGCACACCCCTGTTTACTGTCACATTATTTACAACAGTTAAGAACTGGAAACAATGAACAATGCCTATGAATTGAGGAGAGGTTAGAGATAGGATGGATATATATACACAACAGACTTTCTCAGGTATAAAATAAAAGTGAAATCCTGCTATTTGTAACCATATGGGTGAATCCAGAAGGCATTATGCTTAATGAAATAGGTTAAGATAGAAAGACAAACACCAAATGATTTCACTCGTGTGGTATACTGAAAGAATAAGTAAGTGGATGAACTAAACACAGCAAAAATAAACGTAAAAAAATACAATAGAACGGAACTGAACACTCATCACACCCCATACAGAACTTCCATCTCTACTTACTTCAGGGACAGGTCTGTAGTAAGTAAAAGGATGTTTGCCCAGGATTCATGAAAAATTAATGTAATTAGAGGGAATTGTAGAAACTGACTTTATATAGAACAAAGGGTTATCAAAGGTATTATTTTTGTGAAATGTAAATTACCATAATTAAACACATTTGAGGTATCATCTTGAAGTAGAAATGATTATTGCCTGTTATTAAACAAGCATTTTAAGTCCATGCTGAATTAAACTACTAAGCATTTTCTTCTTTTTAACTTTGCAACTGCATATAATTTTTTCTAAGCTGAAGTTTTTCTTGTTAGATCAAAATTTGTATATCCCAGGTCTGAGAGTTAAGTAACTATTCTACATAGTGATATTAATGCTTGTGCACATAAAAACAGAATAGCTTACCTTTCATATAAAAGTTTTAAATTTGTAATCTTTGTTTTTTTTCTTACAAGGTACCAAGAATTCTGCTGTACACTCACTACCCAGAAAATTAGTGGTGATGATTATAACATCTTCAAACTACATCTGATTTTTTAAAAGTCATTTGCAATATGCATTCATATACTAGATATCTGAAAATCACTTCATTCACAGAATAATTAGCTTTAGGATGCAATGAAAACCTAATTTTGTTAAGACATCAAAGAGTTGACAAGAAAAAAAATCCCCTTATTGGAGAATAATTAGCTCGCAGTAGATGTTAACGAAGTAAATTTAATCTAGTTAAATATCATGAGTAAAATGTAAGATCAAAGAAAGGAAAATAAAGCTAACCTGATATAGCATTAGGCAGATTAAATTTTATCAAAAAGCCTACCATACAGTCATTATATGTTTAAAATACATATCAACACAGCAATCCTATGTCATCCATAGTGAAGTTTATAAGGAAATGCAAAACAACACCCACACATCTAATAAATACATCTTCATCAAATATTCAACAAGTTCTCTATAGAATTTAAAGTCCGATAAATCTACTTAGAAGTTATCCTTACCCTCTCTTCCCCAAAGTAAACATGTGAGACAACATATACCAGGAATGTATTTTAAAAGTAAAAAATGGATTATCAACTAGTAGCTTAAATAGATAAATATTTTTAAAAACTAGATCTATTCTCTGCCTAGAAGGGTTTCATGGAACTCTGTCTTAAAAGATATATTCAAATGCCAATTCTGTATCTTGTTGGCTATATAACTTCAGATAATTTTATTTATACTCTCTCATCTTCAATTTTCTAATCTACAGAATGTGAATAGTAAGATACAACCCAGAATTGTAAGAATTATTGGATATAATGCAAATTAAACCCACAGCTACACCAACCAGAGCAAGCAGTCTTTATATGTAAGTTAACAGCAACAGAAACTATATATACTGCTCTGCAGTAGAATATTTAACAAATCCTTATTGCTTTTCTACATATAAAAGAATGAAATGAGTTCATTTTCCTTTTACTATAATCCCTTCTACTTTTAGCTTAAAAATAAATATTACATGAAATATGTATGTACATAGCTACACATACATCCATATACACACATTATACCTGTACAGATCAAGATTGAGAGAATGTGAAATCACAGGGAGCCTTAAGGTGGAACAACTATGCTGACTGCTCTCTACTCAAAGGAAGTAACTAGTGATGAAGCATGCATCTTACTCTTATTACTGTATTTTCATTGGACACATATGGAAGAGGGGCAGGAAAGAATGGGAAAATGCAACAAAGCCATGCAAACTATGTACCAGGAGGAGCACGTTGGTTAACAGCTTTAGTACAAGTCACACAAACTAGATGCCTGTTGACCCTGTACAGCATGGGGACCAGGACAAGTGTGAGGTCAAGTTCACTACCAGCAGGCTGTGACTGTGTGAGGCTGTGAGCCAGTGTTATTCATTAAGTCAGGCGTGTTTTTGCAAAAATGTCTCATTTAAAATTTGGTTATGATGTTTTTAAACATGAAGTAGATTGTAACAACACATTTAAAGGCTACAGTCTGGGACCTCTGTTTAAAAAGGAGTTCTCACAACAGATGTAAAGCCAAATAGTACCTAAGTGCCAAGAAGTAATGCACTAAAATGGGAATGAATACCAAAATCCTGCAGTGTCTAAGCACAGATGCCACTCCCTTTGTCTAGAATATCCCCTTCCAAAATCTACCACACAGATTCCCAGCTTCCTAGAGCAACCTGCTCCAGAATGTCTCCCTTACTCTTCACCCACTCACAGTTATGGTTCCATCCACAAAGAAATGTTAATATATTACTAGTCAGAACATACTTTACATTCATAGCAAAACTGATTACTAAACTGTGAGCAACATCATGTTTGTATCCGCATTGGGTTTTGCTCAACATTACATCCCCAATGTACCACAGATGATGTTCTATCAATTGGTCTTGTATAGTTGCTTATCATCTAGGCTGTAAACCCCTTAGGAAGACAGAGCTGTATATTTCATTGCAGCATCCAGCAACAGGCTTGATGCTAACTATATGATATGTGTTCATTTCATTTTTTTTTAACATTATGTGGCTACTGCTAGGCGCTGTTAAAGAAATTTAGAATCTATCAATGAGCAAAGGAGACAAAGATTTCTGCCTTTATCCTTCATGCTGCCTATATTCTAGTCTATAAATGTTTGGTGGTTAAGGAGACCATATTAGAAGTTGACAAACATAATCTATGAAAGATGTTACGTACTAAGGAAATATATAATGAACAGAATAAAAGGACTGGGAATCATGGGACTGGGTATGTGGGAGTAGGGGTAAAATTAAATAGGGTGTCAGTGTAGCTCTCATTTGGATGGTGGGATTTGAAGAAATAATTGAAGGTGAGGAATGTAGTCAAACATATAGAAGAAGATCATTCCAGCCAGAGGAAATTATAGCAAAGGTCAAAGGTCTTGTGTTAGAGAAATAGCAATGGAAGGCAAGTTGGCTACATGGGGAAGGAGTGGAGGGAGGGTAAAAAGAGAGTATAAGGTCCTCAATGCCACTTTAAAGACAAAAATAAAAGCTAGAGCAACAACTGGCAAAAATCAACAATTCTGGATATTGGTGGGAAATAACTGTGAAACAGACCCAAAGAGTTTGAACCTCATAAGAACATATTCCAATGCAAATATAATGAACATATTGGTGTTTGCTTTGGGTTTTGTGTTTAAATATCTGAGCATTGGTAATACAAATAAAATAAAATGTAGTAATACAGAAGCTAAAAAAATAAGAGTTGTACAAGTGTGTGTTTAAATGAGAGAGAGAATAGACTTTCTTAATGTGTAGTGTTTAAATTTTAAAAAGATAAGATATCAAAGAAAAAATAGCACAGTTGAGGAAAATATACAAATGATATTAAAATAAATGTGGGGTGAAAATGATGTATGAACCACAAATAGTAATGGCTACCTGGATCTGGCTTTACATAAATCTAGATGAAGTCTCAGACCTTTCATTTTATTTAGTGTATCATTTTATTAATCATAATCAAACCACAAGAATATTTGAAACATCTTCAAAATGCATGTATACTAATCTATTTTATTTTTAGAAACAGACCCTCAAGAAAACATTTCTCCCATTTTCTTTTTTTAAAAATTGATGTACAACACAGGGTATTCTTCAATTTGGCATAGTAAAAACAGTAAGTTTAATTTCTAGGCAGCAGATGACCTTAACCTGGCTTTCACTGGTAGGTTTTGGTGTCTGTGAATCCCTAAATTGTATGTATATTCTTCTGCATATGAGAATCTTTCATGGAAGACAGTCTGCAATTTTGAGAGTTTAAAACAATAAAAGATTAAGTTCCAATATATCAAAAAAAAAATCACAAATACTCTCTAGCAGTTGGGTTTCTTAAGATGGTTCTAAAATGCCCTATTTTTATGATGATCTAAACTAAAGGAACACCTACACAAACAAATGGAAGTAATAAGCAGAGGTAATTATTTGCATAATTCAAAACAAAGAAAAAGTTATTTGCCAGAACAATCTGAACAAGATAGGCATTAACACATTCTGCTTTGAATCAGATAATTACCTCAGTCATTGATTTATAGCATCTATAGCTACAAAGCCATATATATGGTTTTATATATATTTATATATATATGGCTTTGTAATTTAAAGGCAAAATATAAATTTCTTTATATAAAAGGAATTTATTATTTAGGATTGCTTTGTTTTTGAGATTTGATACATACTGATTTTTATTTTTCTTTACCTGTGCGTTTTCCAAACAATCTTCTCTCACATAAAACATTAATTATCAGAACACTTAACATCCTTAAGTAACAGGAAGTAGATCAAAGTTATTTTACTTTTCAATAATTTTATCTGGCAAATGAAAAAAAAAGAATCAAGGAAAGGATGTTTCCTTTTTAGCAAGTTTCCAATAGCAAGTCTATTCAGATCAAGTTTTTCAAGAAAATTTTCAGAAACATTTTTTTTCTGTTAGAATGACTTAAAGATTAATGTAAATACACTTCTCCAAAAAAGTTCCTATTATGTTAGTATCTTTACTCCTTAATGCTCTAATGAAGTATTTATGATGTTTTTCTAATAAAAATTAAATCAGTGTCAGGAAATGAATAGTGATACATATTTTAGGTCTTTATGGACACACACCCCAAGAGGCATTACAATTGTCATCTCACTTTCCAGAAAGGAAAACAAGTTTAGTTTACTTATATTCATATCCCTAATAATCGAGATTCAAAACCAGGACCCCAAAGTCTTCACTTTGGAAACCTCTCTGAATTATATCTAAAACCACTTCATGTTATAAATTCACAAAGAAAGAATATAGTGTGTAATTCAAGGAGAAAGACATGTAAACTAATTTTTCGACTGTGTGACCTACAAAGTGAATCAACAGTCTTCTTTTTGGGAGATTTCTAACTTTTTCCAATAGCAAAAAAAAAAATTCTAAGAAACTGCTTTTAAGGTTCATTTTGCTTATCAGACAAATTTAAAGCATTAAATGAAAAAAGATTTGTTTCACATTAGAATTTTTATTTGTTGTAATTTATTTCATGTGGAAATCTTTATAATTTTTGAACCCTTTATTACTTTTGAAAGAATTCAACCTGAGTCAAGTATCAATGAAAGTGCTTGTCTGAGAAAGTTCTTAAAAGCACCAGTCTCAGGTTTTACTAAAAAAGATAATCAGACATGGAACACTAAACTAAGAATACTAGAAGCTTCGCAATCATAAAGAATAAAATTTTGTCAGAACTATGATTTTTTTTCAAATTAACTTTTCTGAGGAATATCACACAGAAATTCTGTTTGTAGTCTACTTCAAATTTTACTATACACCAAATTTATCCTCCTAATAGAACAAACATAAGAAATCAAAAGTATTTTAAGTAAAATTCAGTGTTTATTTGTAGGTTATTACTGTAACATGCAAACAGTCTGAAATAAATCTGCAAATTTCACATGGAATAGTCCCACCTAAAATGTGCATTCTGGGCCTCCCTGGTGGCGCAGTGGGTTAGTAACACACTATAAAGCAAACCACAGCTACTGTATCATGAGTTCAATCCCTGCCCCCTGCCAGGGGGTGACCCACATGGCATAGCAGACCTCTCCTGCCATGCCCACTGCTCCCTTCAGCTGTATGTTTCAGTTGATCTGCCTGTTCTGTTCCCCATCTGTCTCTGGTGAATCCTCTCACCCCCCCGACCCCACACCTCTGGCCTGTACCCCAGTTCTTGTATGCATAAATGTAATAAATCTTTTTTTTTTTTATCAACTTGCCAATTAGTTCTGAAAGAACAAAGAAGAAATTTGAGTTTAATATAAGAGGCTCAAGTGAAATCCTGAGAACTGATGCTATCAAATTCAAATTTCTTTGTAACCTCAAGGGCAAATGCTATTAGTCCCAGAAGTGTTTGGCTGAGGTAGTAATACAGCACATCAAATCAACCCTAGTTTCCCATTACTTTCCCATATACTGAACAGTAAATAACTGATCAGCTTATTGTTACTGCACATCTGGAACTGCTGAGTCACAAATACAAGATCAGAATCCCATGAATGTGCATTAAGGTTTCTCCCATACTCATGTTCTATCACCACTTAAATGCATAATTTGATTTTACAATGGAAAGTCCTAATCATTTTGTTTGGAACATTTTTGTTTTGATACAGTTTTCTCAAGTTTAAATATCTATAAAAGCAAATCTGACACAACCAATGACTGTTTACTTCACTATGAACATCAACAAGATGAATCATATTGTTTGCAATACATAAAACATTGTATTATTCAGATAAGACTATTTTATCGCCATCTAAACTTTTTACTCCTGTTGTAGGAACATAAGTGAATGAGAGACGCCACCCTAACTATTAGACATGATGCTACTGTGTTAAGCAGGATGTCTAAAATGGTTCCCTAAAGATAGCCTTCCCTGAATCCCCCAGTATCTAATTCTATGATGAAATGTATCCCCCCCTTGAATAGGTATCTAGCATCATTAATTTTAAAGTAGGGAGTATGCTGATCTAACTGTACAACCCCTTACCAAAAAAAAAAAATTATTTTCTCCAATTGATAGCAGAAGGGGGAAGATAGAGATTAAAAGCAAGAAAACAGGATCTTTACTAGCTTAGATAGATACAACATTTGACAAAAATATAGGGACTTCAGTTTTACAACATCAGTCAGACTTCTACTGACAAGCTGAATGCTCTTGAAGCAAATTCTTCCCCAGAGAATCCAGGTAAGAGCCCATCAGTACCAACATGTTGATTGAAACCTTGGGAGACCACGATCAGGGAATCTAGTTGAGCTCGCTGGGAATTCTGAACTGTGGTGCTGAGAATAGATATAACAATAAATAGATGTCGTTTTTAACCTGAAACTTAACTTGTTTTGCTATGTTGAAATAAAAATAGTGAGTAAAGACTTCAATAAGAGTAGAGTAACAAAGCAGAAAGAAGTTTCCCCTCTGCTTTGTCATTTTCACAGACTGACATTTATTTTAAAATGTTTTCCCCAAAGTTGAAAGTAAACCAGCTTTTTGGACAACAACTTGACCATTTATTTCTTGTGCTCCTAAATGAGCCAATTTAACCTTGAAATAGATAACCTACTCTAATAAAACACATCAGTGCAAAAAGGCATTGCAATCAATGGTTGCCTACAGCATTCAGAATATATTTACTACCAAAAACATTTATATAAACATATTAACAGTGCCACAATAATTAATATTGGGAGGGAGATAATTTCAAGCTATGAAAATCCCCCTTAAAATTAGAATATCCCCCTTAAAATTTCATCCACTGATTTTAAATATTTTCAGAGTATCTGTGATGATCTAATAATGATTTAACACTTTTCTCATTTTTTTCTACATTTACAAACGAAAATTCTGTAGGAATATGTGTCCTATCTATCCATCCATAAATCATCTAACTGTATATGACATTTATTTACTTTAGGGTACATCAAGAAGTTCTAAAATCATGCTGTATACCCCAACATGTCTACTTCAGCTGTAGAATCAGCCACTTCTCCAAGGAGCTCTGAGAAAGCTATTTATCAGGGCAAGATAGTTAGAAAAAAGATCAGAGCACTATATTATGTTTCTTCCATTGGGATATCACTGCTTCTAGACTCAATGTTCAGAACTATAAAATAAATATAAGTATGTTAACCCATACACACAAAGATCTGTCTACTCATCCAACTGTCCCTACATGCATACATATTATATCTCTGATTCTAATCCAACACTATAATAAATTTATCTTCTCCTCCTTTTTTATTTTTACCTAAGTTCTTTGAGAAATCCAGGCTCTCATGATGAAATTTTTTATTTTTTATTTTTCATTCTATCATCACTAAACTCTTAATCACTATTTTTCCACAAAATGTTATTTAAATCTGGAAGCAGAACCAAACAACATTAAAAAAGAAAAGGTCTGCATCTGATGCAACTTAAATGCCCAAATTTTACTAGCAGATCTTTCTTTACTCAAAGAAGAATTTTATTTATCGGTTCACTGAGAACATACAAATTTAAAAAAACAGATAAAATAGTAATCTATTATAAAATGCATTTTTCACAACTATGGGTGTATACTTACCCAGCGTTTTATTTCTGCTATTCATGGTAGCTGCTAAAAATTGAATTTCACTTTATCCATTGAAGTAAAGCCTTTTTTTTTTAAGGATTAAATCACTAATTCCTCTAAGAACTCAGAATAAATTAGAACTATCATGTTGATCTGATCTTAGTTACTTAAATGATCAGGTCTCACATAATTTCAGTTCTCTCATAATTTAGCAAGTTTTCAAAAGACAAAAGATCTTAATATATTTAAATATTTTCTTTCTGATTCTAAAATGTGTGTTCAAGTAAGACATTTTGAAAATATAGAAATGTATCTGAAGGAAAAATTAATCACATAATTTACAAATCTATAGATAACCTTTGTTTTTGGTAAGATATTATCTCTGGACCATGTCATTTTTTGTTAACATGGATCACTTTGAATATAGACACATGTATTTTATACAGAACTTTCCCTTCTAATTACATAGATATATTTCTCATGATTTTAAGTATTTGATAATAGAATGAGCATACACAACTTTTAATTTCATAAGCAGACCTATACATATAGCAACTTTACAACAGGCTATTAATAAAGGAAAATTTTGCCCATTTATCAAATTGCATTTTTGACAACTAGTTAATCACTTAGAAAACCAAACAAGTTTTAAAATTCATAGTTTAATTACCTAAAATAACTTATACTAGATTACCTTGAGAAAATTTTAAGACTCAAAATTAAAAAGTAAAATCACAAAATAATTGAGAAGAAATTATGTAACAGCAGCTTAGTGATATTTACCAAAATTTAAATGACCACTCAGGGTAGGACAATGGACTATGGTGGAGGCTAAGGGTGATTTGGTGCTAGATGCACTATTGTGATATGTGATGGGGGAGGGGATAGGAGGATCCTAATGTTACCTCAATTAAAAAAATAAATTAATAAAAATACAAAAATGAAAGTTGAATTTTTTAAAAATGAAAAAAAATCATTTTCCTCTTTATCTTAAAAAAATCATGAGTTTCTTTCCTAATCAGAGAAAAATGTTGTCATTACCATTAAAAAATAAACATGGGGAGAAATGATACATTTGTAAACTGAGTCCATCAAAATTTTCACATAATGTATTTTCGAAGAAAGTGCTTTAAAATAGCTTACTTTAATGTCTTGATTTGTTTTTATGATGTAGACACAACCCCAACAAGCTGATTAGTTCTTCATATACAGCTGAGCAAATCTTTCTGGGATGTGTTA
Source organism: Galemys pyrenaicus (assembly GCA_019455555.1). Lineage (NCBI taxonomy): Eukaryota > Metazoa > Chordata > Mammalia > Eulipotyphla > Talpidae > Galemys > Galemys pyrenaicus. The sequence goes on from JAGFMF010011418.1 coordinate 8,761,905, forward strand.
GGGAAAATTTTGGTTTAAAAGTTATTAGAAAGGCTCAAATTTCTGGCATAAAATTCTGTTGTCTGAGATATTTTTAATCAGAAATAAATACTAAAAACAGCAGAGATGGCTAGAGATCACATTTTATTAATATGTGGATAAACTCCTCTTTTGGAAAATACATTAATAATAACATAACAGCTATCACCATTCCTGAGGATTTCCTGTGTATCTGGAACTGAACAAGTGCTTTATAACAGATACTTCATTTAATCCTCACAATTCTACAAGTTAGGTATTCTTATTTTCACTTTAAAATAAAGAAAACTAAAGCATAGGTAATGAGATCAACTTCTCCAAAGTTACATAGTTCACAGTGGCCTGACTAGAAAACCTGTGTCAACCATAGGCTTGTGCATCTTTTCCTTCTCATTGATTTATTCAAAGCAGATTGGTTGAGAAATTGCAGTGTTTCCAGCTATCTTGTCAGATTTTGGAGTTAACAACCAAGCAAATAAAAATTAAATCACAACAAACAAAAATTGCAATATATACCTCAAAGAAATCAAAGACTAGTTGAAAAACACAGGGATAACAGAACAAAAAAGAAATGATAAGAACAAAAGCTCTGTCATGAACAGACACATAACAAGAAAAGGAAAAAGTACCCTTTGATAGATGAATGGGTAGAGAAATTGTAAAACATATATTCAGTGGAGTATTACAGGCTGTAAAGGAAGATAAAATGGTGGCATCTGCAATAAGATGGATGGACCTCAAGGTGTTAGGTTGAATGAAGTTAAGTCCAAAAGTGACATACTAGTTAGTTTGACTCATCTGCAGAATATAAATACCAAAATGAAAATAAAATAAAAACATTCGAAAGAATAGAAGAAATAAAACTTGAACTTGATAAAAAGAAGACAATGGCAACCAGAGGGAATAGGGAAGAGTGTGTGTGTGGGGTGGGGGTGCATTTGGGGAGACAGGGAAGGGAGGCAGACAGAATATGAGCTCTGGTGGGTTTGAAACAGGCCTGGAGTGTCTGCGGATCCTCAGATTCTCTCTCCGTCCTTATTTTCAATGAGGAAAGAAATCAATATTGAGACCAAAGTAACAGAAATGAATAGATTTATTGATAAACAAGAAGAAGACAGGAAAGCTCTCTGAGCAGAGGGGATTCCTAAAGCATAGCCTCTGAGGGTCAAAAAAAACAGGTGCTTATATAGGTATAGTGGGGAAAGAGTGGTGGATCAGCCATTGAGTGTCTTCCATTGTGTCTCACTGATTGGTTGGGGCCTGTGGGGTATCCTAGGTTATTGAGACCCACTGAGTTTTTCATGACATCTGGCCTGCATTCCAAACCTAGCTTTACTTGCTGCTTTTGCCCTGTGCAAATTGTGTTGGTGTTCTAAGCATTCCATTTTTAATGGGGTGTGGGGCATACTGACTCCCACCTTTGTTCCCCATTCAGTTTGATAAATGGGTTTGAGAACCTGGGCTTAAGAGGCGGGTTTCCTGGTTCCCACTGATTGTTTATATTGATATATAGGCCTGAGACTTGGGACAGTCTGTTCCTAATTGACTACCTGTGCCCATTTCCTAAATTCCTCATTCAGTTTGGTGAAAGGGGAAAGAAAAAATAAAAAAGAATCATAAGTATAGCTTGTACACAGATCTTGGTTTTTAAATTTCGTTCTATACTAAAAGATCAAGGTTTCTTGAAGAAAAATCTAATTCCAGAACTGAAACAGAGAATGTACAAGTTGAAACTGGAATATATTGTTGAACTAGAAAGTAAAGAAGTGCCACCCCTCCCCCCACCTACCTACAAAAAAAACGGGGCTCAAAAGAAACAGGGACCTGCCTTACAAATTTCTCCCCTAACCAGATCTGGGACAATTTGACAAAGTAGTAGTAGATGCTTTATTGAATAAAATAGTACCCATAATTCCATTTTGATATTTAATTAGAAGGAAGGACTTCATGTCATGAGAAAGGTTGAGATGCAAAATCACCATTTAAATGTTAATATTAATTTTTTTTTCTGAAAGGCTATAACAATTGATACTGTATCTAAAGGGAATAATTGATGCAGAAGAGGACATTTTCACCTTCTTAAAGAGTCTCCCTATAAATAGCTTATTTATAAGCAAGGGGAAAAATCATCATTCTTTGATATACAGGGGAGAAATAAGGAAAGGTCTAATTATATGATATAAAGTAACATCACCAGTGAAACATTGTGCCTTCTGATGTATAGGATACCCTGAGAAGGACACAGCATTGTCTATATAATAATCTAGCTAGGAATATGTAAAATGAACCTAGTCATGAGGAAATATCAGACAAACCCAAAATGTGTGAGTCTCTACACTAACTGGTCTGTAGTGCTCAAAAATATCAATGTGATGGCAGATCACAGAATACTGAGGAGTAGTTTCAGATTAAAAAATCCAGAGACATGATGTGCAAAGACAATACATGACTCTGAATTGGATCCTGAACTGAGGAAAAAGCTTTAAAGAGAACTTTATTGGGACAACTTTGTAAAATTGGAATAAGGATTGAAGAATGGATAAAATATCAAGATTAGATGTATTGAATTTTGATAATATACAGTGATTCATAAGAAAATAAGGCCTCCTGGGTGGCACAAGGTGTTAAGGTGTAGTACTGTGAAGCTATCCACAGCAACTGCAGCATGAGTTCAATCCCCAGCCAGGTAGGTGACTCACATGGCACAGCAGACCTCTGCTTTCTCACCTGCTTCTCCCCTCAGTAGTATATTTCAGTAGATCTGCCTGTTCTATTCCCCATCTGTCTCTGGTGAATCCTATAACTCCATCCAAACATCTGGCTGTATCCCAGTTCTTATATTCATAATTAAATCTTTTAAAAAATACATATATATATATATCTTTCTCTTGAGAAATACACACCAAAAAAATTGTGTTATATATATATATATATATATATATATTTATTTAAAATACAAACACAAATATACCCCAAACCATGACACAGAGGATGATGATGCAAATGTGGCAAATATCAAAAACTGGTAACACTGGATAAATGTTGAAGGGATTTTTCTGTGTTAATCTTCAAACTTCTATGCCAATTTTAAGTTATTTTTAAAAATAATTACTTCAGCAATATCGCTGAAGGTAGTAAGTAAATTACGGATCTTATTGTAAGTGAATGAATAGTGGTAACAGAATTTAATACTGCAAAAATTTCCATCTCCTCTGTCAGGAAATCATCTTAGTTGAGCAGATGTTAGGTTCTTTGCATTACATAGGGAAAGGCATTATGATGAATATTACTGTAGCAAGAAAACTTTCTGTTCCCTTTTAAAAACCAGAGACTATCCACCACTCAAATATACTATGAATCATTTTCTAGTGAACTCCTTATACAGTTAGGTTATTTTATGAACTCATTAAAACCCACTTTTTCCCTTATAGAAATTCTCTGAACAAAATCCTGTGTATATTCTTTCAACTAGGTTCTTTATAGTCCATCAATATCAAATGGGATTTCGTTATTATGTATTTATGTAAACATGGATCTGAAATGTAAAATGGTTATTTAAAATTCAGCTCAGACAGAAGAGAATAAGCAACAAAAGACGTTTGTTTTAGTGCCCACTGATCTTCCACCCCCTGTAGACATGCTTTGATTCCTTATTCTTGTGGCAGTATTTACTAGTATTGCTAGACTGGAACATATTCCTTTCACTCAGGTTTAAGACAAAATAAATCTACATCTAATTTCCTAGGCAATTTCACATCCATCCTAAAACTTTTTAGGAAAACACTCTGGATAGGTATGTGCAGCCAGTGAAAAAATAGTTTTTGTTTATTTGCCTCTCATAAATCTTTCCCTTGAGTCTGTCAGAGAACCACTTTGTAAAATAACTCAAAGTGACAATTTTACATGAACAATTTTCTGACAAATCATTTTTAAATAAAAGCAACTAAACATGCAAATATGAAAGTAAACTTTACTAACACTATTTAAGTCAAGAAATAATTCCATAAAAAACTATGATCTGGAGCTACTTCAAGTTTCCTGGATCACATGATTTTTTTGTATGTGTTATTTTTATGTTAGTCAACAATACATTTCCTGAGCATTTAAGGATGAAAAATACACACATTTTTAAAAGTAATTATATTGGTGGTTACTGAATAAAAACAATTTGAAAAATCAACTGTTGAAGTACCAAGCTCAATGCAATTTTCTAATGATGATTACCAAAGAATTATTTTGGCACACAAATTATTAGTTAGAATGATATTATTTATAATTTATTGTGAAACTTTTCAAACATATAGAGAAATGTAAGAATGAATGACAATGAGATCAATTTTTGGCCAACTTTCCTCATTCATATCTCCCCACCTGCACCCTACTGGATTATTCAAAAGCAAATCTAGACTCCGTATATTTTATCTGAAAATATCCAGTATATATTTTTAAGAGTTAAGAGTTCTATTCAACATCATAACCACAGTAACATTATCACTAGGAAACAATCAACTAATTATTTAATGTCATCAAACATGAAAAGTTTTAAAAGAACAAAATAACCTACTAATATTCATGATTTAAAAAATAAAATGTGTGTTCCTATTATGTGAGGTACTATGCTAGGCACCACAAATATTAAAATGATAAACGCCTAAAATACTTAAATCTTTTGGATATGCAGGGACAGAAAAAAAAGAAAATGACACATTAAAGGTAAGAATGGGTTGTCCTTTTGGAGAGCAGAAAAGGGTATCATTGAGTTGAATGTTAAAGGGCATTTTATGGTAAAGAGCAATTTAAATAGGCAATAACTTCTGGAGCCACTTCTTATCAACTGAAAGCTAATTTTGCATATCTCTTGGCAACCCCACATTCAGGACCTTTGCATGATAAGGTGTGGACAAGGTAGAAGTATTTATATGACAGAAATTGATAACCACCAGAGTTGGGGTATTTTGCTTTTTTCTCCCAGAGAGCTGATAGCTTATTGTTTTTATGCAGTTGAAAAGGCAAGTGAAAGGAAACTGAAGTGGCCGTTTCTGCCAAAATTCAGAGGTGAGGAAGTGCCTGATTCACCAACACTATCAAGTAGTCTGGTGAAATGCTATTTTCGGTACATGTGACAGCCCTCTCTCAGATATCTGTCTCAGGTATCTGCTCTCCTTCAAACCTCTATTCAAATACCACTTTCTTATTGAGTACTGTGTGGACTACCATACTTAAAATTGTACCCTATCACTATGTCTCCCTTACTTTGTCTATTTCATAGTAAGACATCCCTTACTATGTCTCCAATTTATTCAGTACCCCCACCTTTTAAAATCTCTCTCTGTAACCCCTATCTCAGAACATAAGTTTCATGAAGGAAGAGATACTGTTTGTTCATCAGTATATCCCAAACAACTAGACTTTGCAGTCTATGGTAAACGTTGAATGAATGAGTGAGATTAATAAATGGTATACAATTCTCACCTTGATGAGTCCACACATTACACTATACAGTGTGAAGAGTGCAGTGAGTGCAAAACCTAATGTTTAACAGGACCTGCTTGCAAAGCACCCAATAATATGCCAGGTGCTTTACATATTTCATTTAACATTCACATCAACCCTCTTTATAAGCATGTATTATAATTCAATGACAATGAAATTGACAGAGGACTTCAGTAACGAGCTAAAAATGATATAACAAAACAATCAGAGATCAGAAATTCTATCCACATATATCTGAGCCTGGTAGTCAACATTTCTTATAGTACATTACTGCTTAAGCTCCTCACCAACACACACTCCACAATTAATTGAAATGCAAATCATATATTGTAGGTTGTGTTTCATGAGAAATAATATCTAAGACTCTCAAATTTGTATGCATGTGATTTATTGTGGGGAGGGGATGTGCTCAGAAATAATGTTCATGAGGAGTAAAAGAAACGGTAAATACAGGGAGAAGTTGAGCTATAAAGTGGTTGCAATAGATGCCTCAACTGATTATTCTAGAATCTGTGGAGATGGATGGCCCTACAGAGTTGTTATAATTGTGGATAGGAAATCAGTCATTGGATGTAGGGATGTAGTAGAACCTTGAGCTCTTGAATTTCATTTCATCAAAGAGGTAATACCTGTAACCTGGTAGTTCTAGCTCTGTAAAATACCTATGTTGACAATTCAGTATGTATTACGAAGCTTTTAGAAAGATACTAGCATATATGTTAGGTTGAATTCAAAGATAGGACATGGTATTGTCCTGTCGGGCCCTACATGAACAAGGAAATGAGGGGACTCAGATTCCTTAAACATGCTCTAGGAGATGTACTGGTTCCAAATGGGCATATCCCCTCACCCTGAAGACTCCTTTCCCTTTGAGAAGGAAACAACAGAGAAAGCCCACAATGGAACTGGTTAACTCTCAGATCCAGGCCAAGGGTGTTACAAGAGCTGTGGTATTGGGATGTACAAGGATGTGATGAAATGATAAATCAAATATCCTAAGGCACAGGTAAAGAATAGATGTAAATTATAATGGTAAAACTGATAAATAAAGGAGTGAATATAAGAAATACTCTGGGGTAAAATCTAATATCCAAACATGGATAGCATTTCTTTATGATAGAAAGGGGGTTGCAGATATTTTCTATAACTTTCAAATCTGAGTGACTGGGGAAATGAAAGTATTCTAAACAGAGGAACTGGCTGAAAAATAATATGTTTGTGAAATAAAGAAAAATTATACTAAGCACTGCTCTCCCAGGGTATTTGCCTACAAGTATATGCAACTTATTCTTATGGGATGTCCAGAGATGCATGATACCCTCTGTGAATCTCAAATAGTATAAAAATTATAAACTATCTCATCAATCACTTAAAAAGTATTTCCTATTTTTTTACAAGCACACAATCTTCCTAGTTTAAAGTCATTTGGCTAAGCAGTTATTTTTAGGACATGTAGACATTGCTAGAAGGAGAAATTGTAAGATTTATACTCCAGTTCTAATGACTCACTCTGCTGTAGCAAATGGAGAATTAATGAAATTTCTTGTGGCTGGTAACAGAATGAGATATCCAGTTTTCTTTTAAATAAAAATGTCAGCTAAAAATGGAGATTAATAAAAAGAAAAAATAAGTGTGGTGACATCTGGCATAATACCTCATCACTTTTTAGGTGCACATAGTAACATGGAGATTGTAAGTTTTCTCAGAGAAGTATATGGACTGTGACTGTAGAGAGTTAAGGAAAATATGAATTATCAACAGTGTCTAGAAGAAAATGTTCTAAAACCCATTATTTTTCATGATCTCAAATCCTCACTATTCTGAGGGTGTCTTGAAACAAGGAAAAATGAGCTTTACTACTCCTACAAATTTTTAACAATAATTTGATTCTTTTAAAAATTTATAATTAAAAAATCATAAAAGTAAAAGTTAATGGCAGATATATGTTTTACAATTCTTGATTATTTTTATTTGGTAAAAGAAATTCAAAAGCCTGAAAATAAAAAATTATATTTCTTCAGGATAGCTAATGCATGTTTCTAAGAGAAAGAAGTGCATATGGGTGGAGGTGGGTAAAAACCTGTATTCTTCTTATGGAATGTTGTAAAAAATGTTCTTTTCAGACCAGTATGCTTCCCCATATGGAGAGCAGGTTTACAGCAAAGATCTTAGTGTGGAGAAAGTCAGCCATCTGGGGAGCAAGCTATTGTCTCCAGATGGCTGAGGGTACCCACTAAGTGTGGACATTCAAATAATCTAGGAAACAGGAGAATAGACCAGGGCTGTCAGTTAATTTTAAAAACTGCTCTATGTATGCTTAAAGGGAAAGAGTAATGGATAGTTTCATTACTTTAAAATCATGTTCAATCAGCAATGGGAAAATAGGTCTGAGTTCAAAATAAAACCACAAGCAGTTTTATGCTAAGTCATTCTTGTTATCTAAAGTATGGTGACTGGTAAAGGATGCATGAGTTAAGTATCTCAGGAGAGGTGTAACTAGGAGAAAACAGGACAAAAATTGCAACTGCATGTTTTTCTCACATAGACTGTCATCCCTAATTAAGTAGGAAAAGACAGGTAAAACAAAGTGAAATTCCCGAATACTAAAGAACTATCTATAATGCCCACTCTGCCTCCTGTATGGCCACTCTTAGTAGAACAGATAATAAAGCATGGAACCAAAGAGACCTCAGCTTGAATATTAACTCTTCCACTGGCTGTGCGATTGACCCATGAAAGTTACTTAACCTCTCTAAGGTTCAATTTTCTCATGTGTAGAATGGAACTAAAAAGGACTATTGTTAAAATTAAACATATAGAAAATCTTTAGTGAAATACCTTGTAGGGAAGAACATGTATTGTTTGCCTTTAAATATTTCAATGTAAGATAAAATATTTATTTAAAAATAGGTAAGCTAATAGACCTGTATGTGTTATAGATACTTAATTTTTAATTAATAGTTTCTTTACATTCTTAATGTGGCATATTAAGCCCTTGCTGGTTCCAATGATTTTAAGCACTATATATATAAATACCTTGCATAAAAAATGTATATTGTATTGTTTATTGTGTTCTTTCTTTAATAGATATTAAAACTTATTTAACTAGATTTTGAATCCATATTTTAAATGGCATTATTTAGCAAAAGCTAATACTCTCCATAGCATAGAAGCTCCAACTTTTCTTGAAGAAGACAGGGATAAAACATGGCAATCGCCAGATCATATATATCACCAGTATATAGATAATAGCCATTTGGGAAATTCTAGCTCATTTTACTACCAAACACTGTGGCTGGCAGGGACTGTGTCTCTTTTGCATCTTTGTAGTGTCTGCTTGATCACTGTTTAAAAGTCTTGGGATCAAACAAGGACAGGAAGAGCACAAGGGACTATGGTGATGTGGGGATAGGGCATGGGTAAATGGGTATTCTATGGGGACTATACCTATGAAAGAAAGCAAATATTTTAAGAAAAAATGAATAAGTTAAAAAACAAATAAAGTCTTCATCCATTACCTCCAGGTGCTTGAGATAAACGTATGAAGGGCAAAATGCAAAAACCCTTCTTTTGTCTCCATCACACATGCAATTACCCTAAACAATAAATATGGTTTATTTCCACTGTATTATTTTGAGTCTGGTATCATCTTGTAGATTTTCTTTCTCCTACTAATAAATGATCTTCTTGACCTTAAGAGTTCTGCCACTTTAATACTAAATTCTGTCTGTTCTGTCTTCCAGAATGAAAATAACAATATCTAATCTGACCTGATACTGATCCAGAACTCAAAACTGACTCCAAAAGACAAAAACACTTTTGGCTTAGCCTTGCTCCATGCTTTGAGTAACCTATCACTGGACTTGTTCAAAACTCATGCCTTTGTAGAATAATACTACTACTCTCATTGAGCGTATTAAGTTTAAGTTTATGGCCTTCTAATTTTACTTATCCAAAAGAAGCCCCAATACATTCTGTTATCAGTGATGGGGGTAAAAAAAAAATTGCTGAACTTTTGTGTTAATAAAAAATTATCTGATAGGGCCTTCCTGGTGGCACAGTGGGTTAAGCAACACACTATGGGCAAACCGCAGCCACTGCAACACGAGTTCAATCCCTGTCGCTGGCCATTGAGGAGACCCACATGGTGTAGCAGACCTCTCCTGCTTTGCCCGCTACTCCCCTTGGCAGTGTGTATCAGTCAGAATGCCTGTTCTGCTCCCCACTCTGTCTCTGGTGAATCCTCTCACCTCCCTGGACTCTGGCCTTAACCCCAGCTCTTATATGCATAAATAAATAAATAAATCTTAAAAAAAAAAGTTCTGATAATAGGAGCATAGGGAGCTCTTATTGTAGAATGGTTAATGCAATGGTTGGATAATGAACCCTAGGAGACCTGGCAGTTTTCTTGTTGACATTTCACTATACCAAGGGTACATATTTTATTTACTGAAATTGAAGTATTTTTAATATTTGTATTAAATTATAATTGACATAAAATAAGTTGTACATGATTAAAGCGTATGTGCTTAAAAAGTGGCATTTATAGGTATCATTATTCTGTCACTACACTCAAGATAATCACACCCATCATACCCAAAGCTTTTTAGTATCCCTATATCATCTTTGTTCCCTACCAACCCAATCCTAGAGGTAATGACTGATCAAGTGCCACTGTAGGAAGTGGGGAAGAAGCAAATAACCTTGAAAGTACCCTGGGCAGGCTAACCTCAGTTTCTCTGAAGAAATACTAAAGGCAAGGAGAGAATAGAATATGTTACAAATACTTATAAGAACTGTAGCCAAGCAATGTTATCCTATAAGATTCTCTCTCAGATATGAGGGAGAAATACAGGCCTTCTCAGACAAAAAAAACTGAAGGTGTTTGCAAATATTAGATCCCCTGTTCAAGGAATATTCAAAGAAGTTGTCACATTTATACCAAAGAGAGGAACATATACAATGAATAGTAAAAAGAAAATAGATTGAACCACAAAAATTGAGGACAAAATTGCTTACATCAATAATTATTACAAATGTAAATGGGCTGAACTTGACAGCTAAAAGATATTGAGTATCTGGTTGGAATAGGAAACAGAATCCAACCTTCTGCTATTTCCAGGAAATGAACCTGAGCTCCAAAGATAAATACACACTCAAATAATAGGCTGGGAAACAGTACTAGAAGCAAATGGGACCCAAAGGAACATATGAACAGCCATACTATGTGAGACAAAATAGATTTCCAGTTAAAAAAGGTAATAGTAGACAGCGATAGTCACAATGGAATGATTAAGGCAACAATACACTGCATTGTGAGTAACACCACTTGTCAATGCATACTCGAAACACAGCAGTACAAAAATATATTAGGCAATTACTATCACCACTGAAAAAGACATTGGACAAAACACATTTGTGGCAGGAGACTTTCCCACTGTTATCAACTGATGGTACAGAGACACAATATATGAGGACATGATAGCTTTAAAGAAATATTTAGACAATATGAACCTAAAAAATATTTATAGCATACTGCATTCCCCAAAACTAGAATACACATTCTTTCCAAATGCACCTGGAGCATTCTCAAGAATTGAGCTCACATTGTATTACAAGGCAAGTATCAACAAATTCATGAAGATCAAAATCAGAAAGCCATCTTTTCTCACCATGAAGTTATCAAAATAGAACTAAACTACAAAAAGAAAGTCTCCAGTTCATAGAGGCTGCACAACACACTATTAAAAAACCACTGGATTAATGAGGAAATAAAGGGGAGAAAATCACAAAATACCCCAAGACAAATGATAATGACACAACCTTCCAGAACTTATGGGACACAACAAAAGCACTACTAATAGGGAAGTGTAAAACAATATAGTCCCACATCAAGGAACAAGAAAAAGCTCAAATCACTATTTCCCATCACAGAGAACTAAAAAAAAAACAAACCCAAAGCCTGCAAAAAAGGAAATAATAATAATTGAGCTGAAATAAATGAATTAGAAATCAAAGACAGTCCAAAAGATTAAAGACAATCAAATCCGGTTCTGTGAAAAAAATAAGCAAATAGACAAACCTCTGGCTAATGTCACTAAGAAAATAAGGGAGAAATCTCAAGTGAACAGGATCAGAAATCAAACAGGACTTAAGACACTGAAGAAATTCAGAAAATAATGAGGCTACCACAAACAACTATATGCTAACAAGTTCAATAACCTAGAGGAAATGGAAAGATTTCTTAGAATTATACAACCATCTGAGTCAGAACAGGGAAGAAATAAAAAACCTGACTATACCAATCAGAAGAAAGGAAAATAAAACAGTAATCAAAACTTTCCCCAAAAACAAAAGCCCAGGACCAGATGGCTTCACAAGTGAGTGCTACTAAATCTTCAAAGATAAACTAATACCAGTCTTTCTCAAAATTGAGAAATATCACTATTTCAAAATTCTTCTGAAAATTGAGAAAGTAAGAATACCTCCAAACATATTTTATGAGGTGAACATTGTTTTTATACTAAAGTCAATGAAGATAACACAAAAAAGACCAATGATTATATCAGTAGAGGCTGGGAAAATATTTGATAAGATTCAACATCCATTTATGATAAAAACCCTCAAAAAACTGGGGATAAATGGAATTTTCCTTAAAATAATAAAAACCATATACAAGAAAGCAACATCTAATATCATTGTCAAAAGGGGAAAAAAATGAAAGCTTTTCTACTAAAATATGGTGTAAGACAATTCTGTCCACTCTCACCATGACTATTCAATATAGTGCTGGAGGTCTTAGTGAGAGTAATTAGGCAAGAGAAAGAAATAAAAGGAATCTAAATTAGAAAAGATGAAGTTATCATAATTAACAGCATCATGAAAAAATACATAAAGAACCCTAAGGATTCCATTGAAAAACTGAAACAAATTAGTTCAGTAAAGTGGCAAGTTATATAATCAATACATAAAAATCACTCAACTTCCTAGAAACAAACAATGAGCTAGCAGAGATTGAAATTAAGAAAATGATCCCATTCATACTCACACCAATAAATAAATGAATGTATGCGTACCTACCGACCTACTTAGGAGTAAACTTAAAGGAAATGAAGGAGATACACACACAACTGTAACACACCATTAAAAGCAACAAAGATACAAAGAAAGAGAAAGATATCCCCAACTCAGAGATTGGAACAAATCAACATAGTCAGATGACTATCCCATACTAAGTATTATACAGATTCTGTGCAATCTCTGTGAAAATCTGAATGACATTTTTTAAAAACAGAACAAACATTAATGAAATTCATATAAAACCAAAAAAAGATAATGAATAGTCAAAGCAATCCTGACCAAAAAATAGGAGGGTAAATGTTAGTACAACCCTTCTAGATTTGAAACTATAATATATAGTTGTAATGAATAAAACAGCATAGTACTAGAAGAAAAAACACATACACATTAATGACATAGAATCAAAACCACAGAAATAAAACCACATCTTTATGAACCATTAACATATGACAAAGAAACTGAGACTATACATTGTAAGAAGGAAAACCTCTTTCCTCTTCTAAATGGTTTTGGGAAAACTAGACAGTGACATGCAAAAGAATGATGCTAGATCAGGTCAATATCTCACACAAAATTAATCAACACAACACAATATGCAAAAAAAGACTTGCATATAACCTGAAACCATAAAATATATAGAAAACATAAGCAAGATACTTCACAACATAATCTACATCTGCAACAACAAAGAAAGCAAGAGAAAACACACAATTCGACAACAGAGAAAACAAGATAATACACACAATTAAGAGTATAACAAAGCATACCACCTCACACTAGTGAGAATGGCACATATCAAAAAAATTAGCAAAAACAAATGTTGGCAAGGATGTGGAGAAAAAGGAACTCTACTAACTTGCTGGTGGGAATGCAAGCTGGTCCAACCATTATGGAAAGCAGTGTGGTGATTCCTCAAACTACTAAAAATGGAACTCCTATATGATCCAGCAATCCCCCTTCTAGGAATATACCCAAAAGACACAAAAACACTGATTCAAAAGAATACCTGCACCCCAATGTTTATTGCAGCACTATTTACAATAGGTAAGACCTGGAAACAACCTAAATGCCCAAAAACAGATGAGTGGATCGGGAAGCTGTGGTGCATATACACGATGGAATACTATTCCGCAATCAAAAAAGAAACTAGATCATTCATAGAAACATGGATGGAGCTAGAAGGGATTATGCTCAGCAAAATAAGTCAGAAGGAAAAAGAAAAATACTGGATGGTTTCCCCCCTAGGAGGAATATAAGGGAACCAAATAAGTGACCAAGGAAAAGAATAATAACAATGATAATAATAAAACAAAAAAACAAGGACAAATCGGGATACTTTGTGGGAAGGGGGGAGGGGAAGGGTTGAGGGCAGAAAGAGCACAAGGGACTGAGGTGATGGTGCACTGGTGAAATGGTGGTGGGAAACTCATGGGGACCACAACTGATGTCAAAATATATAAAGGGAAAAAGAAAGAGTGTATCAAAGTAAAAAGCTTATACACAACAAAGAAATCATTACTAAGTCAAAAAGACATCCAACTGAAAGATAAAAATCTATTTACACACTAAACATCTAACAAGGGGCAGATTTCAAAGATACACAACAAACTCATACAACTCAATGAAAGGAAAACAAATAACAGAATCAAAAGACACATGAAAAACTGTTCATGTGAGCCCACTACAAAATGGCAGTCATCTGCAAATCAGGAAGGGAGTTCTCACCAAAATATTACCACACCAGTACCTTAATCTTGAACTTTCAACTTCTACATTTGTGAAAAAGCAGAAAAAAACTTCTGTTGTGTAAACCATACACACAACCTGAGCCGACTAAAGAAATATGGTCAATTTTGGAATTCTTTATTCTGTTTCATAGATCTATTTGCCTATCTTAATATCAATGACACACTGCCTTAGTCAGTCCTACCAAAGTCTGGTAGAGTTAACCCTTCAAATGAGTTCTTTTCAAATTATTTTGACTATTCAAGGTCTCTTAAATTTCCCAATGACTTAAAATCAGCTTGACAATTTCCACCCAAAACAGCTTGCTGCAATTTTGACTATAATTGCACTAGATATGTGGTAGGAAAATTATATTGAATTACCTATTTTGTCAAAGTTATTTCTATTATTTCATAAATTTTTATTCTATTAGAAATTATTTTCCAATCTCTGTCAATTAAACCATAGATAACTTTAAGATTATTTATGGACACATTGGAAAATAGTTCAAGAAGAGGTGATGGACTTTTGGCATCTTCTATACTACTTCAAATGTTCTTAAAAAATAGCATACTAGCTCTAGTGATTGGAATATGGGTGCACAGTTATCACATAGCATGGTTTTTTAAACTTCTTCCACTTCTGTTTCATTGTAGGAATGAGGAATCAGAAGAATGTACGGCCAAATACAGCTGGAAATGAATATTATGTGAGCTGAGTCTTAATCAAAATGCATGAGTAAATGTTACATTCAAAGATAACTTTTTGGCAAGAATATTCAGAGAGCTATGGACAATTTTACAGCATCACAAGCAATTAGAGTAATGACAATGAATCTAAACAATTAAAATCTTTTTTTGCCTGTCCCAAATAAGATTTATAACGTTATTTTTTTTTCCACAGTGAAGGAAAAATTAAGAAGCAATCATTCAAACTTGGAAGTAATAAGAATTACAGAGATGCAAAACATTAGCCAAATTCATTAACACAGAGTTAACTGCAAATAAAACATTTTTATATCTGTTTCTGAAGAGATTGTCAAAATTACATTAAATTTTTTATCTTGTGGCACCTGAAGGAAATTATTTGTCTTAATAACATGTTGGAGAATAACAGTGAGGTACGGAATTATTTTGTAAGCATTTCAATTTCCACCATTGCAAAATGATCTTACATTTAAGACAGCAAGGGTAAAGAAATTATTTTATGGAAAATACTAACACACTGTGATGTTTTCTTAACCAACTATAAAAATCTGATTTTTTTCTATAAACAATCATTCATATAAGGAGGCCCATATCTTCCTCCAGGAGAGAAATCCTCTTCCGTAAGTCCCCTAGTTATAGAAACAACCTAACTGATCAACAACAAGTGAGTAGACAAAAAGATGTGGTATATGTACACAACGTAATACTACCCAGCTACGCAACATAGAAAGATGAAATCTTTCCATTTGTGACAACACTGGATGAAACTGCAGAGGAGTATTCTAAGTGTACTGAGCCAGAAACAGAAATAGAAAATAAATACCAGATGATTTCTCTCTTATCTAGAAGACAGAGAAACAAAGCAAAAGAGCAGTCAAAGCTAAACAACACAATCCCTAGAAATCTGACTGTAGAATTGAGACCGCAGAGGGAGAGAAAGGCAGTAGAGAGTAGATGGTAGAAGGGAGGGAGTCCAAAGAACTACGGTGGAGGATACAGACACCTTAGTGGTGGGTGCAGTGCAGTAACATGCATCTGTAAAGGCATGAATCTGTATCTCTAAATCATACACAGCATTGTAAACAATTACTTCAATAAAAATATAATTTAAGAATATGAGTTAAAATATATCAATTATATCAATAAAACTGGGCTTGATTTCCATGAAAATATAAAGATGTTCAGATTGACTAACAAAGTATAACATTATGATGGTTAAGGGTATCATCTAAAACATTATTCAGGTAAGTTAAAAATAAAAGGCTAATCTGTCTCTTTGATATCTCAGCTGGTAGAGCAGAAGACTGCAGTCAACTCCTTAATAAAAATAAAAGGCTGAAAACTGGAGCAAGGAAAAAAAAAAAAAAGAGAGAGAGTGCTATTGGTTGAATTGTGTTCACTCCTGTCCCCAAAAGCTATGTCAAATTCCTAAGCCCTCATACCTGTAAATGTGGCCTCCTCAGAAAGAGGTCTTTGCAGATATAATCAAATTAAGATCTTGCCATAATGGATTAATGTAAGTCCCAATTCAGTGACTGGTGTTCTTAAATGATAAGAGAGATTTTAATACAGAGACACACAAAGGAGGAAGATGGTCTTGTGAAGACGGAGACAGGAATTGGAGTCACAGACCTACAGTCCAAAGATGTCAAGGACTGCTGGTAACCATCAGAAGTTAGGAGAGAACCATGAAACTTCCCTAGAGTTTCAGTGAAAGCATGGCTTTAGTTCAAAATCTTGATTGTGAACTTCTAACTTCCGGAACTGGGAAGAATAAATCTCTAATTTAAAAAAAAAAAAAAGATTTATTTTTATTTATACATACAAGAGCTGAGGTACAGGCCAGAGTCCAGGGCTGTGAAAGGATTGATCAGAGAGAGAGCTAGGAGCAAAACAGGCAGATGGACTGAAACACACTGCTGAGGGGAGCAGTGGGCAAGGCAGGATAGGTGTGCCTTGCCATGTGGGTCCTCTCCCTGGCCAGTGGCAGGGATCTAAGTCATGCTGCAGTGGCCACAGTTTGCCACATAGTGCGTTGCTTAACCCACTGTGCCACCAGAGAGGCCCAAATCTCTAATTTTTTAAGTCACTTAGTTTGTTATAATTTTATTATGGCCACCAGGAGAAACTAATACAGGGAGAAATTCATAATCAGAGTGTTTAATGGTGGAAGATGAGTAAGATTGAACACAGGGTGACCAAGCAGGAAAATGAACAACAATCCAAGTGACAGATCCCAGTAGCACTGATAAGAACAAAAGCAAGACACAGGAGATGCTGAGAATTATTTAGGAAGCAAAATAAGCATGATCAGTTAGGAACAATGTGGTGCAAATGAGGAAATATAGAATGCCTAAATTTCTGGCTTCAGAAAAGTTACTGAAATAATGATCACTTAAAGATTTGTTTGTAGCTGGAAGAAACTAAGTTTAGTTTTCTTGAGTGCTGTTCTGAAGTACCTGAGTGATATCCACATGGTCATATCCCATAGCAAACTCTGTCAGGAGCTCAGGAAAAAGTTTTGTGACATAGATAAAGATTTGATAAAAGGTTTTGTGACATAGATAATGTTGCTATGATACTTTGCATTCTTCCATAGTACTACTTAGCACACCATTTTAATCACCTGCCTGCTTATACATCCTAATTTGAGAGAGAGAGAGAGAGAGAGAGAGAGAGAGAGAGAGAGAGAGAGAGAGAGAGAGAGAGAGAGAGAGAGAGAGAGACAGAGANGAGAGAGAGAGAGAGAGAGAGAGAGAGAGAGAGAGAGAGAGAGAGAGAGAGAGAGAGAGAGAGAGAGAGAGAAACTGGGACCAGAAAACTAAAGAAACATCTACTTTTTATGAGCATTGCTCTCTACAACAAGTCAACCTTCAGTTTCTATTATCCTACCTTACACATGGAGTGATGACAGCCATAAAGCAATTCTGACTCTTTCCAGTCAGTCCTGTTAAAAGAAGTTGGTGCCATCTACTGAGAGCTTTACAGTTTCAGACTTTTGTGGCAACTACAGGACAATAGGCAAAAGCCAATAATCATAATAATAATCTATTAAGCATTCTGTTACATCTTATTTAGATTTATCCACTGAAATACTGTTTGAATAATCCTCACTAAAACCAAATTAATTATTAGCCTCATTAAAAAACAAAAAGAAGCAAAACAAGGCAAACACTAGAAATCTCACATATTAGAAATAGTGGTGCTCCTAAGTGCAGAGAAATGAGCTGAGCTGGACAGGAGGGCTCATGGGAATCAGGTAAAGGAGTTTGGCTATTACCCTTCAAGATGACCACTGGGACACAAGACATAGCATTAGAACAGACTCTTTCTGTAGGATAAATATCAAGAAGATATTCCCCAAGAGAAACAGAAACTCTAGTCTCACAACTGAGTGGTCTGAATTCTTTCAGTCTTATGCTCAGTCACCCAAAAGTCTATTTCCTGAAGTTGTATAAAACTAGTAAGTTCTATAGAGGGAAATAAGGAAAACAAGTCAATCTGATTTGTGAAAAGTCAGAATTTCTTGTATGAAACATTGAGATTTGAAGTAATATTCTGGTTGCTTATGAGCTTTTTTATTAATTGGATTACAAATCACATTACCTTTATTTTTTCTTTTCAAAATCTCAGGGGCAAGGTGAAGTTTATGCTTGTAAGTGCAAATATGAAACATATGATGCAACTATACAGAGGTGTTCCAAAATCTTTGGGCATGGGAATCCCTGAGTCCGTCAACATCGTGGGTTGGACATGCAGTCCAAACACACAAAATAACCCCACAGATTCCAATAAAACACATAATCAGGTCGAAGTAGCAACAAATATGACAAATGAATCAATCTGTACCCCATAACTGAAGGTAATAGAAAGTTTCAAAGAATTTGACATTTAAAACTAATAAAGAGATAAAGCCAAAGAAAGATTATAAACCCAAAGTTACAGAACCACTGAGAGCTTGACTCAAAATCTAATGCTATGTCAGTTACAATGAGTATCCTAACCTTTAGTCAAAAAGTAATAAAACATTGTTGGGTATAGAGATAGTGAGGTGGTAGTGATGATGATGAAGATATTGATCATGATAATGATAAATGAAGAATAAAATGGTGGTGATGAGAGCAGCTTTTTTGAGCCCTGATCTAAATTTTAGGAATTCACCCAAATGCTTTGTAAGGATCCACTTGATCATTTCTCACAACAACCACAAAAGTTACGTGTAATCATAATCTCCATTTCAGATCAAAAGAGAGACTCTCCAGGTCTCATAGAGTAGGTCCCAATCCAGGCAGAATGGCTCATGAGCTACAACTCTTAAACCTATGCCAGGCTGAGGACTCAAATGTTAAGAGTAGATTAGGGGCAAGTATATTTCCCTCTACTATAGATGCAAAGTGTGTGTTTAGCTTAGAGTTTGACAACATCTAATCATGTGAAATCTCTGTAGTTTCAAATCAAGTAGGAGTATTGAAACAACAGTGTATCAGAGTATAGATGCATTGAATTAGGAATCATGAGACTAAACCTGAATTAATTCCTCCTAAATACAACTTTGATTTAATGTACAAAAGGAAGGAGTACGTCCATAAAAAGCAAAATATTTTGTCTTCTCTGTAGACCATTAGAACACACACGCACACACACACAAAACAAAACAAAACAAAAAAACCAAAAAAACCTGAGTCAAAAATACTGAATGTTTTTCTTCTTCTATATCAATCAAAAAGAGTGAAAGCAGTGAGCAACCACAAGTACTCTAGTATTGAGATACTATTGCTTAATGGGTGAATAGTTTTATGAATATATTGTCTCTATCCAACAAAGAAATGGAGATTATTACTTCAAGTGGAAGAATCATATATTGGAATTCTAGAGCTATGGTACATTTCAAATTTGTCACTGAATTACCATCCATGTGCTTAACAAATAACTAGCTTTAACTACATACATATTTTAAAAAAGTGAATAATAATTTATTTCACTACTGCCAAACAAAATGAAAATTCCCAGTGCATATAAATTTTGTTTGTGAGCAAACAAAAAAAAATATGCTGTGTTCTGTAATCACAGAAGGCAAGCTATAAAATTTGTCTACTAAGCATAAAAGTCATGGGGTTTGTGGAAAAGTATAGTTATTAACCAAAAGGATATACACAATTACCCAAAAGTCTTTTTATCCTTAAGTTATATAAAACTGTTATATTCTATAGAGGAAAACAAGTACAACAATTCAATCTGAGTTATGAAAAGTCAGAATTTCTCCTACAAAGCATTAAGATTTGAAGTAATGTTCTGTTTGCTTACATAGCTTTTTTATTAAAAGATCACAAAAATCGCATTACCTTTTTTACTGTTTTTCTTTAAAAAAGACATAGCAATGATCTGGACCTCAGTTATTTCTGTCCTCATTACTTAACACTTTCTTTCCCATTTGCCCTTAGTTTTACCCACCTTATTTACTCATCTACATCACCATCCTGCCCTCTGCAGTTAAATGACATCATAAACTCTAGTCTACTATCAAACAAGTTTAAGTAGAGAAAATTATCAGTGATTAAAAAAAAAGTTGAAATATTGGGCATTATTAGAGAGGCTGATTTATTCATTCATCCATTCATCCATCCACTCATGTATTCATTCAACAAATACATGTTGAAATATGCCAGATACTGAACTCAAATCTGAACACAATTACTTCATTCTTTTTCTCACTGGGGTACCAGGTAGTTATAAATCTGGAGGTACACCAAAATGTATATAATAGAAAAAGTTGATAAAAAAAAATGGACGAATTTTAGGAAATGAGATATTATAAAGAATACTCCTGACTCTGATGATCTCAAAGGATGGGAAGTTCAAAGAAGGAAGGGTGGTAGACAATCTAAAATTCAGGTTGACTGCACCCCTATGTTTATAGCAGCACTCTTTACAATAGGTAAGTCCTGGAAACAACCTAAATGCCCAAAATCAGATGAGTGGATCAGGAAGCTGTGGTGCATATACACAATGGAATACTACCCAGCAATCAAAAATGAAAAACTAGACTCATTCATAGGAACATGGATGGAACTGGAAGGGATTATGCTCAGCGAAGTAAGTCAGAAGGCAAAAGAAAAATATCGCATGGTTTCCCCCCTAGGAGGAATATAAGGGAACCAAATAAGGATCAAGGAAAGGAATAAGAACAACAACAATAATAATAATAACAACAAGAAAGAAACAAAAACCAAAAATGATAAGACAAGGACAAACTGGGGACACTTGGTGGGGAGGGAAGAGGGAAAGGGTGGAGTGCAGACAGGAGCACGGGGGACTGAGGTGATGGTGCACTGGTGTTATAGTGATGGGGAATACGTGGGGATTACAATTGATGTCAAATATATGTAAATTTTAAAAAATTTATATTAAAATTCTATATTAAAATTTATATTAAAATTTATATTAAAAATGGGGAAAAATAAAAATAAAAATTCACTTAAAAATAAAAGTTATGAGCTCCATCCACCTCAATACAGAAAGATCTCTAGGACGTCATGGTGAGTGAAAACAGCAGGTTGCAGGGCATGAAGGGATAGTAAAAAAAAAAATTCAGGTTGAGAAGTCAAATAAAGAGAGCAAAAACATAAAAATTTCTATGATATAAGTAATAAATCACTGGTTAAATATAAGAGGGAACTTAGAATAGACTAGTAAAGTCAGTTTGAGTGGTAAGAAAATAAGGATAAAGGGCATAAAAAAGAGGGATATGGTTAGCTAGGAAGGGAGGTTGTATGTAGAGGGAAAAGGTGGCAGTCAGGCAATGTCCAGTGAAGTGAACTAAATATATAGAGTGGGCACCAGATAGTTCACCTGAGTAAGTCTAAACTAAAATAATTCAATCTAGATAAGATACCCTAATTAAATTTTGATAGCAGAGAAAGCTTGATAATTTTTCCAGAGACCATATTGCCAAGGCCACCTGTAAGATGCACTCTAGTAGTTGTCTTCCACATAAAAACATTCTTTAGTTGGTACAAAGATTCAGTGACAAACTGGAAAATAAAAATTGTCAATTCTCAAATATGTTTATTTCTGGTGTTCTACTTGTAATCTCAACAAAAATTGATTAAAAATGATTTGGTTTCTTTGGCTTTGATGGAAATGAAATTTTCCATGGAAGCATTTAATCTTAGACCAACAGAATAGTGTAGTTTTGTTCTTTAAAATGTTCAACACATGTAATAATGAAGAGAAAAGATTAAGGTACAAATCAAGGAAGGAACACAAAGATTAAAAGTATAAATGTGTACTTTATATTAGGAAGAAAATGCATTTTGCATTCCTTTGTGCATCTGCATTGAAAATGGAATTTCTTCCAACTTTACCAAATGGCAAGCACACACACATTGGCAATGCATCAAACTGGGGAAAAGAAAGGCAAACACATTTAGTTCCGAAATTGTATAAAGTAATGTAGTCTGAGTAAGGTTACCAATCAGGAACCCTCTTTCATTTCTGTATCTCTAAAACAGTAAGTGAGAAAATGAAAACTGTCACCTAATGGTAGCTTAAAAAATTAAAATGTCCTAGCCTCTTTCTTCCTAATATTGCTAAGCAAAACACTTATCATGCAAAATTTTAAGTGTAGGCCTCATATAAAATTGAGACAAAAATGACCATTCCATATTGTAAGAATGAATTCTGTCCTAGTCTGTTGCTATTCTGTATTTGTCCTGGTCTGTGCTAATCTCCTCTAGTAGATACCCCTTCACTTAGAGTTTAATACAAAAATAAATGTTTATTGGTTCTCCCCTATTCAAGTGATTTAAATAATTACAACTAAAGCTTTAAAAAGTCTCATCTGTACAGAGAAATAATAATCAAGACATATTGCTTCTTGGAAAACAGGAATAGAATATCCAAATATATTTGACATATTTGTCATGCATTCTGTAAAATGAGTAGTACAAAGTCAACTGGGATTTTTCTACCAGATCATATGGAAAAACATCCCAAGTGCTTGTTTCTTGGGATCTCAGTTTACAAGTAGAATTTCAGTGACCTTGAAGTACGGCTCTATGAATCCTGCCTTCACAGCCCACCAACAGTGATTGTAGATGTGCATGATATCCACTCCCACGTCATTCCCCCTCAGGAACCAAAAACAGAGACAACACAGGCACACAGAGGTGAATCCCTGATTGCCTTATGATCTATTGTTTGTACAATCAGGCTTTGAGATTTCAAAATTCTCTATCATCGCCCTACAATTCTGAGTAAAAACATTATACAAAGTAAACTTAGCAGAGATTTTTAAGAGTTTTTCTAAAGATTTTGGTGAAAAAGCACAAAGTTGAAAGATCTTCCCATTAATATAACAATAATTTACTACAGAAGTTAATTAATCTCATAGTCCATCAAAGCAGGTTACAAATCAAGCTGGAAAAAAAATAAAAATGGTAAACAAAAATATGAGTTTGAGAGTCTGTTTTGGCAGTACAGCAAAATTTAGTATAGGGATTTATGCATTATTCAATGAAAGATTGTATGCTATGAAATCAAGGTACTTACCCCTGCAAAGCTTTCTCTCCAAACCAATCTCCTTTTCCCAAAGTTCTAAGAAAGACTGGATCTTCACTTGGAGAGTCTTCACGAGTAACGTTTACCTGTGAAGAGAAGCAATGAAAATCTATATACACAGCGAAGACTGAATGAGCAAATGAACACTAATTAATAATAGTAATTCCATTTCTATTTAAAAATAAATTATTTTTAAAAGAGTAAGTTTATCATTACAATGAAAAGGGTCAAAAATCACAAAATCCCATGAAAATCAGAAAAAAATTGACTGTCAATTATCTTGTCACACTTATACATTGTTTATAAGAAGCAATGAGAAAATCTGAATTGCATTGAACTCTCATTCCTCTTCCCATTTTTCCACATAGTAAGAGGCAACCACTATGACGAATTTAGTGAGCATTTCTCCAGTTTCTTTACTTGTTTGTATGCCTGTATTTTTCAATAGCAAGAATCATAATACATAATTAACATTTAGCATCTTTATTTCTCGTAATACTATTTCAGTTATTTATCACATACTACTAAATATAAACCTAGTCCATTCAATTTAATGACTTAGTGTTTTCTTCTATTCAATAAATTTATGTATTCATTTCCATAGAAATGAACATGTATACTATTTCAAATACTTTTTTGTTGCAATGTACATATGTGTACATGTATTGACATGTACATCCCACTAAGACATGCCCACCCCTTTCCCTAAGAATCCAGCCTTCATTCAAAGGTCAGTCACATTTTCATGAAGATTTCCTATAGTCTCTCTATGACAGTCCTCATGATAACCATATTTTTGTTTTTAATCCTCAGGATTTCTTTTGAAGACATATGTCTTTTGTTTTACCATGGTAAACACTATGCTTTCTGAGAACAATGGTATTTCTTCACCATTCTCTACAATTTATAACAAACATTTTGATGAAAAGCTATAAATTGTTTGGACAAAAAAATATCATTATCAACAAGACATATCAGCCTATATATGACATGTGACTTGGGAGATAACCCACAGACAGCAAGTGCTAATTAATGTTTTTGTTACCTGAATGAAGACATAAATGCAGTAAATCATACTTTTGTGTTAATTCACTTCCCCCTCAAACTCTACTAATATTCATGATATTGTCTATGTGACATTCAGAAAGGTTAAACAGTAAAAGCTCACATACCTGGAAAATGTAATGAAGTAGAAAACTAATTTCTTACAACAATACCAGACACTTAAAGACATTTAAAAATACTATGCTTCAAGTATATGAATTCAGTAGTTGGGTGTCAAAGAACTGAATTTTTATAAATGCTAAGAATGTGCAAGGTGGAGGGAATTCAATTATTCTCTACTGATCCATTTGATTATGCCTTCACACAGTGATTCATAACCATAGAAATGCAGATTTTAACACACTTACCACTAAACTGTATCATACAGATGCTTATTTGCATGATGATAAAGTTTTTACAGATGTGGATGGCAATGCAATAGCCCAGTAATTCTCAAACTTCAGTATCAGTACATATGTGTGTTGGGGGGATGGGGAAGGTCTTATTTAAAATAAAGGTTCTAAACTCTTATTCTTGAGGTTCTGAGTTAGTGGGTCTTAGAATTTGAATTGCAAAAAAACTGATGTAGGCGATTTAAATGCAAACACTCTATTGCCCAATCTCTGATATGCTGTTCTACTTCTGAACCTTTGACAAATTTTGATATATTGCTGTATTTTTTTTAACCTCAGCTTTCTTATCTGCACAATGAGACAACTCAAAAATATTTGTCAGTCCACATGACAGAAGTCACAGACTAAGGTGTAATATTCTATAAGTTAAGATCACTGTTTCAAATTCAGATATGAAGATAGTTTATATATGCTTGCACTTGCCATTTGGCTAACAAAAATAGATTAGAAACTCAAAATGGTAGGTTCATTTACTCAAGTGGATTTTGAAATGTTCTTTAAATAGATGTTACTGAAATGCAGTAACAGAAACAAAAAGTGGGCCACCTAAAAGAGTAACCATGTTCTGCTTAAAAAATAAATGTGAAGAATAATTTACTTGGGCAATCCATATATGTGAAAAGAAACAGTTGAAAGAATAAGAATTCAAGCTTTTCTTAAAAGGACTAGTTTCTACAGATATTTGCACATTATGAACCATTCTTAACATGTAGACATTGGTCATGGAGATTTGCATCTTTAACTATGAAAAAAACTTCAGGGTAGAGAAAGTATTTAGAGATAATTTCTCTAAACTTGATCTGTACATGTATTATTTTCATTTAAACTAAAAAGAAACTTATGACCCATAATGATGTGGAAATAAACTTGCTTTGGAGTCTTAAGGTAATAATGTATTTTAATGTTTATTATCTCATCACATTGCCTGAAAAATGGGACGGCTACCTCACAGGAAGGTGCATATGACTTAATTGAGAAAAATCTATGGAAACTATCCCCTTAACATTGCTTCCAAAACAGTTGGTTATCTTTTCCATAGTCTCCCTTTTTTCTCTCATTCCTACTGCAGAAATCTCCTGCATTTGATTGTAAATAATTATCCCATATCATAATTTTTATTGCTAAAAAATGTTATTACTTTTGTTTTTAGCAAAGAAAAATGTGTATATGTTAATGTTGTTTTTATTTATATAGTCATCTCTTTATAATACATATATACAGTCTTAAAATTTAAAACAATACCTTTTCAAAACTACATATAATTTTAGGAATTATCAAAATGGAAATTGAATATAGGGGACAGATAAAATTGATTTTTACCTACCAAATCTTCAATAAGTAGTATCAATGTGCTCAACCAATATGTTTAATCAAAAACAATTCAGAAACAAAATTTTTTTGTACATATTTATGGGTTTATAAAGCAAAGCAATGTTTAATATAAGAAACTTGGAATTCACAAATTTGTGGGGCATGCACAGTCCAATAAGAGTTAGTCAAGTAAGTCATTTATTACCTATATGATAAATAGACTGTAAAACTGAGGAACGCCAATTTGAAGTGGTTCTTTTTTTCAGACAATATTTTGTGTATATATAAGTCTAAAAATTTCCTTTTATTTCAAAAGCAATACATCTCCTAATACAAAGAGAGGACATTTTTAGGATATGTTTCTGATAGTTTGGGTCAAGTACAAGGAAAGAATGCTTTTTCTGAGCTTGTTATTTGCCTGCATTCTCTGAATCATTAATTTCAGTATGGGCAAGACCTATGGCTCCTGTGTGTCTGATTTGATAGCAAACCTTTTAACACAGTAGTAAATTAGACTACTTTTATCATGTATCCAGCCCCTCTTTTTAAACAACCCTCGTGAATTTTATCTTCATGATCCTTTTTCTCCTTTTTTTTTTCTTAAACTGTAGCAACATTGGTTTATAACATTCTATAATTCTCTTTCTAGTGTTTATAGTTTAATGAACATTCAATCACATGTATACACACACAAGTCCATGAATTAGAAAATCAAAGGGATTTCAGCTGCAGGAACGAAGATATTTTTCTACTAATCCTGTTCAACTAGGATTCAAATCCTCTGTGGAGAGCTAGTTCATTTTTTGACACAACACAACTACAGGGACAGATACATTAAGTTTTATCAGAGGTATTTTTCATGCTAAATTGTGTATTCTTTGGTATTTCATAGTTCACTGTCATGGGGATAATAAATAATGTTTCTGAGCAAGTGGAATGAACTTCTTTAGGTCCAGAGAACTCATTCAGTTCATACTTGAAACAGCACTGGCCATTTTAAACATCACTGCAAGCATTCGGCCTTAGGTTTTAGAAAAATAAGTTTGTACAGGATTAATGGGGGGAAACAAGTATGAGAGAGTTCATTTAGTAATGTTTTTCTCTTTTTGTAGCTGTGCTTCATGGGCAAATACAAACTGCTTCACACATAAATAAATAAATGGGCTTCAACAAAGAGAAATCCATTTGTAACTCTACAGCCTCCTGCTGTATCTCTTTGTCTCACATTATTTTCTAAGGAAAAGTCTAATCATCGGTAACATATTTTGCCAGGGTTTATCCTTTATAAATTATTTTAATGTGTGCAAAAACAATTACTTATACCTACAACAAAACAGTTTTAGAACACTTCATCCTACACCTTATCTGCATGCTTACCTAAACATAATATCTTATTACTCTTATTTCTACTCCTTCCCACAGGGTAAATACTGTGATTCCAGGACATTCTTAGAACTTAATTAGTATATTAATCTGCCAATATTATTACATAATTAATATAATATACAATCAAAGCAACTAAACTGTGTGACCTGAAAAAGTAGGTTAGGAAAAATTTTTGCCTGGCTTTAAAAAAATCTTCAATATGTCAAGAGTCCAATATATATTCTTACTACTTCTTCCCAGCACTCCCATGCTGTTCTGAAATACTGCCAAGGAACATTAGTTCCTGCATTGTAATTTCCACGCTATTTCTATTTATACATATCACAAAATTCATAAAACAGCACCACTAATGCACCTGTCCTCTGCTGAAACTGGTTATAAACCACAGCTTCTTTTAGGCAAAGCTGGAAATCTGCAGAAACAGGGTGACCACAAAAGCCTGTCAGAAATTCATCTTAATGGATAAATATACATTCCATGAAAGCAAATAATTAGCAAATAAATTTAGATCGTCAGCAGAGAAAGTCCCCTGGTAACCACTGTATTATTTATTTCCATGAAGATTTTCCAACTGTCCTGATTTAATGAAAACTAAATGGCACATTCAAACAATTTTTATACAAATTACAAAGTATTAACATTTCTTACCCTCTAACAATGGAAATCACAAGTTCTAGATTTAACCACAAGTGTGGTCGTATTTTGCAATTTGAGATGACTTTTTTTAAAATTACTTTTTATTGACTGATTTTTTAAGTTTTAGTAATATTAAAATTCATAATTCCAAGTTTAAAATTTTAAGGAATGATTTATTATTTTACAATCTCATATATGCTAGCTAAAACTCACTACATACATTAAAATTTTCTGCTGAAAAAATTTCTTTATAATGGCAAACGTGAGACAGAATGACTTTTTTTTTAATCGTTCTTCTTGCTTTTCCTCCATTTCCATTACTTTCTCTCTCTGAACATTTTCACTTTGGTCTCTTATTTTCCTGCCTTTTATCTGTGCCTATTAAATTTTCATGATACCTTTTAAGAAGTTAGTCCCTGATTTCTATTTTTATCCCAGGCTTTCTGATAGCAGCAACGTATAAATATTGTTTTCTTCAGCATGGCATGCCACTGGTGTGAAACACTGACATACAGAGTCTTGATTCAAGTTTACTCCAAAGAGGATTACTTAAAATGTAATCCTGAATGATTTATAATCTTTATATATCCTGTTTGTTGCTCTATAAACCTCTTTTCTATTTTAATATAAGTCATAATGTAATAGTAATTTTTAAAGTCAGAAATATATATTTACTTAAAGTGACAATTATAAAAATGAAAATTGTCCCATAAACTCCCTGCATTTCCTTTCCTATCTTTACATTATTTAATACCTCTAAGTTCTTTTTAAGGATCACTTATGATAAAACAAAATAAGGTCAAATCATAGATAATTATGCAATGACGCATGCAAAAATTATTATATTACTGTTGAAATAAACTTAAGGTACTTTTAGTGATATAATATGAGAGTATTAGTTTACACAAATCCCCATTTTCCAATTCATGTAATTTCTTTTTTATTTTTAAAATTAAGGTAGATTCAGAATACTGAGAACCTAAAACAAGGAAAAAATTACAATTTTTCATCCATATCCCTTGCCTATCTCATATTTATTTTTTCCCCTCTAGTTTACTAGCATCTACTCAATATTTCCTTATGAAAAGACAATAACAAATGAATATATATTCTTACTGCTCTCAGAATGCAAATTATCTAAGGAGACTAAAACTAGAACGTTTAACAGACTTTCACATTCATGATAGTATTGTTACTATTAACAATTAGGTAGATTTTTTTCCTTCTAAGGACTTTTTACCTGATAAGTTTGTTTTTTTTTAATTATATAATTTTTAAGTATGGAAATATTTCCATCAGTGGCATTTAATATCATGATTATATAATAGCATACAAGCTATTTAGTCTACAAAATATTTTTCCTTCCTCTTACATAATTTATGGGTCATCCATTCTCAAATATTTATAAACTGGTTTGAGAACAATTAGTGTTAGAAGACCCTACAGTGCAAGGCCCCGCATACATGCTCTCCCAGAGATTGCAGATGAGCCCCAGATTCTCCCTCTGCATCACTCTCTTGTGCTAAGCTCTTACCTTTCCTTTGCTGATGATAAAGAAGGTGTCCCCTCTTGCACCTTGTCTGATGATATATTCCCCGTTTTCATAGTGTGTCTGAAAAATAGAAACAGTAACAGGAAAAAAAAAATTAAGAAAGGAATAATTTCCCAAAGAGCTCAAATTCTTCAAACACCAGCTCCTGAGAGATGCATTTGCCATTATGTAGTTTTCTTGAAGCCTAGAATTCATCAGAACTTAAGCATGAAAAATTGTCAATGAACACAATAATTACAAAGAAATCAGTTCTATATGCTCATTTTAAAAACCATTTTGTTTTTCTAGTTAATTACATTCGTATCTTAAAATTCGATCATTTTAATAGTCTGATAAAATATATTCCTCCATCAAATGAACATGAAGTAAAATAGCAGAACTGTTAACTAAATGATCTTACTATATTATTTGTCATTCTCATTTGGTTTCAGTATTCTTGTAATGATAAGCTTTTTTCTTTCCCCTGAGCTGCTACTGTGGCATCTAAAGATCTTCATTTTGAAATCAGGTTGACTTGGAGTGTGGGTTACACGGTCCTTATTACTTTCTAAGATATCACTTTATGCTTTAATGTCTTTGCTTCAATGTCACACAGAATATCTGAATTTTGTGGTATAAATTCTGGCCCAACTTCTGTGAATTTTTAAATTACCAAACAAGGGCCATGGAAAGCTACAGGAGGATCATCTCATTGAGTGTGTCAGTAGTGATGCTTCCGCTATCTTGTCACTAGGTCAAGCACCAGGGTGAGATTACTCCTGCAATGAAGCCAAGTAACTTCCATAAGGAGAAGTGGGATAAAATATATTGCTGGGTCAGAAAATATAGCAGAAAAATGAGAAGAGTGCCATCTGGACTGATCTTTCTTCTGTAGTGTAGCATGTTTTGTGAGCCATGTTTTGGGAAAAGAAAATATTACTTTGCACACTCCTTAGGAACTGGATTTCATGGTTTGCAAGTAAAATCTGTCAGGCCAGTGCCATAATTTGCCCTCCTTCAACACCATGTTTCCTTACACTCTACTCACTCTAGCGCTTGTCTTTCATTAGTACTTGACGTTAGAAGAGCTACAGTTTTGTTTTGTTTTCATACATATTTCTTTGGCTTAAAACAACAGAAAATTATTCTCACAATATTGAAGGCCAGATGCCCAAAACCAAGGTGTTGGCAGGGTTGCTTACTTCTAAAATCTCTGTGAGAGAATCATCCTATGACTCCCATTTTTTTGTGACTGTCAGCATTTCCTTTGCTTTATACACACAATATTATCATACTACCTAATCTCTTGCTTTTTTTTAAGTAAAACATATTCCACTTTCTCAGTAACAGGTTTTTATAAATAAAAAGTTCTTTCTTTTCCTTTCCCTCAATCCCAACCACCAGATGGTGCTTATACTCTGATGCTTGTCTTTCAAAACTTGTTTCCTATGTGTTTAAACATAACTACATGCACACAAATAAGCATTTCTAAGTAAGAATAGGATTACAGGTGCATAGTCTTCAACTGATTTATTTCATTTAATAAGATCTTTGTTCTATTTTTATATCTTGCTGAAAAGACCTTTACTAAGTACAGATTTGGAAAAAAATCACATTAGTCTACTTTTGTATATTCATTCAACAAACATTTCATAATGTTTGAGAAGAGCATTTCTGAGATAAGTGTCTATCTATACACACAAATTCTACTCCTCCTCACATCTGCTACTGGTCCAGATAGTCACTTCCTAACTGGTATCGTTGCTCCTATTTGGTTTCTTCAATACCTTCCCCACACAGAAGCCAGGAGATTCTGTTAACATGCAGTCAGCACCTGTCTGTCTCCTCTCCTTTCATACCCACATAAGGGTCCCTCTACTCAAGTGCAGTAGAACTCTGAAGTGACAGCAAGGTGCCAGAACTGCCCAACTGCTTCACTGAGCTCACCTCCCACATTTCTCCCTTATGTTTATTTTGTTCACATCACTTTGAAGTTTCTTGAACAACTTCAGGACTTTTGCACAGGCTCTTCCCTCTGCCTGAATCGTCCCTAAACACCATACTCATAGACATTTCAAGATTCTGTTAGAAGGGACTACTACCTCAGGAGATAGGGGAAATGACACATTTGGACATTATTAGGAGGTCAAGGAGTGCTGGAACAGAATTACTGGGCATTGTTAAGCGTCAGGGACGTGAGATAGATAAAGCCAAATTAAACTGGAGCTTTAGCTTCCATTGCCAAATCCCACCTTAGCATGGAGTTGCTGGGGGATAGACATCCTCCTTCCCTTTCTCTTCTCTGCCCCCTGGTTTCCTGATAGGGCTCTCAACTGACTGAATGCAACTGGAATTTAAGTGAGAGAGGAGACTTGTGTTGTCCTCCATTCAGATATGCTTCTGAGCAAAAAGAAGGGTCAGGAAGAGTGAAAACTTGGTCTGGGGAAAACTGAAAGGCATTAGCCTTAAATTTAACTTATTCATTTAGTCAGTCACTTATTACCTATCCTCCACAAGAATATCAGCTCCATGAATGCACTACGTTATTCTCTATTGTGCCTCTTGGCCTTAGAAGAGAGACCACGTATTCAATAAATACTTACTGAATAAATAGCCATTTACTTAGTTCTCATTAAAATCATTTAGTTCTCATTAAATGGGAACTCTTTTAATGTTTCAGGATTGTTTAATATGGCTCAACAAGCTCTCTAAGAATTCAGCTGGCTTTCCTCTATTGGAAAGGTCTTCATGGTGCAAAGATGACTGCCACTGCTCTAGTCATCACTGCTGTGTCTATTTCATGGAAGAAAAATTAGTGTGGAGACCTGATTTAGCCAGGGTGGTTGGGTGGATGGGTATGCCAGGTGAGGGAAGCCTAAGATCTGAAAAAAGAAAAAAAAAAAAAAAAACTGGGGTATTCAACTAGATGAGCAACAGAAGAGGTACACCTTAATATCATCTGATCTGATTTTNGAAAAAAAAAAAAAAAAAAAAAAAACTGGGGTATTCAACTAGATGAGCAACAGAAGAGGTACACCTTAATATCATCTGATCTGATTTTGTAATTTGACACCCACAATTGTCATATCAATTATTTTAGTTTATCTACACAGGCATTCACTGCACATTTTTCCATGCTGCATAAGCTCATAAAACTCAGGGGTCCAGAGAAGAGTCCATGAGATACTTGCCAAAGGTAATGTAAGTTTGGGAAAGATAATAATGATGGTATCATAAAGAAGAACTATAATCACTGCATTATGCTGATATGTTCAATTGCACCTGAGGGGAAGATGATCCTGTTTGCTGATCCTTCCAGAATCACCTAATTATGTTAACTGAATGCAAGCAGTTTCTTTGTTTTTTAAGGACACTTTGCAGTTCTGCCATTTTATTATTTTAAAGTGAATCAACGAAAAAATACAAAATTTAAAATGAAAAGAATCCTGGGCAATTAGAATTTCCTTCAAAGATTTCCACAGTAGTAGGATAAAAACTAAACTCCTTAACATAATCTACAAGACCAAATACAGCCTTCTCAGTGGCACCTTTTTCAATTTCTCACTGTCCTTACTTTGCCTTCCAGTCCCACTGTACTCTCCAGGGTCCACTTGTCAACTCCACACTCCCTTTCCACTGTCTCAGCTCTCCCATTGCTGTACCTCTTCTGTTGCTCATCTAGTTGAATACCCCAGTTTTTTTTTTTTTTTCTTTTTTCAGATCTTAGGCTTCCCTCACCTGGCATACCCATCCACCCAACCACCCTGGCTAAATCAGATCTCCACACTGCATTAGCACTTAGCTTTATTTCACTGGCCCTTTTCTGAGCTTGTAGTTATTCATTTATATGGTTATCTTATCTTAACAATCTGTTCACCACATTTTAAGTTTCATTGAAGGCAAAAATTGGTGTATGGGTTTGTTCACTATAACACTCCCAGTTCTTAGAACAGAACAGGAACTCAGAGATAGGAATTGCCTGAATAAAGTAATCTTCCTTAATTTCCATTTTGCTAGCATTGCCCAGAGTCAATCCACTAGAAAGTCCTCTCCTCTAATACACATACCAATCCAACTGTCTTTTACTATTTTCACTGTTACCTCCCTGACTTAAGCCAAAATCACATCTGGGGTTTTCTAATGTCTTCTATCTGGTCTCCCTGCTTTTATCTCCCTACTTCTGCTATTGCCCACTTACCACACCTACCCCATCCATTGTTTTCTCTGCAATCAAAGTGACCAGTCAAATAGCAAATCAATTGAATTCACTCAACTGCTTAAAATTTTCCAATGACTTCTTGTTGAAATTAAGACCAGGAGCAACTTAAAGGTGGTCTGTAAAGTTATATGTGTTCTGATCCCCACTCTTATCTTGACTCATTATGATTCAGAGATGCTGATTCTATTTCTGTGCCTTGTATATACCAGGTTGGCTCTATTCTCAGAACTCTGCATTCATTACATAGACCCTCTATATAAAACACTTCTCACTTAAGATCTTTGTCAGTATTTTGTTCTCATTACTTGTGTCTCAAAAGATCTTTCTGGCTCATACATATAATATGCCTTACACCCCATTCGCCAACTGTCCTGCCTTGTGTGAGTTTTTGTTGTTGTTGTTTGTTTTTTAGAATAATTATAATGTTTACTTATTTATGCAAACAAGAACTGGGGTATAAGCGAGAGGTCTGTGTGTGTGGGGGGGTGGGGGTGAGAGGATTCACCAGAGACAGAATGGGGAGCAGAACAGGCAGACTGACTGAAATACATTGATGAGGGGAGCAGTGGGTGAGACAGGAGAGGTCCCCTACGCCATGTGGGTCAGTTCCCTGGCCAGGGACTGAACTTGTGCTGCAGTGGCTAGAGATACTTCACAGAGTCGTGCTTAACCCCTTGCACCACCAGAGAGACCCCTGCCCTGAGTTTAACAATTTTTATGGTATTTGAAATCCTCCAAAACTGTTTGTTTCTACTTTGCTGCTACCACAGTGCTACTGGACACTTTAACAACTGATGGACAGCAAACCACAGGCATAACCTCCTCACAGCAAAGCCTTTTATCACATGTTCCATGACTTGAAATTATCCTCTTTTGTCTGCAATCCCTTAGTCCTCCCACTGTCCTCTGTTTTTTAGAGGATTGGGAGATTTGACATTATAAACTTACTTTCTTTCACTTAATGCTTACCACACACCCAATATTCAATACCTAGAGTAAGGATGATAGATTCAGTCCAAATTCCTTCATTTTGAATGAGAAAACTGAGTTATGAATGGCAGGTTTCTTTCTCTCAAATATAGAGAAAATTGACATATGTCAAAATGTAACTAATGCATCCCCTCCAAATGCAATAACTTAGAATAGTATTTCCAAAATTTATGAGTTAGAAAAAGCCAATCGTTTCTCTGCCACTCAGGAAAATAAAGCATAACTTTCACTGGTAATATTCTTGTCTCTGGTCTCTTAATTCAATACTAATATGTAAATATCCATCTAGACTTTTTAAAATTCTGCACATGCCTGATAACGTTTGACAGAAGGCCTAGTACAACCCTGGATATTGCACTTAGAGGTCTTGAGAGCTGCTCCTTGGTGAATATGTTAAGTCATTTTCACTTTTCAGATCAGAATCATAGATATCAACTATACTTTTTTTTAACTGGTGATTTATTTTCAGACCCCATGTAATCTGTAACTGAATCTCTCAGTATAAACCAATATAACAGTAAAATATTTGCAAGTAAATTCTCATCTAAGCTATTTCAGTTAAAAATTATATCATTATTTACACTTTACACTAAAAATTATTTAAGTTAAGATCAGAGCCATTCTTAAGTCTTTATTAAAGTGTAGAAGATCTATTAATTGACATTCCACTGATGAGTAAGGGGAATATCATATAAACCACAATGGTAATTGCTACTGATTATAAAAATAGGTTCATAAGTATGAAACACATTCATACCCATGAATAACTAAAATTGGAAAGACAATTGGAAAATTACCAAATGAAGAATAATATGGTACCGGGTCATTGTTTCTGCTTCATTTTTTGAGAACACAGTCATAGCTTAGAAGAGTATATCGGAAGAACAACAACCCACTTAAAATATTTGTCATCTGTCTTTCTGGAGCCTAAACAGTGAAAACTTCAAAGCAAACCTTCTCTCTACCTCACACTGCATTGATTTAGAGATAATACCTCTTCATGGAGAAGTGAATCAGCAAACACCTTGATCAGTGGAAAAAGCAAGCTAGTTAGTCAATATACAAGGTTACTTCTTGGTCCAGGACTTTGATTTGATATTTGATAAAATGCAACCAATTAAAAATGCCTGGTTTAAGATTATCCAAGGCTCAAAAGAAAGACTAACAAAT
Source organism: Galemys pyrenaicus (assembly GCA_019455555.1). Classification (NCBI taxonomy): domain Eukaryota; kingdom Metazoa; phylum Chordata; class Mammalia; order Eulipotyphla; family Talpidae; genus Galemys; species Galemys pyrenaicus. Next base: position 8,798,187 of record JAGFMF010011418.1, read on the forward strand.
AGACATTGTAACAACATAAAATTTTCCACATTGCTCTCCTTGCATTCTGGTAATTTATAGCCTGAAGTCTTAAGTAAAATCTATTTTGGAGTCAGTGATTATATCTGAAAACATAGTCCAATGATAGTTTTCTCCTTTTTTTGAATTTGTGATCACCACAGATTTCATCACAGAATTGTTTTACTAACAACCAATAACATTTTTATAAAAGCATGTTTTTTCATACATGAACCACTTTGTTGTCATAGAAAGACAGTTATCAAGAGGCTTGTTTGGTTATGAAGCATTTACTCAGATGATATCTAACCTCATTAAGACTACAATTTTGATATACTCTCCTTCCTATCCTTTAAGGAAAATCAGTTTTTCCTTACATCGCTACCCACAAACGAACAAGAACACCAAAGAACAAATAACAACCTAGAAAATTTTTTCTAACTACATTCCTTCTTGTCACCATTATCACCCTGTCCCAACCAACTAGAAATCTGATATACATATCTCTCTACTACAAAATTTTCTACTTCAATGCCATATCTCACCATACACTCAGAACACTTGCTTAATTTATGTCCAGTATTTCTTCCTATGTCTTGACTTAGACAGTAGCGTGTTTCCCAGACTGTCAGACTAATCTTTAGAGTCCTCCCTCACCAAACCATGGTCTACATGTGAGACATATTGATATCAGGAGAGTCTGGTCATTCATTCATCTCCACCAACATCTATGATTGTTCCCTGCTTGAATGAAAAACTGCACTTGATTTGCTATTGAGTTTTCAGAGATACCCAAGGCATAGTTCTTAACTCAAGCAGCAGAACAGCACTGTCATTAAGTAGGCAGACACGGGAGCAACACTGCCTGGTACAAATTCCAACTCAACCTTAAACAAGTCATTGAACCTCCTATGCAGTTTCCTTTTGTGGGCAGTATAGTCATTACTCCATAAACAATTGCTGTGAGAATTAAATAAATTAATAGCCACAGTGCCAAGTATAAGTACAATAAGTCTGCAAATTATTATGTTGCTGCTATCAGTACTACTTATGAGATGAAAATTATATATAGGTAATTTCTCATACATGAAAGGTAGCATTTCAAGATGAGGAGTGATTCCTTGTTAGATGAGTAGGACAGGTAATGACTTTCCAAGCAGAGGTAATAGAACCAATGAAGGCAATAAAAGGACAATAAGACCATAAAGTAGCTGGATCTTACAACTCACAGGGTTGAAATCATTCATTTGTATGAGTCACTTTCCAACTCTAATTCCCTTATCCAGTGACAACTACACTCCCGAAACAATTGATTTCATGTTTTCTTCATCATTCTGTTATTCTTAATCATTCTGTCCTTTAAAAGAAAACCCTACTCTATACATTCAAATTCTAAATCAGAGATATTCCTAATGAATGCTCTGTGGACTAGGGAGTACAGAAGTAAATCCTGAAGAGTGAAAACCAGAAACTGAGCAAATGTGAGAATAGACTGCTTAGATTTAGGTCCTTGTGACCAGGATCACCCCTCCATCTGATACAGCAAGGTGTGTATGTAAAGGAAGGGTGGTCTTATTGTTTTTTTAATTTATTTTTTCTTACCATGTTTGCTTTCTTTTCTAAGTGTAGTGCCCATAGAATTTCCACCACCAATTCACCCCCGCACCATTACCATAGTTCCTTGTGCTCTTCCTGCCCTGCCTTGATACCAATCCCTCCCTCTTCCCTGCAGAAAGGAAGGGTGGCTTTGAGGTCACCACAACCGGGGCTCTTATCCCAAGGATCTATGCCACTGTGGGTGCAAACGCAGCATAAAAAAGGAGAATTACAGTCATCAAAGAACTGCCCCCCCCCACTGTTCAAGAAACATTTGTAGAAACCCAAGAATACACCATGTTTGTTTCTTGTTTTTTGTTTTTATCACATTAAACAGTTATCTAAGGCTTCTGGATGAAGAGTCTGTCTATGACTGGCCCTCAAAACTGCTTAACTCACCAAGGTTACTTAAGACAAAAATAGCTGGAGCCACAGGTATGTTCTGTGCCACCTCCACTGCTGAGGAACCATCAATACAGCTATCGCTGGCACATTCCTTGATTTCACAGCAGCCTTGAATAAAAAATTCCCCATTTACCTGTAATATTATGTCAAACTCCTTCATTTTGAACTTTTCCTTGCTGATATTTGACACATTCCAGTTACTAAGCACCTACACTGTGTCCCAACCACCTGAATTATTACATCTCCATCTGCCTTGATGGTGCTATTGCTACCCTGTCTCTACCGAGGTATCTACCCAAACTTGAAATCAGAGACAGCTCTCTACCCAGACCTGACCCCCAAAGAACAGGACACTGTGAGGACAGATTAGCACGCAGATCCAGGACTATTCCTGACCAGCTTTGTAAGGTCAGATATTTAGGACACTTTGACTTGTATATCATTCTTGGCTTAACAAGGTATAGGGACTAATTCCTACTAACTTCCACACTGATGAAAAGGAAAGGTGTAAAGTTTATAGGACAAGCAGTCCTGGGTCTGTGTAAGTTTATCTTAGAAAATTAATTTACAGGGCCTCCCTGGTGGCGCAGCAGGTTGAGCGCCGCACTGCGAAGCAATTGCAGCACAGCAGTGCGTGTTAGATCCCTGCCCAGGGAGGGGACCCACATGGTGAGGCAGACCTCTCCTGCTTCTCCTGCTGCTCCCCTCAGCAGTGTATGTCCATCGATCTGCCTGTTCTGCTCCCCACTCTTTCTCTGGTGAATCTTCTCACCTCCCGCAACTCTGGCCTGTACCCTTGCTCTTGTATGCATGAATAAAAAATGTTAAGAAAAAAGAAAATTAATTGATAAGTATATCAAGATATATCAAGCCAGTAGGCTAAATGAGAGTTAGAATTAATAGTCCCTGCAATGGACCCAGATGCAACTCCTTAAAGGAAGTAATGGGATTGTCAACACGACAAAAAGAAATTGCTTGCAGTGTCACATCCTCAAGGCATCTAAGGAACCAAGAAAAGGAATCATTCCATCTGCTGTGTCCCTTGCTCAATGCAACTCATTAAAGATATAATGAAATCTGTTTGGTGAATTATAAGCAACATTTCTTGTTAATGGAATAAGACAGAAAACATCAAATGCATCATACTTAACAAGGATGAGTGTAAGCTTTAATGTATACTTTATACAAATACATAAGTGCAAAGTAGGCCCCAATGTAAAATGTATTCCTTAGTACACAAATATTGCAAAAACATTTATTTTTATAAGTTATTATGGCTTTAGGAACAGGGAAATATCTTTACTGTTGCATCAAATCACTTACATTAATTTTGTCTTCATTGTAAAAACTGGTGAGTTCATTTGCCATTTTTTTAATTATTTCACTTTTGAAAGGGTATGAATAAGTTGTGAAGGACTGGTCTCTTCCTGGTGTGAAGATTATTTTGAGCTGAAGACAATAAATGCCCTGCAGCTCACCAGAACCTATTAGCACTCCCTTAACTACCCAGAAGCTAAAGATTGGGGGTATTACACAGAATTAGAATTATCAGAAATAACCTTCATATTGGAGAAATCTATGCAATGGCAGGGTAAATGCTTAATAACAGAGCATCATCTGGTCATCATATGAATCACTCTCTCCTCTTACTGTGAGTCCTCATCTCTCCTTAAAGTTCCAGTTCTCTATTGCATTCCTTAGTTCAGGATATATATGCTCACATTTTGCCTCATTGACTTTAAAATGTATACCATGTAGAGTCTCCATAGATATGTAATCAAATTTGCTCTTTTCTTGTATAAATTTGTCATATATTAATTTGGTTATTTGACCAGCCTGAGGGAACATGGTGTGGTGGGGGAAATCCCCTCCATGGACCTATAATTGAAAGAACTGGATCTTTTTTAAAATAATAGGATCTCTGTTGAAGTCAATTTTTAAGTTCATTACTTTGTTTTTTCATCACTTATTGGTGTTCTCCCTTCAATATTTTTTTTCTCCTTTACAGTTTGACAGAATACAATCACTTAAATTTAGATACTTATATACCAAGTTATCCAACTAATGTTTACATGCAATAAAACTACATCGATTTTTGTTAAACAAAACTATCTTGGTTTCCATTCAGTTGGTAGAGAATTCTGATGTCTTCTCTGAACCTCAAATATTCTTGAGTTCTGTGTCTATGGAGGCCAGATCACATCATTACCCTTTATCCTTTAAGCCTTCAATATCTTCAGTTTATGATTCAAAGTCAGCTGTTAACCCAGCAGCAGCAGCCTGGGCTAGATTAACCCTTATCCTGAATGTCAGACAAAGGAAAAAACCTGAGGTGAAATTCCATAAATGGCTGTTTTGTTTTGTTTTTTTTTTTAATGCTTAGCTTAGGTCTTCAATGAATTAATTTCCAAATGTATTTCCTATCACTGTTTTTACTTATGGAATTTTTTAAAGGTTTATTTTTATTTATGCATACAAGAACTGGGGTGTAGGCCAGATGTGCCAGGGTGAGAGGATTCACCAGGGACAGAACAGGCAGATCACCTGAAATACACTACTGAGGAGAGCAGCTGGCAAATCAGGAGAGGTCTGCTGCACATGTTGGTCACCTCCCTGGCCGGGAATTGAACTCATGCCACAATGGCTGGTAATAGCTTGAGAGCACTGAGACTTTAACACCTGCACCACCAGGGAGCCTCTACTTTCAGAGATTTTTGTAATGTGAACATACTTACATAACATAATAACAGGCACCCAAGATGCCAAAAACCTCTAAAAGGAATAGTTCATTTCAGACATATTCATTTCACAACAATATAAAACTGTTTATGGAGTAGACAAGCATGCATTCCCATTTCCCATAATTAAACTATAACTCAAATTTAACAATTTGATCTATAAAGGTAATTAGCTTCAGCAGAATTTGGAAATTTGTTTGCCCTGACATATTATCCAATGTGTCTCAGGGAAGCACACAAGTTAGCATTTCAAAGCTCCTATCTGAAGTGTAAATATATTTTGAAGCTTCAACTGGAATAGAGTACTCTAAAAGGAAAAATAAAGATTAATCCCAGTTCCTCGTGACTCTTGTAGTAAAAACAATAGAACAGGTCAAAAATAAGTAGAATTCACTCAATATTTTACTTTGGGACTTTAAAATAAAAACTTCACATTTCTCTTTGAGAAGACACTGTTTAGTTTAAAAGGCATACTGAATCACTGAGAACCAGAAAGAAGGGAAAGCAGAGAGGATTTAGATTACATGAGGGAGGAAAGGGCTCATTATATATTGGAGGACGATATTCTTGCCTTGAGGATATTTTGTTTCTGTCTAGACTAGTTTCAGAGAGGACTTGTTCAGAGCTGAGGTTATACAATCATTTATGATCCTGCATCCTCTTTTTTTTTCCACAGTAAGCCCTAAAAGCACTCCGAGACAGTACACTGGGGTGAAAATAAAATGTTCCTTAGGAACTATGAGACAAAGGAAGAAAGGTTACTTCCAGAATGTGAAATGTGTACTGGAACTGATACTAAAAGTAACACATAAAATGGTTAATAGTTAGTACACTAAGTACACTTAAAAGTAGTTTAAGTACTAGTACTTTAAAAGTGGACACTAGCTGGAGAAGGATCCTTAAGAGCTTCTGGATCAGAGGGAGTAAAAGCAAAGGAAGTGGTCAGAGGGTTCCTGGCAAAAATTTCACCAACTAGTAGAGTAAATTCACAGTTTATGCAAAGCTGTTGAATAGAACCCCTCTCTCCCCCTTCATAAGCCCTACCAGCTCCTGTTTCATAAACATGTTAAAGGTTCTGAATTCAGAAATGACATCATAATTTGTAATGGTACTTGTGACAGAATCAGCCATAATTAAATGTTTATAGAACTGGAGGGCAGACTATTTCTCAGGCCAGAGGTCCTGGCTGGGAACATTTAATAGCTGATTGGGTTCAGGATATGCCCCCAAAATATGGCACCTTAACACTTTGAGTATTTAAGGTAAAGGAGTTTGAGAAGATAACAGAAGCATTAGGTCACTCTGACCTCTCCCTGTCCTTTCCTGAAACAAGAATGCCTTCTCTATACTCTATGGAAAGGAACACCTTACTTCTGAGATACAAAGAAGAATCCAAACAGGTTTTGCTAAGCATTCCCCAGTTTTCTGTGCTTATCTCATTTTCCTTGCTTTGGCATTTTCTCCACTCTTCATCAAATCTAGTGTAAATTACTCAAGTTTAGCAGTTTCCCTGGGTCATCTTTTCCTTAAGAAGTTTCTTATGTTCTTATGTCTCATAAAATACAAGTTAAACAATGTTGTATTTTTCTCCCATTAATCTGTTTGTAAGTTTAATTTTCATACACAGCTTGGGACCCTAAGGTGATCAAGAAAACTTTTTTCTACATAACTAAAATAGTAAAATTGAACATAACTAAGGAAAAATAAATATTAGAGGGTGTGCTCAGAGATGGAACATATAAAGAGAAGGTGAGAGAAAGCAAACACGAGCAATGATGCATGCAACTCAGCAGTCACAGGTGAAAGTGACAGAGTTTGTAGTCACCAGGAAGAGGAATACTGTTGTCTCTTATCAGCCTCAAGCACTGAAAGAATTACACATTTAGACAAGTCACTTCTCCAGGCTTTAAATGGGTAGACAAACTTCTCATTAAAGTGTTCACTACCCAGGAAAACTGATATCAGTAAGGAAAGAGTCTGGACCTGATCTGGCATTATAATCACACGAGACCAGATTCACTTATTCTGCAAAGTACAAGCTTGGCATTTGGGTCCATGTATCCATCTTGGGAAATACTATTCTACTACAAAAAAAAAAAAAAAAAAAAAGAAAAGAAAAGTATGACACACACATACAAACACACACACACTGATCCAATTCCTTCTCCTAACATAATAAAGCTTAAATCCCAACTAAATATAGTAAATTTCCAATTCAACAATGTAAGGCTAGCCTGACACCAAGCTTAAACCTCAGTAAAGACCAATCTTCCTCCTGTTACTGCTACCTGCTCCCAGACAACATATTAGAGACTTTGCAGAACTCTACAACTAAAAAGAAAAATCAAGACCTCTGTCATCCCTGCATCCAGATGGTTTTTCTGCTTTGTCTAATTCAGTGTTGTGAGCACAGATTTACAAAACATAGGTGCCATGAAAGCCCTGGCGGAATTTATTAGCATTTAAATGGGACCACTGGGATTGAGACTGCTTTTTAGCATGTTTACTTTCCTATTTCCTTCGATATGTTTTACCAGCAATGGATAAAAACACCAATGGAGGAAAAGAGATGGCTTTTAAAAGAAAACATACATTGATTCCACAAATTTCCCTGACCAAAACTATTTAGTATTTTATAATAACTATAAAAGTTCACTTACACTCCGATGTTAACTTACATCATGAAAATTAATAGCTACTATTATAACTTACTGCTACTACTCTGAACACTATTTGTTTGACTTCTACCAATTAATTCCATGCATATTTTGAAATAAGCAACAACTGATTTCAATGAAGAATGTCTTACAGATCACACAATAAGAGAAGGGTGGCAACTGTCTTGACTCACACTCTTGGCTTGACGGGGTGGAGGTTTCCTGGTTTTACAGTGTTGATGATTAGGGCAGATTCTCTATGGATCTGGGCAGATGGGTCAAGGAGGGTTGTGGAGCCCTCGATGGCTTTTTCAGGCTTTGAATGATCTTTCTACACCATTTGCAGTGAAGCAACCAAGTGCAGGGCCGGCAGGGGGATGTGGGGGCCAGGAAGCCGGCAGGCCTCCCTGACCCCAACAAAGCTATATGTTTTCTCTTTGCTCTCTCTGGTGTTCTTTCATGGTCTCTCCACCACTCTCTGTCGCAGCATGGGCACTATATCCAAGGTCTCTTCTGTTCTGCACAGGGCACATTCCGATTGCAACGGAGATCTGTCTAACTCTGGCCATTCATGGGAGGTGCTCACTGGTAGAGAAGGCCGGCCACTGAGTACCAGCTGCTGATGGCTACCCACCCTACAATCCCTCTCCAGGTTTCAAAGGGCTCCGTATGAGTCTGTGTTGAATCATCCTGCCAACCCATGTCAGTGCAGTGGGGATGCCAAGGTCTCCATGGTTCTCTTTTAAACTGTGTGAACTGATGGTGAACTTTCCTGGCCTGGGGTGGTTGCAGAACAGCAGGGAATCGGAAAAGCAGAGTACTGACTGTTGGGGGTTTTGTAAGCAGTGTATTGGCTAGCCCAGATTCTGTGGTTTCCAACAACAGGAAGATAACAAACAAGGACCAGCTTAAACCAATATACAAAGCAAGGACCAGGTTCCAGGAGCCCTGAAACAACCCTCATTGCATTCACATTTGTAATTCTTAAGGTGATTTAGGGTAAAGATCTTCTGTAGCTACTTCTTGCCGAAGTGGGCAACATCATCAGAGGACCTCAAAGAGGAATGGAATTTCAACTGAATGAGCCAGAGATGGGTCTGGGCATTCCCTCAGCTGAGGTCCTAATTGTTCATGCTCCTGGGAAAGGACTATCTGGACCCTCTGGAGGGGCAGGAGCGGGGTTCATTTATTACAAAGGAAAACAGAGTACGCAGAAGGCTAGATTTTTTAGCCATGTTTAAGCCTTTTATTCATTTTTTTTTTTTTTTTTTACTGGTTTTAAGGTCTTTGACTGCTTGGTTTTAAAAGATACTAACATATTGAAAAGATTATCCCCTTGTTACACAAATTGCAAATATTTCTTTCTACTTGTTATTTGGCTTTGAATTTGCTCCAATTCTATTCTATTGCCTGGGTCCTTTAAACACCATATAGCTTTCCTAAGATCCCTAAAAATTATAATAGATAAATCTAACTGAAAAACTGATCAGATGAAAAGTGAACAAGTTTGTAGTTCAGTGGCCACTTCCTGGCTTTCTCTTAATTGAGCTCTAAGTAGTGTTATTGCTGTTGATAATGACCTTTCCTCTGGGAATGCTTTCTTATGCCCCCTGCTCTAATGGCCTGGTTCTTGGCATTCTTTTAAGACTTTATATCTTCTTGACTCATTCTCATTTTGAACCTCTAGGTTTTGGGGTGCTTTAAGGGTCAACTCTAGTACCTTATTCTAATTTTACGGTACTTTCCTAGGTAATCTCATTTTCACAAATTTAAGTTCCTCTCTCCAATTTAATCTTATATGTAGACCTGATCTTCCAACTCATTTGCAATGAAATGTATAATAAACACCCACAATTAATATATCTAAAACTGCTCTGGATTTTAATCCAAAACTGTTTTTGTTCCCTAGCTCACCTTAAATTCATTCATTTTGAAGCACAGTTTAAACCCCCATTATGTTATCGTATGAGCTATTTCACATTCATTTCTTCCCTCCCCCAACCATTTCCAACTTCCCTAAGTTCAATCACTAGAAAGCCATTTTAAAACCTCAATCAGGTTTCTAATATCTTCTGGCCTATCAGGATGGAGTTCACCCTCAGCTAGATTGGCATAACCAAGTTTCCATGTGCCCACAGGGCTGAGGTGAGCTCCCCAAGGTATGTAGCTTATATGAGGGCTTTCAGTTCCTGTGGGCTCAAAAAGGGCTTTGCTGTAGGGATGGCATGGTGGCCCTCCCATACATTAATTCAAAGGGGCGCCATCTGACTTCCCCCCATGGGTCCAGCCTGACTCTGAGCAAGGTCACAATAACCCAGTTAATCAATTTTCATTAGGGTCCTGACATAACTTGACTATTTGCCTTTTCTAGAGTCTGACTTTCTCCCCCAAAGTTGTGCCAAGACTGTGGCCTTAGTGATGGGTAACACCTTAGGTCAGAGGACATTGTAATATTGCTCAAGTATGGTCAGCTCACCCTGGTCAGTGGGGTTCCACTGAGGATCTTCAATTAGAACCACATCTAGAGTCAATGCATGCCTAGTTTCTCAAGCATTTTTGTGTGTTATTTAGGAACTTTGTAAAAGTTTCCTTATGGATTTGAATATTGGTTCACATTTTAGTAAAAGGAGGATATCCAAGTTCATAAATTTACTCAATCTTAGGAACCATCTGTCAATATGAAAATATATTTTATTCTTATTAATTTCTTCAATTTACTAAAGTTAGTTACTTTTTTTTAATACACAAGGGAAGGTATCAGCTCTGATCCACCTGATCCTGAGTAATTCTAGTTAGATTGATGTGGATTCACTAAATTCACATTATTCTAATAAGTGTGACATTTATTATTCCTAATAAATAAGAAATTAAAATGTTTTATGTATGAAATCAGGAGTTACCCTCTTCTTCACAAGAGGCAATGGTAATAGATGTAAACATAGTAACTCCCAGCTCCACTGGCCTCTTTCAACATAAGCCTCTAAAAGTTGACCACAGTTGAGAATGTCTTTGTCCTTTTAACAGATGGAAGAAAATTAAAGTTGATTTTACATAAGTATCCAATAAAGCTTAAATTTTAGAAACCCTTACAACAAGTAAAGTTCATTTCTAAAATTTCTCTTAAATCTTCTACAAGTTCTGCTGCTTCCCATTTTTTTTACATAATTCTACTCCAAAAATAACTATCTTCATCTTGAGACTAACTCTTTCTTAGACCCATAACAAAATAACTCTATTTCTTATGCCTTCAAACATACACCCCCTACCTTTATACAGAGTTGTTATCCTTTATATCCTCATTAATTTCAGTTTCACACATCCGTTACAACCCTAAACCTTAAAACCTTAACGCCTCAACTACTAAACACACCTGTGAAAATAAAAAACTACACCATTATCCCTTTAAACTATAAGACTCACTAGTAACTTCACAATTTAGAAAATATGCTTCAAAATTTCTCTCTTAGGCAAAATAAGAAATATTTCAAGTCATAGATTCCTTAGTTCTTTCACAAAAAGGAGCCAAAAGCAAGCCCAAATTACATTTTTTAAATTAGTTCCTATTATAAACTTAGTAAAATATTAAGTTTTCCCCAAAAGACATTTAGTAATCTACTGAAATAATAGTAAAAGGAACAGATCCAAAATGGTGGTACCCCATATTAAAATTTGAGATTAGTTTCCAATTCAATCAATTCTGAACTGAACTGGTAAGGTCATTTCACTAAAATAATTTCTTTGATTAAACTCATTGAACTTAACATATTTCTACACAGTTTCAAGCTTCCAAAAATACCTGACAGAATAGTTATTACTAGTAGAGATTATTACCTCATTTATTTAAATCATCAGCTTTTAAGCAAGTTTACTTTCAAGATGTCATTTCTTACTCAGGCTCAACACAGATGACTCCATACTGGGCTGCTTTTTTTTGCTATTAGCCAGAAACTTTACAAGACATTTTTAGTTAATGTTCCTTGTTGAATGACATTTTAATTCTGATTAAAAAGTGCAGGTATTTGCGCCCAAGCCACGCCCCAGCCAGCACGCCTACTTCAGCAGCGAGGGCGGAGCCACTGCCCCTCCCGCACAGACAATACCCAAGCGCAGCCCCATGACCAGCCTCCTCTGCATGTGCCCCAGAGTCAGCGTGTTCAGAGCTTCCGCCCTTGCCTGCTTCAGCAGCTGCGGAGTCCAAAGCCATTGGCCTCCAGCCACCACCTGCTACTGCAGCTGCCTCTGTACAAAAACCATTGCCATTGCTGGAGGGCAGCACAGGGAAGTTAGAGCCCCAGATATGGGACACTTGGATGAACAGAGAAACGGTTGCCTGCTCTGGGTTGAACTGAGATAGGGGCAAGGCCAGAGGAGAGAAGACACACTGAGGCCTGAGCGCAACAGAGTCCCAGACGACATTTTAACCACCACACCATGGGGGAGCCACCTAATGGGACCCCCACCCTGTACACTTTATCTGAAGACATGGGTTTGGGAAGGCTGCAAACTGGAGGAGCTGGAGGGAGGCCATTGGGGGCAAGCCCAATTTGGGGCACCACTGCAACACACCGCATACCCTCCAAGGGGCTATAGCTGAGGCAGTCTGTTATTACTCTGGAAGGGGAAAGTAAAACCTAGTGGTGCAGGCACAAACAAAGGGCAGCTCCTAGGATACCTCAGGTGACCACACCTCAATGTTAGGGCTGTGAGAAAAGCTGGAAATCGGACACTGAGATAAAACTCCTACAACAAGGAACCCCCTGAAACCTGAGACATCCAGATGAGCTCAGGGAACAAAGTCTAGGACAGCCACAGCAGGGGGAGCCAGCCACTACACCACTCCTTCCCTATTCTCCTACCCAAAACTGGGTGGGACTCCTCAGATCTCTGCCCAACCCCCTCTTCTCTCCTTTTTGTCTGTGTGGTTTTGGATTTGGTTCTGGTTTTGGTTGTTGTTGTTTTCCTTTCCTAGTTCCTCCCATTTATTTGTTTCCCCCCTTGGAAAGGCACTAAAGGGAACCCCATAAAACCAGTCCTTGCAGAGGGCCTCGTGGTACTCCAAATCCTCAGGTGAAAAGAGTCCTAAGGAGCCAGATCACCTACCCAGCTACAACAAAGGATCCAAAGAACTCCCATATCCACCTCTATAACACAGTCAACATCACCCCTTGCCCTACACCTCCCATAGCATGACTGGAGGGGAATTTATTTTTTTTAATTTTTGTTTTCTTTTTTCTTTTCTACTTTTCTACACTAGTTCCTCTCCCTCATCTCCATCTTTCTCTCTCTTCTCTTATTTCTCTCTATTGTTTGCCTATTATGGTCTTGTTTTTGTTTGTCTTGTGGTGTTTGTGTGTTTTTGCCTACTTGTTCATCACCAGTTCCTGATAACCCCAAAGGAACACTAATAAAGATGCCTGCCAATATAAGCAACACAGCATCTCAACAAATACAACAAATCAGAAAACAGACATCAGGGAGAAGAAAAACAATAATTAACCAAGCAAGCCCACAGGGGAAAACCACACCACAAAAGGAAAACCAAACAAAAGAATCGAACAACAACAACATCACAGAATATTTTCTCAGCCTCTCTGAAAGAGACAGTAGAACCATCAAGATGGGAAAAAAAGTGATTTCTTAAAAACATTAAAGATCTGAAGAAGGAGAATGAGATAGTAAAGAAAAAGATGGAAGACATGCACGAAGATAAGATGAATAGGGAAAACACAATGGCCAAAATGGTAGAACAAATAAGCTCTTTGAAGAAGGAAACAGAGGAATTAAGGCAGTCAATGGAAGACACACAGGAGATAGGGAAAACAGAATGAAAGAGGCAGAAGAGTGAATCAGTTCCCTTGAAGATACAGAAACAAAAAGAACCAAGACAGAAAAAAGACAGAGAAGTCCAGAGGAAAAAAAGTGAAGACACAATCCGACAAAACTCAGATGCCATCAAGAAAAATAACATAAGAATTATTGGAGTACCAGAGGCTGAAAACGATAAAGGAAGTGAAAACATATTTAAAGAGATGATAATGGAAATTTTCCCAAGCTTAAGAGAAGAAATGAAGCTAGAAACAGGAAGCAAAACGTACCCCAAACTTCTATGATAGAACTAGAAATTCAGCTAGATACATAATAATAAAACTTCCAAGAATACAAGACAAGGGAAAAATAATGAGGCTGACAAGATCAAAGAAACAGGTAACTTACAAAGGAAAACTTATCAGACTAACTTCAGACTTCTCTGAGGGCACACTGTGGTCCAGGAAGAAAATGGAAGGATATATTCAAAACACTGCAAGACAACAAATACCAACCACAAATTCTTTATCCTGCAAAGTTATCCTTTCTATACAAAGAAAAAGTATGGATTTTTCCAGAAAAACAGAAACTTCAGAAATTCAGCATGACCAAATCCCCTCTCCAAAAAAAATCTGCAACAAGTACTAAAGCCAATACCACCAGGAAAATGAAAAAGAGGAACAATATAAGGCAGGAAAAAACAAAACAAAAAGAGACAAAATGGCAAACACAGATGCCCTCAACCCATTCTTTGCCCTCGCTTCCTTCCCACACACCCCCCACTGGTCTGTGTGTCTGTCTTTGTACCAGTACCATGCTGTTTTGATTTAATTACTATTTGGAATAACTCTGGGAAAACTACTCTGATAATAACAGAGATTGTAAAATCTTGCAGTATACTCAATTCTATCATTACAAATTAATTCCTAAAACACTAATCCTTAATACTCTTTGGTCAAAAACTTGAAAAGCTCAACCTTTTTAATGGACTAATCTGCAAACCTCTAGCTGTGGCACTAACGCCCTCTGGGATCTAACACTGGTCTCTCTCTCGTAAAACACATCTGTCTCTTAGTTGTCCTCCACAAACATTTTCACTTCGCTGCTTTGCAACTTCTGTTTCCTCAACCTGGAATGTTCTTTACTTACTATCAACTCTGCTTATAAAATCCAATTCTCTAATAAGGCTTCCTTTCATTGACCACATAGAAATGGCAAAGGTCTTTTTTTTTAACCACAGCAGACTTTTGTCTTACAAATTCAGTCACTATCTTTCCACTTTTTTTCTTGCCACTGCTTCTGTATCTTTTACCCAAGTGAGCAAAGAGTCTACATAGTTTTTTATCCTCTCTCTCCAGCTAAAGGAATCACAATACTTTATGCTAAGAAATGAGAAAACAAGTATTTACTAAATTGAACTATCTCGAACTTGCATTAAAGTAGTTTTGTTTTATACTACTCTTAAAACACATTATCCCTGATAGAGTAATGCATTCAGTTTAGTAAAATAATTTATTGATTAGTGTTATAATTACATACTATATAACTTACGAAAGAACTTCCATGTGTTAACTTAAATCATTATAAGAAGCCCTTTGGATGGTTAGTAAAAATCTAATTATTAACTCCATTGTTCAGATGAACATTGTTCAGATAAAAATTATTTAGCTATTTATAACATCTGTAGAATGATTATATAGCAGCCACAATGCTAAGCACACTCCTGAATTATTTAATTCCCACAAAGCTTTAGATGGAATAAAGAGGTGTTTCTTACAGGGGCTTAGGAGATTATGAGTATCCAAAAATGAAAACTAGTTTAATTATTTTCAAGTCTCTATATTTGAAGGAGAAATTCACAGGGAGCACTTTGAAATAAACAAATGTGGCCAAGAGTCAATTTTGCATCTTACTCTATTTCCCTTTATTGTTCCATGAGGATCTAGGACCTTGATGGGAATGGGCACATTTTTGTTTGAGATTAAAGGACAGGTCTGAGAGGGTGATGATTATTGGAAACCATCTCTGGCTATAAACACATATGAAAAAAGAAATGGAGACTGCAGTATTATGATATAGTATACTTAGCAGAACTATGGAGTTATGCATCTCTCCCCCATAAGCCAAATTTCTTAACAATTCCTTTTCTTACTTTAGCCAATTTGTTTAAAGTTCATTTATATTGTAATACCTATTTCACTTTTGAAACATCTATGATGCATATTTAACCTTTAAGATATGGGCAGAAATAGAAATGAAATAAAAAGTCACTGGAAGGAAATAGTGAAAATGAGAATTAAACAGAAATTTTTAAAAAAAGATGGTACAGGGGCCTCCCTGGTGGCACCAAGTGTTGAGTGCCCCACTTTGAAGCATCTGCGGCACAGCAGCGCGTGTTCGATCCCCGGCCAGAGAAAGGACCCAGATGGTGAGGCAGACCTCTCCTGCCCTGCCCACTGCTCCCCTCAACAGTGTATTTCAGTCCATCTGCTTGTTCTGCTCCCCACTCTGTCTCTGATGACTCCTCTCACTTCCAGTGCCTCTGGCTTGTAACCCTGCTCTTGTATGCATAAATAAAAAATCTTTTAAAAAAAAGATGATACAGAAGACCAGTGAAACCAAGAACTTGTTATTTGAAAGGACTAATAAAATTTTAACTCTTTAAGGATCACTAAGGGAAGCAAAAAGAGACAAACCTCTAATAAAAGGATCAGAAATGGCAAAGGCAAAATTAAAACTGATACTGCAATGATACAAAGGATGATAAAAAAAACTATTATGAAAATATATATTTAAACAAATTGGACAATCTAGAAAAATGGACAAGTTCTTAAACAACTATCCAAGTCTGAACCAGGATGAAATAAATAGCGTGAAAAAGCCAATCAAACATCAGAAGTTAAAGGAGTAATCAAGTCTCCCTAAGACAAAAAGCACAGACTTGATGGCTTCACTAGTAAATTCCACCAAATTCTGAAAGACAATCTAAAATCTATCTTTCTCAAGCTCTTCAAGATAAAAGGAGGAAGAGGTTGGGAAAACCCCTAAATACATTTTATATGACCAATATAACCCTGATCCCACAACCAGACAAGGACAGCACAAAAAGTAAATAAAGAACCTGAGATCAATAATTCTGGTGATTACAGATGAAAAGATCCTCAACAGTATCTTGGCAAATGAAATACAGTTATATATTAAGAGAATCACACATCATGAGAAAATGTGACTCACACCTGGGATATAAGGATGGTTCAACATACGCTAGTCAATGTCATTTATCACATCAACGGAAAGATAAAACATCACATTCTCATTTCAGTGGATGCATATAACACATGACATATTTCAATACCCATGTATTTTTAAAAACTGTCAATAAATTAGGAAAAGGAGGAATATATCTCAAAATAATAAAGCTATATGTAACAAACTTACTAATTGCATCATACTCATGGTGAAAAGCTGAAAGCATTTTCCCTAAGATAAGGAACAAGAAAAGGGTGCCCACACTCACTGCTATTATAAGTCTTAGTCAAGCATTAAGCAAGAAAAAGACATAAAACAAATCCAAATTGGAGAAGTCAAAACTATCACTATTTGCAGATCACATGTTAATATACAAAGAAGATCCAAAGGAATCTGCCCCCAAACTACAAAAAATAATAAATGAACATAATAAAGTGGCTGGATACCCAATAAACAGAAATCTATTGTATTTTTATATATACTCAATGAAGTAATTGAAAGTGAAATTAGGAACACAGTCCCACTTATAATTGTACCTGAAAAGGTGAAATACCTGGAAGCATAACAAAGGAAATGAAATTCTATATTGAAAACTGTAAAATAGCATCAAAAGAAACCAAAAGACAAAAAATTGGGAAGATATTCCCCACTCACAGGTTGAAAGAATATTGTTAAAATGATCATATGACCTAAATCAATATATAAATTCAATCCAAAACTTATCAAAATCCTGACTGACATTTTTCAAAGAAATAGAACAAACTCTAAAATTTGTATGGAACCACAAGAAAACCCCAAATAACCAAAACAATCCTGAGATAAAAGAATAAAAATTGAGCTATCAATGCTACTGAATTTAAATAATACTATAAAGCAATATTAATAAAAATAAAGTAACTAATACACACCAATGGAATAGAGAATTCAGAAATAAATCCACACAATTATGGACAGTCAATCTATAACAAAGGAGCCAAGACCACACAATGGAGAAAAGCAAATCTTTTCAACAAATGGTGCTGAGAAAATTGAACAGCCAAATAGGGGTTAAAAAAAAAAAAAAAAAAACAAGGAAAATTGAAACTGGGTCATTGTTTAACTTCATATGCAAACTAAAATCAAAATGGGTTAAAGATTTGGATGTTTAGACATTAACCCATAAAATAAAACATTCACAGAAGACTAGAAAGCCAGGAATCAGAACTCTTAAAACCTCCCCGGTAATATTAACAGGCAGCTCAAGTTAGAAGTTGTATAGTTCTTATAGTTTCCTATCCATAAATAATGGAAAACACAGACAGCACACATATTCATGCATTTCTTTTGCAAGAAATTATTCCAAATGGAAACTACTCTTCTTGTTATACGTTTTTACTATATACTATATACATTCATTTTTGAAGAATCCATGCATTCATTCAAAAAATATCTGAGAACATATTGCATGCCTGGTTCCAAGTCTAAGTGAACTCTTTTCCTAACTCCATGTTGCTTCCATGTGTAAAATCCAATCACTGTCTCCTAGCACTCATGGAATAACATCAAAGACAGCATGTCCTATGAGACTTTATAACTCAAGTCTCAGGTCCAACCATACTTTGTCACTAGTAATACTGAAAACATTGTCATTCTCTGCAAACACATTTCTCAGCACTTTCCCTTTTTCTCTTCTCTACAAGCTAACTTGTCATATGGCTCATTGCCATTCATCCATCCAGAATCAGACTGGTCACTAAATTTTCTGGGATTCATTCTCTGAAATAGATACTACCAAGAATTTCATGCATAACATACCTCTAAAAAGTGCTTCTGTGTTATTGCAAAAATGTCTGATTTCACTTCTGGCCTTCCTCTGTACTGTAAGTTCATAAAAGGCATGAGAACTTCCACATCTGGGTATGTTCATTTCCTAGTATTGTCCCTCAGCCATTTTTTTTGGTCTGGGTGTACAGCACATTGGGGTGCTGCTGGTGTTGTGTTACTTAAGGTAAAGAGAAGGCAGATCTAACTGTTTGGCAGCAAGGAAAGAAATAAGAGAATGAGGAAGAAGTGATGTATGGTGGATCTGGGATGGTCAGGTAAAACTGTTTGGCTTAAATGCTTCATTTACCATACCCAGCAGGCTGTGGTATAAAGATGATGTGAATAAAGATGAACCCAGGTCATTCAGAGACAGCAGGGCATAACAGATAAGGATATTGACTTCCAGTCTGCTACATAGCAATCTCATAGAAAACAAGAAACACCACCTTGGGTCACAAGACAGCTGTTTTTTGACAAGCTCCATATGTATTCTATTCTTAATGCTATTCACATTTCCATGGATTCATGATATGGTCCTTGCAAATAGCAAGGGTCCTCTATGCAGTACTCTTGTTTTGTAATCTGGAAATTTCAACCTACATACAGAGCTTAAAACAACACAGATTAAATCTGGAACTTTTTTCAAACATTTAAGTCAAATTTAACATTATTACTCATTTCTAAGAAGCCCGTACCAGACAGGAATGTTATATTGCACTAGCATTCCAAAATCATGGAGCGTGTTTAGGTATAACTAAATAAAAGGGTGACTTCAATACTTAAAATATCAAAACTAATTCTAAGCAGGCACTTAAACTTTACTGAAGCAAATATACCTTAGGACAAAAGCACACTAAGCCTCAGAAGCATATACCCGGGATCTCTTTAACAAAGACATGAGATAACAATTAGCCCAAAGTAAACCTTAGGCACAAATTTCACAGAACAATGAGGTATATAACCTCTTCCATCACCCCAGAAGTTAAGCTTAAGGGGATGAGCTGAACTGGAAAATATAATAAATGAGTGTCCTTCAAACTGGTATATCTCCAGAGGAACAAGGCCAAGGTAAAGAGACTTACAGAAAGATAATTGACTGGTTAACTTTGCACAGAGTACACAAGAGACACACACACGTCTTGTTGGAAATTTAAAGGTATTCAGGCTTGTAGGCTTCTGTTCCCAAAACGTGTGTAGTGAACATAATGAATGTGCAGATGGGCACTGTGCATATCCTAAAAGCAAAAAATGAAAAATCATACAGGGCATAAGTATGACAAGCTGGAACTTCGCCATAGCTTCACTGGGTGTTCTGCGGACAATCTCTCACTGTCATGGTAGGAATGATGGTAACCCTCCAGAAGAAACAATTCAAAACACACAGCTACTTTTTCAGAAGTGAAATACAAAAATGTAACAGGCTTGGCTTGAAAAGATCCAGTTCAGCCAAATCATGACTTACTTTTGGTTTTATGTCAAACTAGTTTAAAAACCTAGCTAAAGGACCAAGTTTTCCAAAGCAGTAACACTACAGGGCAGGGAGAGAGGTACCCCAGAACCCCCAAACCTGTCCTCTCTAAATAGGTTCTGCCATCCGCCGCATCAAGACAAACATATAAGACCTTTAATGGAAAGGAACTTTAATACAATTCGGGTACAATACAGAAAGAAATATAGTTACTAAGTTAAGCATCCAAAGTTACCCATCTCCTTGAGGGTAAAAGTCCAGCCAAATAGGATTGGCCCAAAGCAAGGCCCAAAAACCTGCCACAAGTCTAAAGGACCTTTCAGTAGAGACCCATAGAAAAGGGTCAGAAAGAGTCAGACAAATCCAGGAGAAAAAGAGCAAAATCAAAATCAAGATGAAAGCTGCCATTATTAAGCTCCCCACGGGGTCTCACCCACATCTGTTCTAACCAGTCCAAGACCAAAAAGCAAGCGCAGTTTCTTCACATGTCCCTCTGCTCCATGTGCCTCCTCCAGGTCTCCTTGTTGCTCTCCATCCTGCTTCCTTCTTCCTCCCTTCCTTCTGTCCTCCTCTCTTGTCTCTCAAACATCTTCTTATCCATGCTCAGTTCCACCCTCTTAGGGCTGAACCCGGATTCTGGAACTTCCCTCTTTCCTGGGGACCACCCTGTGACAGTAAGGTTCTATCATAGACCTTCAGTGCATAGATTACCTTCTCCTCTTCCCATTCCCAGAGTGTATATATCTATCTGCTTGGACAAAGTGAAGTGGAAGATATATGCATTGTATGAATTGTTTAGAAAAGCTGTTTTCATCTTGCATTGGACATCAGAAATAAGTTTTTTACATAAATCAAAAAAACTATATAACTCTAGTCATATATTGAGAAATTCAGATGTAGTAGCAGCATCTGCTATCTACATGTTTAGCTAGGAAAACGCAAATCTTCTGCTATGCAAGATCTGTATCAATTCATTGAAAAAGAATTGCACATTCATTTCCCACGACTACTTCTCAAACATACAGACACACATATACCATGTTCTTCTGAATATTGTTTTATGAAACCCTTTCACTGGGTCTTTATGGTCACAGTCACTATGGTCCATCAGTTATGTACCCACATGAAGTGACTTATGTTTAACAATTATCTAGTCCCTGTAGTACAAAAGAAGTCAACAGAGAAAATGCAGACTACATAAACTGTATTCTCTTCAAGTATAGTTTCCCTGGATGAAGGTATAGATTTATGTCTTCATTTCTATAACCTCATCTGGGCAAAGTGCCAAAACATTTTTTTCTGTCAGATGTAGCTTACATACCATAAAATTCACCCTTCTAAAGTATACAATTCAGCGGATTTTAATTATTCATACTAAATTGTTATTTTCACTTCAGGTAGTTTTCAGACATTTTCCCAAATCATCACATAGAGAACAATCAAACTCCTCATTATTTTAATGTTTATCACTCCATCCAAAAAGCAGAATAATCTTCTGAGAAGCTACTACATCTGTATCTAACACAAACTGGATACCTAGGAATGACTCAAATGCCTGCTGCACATCTCATGTACTTCAAACTCCATAAAATCCATTTGTAGCTATACTATACCCAAATAGTCTATGTCATATACATGTGGCTTTAATTTAATTTAATTTTTTTTAAGATTTATTTAATTTATGCATACAAGAACCAGGGTACAGGCCAGAGGTGTGTGTGTGGGGGGGGGGATGGGGGTTGAGAGGATAAACCAGAGACAGAGTGGGGAACAGAACAGGCAGATCCACGAAATACACTGCTGAGGGGAGTAGCAGACACAGCAGGAGCGCTCTGCTGTGCCATGTGGGTCACCCCTGATTGGCGGCAGATATTGAATTCATGCTGCAGTGGTTGTGGTTTGTTTCATAGTATGTTGTTTAACCCACTGTGCCACCAGGGAGGCCCTGTGGCTTTAATTTAAAAAATAAATTCTATTATCCTGGTTTATAGAAGATAAAGAAAATAAAGTTCAGAAATGAAAGCTAAGAGAGGTCAAGAAACCTACCAAACATAATATGTTAAAGTATATTTCAGTAATCAAACAGTTAATTTTTGTAATTTTTATTATTCTCCTTTTCCCCATCTCCATTATTTGTCCCTGTGAGGTTCTCTCTGAATTGCTGAGCCTCTAAATGAAAGTTTCAGAAATAGAGCTCAACTACTGCCTAAGGCCATTCATCTCAGAGAATTTTCTCTGGGACCTAGAGAAAAATCCAGACCAGAAGGCTCTCTCAGTTGTGGGCAACAAGAATTCCAATACCAACAAATGACTTTGAACAATCTAAGTAAGTTAAGGAAGAGAACTCCATTTTGATATATTAAATTGCTAAAATTATTAACCTCAATAGCTCTTTTTGTTCTGTCTCTGGCATTAAATAATTCTTTTGGTTTGACTTTGGCTTCTTTATTAATGACAGGGTATCTACACCTCATAAATACAAAATGTATGAGGTACTTACCAAGCTGGCATGCATTTTCTCAGCTTGAGAAAATCTTAGACTATAGACTATAGACTATAGACTATAGCCTTTGACCTTGTTTCTCTTAAAGTGTTTACTTCACAAAACACAATTGCCAGTTCATTCTCTGCCTCTTTGAGATGCAAATCTCTCAATCTCTAGCCATTTTACCACTCAGGAAGACCTTTCTCCTTTTTAGAAGTCATCTCCTTTCAAATGTAATCATCAAAAAAGATAGCACTACAATCTCCCAATCTCTATAACTATTTCAATAACTTCAATAAGCACTAAACAGCAAACACTGATAAGCCAATCAAGCTGACCAAACTACTTAATACTGTAGCCCAGTATTTTTTTCAATAGTTTATCCTAACACTTAAATCTCTCTCTCCTCTATTGCAGTATTCTTGAATAAAACCTTGTCAGCTGGGTCAGTCTAGCCCAATTTTTTTTTTTTTTTTTTTTTTTTTCTGAAACAGTGCTAAACACAAAATCATCAATAAGGTATTATCCACCCCATTGTCAGGAGAATATGGATGAAATTATGCTACATTTCACAAAACCTGGACGTATTTAGGTTTTTTCCTGGCTATAGATTTAATCTGACATAAGTGTTGTAACAGAAGAGATTGTACATTAAGTTCTTTTTAAAAATAAGATTCATTTCATGCTGGTGCAAAAGAGGAAAATGATAACTTTCTATATGAAGATGGACATATTATCATAAAAAATCCATTCAATAAGTTTTAAATTTACCTCACAAATAGTCATGCATTCCATGAATATTATTCCTTGCACATTGATACATTATTTCATATTTTAAAACAATGTTTCCAGGAGCAGCTGTCCTGCCCACCTGTGACAATGCAGGTGCCTCTTTCTTTTTCCTCCTAATCCTTTTAAGTGTTCAATAAAGTTAATACTACTCTTACTACACAATCTTGCTCTTTCTACTCTAGTTACAAAACCAAGCTCCTTCTCCCTTTAAGGCACTTATACTTCCCGTTGTCTAGAAAATTCTCTCCCTAAAATTTTTCACATGACTAGTTCTCCCACTTAATTTTAGGAAGAAACACCAAAGTCAAGTATTCTTAAATCTTTCATTCATCATTTCATCCCTTCAGCCTAATTTTATTGTGTTTTTTACATTGATCATTTGGCTTGCAGTTTTAATTTTTATCCTATAATACTTATACTACAGTTACATTTATCCCACGTCTCCTCTCCTGTCAAATCCTTAGAGCCTAGAAAGATATCTGGCTCACGGTGAAAGGTTTAAGACATCTATGTTGAATGATATGATTTTGCATGCCACAGTCTTGAAGGTGACATTACTTTTCTATGTAAATCAGCTGTTTTTCCAATTACCATTTTTTTTGTCAATTGTTCTTTTACCTTTCTAAATTAAAGACTTGGAATCATGCTGAAATTATTCTTCTTTTTGACACTAGGTCCACTATACTCCCCTTCCCTTCTCACTTCTACCACCACATTTAGTAACACTATTTTGGAATACTCTATGTGGATTCCTCTCTTCCTCAGGAGACAGTATATAAGAAAAGAAGGGTAATATAATTATGGCCAAGGTTGCATAACATATAGAGAGTTGGGTCTAGGAAAAGGAATGAGTTCCTGAGATAAAATGTACAAAATTAAGAGAACCCTTGCAAGGTGCCCACAATGGAAGGTAAAGAAAAAAAATAAAAAAGTGAAACACAACAACAAAATTAAGAAAATAGAGTATTTTTCACACTGACTCAAATCTTTCTTACCAATACACACACTGATCAGTCACATACATACACACACACAATTTTCCACCACTCTTTAAAAGCTCTCCATTTCCAACATACATTACTTACATTCAGGGAATAAAAATGTGTAGCTTACTGCCTCCCTATGAAAAGTCTGTAGGGTATGTACAAACACCTGAAGGCAAACCAAATCTCACTTTTCTCAAACATGAGATCTTGCCTATAACCTTTGCTTACACTTTACCATTAGTTTAAGAATCTCTTCTAAGACTTACCTAGAAGAGTTCCACCTATTCAAGAGATAGTGTGAATATGACTTCCTCCTTAAAGACTCATCCCGTTCCTCCAAATCCTTCCACCCATCTTTCTGGGATTACTTGCTAATATTTATTTCACTCAGCTCTCCTTAACAGTGTTTTAAGCACACTTGAAGTCACTATCCTATTGGATTATAAGAGCTTAAAACAATAACGATGTTTGTTGTTTCAAAAGTGATGTGGAGAAATGAATTTTTCTGAGTCTCAAGTTCCTTACCTTTAAAGTAAGAGTAAGAATAGTAATGACTGCATTATATGCTATGAAAATGGAATAACTTATCCAAAGTATTTAGAACAGCACCTGATCCATGAGAAATTATTATTACTATTATTATTGTAAAATTATTACTAATTGTACCTTACTACCTCACCATCTAGAATTTAGTTGGCATTCAGTATAGCTGTTAAAGGGGCAAGGAAATCCTGGGTATGGACATATATGGGGGAACGGAGGACGTAGCCCACAGATATCAGGTAATACAGAAAATGTGTAAAGATGAGTAACAAGGAAATATGCCTGAACTATGAAATGTTGTGG
Source organism: Galemys pyrenaicus (assembly GCA_019455555.1). Taxonomy (NCBI): domain Eukaryota; kingdom Metazoa; phylum Chordata; class Mammalia; order Eulipotyphla; family Talpidae; genus Galemys; species Galemys pyrenaicus. The sequence goes on from JAGFMF010011418.1 coordinate 8,823,014, forward strand.
AACATAAAAATGGGAAGAAGAGAGTAAAGATAAAGGTGACAAGAAATGAATACTAGTTCAAAATCTAATCAATTAACCATTTCAGTTTTGATGGGAAGGAAGAGATTGGTCATTTCAGGTAATAAAAGTCAAATAAGAAATATGTCTTTACTAAGAGACTTGTTTCTAGAGAAACAATGGAGAACTAGGGAAATATGTTGATTTGAGCAAAAATAGTCTGCGGGACAATAAAGGCACATGTAGATTTCTGGCAAAACATCCACATGCTTATTAAAGCCAGTGGATCTACCTAGCCCAGAACTATGCTGCATCAAAAATGAATTCTAAAAATAAGCCCTGGATGTCTCTTAAAGGCATACATTTAACAAAAAGCTCTTTACAAAATTTTACTTCAGGCACTTTGGCAGAAAATGTTCTATGCACCAACATTTAATGAACACAGAGTAGTCAGGTCCCATTTTGCTCGGGATAGTCAACATTCTACGAGTGACAACTGGCTCCCACTTGCTACACATGACGGAACTAAATGATAGCTGAACAAACTGTCCAACACTGACCAAACAGATTTTCACGCCTGAACCGAGAAGGGAGGTATGGAACACTTGGTTTATTAAATACCTCCAAAAGGAACTGCACAGAAGGACGGAGGCTGGGGGTCTCTAAGAATCAGAGAGGCTTGTTTCAACACCACAGTCACCAAGACCACAAGTCACCGAGTACTCTTTTTGAGTACACTTAGTTTCTCCCTAAACCCAGGCTAGTAACATAGGTGACATGTCTTAATAGATAATGATGAACTGTTTTCAGCATAAAGAAGGGGAATTTATAATACTCATTTTATCACTAGTGTACATTGGTGGTAGGGGTGGGTGGGAAGATCATGAGCTTATCTAGATTACTTGAGGTTCTGATCTGCTTCTGTAGGTTTTTATAGACCTTAGGTTAAATGCAGAGAGGGATATGCAATATTTCTTGGGGGGAGAGGAGAATAGAAAGCTGTCATTATTTGGTCTCAGGTAGAAAGCTACTTCCTATCTACCTGATCCAGACATCCTTGTATTCATGACTTAAGCCATGTTCTTCTACCCAGGAAACATTATATATCAGGTTGTTATAAAATGTAATGGGACTCAGACACAAACATTTCTTTATATATTGTCTGTCTGCTTTGGTGCCACAATGACAAAGCAAAATAGCTACAACAGAGACTATGGCCCACAAAGCTGAAAATATCTGGCCTTTGAACAAAGTTTGCTAACCCCTTTTTAGATGATTGGGCAAGTCATGACTGCCACTGCCCTTGGACTTACAGCCTTTTAATATATTCAGTTTTGCTCTTACCATGTAGGTGACTCTGTGATCATTCCAGAATTTCTCATATCTGATTTTGCTTAAAGTTTGGTCAGAACCCATACATTTAGCAGTTTATTATGACTATTACTGTGCAAAATCTTTCTACCAAAACTCACAGAACTAACACTCTAAGAGAATTCTTAAAGAATGTAAGAAATGTAGAAAAGACTGAACAGTCAAAGAATGGTGTTCACAGGTTCCAAGTAATTAAGGATGAAAATTATAAAAAGATTTGGATATTCTTTATCAGGAAATATTATAGTTCTCTAACTCTTTAATCCTGGCTTTTTTTTTTTTTTAGAATGGTTTGAAAATGCTCAAACACATTGATTTAGAGGCTTAATTGGGGGTGAGACAAGAAACAATTTCTGAAAGAAGCCCTGATAAAGCATTTCTAAGAGAAAGGTATCATTATCCTCCATTAGTCCACAAATTATATTGCCATACTGGAAAAGTTAAGAATTTCATGCTATCATGTATGAAATTTCTTAAGGGTGTAAATATTGATGAAGAACCAAGTCAAAACAATCTGTAGAAATATGACTATAAAATTAATAATATCAGAGGGGAAATGGGAGATTGGGGAGCAAAAGGAAAATGCTCAGAGAACTATAGTTGAAGATTGTGGGTACCTTGGTGGTGGGTGTGGTGTGAGAACATATGTCTGAAGAGGTGTGAACCCATGACTCTCAACAATATACAGTATTGTAAACAAATGTTAACTCAAATAAAAGAAAAGTTTCAAGACACAGAATATAACATAAACAAAGTTTTATAAAGCGCTTGTTTATAGAGTATCATATAAAATACTACACCAGAGAAGAAAATACATTTTGTTGATAATGGTAGAATGTTTTTCTATCATGGATAGCCAAAACCTGGTTTGAGAGAAGAGTATTTTGCATGGAAACATTTTTTTAAAATTCCAGATTAAACCAATGTGCTGTGAACACAGAGGGGCAAACAGAAGTAATTATAAGTTATTTTATTGAAGACTTATTTTATGTCAAGCACTGTAATAAATATTATATAAAACTGTCTCCCTTAGCCTTCATAATTGTACAGTCCTGGCACTGTTAGTGTTATCCCCATTTAACAGATAATGAAAAGAAGTTTGAAGACTTCCCAAGGCCCAAAATAGACAGACAAAGGAATTGATTTTCCATTCTGGAGTCTGACTCCAGATCCTATTCTGAAGCACTGGGCTACAAAGAAAAATTGAGAAGAATATGAGCAGGCTGAAAAAATATAAAAGGAGAACCAGGCTGATTGAAGAATAGTTTCTTCAGGCTGTTGATATTCTAGTCTCTCTGTGTCTCCCTAGCATTTCCATGAGTGTGTGCATTGCTCTGTCAGAGACGTCAATTTCTTGCCTGCAACTCCTCCACACTCATATCCCTTTGTATATATCCCATATGCTGTTACTGATTTGTGTCTGGGTCCCAAGAGCCTGGATATACCTAAACTTTGGAGGGTGCTTAATTATATTTTCTGAACGAAGGTAAACATATAAAAGACACAAATGCTGCAAGAAAAAGGTGAGAAGTTCAGGACAAGACTTTAAAACTTCTCTCTTCAAACTGTTCTTTCAACAATTTTCCCTAAGTTGCTTCCTCAAGGCTTTTGAAAGCATTCCTCTATTGTACCTCCACAATTGAATACCTGGACTTGAAAAATGGACTTTGTAGAGAATGGAATTTGAGGATAGTGAAGCTGAACAAAAAAGAACACAAACTCCAAATCATTAAATCACAAACCCTTAGAAAGTTGGGCCATACTTCAGTTAGGAAACTAGATTCAATGAGGTTAAGCAACTTCCTCAAGGGTATCAGTTAATTAGTGGAACAGAAAAGACTACTATCTCCTAAAAATATGACAGTCCTTCAGTCAGTACAAATTGAGATTTGGTCATAAGAAGAGAGAATACCAAGATGACATCAGGAAAGGGCAATTCACAGATTTAAATAATAGGAAGGACTATAAAGAGAAGTTTGATGAGGCAAATACAGAGACACAGAGCTGAAGGTACTACTAAAATCTTTAAGAAAAAATAACTACTAGTCCTTAAAACCACAATCTCACATGCAAAACTCACTTTCATCAACTCAAAATCCTACTGTGTTTATTCTTGTACTTTTGCCTAATATTTTTAGTTGGATTTTGTAGAGGAAAAAATTCCTGTTATGGTACACTGAAAAGTGTTTCCAAGTGAAATCATGTATGCGAAGAGAATTGGATAAAATGCAAGAAAAGGAGATGGTGGTAATGACTGCAGCTAATGTTTGTTTATAATATTATTTTTAAAATTTAAGTGAGAGGGAGGGGTGCTAACATTTGCTTATTGATATATTTATAAAACACATGTCCTGTGCCCCCTCTACCTGCTTGTCCGCTTTTACTTTGTCTATAGAGTTTATACTCTCTAGCACAAGCATATCCTATTGTTTGTCTGTAGGTTGTAAGGCAATGAATGGCACAACCAATAAAAAGAATCTTTCCATTCCACCCCATAATGATTAGTAACATGCTCAGGGATAAATTCTAGGATAAATTCTATCCTTAACTGGAACACTTTCAAGGGTTACTAAACCTCTACAAGAGTCTACTATTTTGCTGTTTCTGCTAAATAAGCCCATCAAGATTGGAATGCTATTTTAATTGTTTGAACTTATGTTGACATTTTTCATAAAAGGGAAGTGTGTCAAGAAAGGAGGTGAGGAAGGAAAAAAAGGATGTATCACCATCACAAAAATAATAATAATTTAAAAAACAGCTCAACCCTATATGGAAACAAGTATTCTATCAAGGAAATATAGAAAGCTTAGAAACTGAATACAAATGCAAAGAGAGATAAGAATTTTCCAAAATCATATATGTTCTTGTAATTAATAGAATTTGTAAGAACTTGTTAATGTAGGGGCCTCTCTGGTGGTACAAGGGGTTAGGGCACAGCACTAAGAAGCTATCACAGCCACTTCAGCAAGAGCTCAATCCCCAGCCAGGGAGGTGACTACATGGTGCAGCAGACCTCTCTGTTTCACCCACTGCTCCCCTCAGCATTGTATTTCAGTCTATCCACCTGTTTTGTTCCCCAGTCTATCTCTGGTGAATCTTCTCACCCCCACACCTCTGGCCTGTACCCCAACTCTAGTATGCAAAGATAAATACAACCTTTTAAAAAAAGAAAAAATTGTTAATGTAAAAACTATCTTTAGTAAAGGAATCAATATTTAAAAAGTTAATTTTGAAGTTTTGTGGGTTTTTTTTCACCAATTAGTTGGATTATAATAGGTTTTTATCCCTTAGATTAAAACTAGTTTTAAAATAACTGACCACAGATTTAGAAAGAATGATATCCTTTGAAAGTTTTTGTGAAAAGGAAGGAAATGGGTTTATGAATCTTACTAAAAGATACTAGTATACCTTTATTCCTTTCCATTGATCTATGAGATTTTATTTCATGGCAGTTCTCTCTTCCTTTCTGAAAGAAGCAATCCATAGACCACTTTGAACATGCTTTATGTAACTACTTACTCTAAGCCTAAACAATTTTTGAAATTCATGCTGTGAAGTAATCCAAACAATTATGTGCAGTTGTTATTAAATATAATCAATAGTTCTGAGTACTCATCCTGTATTCCCAAGGTAACAGTTCTAGTAGCTCTATTAACATAATAGCATTTATTATTGATAAGGGCTATTAAAAAGAAAGAGAACAGAAGATTCAACTTCTAAGCCTGGGTTCCATATTCTATAGTTAAAATTCAAACCTAAGTTCAAACTAATTATTTAGTATTAGAAGTTCATACTCTGTGAAATTCTGTATATTTAAACAAATTCCCTAGTGGTAAAAGAGGTTATCTTTATTTTAATTTTGCTATCAATTAGATGTATTTTTGAGTATTTACCTTACTACTCAGGAATTTTTTAAAGTTTTTTAAAGTCCATTATTTTAGTGGAGAATATTATATTTAAGCACAATTTAAAAGATTACCAAGGAAAAAATGAATGTGAAATTTTCTTTCTCTATCAATTCCTAAAAAGGAGGCAAAGTTTTGATAAAAAATGTTGATTTCATTGTGTTGCTCAATTTTCAGTTTCTCCTGATGACTTTTAATCCTTTACATTAATACAAATTTTAATTTCTTGTTTGTAATGGGATTTTATGAGTATTAGTATTATCAAATTTAATTTGATACCCTGGCCATTAAGGAGTTATGTTAAACCATTTGCCCTTATTAAATGTGTAAGAATGTGTATGACTATATATATGTATGTGTATATTCTATATATTCTAAAGCAAAGAGAAAAGAAAATACTATGGGAATAGTTGAATAAGAAAAGGTTGAAGAAGAAAAGGAAACAGAAGGTACAGAATTAAGAGTTCAGTTTTTCAAAAATCCCTGAAAAGACATATTGACAGAATTAATTCTGTATTTCCAAGAAGAACAGTAATATCAAAATATGCACCACAGGTTTTCAGTAAACTACAGAGCAGGACTGTAGAAGTACCAATTATTATTTCCCACCTTCTTTGTTTAGATTCCTGTTGAGTAGCTCAAGGAAAATCTACATACATAGATACAAATATCAAATTGATAAAATTATGTGGTATTAAAATGCTGTCTGTAAAATACAGGGGAAAAATTGTACTTTTTAAATTACATACATATTCTACAACTATCTCATTTATTTTTGATGTATATTGATGATCCAATATTCATGTATAGTCTACCAAAATTAATAATGCATATTCCATTTTTATAGCACGTATCCTCTCCTGCTTTCTTAAGCCTATCATAAAACAATACAGTTAAACATAAGTAACATATGTATCATCCTGAGCTAAGCTTTTTTATTATCTCAAATAAAGGCAGACTGCACTTTATCTGGGATGTGCTTTGAAAAAATTATAATGGCAAAGAAGTGAATGGATTTTATGGAACATAATAAAAGACCAAAAGATAAATGCATTAAAAAAATCAGTAATAGTTTTTATATTTCCTAGGACAATAAACAGCCCAATTGAAACCTTTTATTACATGAATGCAAATTGGAAAATATTTCTTATTGCCTAACATTTGATGCCACATTCTTGATAATTACATTATCCTTTCGTCATTATTTTTGTTTACCAGTATTTTAAAAAACTGAATATGTAGTTGAAAAAAGTTAACATTTGATCTATTGATTTTTAAAATGTACAATATTCAAATTACATAGGATATTGAAAATACATAGTTGTACCTAAATTCTTATGAATATGCTTCTTTAACATGTCAAAGGTCCTGCCTGCAAAAGTGGAAACACCAATAGATAAACATATAATCCTACACACAGTATTCTTAAAAAAAAGAAGAATCACATATCAATGGGCCTAGAAGTTTCTAAAGGACAAATTTTTTAGTTCAGTATATATAGTAAAAAAACAGAGTATCCATGTCTCCAACAGATATAGGTAATAATAAAAGCATAGTCTGCATTTTTAATTTTACCACATTTCATGTTTCTTTTAGTCTGGTTGCAATTCTAATACCAAGACATCTCTGTGAAATATGTAAGATTACATGTATAGCTATTTTGGTCTCAGTTTTGGGGGTGGACCTTTGACAATTTAATGAGTGATCCGCTTTACCCTAATAGCTCATGATGTGGATCTCTTCCCTCATGGTAAGTCACGTAACAGATGGCCTCCTTGCTGGGCATGTCCTACTCACACAAAATGTAATCCCACCCTGGACCATGTAATGCCTTCAATGTATTTGGAAGGGAATAAAGGGTGGAAAGTTGCATCATAACTGAAATCCAGTTTGGGGCAAAGTATAAATGCAGTATTTTTAGCTGTAACTCCTATATAACTTATGAATCTGCTTCTGCTGCTTCTGGTTAGAGTTAGACTCTAACTCTACGGTTTTGGAGAAAAGTTTTAGAGAAAAGCTCATTATAAAGAGGGTGGCAGGTGACATTCAAAAATTTTTTCTAAATGGGGTAAAGTTATGAAGATGTAACAGTCACCACTCTTCATATACAAACCTATTAGAAATGCCCTTAAGCTTCTGCTCATCACTCTGGGGTCTCCTAACACCAAATATATGAAGAAAAGGGTGAAATATTCCTCTTGGAAGTGCCACAGGGAAAATGACTTTGACACTGAAGGGAAATGTGAGTAATTTAAAAGGGAAGAAAAAGTCACAGCATTAATGTGTACTAAATGCTTCCCCTGGCAGCAAAATAGAAAGATCTCCGAAACACAAAATAATAGGTTTTTTTTTATTACTAATTTTTTAAAAGAAAAAACAGGAAAGTATATCACCAATGTATGTGTTACTAAAATTTAAAACAAGTTGACAGTGTTACTGGTGACTGAGGCCAATGACTGTTAGTGGTCTCCTGGAGGGGGTTGCTGATTTGAGAATAGATAGCCTCAGGGAAAATGCTAAAAAGTATTACATTTTGGAGTGAAAGGACTGATTAAAAAATATAAGGGACTACAGAAGGAGCCTCCAATTATTCAATGCTCCAGATTCTGCATCTGAGGATTCGGTATTTTGGATTCAGCATTTGAGGACTCAGTTTTTGGGATTCATCATTTGGGATGCAGCGTTTGTAGGGTCAGCGATTTTGGCCCCTACCACGCTGATCTTCCAGAAGGCTGTTGTAGACCTCTGAACGTAGAGAGGCTCCAGTGGCCAAGCACAGAGAGAAAAAGTTTGGAGTCTTTGCAAGTAGCCAAGCAGCTGAAATTGTTCCCAATTGTGCTTCTGTTATAGCCTGGCAGAAACACAAAGACCCAAAGCCGGGAACCTTGCTTAAATGTGAGTGTAGCTGTGTATCAGGTCATTCGGCCACTGCAGCTGCTATTTTTTGTTTGCTTGTTCCTTTGTTTTTAAAGATTATTTATGCCCACAAGAGCTGGGATACAAGTCAGAGGTGAGAGGATTCACCAGAGACAGAGCAGGGAGCAGAACAGGCAGATGGACTGAAACACACTGCTGAGGGGAGCAGCAGGTGAGGCAGGAGAGGTCTGCTTCCCCATGTGGGTTCCCTCCCTGGCCAGATATCGAACTTGTGTTGCTGTACAGGTATGCTTCACAGTGCAGTGCTCAACTCTCTGCATCACCAGGGAGGCCCTGCAACTGCTATTTTGAGTGTTGCTTGTCTGATGCTATGCTGGGGCATTTCAGCAGCTCTGGAAGCATCTCCTGTTGGGTCTTCTGTTGTCTTTGTGATTGGAACCTGGCCTATCATCTGGTTGCCACATTTCACAGTGGCAGGAAGATGTCATCTTGGGCACATGGCCTATATTTCAGGAGAGGAGCTCTGTGTCTTCAGTGGCGGGAAGATGTCATCTTAGCTGGTTTTTGTTTAGGACTTAAAAACACTGCACATTGCTTTGGGTAAGATAAATGACCATTTTTGGCCTCAGTTGCTCTTTGTTTTTCCCTGATTTGTTAAATAAATTCCATTTTTCTCTGAGCCTGAATAGTCTCGCAATTGTGTGCATGGATGAAAAACTCAGACAGTGACTGGTAAACTATTTGGACAGTGTCCTTGGCCACTTTTAGTGCCTTCTTGCCCTGTAGCAACAGTTTTTCATAATTACTTCAAGTTTTAAAATAAATAATATATTAGACATTTTTATATATGATACCCTGATGAATTGGGCTGTTAAATATTTTAAAGTATTTAAAAACACTTTTTAAAATGCATGATGAGCTGGTAACAAACTAAGAAATACTCTAAGGCTTAAAAAAAAAGTGAGAAAAGTAGAGAAGTAAAGCAAACACTTGGGGTATTTCAAAACATAAGTTGAATCCTACGAAGAATTAATAAACCTGCTTTTGGATACCAAAATGGAAGAGCTTCCACAAGAAACGAGACCCAAAGTGTTACACCGTTAATGTCTTTAACAGCTTAAGCACTACTAAAGGATATTTTATACTCTGAAATGCTTAAAAGAGACAAAGAACCCATGAATGGTATTTGTCATATTAACCAAAAATTACCTTCTAAAAAATGTAGATTGAGTACCAATAAATTCAACATCTTTTCATGACTAAAAATATATATTCCTAGTAATTGTGGAATAGAAAAGAACTTTCCTTACTAAGTAGAGTGCCTACCAAAAACCTAAAAAAGAAAATAAAATTCTAAGGGAATAAACATTGAAAGCTTTCTTTCAGAAAGTGAGAGAAAACACTTGTTATAATGGCCCATATCAAAAGACCAGAAACAACAAATGCTAGTGAGGATGTGGAGAAAAGCAACCCACTTACCCTGCTGGCTTGAATAAAGACTGGCCCAACCCCTGTGGAAAACAGTATGGAACTTTCTCAAATGATTTAAAATGGATCTGCCATACAATCCAGCAATTCCACTCTTTGGTGTCTCCCTAAGAATACTAAAAACACTAATTCAAAGGGAAACCTGTACTTCTATGTTTACTGCAACACTATTTAGAACAGCCAAGATACAGAACCTCTAATTGTGCCTAAACAGATGAGTGAATTAAGAAAACATGGAATATATTTACAATGAAATATTACTTAGCAATTAACACAATAAACTCATGCCAATTGTGGCAATATGAATGGAGCTGGAAGGGATGATGTTAAGTGAAACAAGTCAGTAGAAAGATAAATACCAGACGATGTCACTTACATGTGGAATATAAAGAAATCAAACAAAGGTTCAGATTAAGAACCTTAGAAAATAATTTTTGAAGCTGACTATAGAACTGAGGCATCCAGAGGGGGACAGATTTAAACAAAATAGGGAGAGAGCTCAATGGACTATAATAGTAGACTATGAGTACTTTAGTGATGGAACCACTGTGGTAATTACATCTAAAGGGGAGAATTCTACACTTCCAAAATACCAACAACAGTGTAAACTATTACCTCTATATAAAAGAGAGAGGGTCTCCCTGGTGGTACAGGGGTTAGTCTCAGGGCTATCAAGCTTTCACCAGCCACTGCAACATGAGTTCAATCCCCAGCCAGGGAGCTGACCCACATGGCCCAGCCATGTCTTTTCCGTTACTCCCCTCAGCAGAGTATTTCAGTAGAGCCACCTGTTCTGCTCCCTACTCTATCTCTAATGAATCATCTCACCCACCCACACCTTGCCTATACCCAGTTCTTGTATGCATAAATAATCTTTAAAAGAATAAAAAAGAGAGAGGAAAAAAGGTGAAGAGGGCAAACCTCTACTGAACATTATAGTACAAGTCCTGGTCAGCAGCAGAACAATACAAAGTAAAACAAAACAATATGTATGTGTGTGTGGTATATATATTGCATATAAACATACATCAATTATATAGGGGGAGAAGGAGGGAGGAAAGCTGTTATTATTGACATATGATAGTAATTGTGTATATAAAAAATTAAATACACTGATAAATTATTATGATATAATAAAAATACCTGAATATTTAAAAAGTATCAGGGAACCAAATATATATACAAAAATCAGATGTTTTTATATATTATAATACAAATAGAGATTAGAAAATGTGCTATACTACATGATATTTAGACTTCTCAAATATCAAGTCTCTAGGAATAAAGCTTTTAAAAGAGTTATGAATCATCTGTTGTAGAAATAAAGCATTATTGACACTTTCAAGAAGACACAAATGAAAAATTATAAAATATTCATGAATCAGAAACCTAAATATCATATTTCAATACCCTATGAAATAGCAAACCTATGACTTAGACACACAGGAGAGTGTCTCAAAATTTTTAATGCAATTCACAGTAAGAGTTTTCAGAGTGCCGCAATATATATATGTATAGTTACAGATAAAAATTAGATCTAGAAACATATAAATATGTGTTATATAAAAAATCCAGTTAAGTTAGTTCATGAAATATATTCTTTATGTGTGTAATATTACAGGTAAATAATTCATTTAAAAAATGCTAGTTATTAACTGATTTCATAACCCAATATATGTGCTCCAGTCTAAAGTTTCAAAATTAATATCCTAAAGAAACTCTTGCTCATTTATAGTGGGAGAGAGAGATACAAAGAATGTAAATGAGTTCATTCAAAACCATACAAAATTAGACAGCTCTTTCAAGGATACTTACATGATAAAACAATGAAAAGAAGCAAACAGGAACAAAAACAAACAAAACTCATGACATTCACTACATCTGGGGCAATTGAGAGAAATGAGATTGAGGAAGGAATCCAAGGCAATAATAAAGATGGGTTGTGTGTACATGTGGTGTATATTTTGGTGTTGTTTCTCATACTTTACTCTTGGTTTAAATATTCTTTTTATGCATATACACTCAATATTTAATTTGAAAATTACTTAAGAAATTATATGATTGATAAACCTGAAGTTTCCTTTCACTGGTTTTACTCCCCCTCCATCCTTTTCCAATATGGAGCCTTTCCATCATGCTTATTTGCATTCAACAAATGTAATTCTATAAACAATATGTGGAATTACTTCACATGGAATAAATTATATTATTGTTTCCATTTCCAGCTTTTTTAAATTCTATTTTTTTAATTATAATTAGACTTCATTCACTAATTAAACTCTTACCTGTTTCTGATTTATCTGTCCATTTGTATATAAATAAACATTTGAGCTCTTTCTAGTTTGTTGCTAATGATATGTAACAAAGAATTATGTACATCTTCTACATGCATGGTAGAAGGATCTCTGGAAATATTGGTATATTTTCCCCTTGGTATGGCTTATCTTTCAATAAATTCTATGATGTTAAATAAGTCTTCAATGTAGTGGTAACAATTTAGAATCTCATCAGAAAGATATGGGTTCCCATTTTTTCAAGTCTTCAGCAATTTATCAGACATTTAAAATATTACCAACATGATGGGTAGGAAATAACTTTTGTTTTTAATTTTTCTCATTTCCATTGAGTTTAAACATTTTCTTCTATGTTTATATGACACTCAATGTGCCTTTTTGTTTTGACCATCTCACATCCTTTACCTACTTCTCTTTCAGGTTTCTTGTCTTTTTTTACTGACTTTTAAAACTATATATTCTGTCCAGCTTTCCCCTATGTGACATTTGTTTTTCAACTTTACTTGCCAGAACAAAGTTTTTTAACTGAAGTGTACTAAAACTTATCCAAACTTTTCTCTCAAGTTTGAATATATGTTTAATATATATTATCTCAGGTTAGCTTCATACCAACACTGAAGTTGAATACAGTTATCTCCATTTTGCAGAATAGGAATGGATCTCACTAGGTATGTAATTTACCAATTATCACTGGTGGAGCCTATATTCAAGTCCAGTCCACACATTTCTGGTTTGTGCTCTTTAACACACTACCCCACCTCCCGCTCAATGGCTCTAAGGTAGTATGTTCAAGTTGTGGAGAGAATAAGATAGAGGAGAAAAGAGAGAGATATAAAAGCACACAAACATAAATTAATCATTGTTATATATCCAGTAATCTATGTGAATAGCAAAGCTAATTTAATGCTATATTCCAGAAATGTTAAGATTTTGTTAATCTATTCTACATAATTCTTAGACAGTGAATAATGCATATAATTGTATCATCCATTTTAGGCTTAACATTAAGAAAAGGTAATTGAAGTTGCTACCAGTTTCCAGGTAAAGACAATGTACTACAGATCATATGTGCTATGGCTCTGTCTGGGAATCATTCACTTTGAAACATAATCATGTTTATCAAGTTCCTATCATGAACTATTCATAACCACAACACTTTCTTCCAAATGGTTTCAGTGGTCTCAAAGTTACTGTGATATATTACTATTGATACTAAAGAGTAAAAAGCCTATCAACTTTGGGGTCAACAGAATAATCTTTGAATTGAAGCTCTACCACTTACTATGCACATGATCATGAGCAAGGAATTTAATCTCTCTGAATCTCGTTTCTGTGAATATTGAGTGATGATAACAGCAACAGCCTTTTAGGGTGGCTATTAAGATTCCATAGGTGATGTTTGGTAGGTACCTGAAGAGTGCCTGATGTATGCTAAGTGCTCATAAAAATGATGGGAAGAGTGACTGTGGAAGGTAGAATTATCAGTTCCTTTAACTCACAGTGTTAGCAGTTTACTGCTTTTCTTTGTCAAGTTGATAGACACAGTGCTTTTTTCCAAGTTCGGGAAGGACATACCAGTGTCCCACAGGTCAAATAAGAGAGTGTTTTCTTTCCTCTGGATTAAAAAAAACTCAGCAGACTTGTTTCAAATATGTATACAAACAAAGCACAGTTCCATCTCCTGAAAGCTGTTAGAGTGCACAGTTCTAGGGAGAAAACAATATAGGAAGGAATAAAAGCATTATGGGCCTCCAGATTAAGGGCCTCTGGGACATCTCAGTCTTTCACACTCCGAATAGTCTGCTTTCACACTTGAACTGACAGCAGGATTGGGAATGGACTAGCTCTATAACTGAGATATGACCAAAGTAAACATAGTTTCCTATGAGAAAATGCCCAAAGGAGTTTTTGGAGAAGCAGAAAATTGGCAATAATATTACCTATTTTCAAGGTCTTCACAAATACATATTGCCTCTTTGAGAGAACATAGACACCTCTTGTTTAACTTACAGGAAGACATCTTCTGTCAGTGATGTAAGACCATGTGGAGAAATGGATCGATGTGCTTTCTCTAAGCTGTTATCTGAAGGAAAGGGAAGATCACTGAAAGATATACTGTCTCACATAAAAGTCAAGGTAAGTGAATTATAGTCTGTAGCCAGGCCATGTAAACATAAAACTTTAATTTGAAAAGAAAGCAGCCCAGACCCTAGAAAGAAAATCAGAACAATAACTGGCAGATTGGCATGAAAAGAAACAGGATATGTGGAACTCTCCAAAAGAAGAAATGCTAAAGGATGCACATGACTTTCGGCTTCTAGAACAGGGCACAGGGCCTGTTACTGTGGATGATACTAAATCCTGTGCTATTTCCTCACAGAGGCCATCCCTAAGACAAGTTTAGTGCTCTTGTCTCATTGAACTGGAGATAATCCTCAAAGTAAGCTTACAGTGCAAATTTGTAAAGGTGGTTTCAAGATAAGGAGGGAAAAAATACTCAGGACAAAGGGAGGCTCTCAGTCAACCTCACAATGCTCATGCAAATAAGGAGAGGTAACACAAAGATGGTTATTATGTAGCCACCTGAAAGAAAATCTATAATGAAAGGATGTGTAGAATGTTGAACAGAGTTCCTGCTTTGTGCTTCTAGAGTCACTGCTCCTCTTCCACCTCTTCCTACATCATCACCCCTGCACTGACCCAATGAGTGATGTTGCTAGTTGCCAGGCTCTGAGCTGAGTGCTTTCTATCAGGTCTTTCACTCCTTAGTGTAGCCAGTGAGGGTTGGAATCCTGGCAATGTAAATTAAAACCAGTTATTCAAACTCAGCTGCAGTCTTACTATGCATAATACATAGATAATAACCTGACACAGTGGGTTATAATAAACATTACATATACTAAGCACAAGAGCTCAGTAAATGGGTGCTTTTATTAATCTCCCACTATATTTGCTCCCCAGGACCAACTTTCTCATTCAAAATTCATATTCCTTTTGTAACTCACATATGACTGTGAAACGGGATATACAGCCTTGTATGAGATGATTTACCAGAGCACAATATAGATTTAATATAGCCTGTACGACTGAACCAGCCTACTTAAGATGAAATGAGGAGCCAAGGATGAGAGGAGAAAAGGCTTACCAAACTGTGCTGGGAATCAACTCTGTTTAAGCTTACATGGGTGTTAGCTAGACAAGGAGGTAAGTTTCCCAAACTATTCATTAACAATTCTTTTCATAAAAGGTAATTCCAAGAATCACATATGAATTATACATTATGTCTGATTCAAATGGCAACTTTAAAGAATGCCTTCAATTAGCATTTCTCTTTAAGCAGGTAAGAAGAAAGCATTAGAAAAAAAAAAAAAGAAGAAGAAGAAAGCATTAGGCACAAATATGAACCTTAGTTTTGCATGCATCAAGCTAGAAACAGATTTTTTAATCAAACTGACAAAATCAATTTAAAACCAACTCAACACTTTGGACATCTACTCTCAATTACTTACTCAAATTGACAAAGTATATGAAAATAATTTTCTCAGTTATGTCCAAGTTTAAAAGAACAATTTTCAACTTCAGTTGAGAGATTTGGAAATAAGACACACACACATACACATATGTACCCAGAGAAACGCATTTTCTTGCATTAACTTTTATGATGCTAATAAATAGCCACAGTTATTGATTGGCACTAGAGGGAATATGATCATCTTCTAAATTATCTTGAACTTACTTGTTTCTATCTCTGAAACTGTTCCTACATTCGTCTCAGTTGCCATCAACTAAACCTTGGATTACATGATTTCTACTGATTTTGTCTGCCTCATCCTGCCTCA
The DNA here is from genome assembly GCA_019455555.1 of Galemys pyrenaicus. Classification (NCBI taxonomy): domain Eukaryota; kingdom Metazoa; phylum Chordata; class Mammalia; order Eulipotyphla; family Talpidae; genus Galemys; species Galemys pyrenaicus. Next base: position 8,838,785 of record JAGFMF010011418.1, read on the forward strand.
TCCAATCCACTTCCTACATTACACAGAATGATTTCATAAAATACATCTGTGATAGTGCTACTTTCCATTTTACCTGACACCCTGCAATTGACCCTTACCAATTTCAATATCAAGATTAAACTCCTTGAAAGGGATTTAAAGTCTTATATGATGAAATCCACTGAGCTTCAACCTATACTTTCTTCTTTAAGTCACTTCCTTTCAGAGAATCCAATAATATAACCTATAACTTTAATTGATTTCTTTTTATTCCTTTGTATTTCCACTTGATATGCCTTCTCTCACCTGTGCAATTTCATGTACATTAAGGCTGTTATTGCAGTTGTATATACTCTCTTGCTCTTTCAACTTCAGCTACCTAATCACCCTTATGAAATAATTGAGATCATACAGGAAAAGCTAAAGAAGACTGACTATTAGGAAAAAAATACAGAACAACTTTAAGAGATCTTAATAGGGAAAGGGTCAGAATAAGAAACAGAAAATGGTCAAGCCATAGAATATCAATACCTGGATAAATATTTAAAACTATATTTAAGTTAGCATTAAAGACTTCCTGCAGAACAAAAGACCTCATTATTTTAAAGTGAAAAGAAAGCAGCTTGAGATGGTAGAAGATATATAACTGTCAAAGATTAGTATCTAAAAGATTAGTGTCCAAAAATAAAATATAAAGAATTCTTACCAATCGACATGAAAAAGACACCTTTCCCCAAACAAAAATGTTAAAAGAAAAGATACAGGACAATCATAGGGGATTCACAGATGTCTCGCCTTTAAAAATGTAAACCTGGTATCATTTACATTAGTAGTATCACAAAACCTACAACCTTTGATTAACCTCAAGTTTAAAAGCCAAGCAAAATTTTAAGATATTTTTACTTGAAGCTTTTATATAAATCTATAATTTCCAAATGAAATAATTTTTGCCTTTCTTAACTCCAATTACAGAGCTAATGTATAAGTATTTTGTAGGAAATATATATACAGGAAATATAATGGACCTAATTTTTTAAATCTTTTCCATGGTAAACTTCTTTACAAAAACATAACGAATGATCAGTACATTAAGTGAGTACTGAAGACACAAACTTAACAGAATTTCCTGTATTGCTGAGAAGTTCTTGCGTTAGCAAGTTGTGTCAACTCAAAATAGAAGCGTATTTTATCTCTCTCTGTAGAAGAATGTCCATAATGCCAGTTGCTCTGAAAGGCCTCTTACTCTTCCTCACAAACAAGTTCCAGTGCCTCACACATATGCTGGACTACACACGTGTGAGACACCACTACAGTTGATGTTTCACCTCTAATCCTGGACATCTGTGATCATGGTGGAGGCTGCTCTGAAGAATCAAATAACACATCTAGGGCCCAAAGTTTACATCAGAGCAGGTGCTTTCACAGGCCGTGGCCTACGTGAGCTTTGGTCTCTGGCAGCTGTTGCTCAACATCTGAGCTTTAACGGAGCTTAAACTCTATAAAACTTGATGTTCATAGCTCACATCCTATAAAGTTCTAGTTTTCCCAAATCTGAGAAAAACAAATGGACTAAATGAAATAAAAATAACTTTTAGACTCTAAGACCAAAATAGTGTTTGTCAGTGGGAAGGGAGAATAAGGGTGGGTAATTGGGGTAAAATGAGTCAGTTCTATGGTAAAGGATGGAATGAAACTTTCAGTGGTGAACATAATGTAGTATTTACAGACACTGATTTATAACATTGTACATGTGAAAAGTACATGGTATAAACTAATGTTACTTAAATAAGTTAAATCATCAATATTTTGTTTAACATCTTTTACTTTCACTTGAAAAAAATCTCCTTTTTCTTTTCATTTGATGTGATTATATAACATAAAAGCTTCTAAATGCTACTGGTTTGAGGGACATATTGTTTAAAGGAAATCACTAAATGAGTTGCCCAAGTTAAAAGTGGGGAGGAGTCAAACCTTAATTTCAGAAACTTTCCTTTATTCACTGTAACCTTTGGACCTCTTCTCCCTAAAAATAGATATACAGTAATAATCATGTGGAACTCAGCAAAAATGTTCCTCAGGGTAACCTAATTCTTCCTTTATGCATTTTACCAATATTTTGTAGTTAAAAGAGGACATTCTTTTTTTTTAATGGCAAAAGACTACAAATAGAGCATAAATGGTTCTAATAGTATTAAATGCCCTTTTGTAACTTCTCCAAGTTCACAATCAAAACTGAGGACATGATGAGGTATATTTTCCTCCCAGCAGATGTGCTAAGAGCCAACAGAAGCAAACTTAAAAGAGAACAACTGATACAATTCCCATGTACCTCCAATGAGCTTACATTTTTATCACTACAAAATATTTCAGCAACCACAGTCATTTAAATAAAGTGACAGATAATACTTTCAACATTGATATCAACAACATCTACAGAATATTATGGACAGCCGAGAATTTTGCTCTAAGATGTTACTCTAAATCTTGCTAAGTATTGTTTAGGGAACAGTTGCTATGTGATGTAGTTCTGATGGGTGAAATATATAGGAAATTCTGCTAGAGGGTTTCTAGAACATGTTTTCTCATCAAATAAAAACAGATGTGCCAGAAAAATTAAGTCTCTGAAGATGAATTCTTTAGAGCTATGTGAGTTGTTTTTGCTCCCATGAGTGGAAAGCAAAGAGATCTGCAAAGGACCGTCCTGAATGATACACTAAGTGGAAGACATAAGTTGGATCAAAGCAGAATGAGCACAAGGTAATGGGGCAGAAAATAGTTGCTTCCAGAGAAACTGTTGAGGTGGAATTGGTATCCCAATGATTTCCAGGTTAGAACACAGACTAAGGGACATGATAAAAACTAAAACTATGTTAGACATTTGAGGTTGAATGAAGAGGACGAAGGGTTACTTTTAAGGAAGAGATAGTCTGAGTGGGAAATGAGTGTGGTCTGGAACCACAGGGAGGCGGCAAGAGATTAATAAGATGACTGCTGAGCCAGGGCTTCTGTGAGTCTACCTGCCTGGACTGTTTAGGAGATCACGTCACCTTGGCTCATATTTAGAGTGTTTTCTGACTCCCAAAAGTGCTAATGAAACTATGGCAGGCAGTGGTGACACATTCACGTGAAAGGATAGACCTATACCATCATTCAAGCAGAATTGTGACAGCAGAAACTGAGCTGGTCAGGCCTCAGGCTAATCCTGCTGCTGCAAAGTGTGTCTGCCTGAAGTGGGTGTAACACCAGGGTGCCTGTAGAAAGAGGCAGCTTTTCACTCCATTCCATTTACTGTCATCTGACCTTATCAGACTTTCCCTGTATGCTCCCAGGGGGCCTACTATTCTGTGATTCTGTGATGCACTGGGAACTGATATGGCAACTCTGATGCCTGCAGTGGGATGACAAGTATAAATATTGCTTTAAAAAAAAAAAAAAACAAGTGCAACAAATCAAAAAGGCAACAATAAACAAAATGAAAGAAAAGAAGAACAAAGTCTTAGACTGTGGTAGCAAAGTAGTGATAACCAGAAGGAGAGAGGAAAGGAGTGGGTAAATGAGGTAAAAAGAATCAATTTATGGTGAAGGATGGAAATTATTTTGGTGATTAACATAATGTGGTACATAAAGGTGATGAGTTATCAAGCTGGCAACCAAAAACCTAAATAATGTTAAAATTTTACTTCAGTTACCAAAATAATTAAAGAATGTGAAAAATGTCTTCTAAAATTTTCCCTAAGGGTTTTTAGATATTTTATACCTGACCTTTCTTGCTGTTCCGTAATACTAACAATATAGTAGATGGTGTTAAGAACATAAGTGGCCCTTTAAATGTATTTTTTTTTTGCTTGATCAGTTGACACTTTAAAATCAACAATTGTATTTAAAGGGTCATTTACATTGTGAATGCCTTCTACTATATTGTTATATAACAGAATTTTCAGCATAAACTAGTTAATAAACCCCATAACACACACAAATAAATGTAATCCACACACTTACTTTAAACAAAAGACCAAGATAAGATATAGCTTCAAATGTTTGTTGTTCTACAAAGATGATGATGGTGTTTGCACAAGTAAGGAACAGGTCAGAGATTTTGCATTTGAGGTTAAATTCTATTTTCCTTTGTTCGAAAAAAAAATTTTACAAAAGCAGACAAAAAATTAAAAAGTTACCATATTTTTGAGTATGTATCCAAAGAATTGAAAGCGATATCTCAAAATGATATTAGCACCCCCATATTCATTGCAACAGTTTCTGCAGTAGCCACAACATACAAACAACCAAAAGTCTATTTACAGATGAATGAAGAAACTGTGTGATACACACATGGGATACTATTCAGCCTTTTTAAAGAAGAAAATCTTCCTATATACAGCAGATGAAACTTGAGAATACTACACTAAGTGAAAGAAGTCAGTCACAGACAGACAAAGTACTATCTGATTCTTCTTCAATTAAGTATCAGAATAATCTGGTTCTTAGAATCAAACAGTGGAATGCTAGTTGTCAGGGACTGAAAGGAAGAGGAAATGGGAAGTTATTTATCAACACGTGTAGTTTTGGCCAAGCAACAAGGTAAATGAGTTCCAAAAACCTACTATATAACACTGCAACTATAATCAAAATATTTTGTACACTTTAAAAATGTGTTAAAAATGTAGATCTCATATCAAGTGTTGTTTCTATAATACAATGAAACAAAATAAAATAAAATGATAGAAATGTGGATCAGGTGTTAGTCTAGCTTGTCTTAGTAATAAAGAGTAACTAACATCTAATTAAACCAAACATTGATGGGAATATGGCAGAGGGGGAGAAGAGTACTACCATTTATTGCAGGTAATAGTGTAAATTGGTTCACTACCTTACAAAGCTGTTACCCTAGTAAAGTAATGGTGTAGATTTTATGTGTCTGTATAATAATCTCCCCTTTAGGACTAAGTCCAGACATACTGTTGCAATTTACCAGGAAGGACTACTCAGTAAGGGACCAGGTGCACATGGATGACTGTATAACAATGTGGCATTGTAATAATAGCACAGAATTGTTAACCAAGTGTGGGAATGGATCCATTATGTCATTTTCATGTAATAAAATAATTTAGTAGGATTATGGATGTTTTGGTGGAGGGTGTGGTGTGATAACCAAAGGAAGAGATTGATACTATACCTCTAAAACACAATTTTGTAAACCAATGTCACCTCAATCAAAAAATGAAAGGGGAACAAATGTATGATTTTGATCTCAAAGTGTGTAAAAAAGTAAAACAAAAGGATATATGCAGTATACAATCATTTGTATAAACTTTTCAAAATATGAAACATTGTTATACTTCACCTGCCATAAAAGAATAAAAACATAAATGTTAAAATGCACTAACTTTAGGATAGTTGTACTTGGGAGGGAGGGAAGAAATAAAGGTGATGGTGACTAGGCCAGAAAAGAAGCTTTGAAATGTAATGCTGCATTTACTGTAACAAAGACCTGCAGTGAATACAGCAAAATATTAAAATGTGTTCTATCAAGATGTTGGATTCAAAGACACCCACGGTGTTTGTAATAATACTTAAACTGTATAGTTGCACATGTGGAATATGGCATAATTTTTAAAGCATGTCTTGAAAGAGTGCATTTTAATAGCTAATATTTTTCAAGGATGAACATGCCCAATCAGCAACACTGAACATTTTTTTTACTGCACACAAGATGCTGTAATAAAAATGTGAAGTACAGAATGGGATGAAGCACTTGTGTGACAGAGATAAAGACTCATTCAATTCAGTGTACGATGCAAGCAACTTAATTCATTAGCAGAAGGCAGACAGTGCAAAATTTTCACCAGCACTAAGCAAAAGTAATGCCTCTTATGTAGCTGGAAAATAGTGAAAAAAAAAAAAAAAAAAGCGTTAACATCTTTATATTGGAGTATTCAAAATATTTGGACAGTAAAGATAAAAGAGAAACTGCCTCAATGAAAAACCTAAGAAGTTCATTACTCCCATCACTTCAGATCAATTTTCTGATTTTGCAGATTTAATGCAAGTGTCTTAACCACTTAAGTATATTTTATAAGATAAAAAATGTTTTTTTAAATAATTTGAAAATAATCCTATACTAAAAGAAACTCAGCTATGTTAAGGAATATAAAATGCACTACATATTTTTAAATAATTTGTATTGAATTATAATAGGCACAGAGATGGGCATAAATTATTATACATTGTTACAAATTTCCATACAATAGACACAACCTGTGTTAAAATAAATAAAATAGAGTATTACCAAGATCCTAGAAGCCTCCAACCTGATTCCTTCTATCACTACTTTGTCTCCCAAAGCTAAAATGTAAATGCCTATTAAAACCAAATGTTGGAAGGAATGGAGGAAAAAATAATGACTCCCATTTCTTATCAATGTGAGTGACTATCATCTAGCACCAGAAGATCTAATTAATTCATTCATTTACATTGCATATATTACCCCATTGTGCCAATGTATCAAAAGGTGTCTATCCACTCTATCAATGAAGGACATTTCCATTGTTGAGAGCGTGTGGCATTTACTTTCAAAGCTGCTACAAACATTCCATATCTTTTCAGAAACAAAAATAGTCATTTCTTTTGGATATATATACATACACACAATATTAGCTAATAATGCATGGGATACGTTCAACTTTAAAATATTTCAAAAGAAGCATATCAGTGAACAGTGGTACAAATGAAATAAGGTGGGGGTTTCCTTGGTGGCCTAGGGGTTAAGTTTCAGCACTATCACCACTACAGCCTGAGTTTGATCCCCCAACAAGGAACTAACCCACATATGGCACAGCAGACCTCCCCTGTCTGGTCAACTGCTCACCTTATTACATGAGGCTTGTGGCAGTATTTATTTTTAATATACTTTTAGAATTTTTGATTAAAGGCTTTTAAGAATGGCTGAAACAATCCTGTGTCTCATAAAAGGAGCAAAAGCAACATTCATTGAAAAATTGTATAAAAGACTGTGGAATGTTCAAGATTAAAGGATGTGAAAGGGATATGACACTTAAATGTAATCATCCTGATCCTAGACAGGACCCTTAAATACACGGGGGAACAATATTACAATGGACATTATGATTTTGCTTGACAAAATTACAAAATAAATGGTAGATGAGATAGAAGTATTTTATCAATGTCATAATTTACTAAAGTTGATCATGAAACGTGGTAAGGAAATATCTTTAATTTTGCTTTTCGGAAACACACATTGTAGTATTTTAAGATCAAGCACCCTGACATATATAATTTACCCACAAATCATTCAGGAAAAAGAAAAAAAATAAACAAAAATGTCTCTCTGGGGTGCCTCCCTGGTGGTGCAGGGGGTGAAGTCTCAGCACTATGAAGCTATCCACAGTCACTGCAGCAAGAATTTGATCCCTGACTTGCCAGGGAGCTGACCCACATGGCACAGTAGACCTCTACTGTCTTTCCAGCTGCTTTCCCTCAGCAGTGTATTTCAATCAATCTGTTTGTTCTGCTCCCCACTCTATAGTGAATTCTCTTCCTCCATGCCCTGAACCTCTGACTTACTGCTTCTGTATGCAAAAATAAATATTTTTAAAAATAAATTTTAAAAAAAGTCTATGTGTAAAGAAAATGGGAGAATCATAATATAAGTACAGTAAAATGTTAACCTCTGAGTATGAAATATACAGGTGTTGTGTGTACTATTTTTAACCATTTTATCTTTCAACTTTTCTGTAAGCTTGAAATTTATAGGTGATCAAAGAGCACAAATTTTCAGGTGTAAGATAAATAAGTCCTGATGATATACAGCATGATGGCTGGTTAATAATACTGTGCTAGTAGTAGAAAGTTCCCAAATATTCTCAACTCAGGGGAATTTTTTTTTGTAATTATGTATAATGATGGACATTAACTACACTTATTATGGTAATCATTCCATGTCATACACTTATATAAAGTTATTATATCAAACACCTAAAACTAATTCAATGTATTATGTCCATTATATTGCAAAAAATAAAAAAGTAAAACCTCTAGTTGACTTCCTAGGAATGATGAACAAATTTGTCAGAAAAGAGGAGAAAAAAAATTGTGAAAGAATGGCAAATTAGCAGTAACGACAGTAAAATTAGAATTTCAGTATAGATGGGTATCATTTTAAAGAGATTACATTTTATCCTGAAGGCATAGGGCCTAAGAGTTTAATGGATGAAATAAAACCATATTTGCACCTTGGAAATCACTCTTAGAATGGCATACCTTTAGAGGTGGAAAGAAATTTGTTGGAAATCCAGGTGAGAAACAATTAAAATACTAAAAATGTGGAAACACTAGCACTTGTGATCAATTAGGTATAGAGAAGAGGCTCAGAGAAGGCCAAAACCTTAAAATAGTCTTCTTAAGCAATTTTTAAATTCCATTTCTTTTTTCTGTTGAGAACTGCAATAATATGTTTGCCTGCCTTCACATCTTGACCTCAATTAAATTTGCAGTTGTCATGGAAGTAGACAAAAATAAAGGCTTTTCTGAAACTTATCTAAAATGATTCCGAAAAACTACTCTCTTTCTACTTTGGGTGGAGAAAATTAGCCTTCTTTGAGCATGAATAATAATTTTCTGTCGACATAGTGGTAAATGAGTTTCAGTGAATTCACTCCTCCAGGTAGAAGTACTGAGGTCATTTTTGGGTTGTGCACCAGTAACAATGTCAGTTTCTCAAGTTACCGCACTGGTTTTCATCTTCAATTCTGATATCCTCTAGGCAAAGAGTGTACTCTTCTCCTGTGCCTCCCTTCTACGCGTCCTCAAAGTCCTTTCAGATATTACCTCCCTCAAGAAGTTTTCCCTGATATACTGAAACCAATTTTAAAATATTTTCAAATAAAACATTGTTTTTAAATAGCTGTGTTTCTATTTTGGCTGTTGTGGTAGAAATACAGTTGTATTTCACTGTGTTTCTATGTTGGCTGTTGTGGTAGAAATACAGTTGTATTTCATTGTAAGTTTAATATGTACATTTCATTTCTCTAAAAATGCGTTTGGTTGGGCTCCTTCTCATATATTATTTGGATACTCTTGTAACAGGGTGGTTCCCAGAAAAAGGGGAGGTTCCAAATTCCCTGGCCCACCCAAAGAAGGGTAAGAAAAGAAGCTGGAGAGGAGACTAAAGAAGAAAGGAAACAGGATGGAGAGCAAAAAGGAGACCTAGAAGAGTCATGTGGAACAGAGAGACATATGACGATGCTGCACTTGCTTTTTGGTACTAGACTGGTTGAAACAGATGTGCTTGAGAGACCTGTGGGGAGGTTAACAAGGTGACTTTTATCTTGATTTTAATTTTGCTCTTTTCCTTCCAGGCTTGTTTAACTACTTCTGACCCTTTCTGTGGGTCTGTGCTGGAAGGTGTTTTAGACTTGTGGCAGGCTTTCAGGCCTTGCTCTGGGCCAATCCTGTTTGGCTGGACTTTTACCCACAAGGGTACAAGGTAACTCTGAGTTCTAGATTTGAAAACTATATTCTTTATTTGTCTGTGTTGCACACTAATTGTATTAAAGTTCCTTTCCATTGAAGATGTTATATGTTTTGTCTTGATGTGGTGATGGCAAAACCTATTTAAAACAGGCAGGTTTGGGAGGGGGGAGGTTTGGGGTGCCCTGTAACACTATCATTTGTAAAGTAACAGTTTGAGTTTTTTTCCCCACTTTTCTATTGAACTGTCTTTTTTGTTGATTTGTAAAATTTTTTTCACATAAATATTTTCTTGAAGAAAAATCACTTCAAAGAAACTCCAAAATTACAATGGAAAATATTTGCGTTATTTTGTGAATATCTGGGAATAGTTCTTATAGAACTTTTAGAAAAGTGTTTAGACCAATGAGTTGAACTTTTATCTATATTCTGATGGGTTTTCATTAAATCTCACTATAGAAAAAAAATTCACTTGAATAAGTGATTCCTGTTTAACCCAGGTTCCTCACAGATGCAAAATTCATAGTGATGACTAAAATATTTTTTGCACAGATTCGCACAGAGTTGATATGAGATGCCAAAAATTAAGTATTCTTACTCAGTCTAGTTTTGCATATATTACAGTAATGTTATTGTCTAGATGGTATTTATCAATCTTTTTAAAGTCAGTAAAAAATACATTTTATATCATGATACAACATACAGATATAACTGGAAAGAATTCCCAACCAATATATATTTTACTCCATGTTATTTTATCACACCCCATCACCTCTTATATTTCACTTTTTCACTTTATCTCATTTCATTACTGTTATTGCTTACTTTATCATGAGCTATAATCTCCTAAACTGATGTCAAATAACAGCTCCCTCCCTCTCAGCACCCCGTCTATAAGGCCTCAAAATCACTTCAGATGTTACCTCCAATAAATCTTCCCTGATACAATGAATTCAATTTTTAAATTATTTCCAAATAAAAATATGTATTTTTAAATGGCTATGCTGACTTATATCCCCCCAGCAATTTCAATGAAAAGCAGACTCATTTGGGATGAACTATTGTTATTAATAGTACTGTCAACGATATCATCATTATCAATAACATTCAGCAGAGAAACAAACTGAAAGACATATATATGGTAATAAGCAGCATTTGAAACTGCCAATAGTCTTTTTGTCTATATATCTTCTCTCCATTCGTCCCATGTGTGGCATAACCATAATCTACTATTCTTCTCTATGCCCAGGATCACCTGGAAATAATCAGTCAGTCTCAGAGTTTGGTCACTTGCCATAGAAGACATAATTGTTTTTACTATTATTATAATACTAACTTCTTGATATATGTTTTATCAACAAATATTTTTTGGAATACAAATTTCATCAAATAAGTTGTTTGGTATCCTTTTTAAAATATAGACCTTCCTCTTAGCGACATTAAAATTCTTTAAATCTCACTATGATTTAGTGATACAAACATAAATTTGGTGATTAAAAATGGGAACGTCACCAAGAAATTCCTCCCACAAGTTCAAACCGTTCAAAGTGCAATCACAGATTTTCAAAACTAAACATTGCATTGAATTTGAGTTCATGAACTTTAATTTATTCAGCTCCTAAGAAAATTTCAATGTAAGCTTTGCTTTAAATAACTTCATCGGGCCTCCCTGGTGGCTCACTGGGTTAAGCAACGCACTATGAAGCACAAGTTTGATCCCTGCCGCTGGCCAGGGAGGAGACCCACATGGCATAACAGACCTCTCCTGCCTCGCCCGCTGCTGCCCTCAGCAGTGTGTTTCAGTTGGTCTGCCTGTTCTGCTCCCCACTCCTGTCTGATGAATCCTCTCACCTCCTGCTATTCTGGCCTGTACCCCCAATGCTTTTATGCATAAATAAATAAATCTTTAAAAAATAAATAAACAAATAGCTTCATCTTCTGAAATTTTAAAATCTTAAGATTTTGGGTTTTGATTTTTTAATATTACTGACTTGTTTATAGAGTTTGTGGGTGGATTATAATATTCAACATCAAAAAACAAGGAAGGAAAAAATACATTATGGACATTATAAAATTAAAAATTTCTACTATATAAAAGACCATTAAGAAAACCAAACAAGAAGCTACACACTGTGCTTTAGTGAGATTTGCCTAATAATATTATGACTTCCTCTCCCCAACACTTTCCTTTCATTTACAGATCAATAGTACTAATTTTTAAATAAAGGGGCTACCAAAATTTAGTGACTCATTTACAAGTAGTTGAAAAGTAGAAGATTCGGTTTGATTTAAAAGATGGTCACCTTAATGTCCTCAGATTTTTCTTTTTAAGATTTATTCATGCATACAAGAGCTAGGGTATAAGCCGGAGTCACGGGAGGTAAGAGGATTCACCAGAGACAGAGTGGGGAGCAGAACAGGCAGATTGACTGAATACACTGCTGAGGGGAGCAGTGGAAGAGGCAGGAAGGTCTGCTGCACCATGTGGGTTCTCTCCCTGGCCGGGGATGGAACTTGTGTTGCTGTGCAGTGGATGCTTCACAGTGCTGCGTTCAACCCACTGCACCACCAGGGAGGCCATTTATTTGTTTGTTTGTTTGTTTTTTAGGTAACATGAGTTCACAGCACTGTAGATGACTTAGAGTTACAGGGTCACACTTCAGGTGTGTAACCATACCACACACCCACCACCAAAGCATACATCTTCCAACACAGTCCATTGTGCACCTTCCCTCCTTCAATCTCCCCTTGTTCTTCCCCCACTGGTATTTTCAACTCTACAGTCATATTTTGAGAGTTATTGACTTATTTTATCTGGCCCTTTCCTTTGTTACTCTATATTCCACATATGTGACAGTATCCAGTATTTTTCCTTCTCTTTCTGAATTACTTCATTAGCATAATCCCTTCCTGCTCCATCCATGTTGTCACAAATGGCAAATAAATACCATTGCATTACACTGAATATGTAATCTAGTATATTTATTCAAATAGTGCTATAGAAAAGTTTTCTATTTTACTCACCTCTAGTCTGTGTCTTTCCCTATGAATTTATATGAGTGAATGTGTGTGCGGTTGAGGACTTACAAAAGAAAATCTGCTGATATTTGTTAAAATTACTTCTGTTGCAAAGAACAATTTAGTCCTTTCAATTGCTTAGTCTATCCCTTACTTTGTCCTTATTATATAAACTCTATAGAGAACATCCTTCCCTAGAGAAACTTAATTGAGAAAGGGAAAAGCATATTGACTACTCATAAAACGAACATTTTCAAATTAAATATCTTTAGTGAAACAAATGCCTGTGTTGACATTTAATAGTCTGTGTGATAAACTGAAGATTCTGACAGTATTTTTCAAATGAGCTTAATACTTCAGTGTGGTGTTTCTAAAAGGCAACAAATCACCCTCCGGCAGACAGATACATAGGCAATCCGTGCCCCATATGTGGGAACATCTGAATTCTTAGATCCCTAAGTTGTTTCACAGTCTCATTTTTGGCAGAGCCATGGACTGTGGAAATAAATCGGGTATTTTGCTTTCCTGCTCCAATTGGAATTCTTTGCTAAACAACAAAGTTGAGCATCCCCGCGTGGAATACTTGATCTGTTTCCCATTTTACTCGAATCAAAGGCAGAACCTACCTTCTAACAGATGCCTGCAAAAACAAAACAAAACAAAAAGCAGGGCAGGTTTCTTAAGGGACCATGATATATATTTATTTCAGGTTACAGAAAAACTGACTACCTCGTCAATGTTTGATTTTACCAATAGGTGGAGCTGTGAGCAATGATATGAAATATGGTAGACTACAATTCAGAAAAAAATTGAAGCATTTTGTGGGGGAGGGTGAAAAAGGAAAAAAAATAGTCAACCCTATTTACAAATGATTTACTCTCATTTTTATAGTTTTATAAATGTTTCTACCTTAAATATTTTTTCCTCTCTCATATTTTGCTTCACCAAACACTGATAGGCAAAATCATTTAACCCAGATTCACATATACCAAGTAATACTTGATTAACTCAGGGGTAGAAATTCAGGTGTCAGACAACTCATTTAAACACAGTCAAAGAATCTGGTACAATAAAATAAGGAGGTTATCTGGATCCATCCAAAATAATTCGATTTTAAATGTTTTTGTTTTGTGATTAGTTCTGTCTTTTTTTTTGAAATAACAGTAACCCAAAATATAGAGTCTTTGTAATAAACTTTTGTCTTCTTGGTTAGATGATATCAGGAAGTTTCACTAGCTATAACAGTTTCAATAGCTAGAACAGTGAACTTTGAATTCTACTAGTGGAATATCTGTGTGAAATCACACATTTTACACATTAAAATGCATCATTCAGTCTCTCATAAATCTAAAAAGCAAAGTACAGAGCTACTAATGCCATTCCATTAAAACAAGGGACAATAAAAATTTGGTTTAGAGACCATAAGATTCTGGTAACTTCCAACCACTTCTTAGGTGCTAGGATCATTACCCACTTATGTTTCCACAATTATTAAGTTTGGAGTCATCAGTTATACTTCAAGCCCTTTTACCTTTGGCATCTCACCAACCACTAAGTCTGGTCAATTTTACCTCCAAATTTTCTGTATGTATATGTGTGTGTGCATTTATATACACACAGTATATATGTAATATATGTGTGTATATATATATTCAAAATTTCAATTCCTATGATTACTGTCCTGATTCAAACATGTATCATCTAGCTATTTTATTCAGTAGGGTGAATAAACCATTTGGAACACTTGAATGTCTATAGAGCAGGAGTGATTGACTCAGAAGGCATCACAATGTAAATGGAGTACAAAATTTTGACCTATATTTTCTGGTCTTGCACATCTTCAAATATACCATATATTTTCAGTTATATAGAATTACTATTTGAAGAACAAATTGATATCATTTTTTGAGTTGTTGGGTTCAGAGAATGGGGTCCTTGGGTTCATTCTGCAAAAGGTTGCAAAAGAGCTCCCCTGTCACCAGCACCGGTGACACAGAAATGTTAAGTTATAATCAAAAGGGCAGTATTATAAAAGGGAAAAAACGAATAAAGAACACTTGCATAGACACAAATGGACAGACCGGCTGACCTGAAAGGGACAGGTCTGCTAAGGGAGCAGAGGCAGCAGTAGCAGGCAGGTGGCCCTGAGGAGAGCTGCCTCTGCTGAGGAAGGTCAGTGAAGAGAAGCCCTGGCATGGTACAGGTCATGGGACAGGCAGAGGGCTGCTGCCCTGCACAGGAGAGAGTTGGTAAATAGAAGCACCTGCATAGTGACAGGTGGGCAGAAGGGCTGCTACCTGGTGCCAGTGCAGAGATTGTACTGGTAGAGCCTTCTATTCTTTGGGAGGGGTTCATTCCTTCATGGAACAGTTTGTTTGTGGTTGACTTTTAATAAACTATATAGTATTTGAAAGGGGACAAATTTCTACAATGGCTCTCAATCTTCCCATCTTCACCTGACACTACCTACAGCAGTCTAAACCTGCCTGGATCTTTGTGCCTGGCGATCTAGGCATTGGCATCTAAGGATCTTAGTTCCTATAGCTGGGTTAATGGCTATGTTAAGCCCTCTACCCTACCCCTACCTCCAGTTTTTGGCATTGTGTGAGCCAGATTTCTGATTTGTGGCACTTCCTTTCCAGTTTTTCTATCCTTATCATCCATTGTAACCACTTGACACTCTGTGATGGGTCAAGTGGTTACACAGTCTGTGATTAGTATCACAGACTGTGATACCAATGGCAATTTAGCAAATACCTAGATTTTTCTCAAGATTAAATTCAACTATGTTCACCTTCAACTTTCCCAGTTCTCACAGATAAAATAATGATTACTTACTCCATAACTGTACATTTTAAACATTTCTCACATAGCACTCTCATCACGCTGAGTATGTTTTACAAAGTAGAGGCTATATAACTCCTCATCTTTCATTAATTATTGAATTGCATCTGAAATAAACTGTATAATCAATCAGCCCAAGCTGAAATCCTAGCACTACCAAGAAACAACTATGAGATTTTGAGCACATCAATATATCTTTCCAACCCCATTTACTCAATACTAATACAGATGCTATAAAATTGTTGTGAGCAACCAATTTCACTAGAGCCTATACCCTAGATCATGTACAGTATTGCACACCAATGTTACCTTGATAGAAAGAAAATACATTTAAAAAAATTAAAGACATAATCTATTGGTAACCTTCTTCACCAGTGTTCTTAAGCACAGAACAAATGCTTTTATATCTTCTTTATCTACAACTACAGTTTTTCCAAAAGTTTTGTGTAATGGAAAGAGTAGCTCTTAAAGTCATAAAACCAGCTCACTTACATGAAGGAAGGCACTTTCTAAGACTCTATTTTATAAATAAAGGAAAGTTTCTATAACTATAGATAAAAAATATAACTACATAAAAATATAACTATATAAAAAGTTTCTATCATTTCAAAACATTAATGTGCAGGGAAATTTATGTATACACTTCAAAAATTCCATGTTATATTGATCATTCTCTCATCAACTATGAATAAAATAGTTATCATTATGAGAACATGCACAATACAGATTAGACTGTATTATACTAATGATTTCCAGACATAAGAGGCTTTTAAATCTAAAATGTATTAAACAACATGAGAAAGCTACTTATCATAATAACAAATCAAATGGTATCTTGCATTTAGTGCTATTTGAAATGCTGAAGCTTATAAAATATAGTTAAGGGATGCATGTGGCAAGCAATGGATTTTGAGAATTATTGACTGTTTAATAGCTTAAAAAATAAGTATATTGTTTTTTAAAGCAGAGAATCTGAGAAAAAATGCTTAGTTTGAGGACTTCAATATGCTATGGTAAAAAAAAATTACAATCCTCCACTGTACACAGCACTATGTCATGGAAGTCAAGCAGGCTGGATCCCCCCACTAGGTCCTGTTGTACATGTCTGTGCTTTGCCCCACTCCTATGGTAACCTATGAAATAAGAGACATATTCTTATCAAAGGAAGTCATTATCCTGGGTGTTTGCAGCTATCAGGACTTGACATAGCAGAACTGCTGCAAAAGACACGCTAACCAAAACAAAGCGACAACCCACCAACTAAGAGAAAATTTTTGCACACAACACTCTGAAAAGGGACTTATCACAAAGATCCACAAAGAACTAACCAGACTAAACAAAAACAAAGTAAACAATCCAGTCAAAAAATGGGCAGAAAAACTAAAAGGCATTTCTCCAAAGAGGAAATGCAAATGGCCAACAGGCATATGAAAAAATGCTCAACTTCTCTTGTCATCAGAGAAATGCAAATCAAAATCACTATGAGATACCACCTCACACCAGTGAGAATGGCACATATCAGAAAAATTAGCAAAAACAAATGTCTGCAAGGATGTGAACAAAAAGGAACTCTTACACTGCTGGTGGGATTGCAAGCTGGTCCAACCATTATGGAAAGCAGTATGGCAGTTCCTCAAACTACTAAGAGTGGAACTCCTGTATGATCCAGCAATCCCCCTCTTAGGGATATGCCCAAAAGACACAAAAACACTGATTCAAAAGAATACCTGCACCCCTATGTTTACTGCAGCACTATTTACAATAGGTAAGACCTGGAAACAACATAAATGCCCAAAAACAGATGAGTGGATCGGGAAACTGTGGTACATATACACGATGGAATACTATTCAGCAATCAAAAAAGATAAATGAGTCATTCATAGGAACATGGATGGAGATGGAAGGGATTATGCTCAGGGAAATAAGTCAGAAGGCAAAAGAAAAATACTGGATGGTTCCCCCCTAGGAGGAATATTAGGGAACCAGATAAAGATCAAGGAAAATAATAACAATAACAATAATAATAATAAAAACACAACAAAAACAAAAAGACAAGGGAAAATTGGGGACACTTGGTGGGGGGAAGGGAGAGGGTTGAGGGCAGATAAGAGCACAAAGGACTGAGGTGATGGTGCACTGGTGAAGTGGTGATGGGGAATCCATGGGGATTATAATTGATGTTGAAAAAAAAAATATATATATATAAAGAAGAAGAAGAAAAAAAGAACTGCTGCATATTGACAGATGGGGCATATTGGCCAATTCTACTCCTCTAGAAAGGGGATCCTCAACAGACATAGAATGGAAAATGCTCCTTCCTTTCTCTGGCAGGGAAAAGAGCAGGCCATCTGCATCTGAAACAGACATGGAAAATGAGATGTGAAAGACTGTGTTAGTCCCTACAGATGTCCTAGGAGTTGGATAATGATTTAACAGGGGGTACCTAGCTTTTGCATCTCTACAGTGAATTCCTTAGGGAGGAAGAAATTTAACCTGCATTGACTTCCTTTGTTCATAGATAACATCAACATATTTTAATCTGAGGTAACAGAAATAGAAGAACCCACGTGTTAAGAATAATTACATTTTAATGTGACCGTCTCACTCTTCTTACCTATAGAAATTAGATTCAAATTCATGTTTGCTGGAACAGTTCTCACAGAGTAAGATCTTTCAGAATGCTTCTTGGATTTGAATCCTCACTTCAATTATTTAATAAACTGTCTAATTGTCAGTAATATTTTATTTCCAGTCAATAGACAGATCATCCCACTAGTGAGTTGATTTCTATAGAGCAAGTCATGGTTGGGTCCCCAAGTATTTTTCAGGGTCCCAACAGATTCTGTAGAAGTCAAAAAGAAGCAATCCTAAAAACTAACCACAAGATTTTGCTATTTAATATTTAAAACAAAATAAAGGTCTTAAAAGTAAGAGGTACATAATGAAGTATTAGACTGTCAAAATAAAATTATCTGGGCTTGCTTTAGAATACTTAATATTTGGGGAAATACTTATAGAAGATAGAAAGGAGAAGTGACGGAGGTTTAGTAAAATGTTCATAAATATTGATCTGGTCAGTATGTAAAGGGAAGGTGCATTTATTTTCTCTTATTTTAGTTTGTTTCAAAATTTCTGTCTCAAGATGGGAATATATCCAAAAGACATAAAAAACACTGGTTCAAAAGAATACCTGCACCCTTAAGTTTATAGCAGAACTCTTTACAATTGGTAAGACCTGAAAACAACCTAAATGCCCAAAAACAGATGATTGGATCAAGAAGATGTGGTATATATACACGATGGAATACTATTCAGCAATCAGAAAAGATAAACTAGACTCATTCATAGAAACATGGATGGAGCTAGAAGGGATTATGCTCAGGGAAATAAATCAGAAGTCAAAAGAAAAATACCGGATGGTTTCACCACTATGAGGAATATAAGGGAACCAAATAAGTGACCAAGGGAAAGAATAGTAACAATTAAAAAAAAAAACAAAACAAAACAAAAAGACAACAACAAATAGGGGACACTATATGGGGATGGGGAGGGAATGGGTGGAGGGCAGAAACAGCACAAGGGACTGAGATGATGATGCATGGATGAAATGGTGATGGAAAATCCAGGGGGACCACAACTGATGTCAAATATATAGAAATAAAAGGAAAAAAAAATCCCAATTGTAGGAGAGCTAAGAATTAGCAGGTACTGGTGGTACAAGGGGTTAAGCCTCAGCACTATGAAGCTATCAGCAGCCACTGCAGCATGAATTCAATCCCTTGAACAGAGAGCTGATCACAAGGCACAGCAGACCTTTCCTGTCTCCTGTTGCTCCCCTCAGCATATTATTTCAGTCAATCTGCCTATTCTAGTACCCACTCTGTCTCAGTTGAATCCTGTCATCCTTCCACACCTCTAGCCTACACCCAGCTCCTATATGCACAAATAAAATAAATCTTTTAAACTAAAATAAAATAAATAAAATTATAATTTTTAAAAAATTTCCCACACCTTATTAAATGCAAGATGCAAATTTATAATTTTTTATAGGTAACTTTCCTGCCTTTCCTGAAGCCATTAGTTCTGATCTCACTACCAGCATTTTGACTCCAATAAGGGAAAAAAGCAGCAAGAGAAAATGAATTCAACTGAATCTAAATTTGGGGGTAAATTTAACTGGAAAGGCTATAGAAATGTACAAGTTGCACATATTTGAACAAAGGGAACTTGAAAAAAAATAAGGATCAAAATAGGAAATATTCCTCTTTATCAGGCATGAGCCAGTTAGGTTCTCTTAGAAACAATGAAGATGTACTAGTCAGAATGTTCAGCTTCTGTGTTACACTGGAATTGAGTATTTTAACATCTATACTGCTTTTGTAATTTTCAGGGTTTTAGAACAACTGCAAGATATATAGTTACTTTTACTTCCATTTTTACAGATAAAACAAGTTGGTCCAATAAGGCCAAGTGATTCAATGTTACCCAGTTAGTAAGGGTCAGAACTAGATCTCTCCTCCCTAATGTCTTCTGGCTATAAGTACAGTAGTCTTTCTTACTATGCTCATTCATTTTTTCTCCACCTCTAATAAAATTACTGCTAATTATAGTAACACTAAAAGACAATGACAGTTACTATTTAATAAGCATTCACTATATAGTAGGCACTGTATAATACCACATCTAACCTAAATACATTACCTAATTAAATCGTCACAACCTGATGAGTTTAAAGCTTATAAGTTAAATAAATTATATTGTACAGGGTAGCCCAAGATGCCCAGCCAATAAGTAGTATTCAGACTTGAACCCTTCCTATTTTTATAGCCAGCAACACAGATTCCCAAACGTGCCACAACAGAGCACACATTTATAAAAATATGCATTTTCAGGTTCTGTACCTGTATTCCTTTAAGTAGTTTGGGCATGAAGCCCAAGATATAAATTTTTATTAAGTCTGACAAGTATCAGGCAAATAAAGAAACACACTATACTGATATTGCTTAAATTTCAACTTCTCTAACTTATCCTATAGATGAGAGGTTAGCAAGTTTTTTCTGTAAGGGGTCAGAGAGTAAACATTTTAGGTTTTGTAAGTCATTTTCCGTTGGAAACACATCTGCTATTATTGGAAAGTAACCAAAGACAGTATGTTAACAAATGGGTATGGCTGTGTTCCAATAAAACTTTATTTATAAACACTGCTATTGGGATTCTTTTAATATTGGTGTCATGGAATATTCTTTTTTATTGTTGTCAATGATTTAAAAATGTAAAACCACTCATAAGTCATAGACCATATAAAAACAGCTGTGTTAGATTTGCCTGGAGGGCTTTTGATTTTGCCCATACTCTCTCTAGCCCTTTTTTCTCAGAAGTTAGTTTCAACTAGCACAGTAATTGATAGGAAATTCTTTATCCAACTTACTCCTATTGATGTTTCCAATTGTTTTTTTCCAGTTTCATACCTCCTTACTCTGATGTCTGGATGCTATCTCATTATAAATTCCAAGTTAAAAAATATTTTTTAAAAAAATCTTCTGTAAATAGTTCCATGAGGTCTTTAGAGAAATTAACTAATAAACCCAAACATATTTACTATAAATAAATGCATTAATGGGAATAAGAAGCTCATGGTAACTATGCCATATCCACAGGATGTTAAGTAGATTGTATCATTTCAATGGAATCATTACGAACAAGCACTAAGCTTAAGAATTATAAAAGAAGGATTATTTTACAGGTAACCATCTAAGTTCATGGCATTCAGATTGCTTGTGCCTCTCTGGACATCAGGAAACTTTTGCCTCACTGCTTTAATCGATGTATAATCACATCCATTTGGCTTTCCACATCACTGAATACTTTTCTAATAAGATGCTTCTATATATTTTTTTCTCTACCAAAAAGCCTCTCTTGTGATTCTCTGTAATTGAAAACAAATCATTTTAAACCAAGTCAATAAATGCTTTATTCACCATCTACATGGTATTCTTCATCACTTAATTTTTCTAGTTTATTTCAATTGCTTTTAAGAGACATACTTCTTCTTTGTGAAGATAAATACTTGCAGGATTTTATCATACATTAAAGAGAAAACTCCAGATGCACATTTGTGAAACATGAGTGTGTTCTTCTTTTGGAACACATGCGTGTTTTCTAAATCATGCTGATTTTGTAAGTAAAAGTGAAGATGGCATTTGGAAACCTCAGGACTCCTACAGATTTTCATGAATAGCAGAGATGTGGGAATTTTCTAACTCAACTATTTCTCCGTTTTAAACTTGATGCCAATCTTCTTCAAAAGATGACCCCCAAATAGCTCACAAATTTTCAGTGACAGAGAGCTTGGTAATTATTATAGCACCTCTTGTCTTCTTTAATTATCTCTGTTAGCTTTTCCTTCCTCAATTTAAGCTGGGATTCTCTCCTCACTTTCACTCAACTAATCCTTGGGCACAATAATCCCAAATAGAAGCTAACAACAATATTCAGAAATGCTTATGGTGTGTGTGTATGTGTTTGTTCATTTGCACACACAAACATATATACACACATATATGCATGTGTGTACATAGGGTGCATATATGACTACATATCTGTGGCAAACAAAGTCTCTCAGCCAGATAAATAAATCAAAGAAAATAAGCCAATGGTTATGAACAGTGATGCCCCACATGTTTGGGTTTCAGAACTAACTTAATTAGAAGTAGATTGACAGAAGCAGCCAGTAAACTTGCTTGAGTCAAAGTGAGTTCAGGAAAAAAGTCATTTATTGAAAAAGCTAGTTACATTTCTATTTGGTTTATAAAGCTAGAATCTGTTACCTCCTTCCAGACATGTGGGATTTTCCTAAACAAATTCAAGACAAGAGTTCCAGGCTAAAGTTTAATTTCATTAGAAAACTGAAAGACAAGAGGACTGTTCACCTTTACCAGACAGGACACAGAAGAGGGAAATGGGATATCCTGACAGCTTTCACTGAAAACCCTCTGAGGGAATCTAGATTGAGTAGACTAAACAGCTAGCAAGAACTGTTCAGAAATTTCAAAATTGCACTTTTCAGATCCTCACTTCTGCTTGTCCACAAAAATAATCTAGATGACAGTTTGGAAGACAGTCATCTAGAAAACAAGAATACAGATATAGAACCCTGACATGATGAAAGATTACTGAGTTAGCTCCATATTAAGATGTATATACCTGGAGCTATTTTCTGTAACTGTTTCCTTACATGCAAAATAGCGACAACAATAACACCTACAACAGAGGGTTGCTGTCAAGGTAAAATGAGTTAATAAAGGCAAAAAGCACAGAATGGTATTTGGCACAAAGTGACTTAAACAAATGTTACTTATTACCAGTGTAATGCAATTATCTAATATTTACATCTGCAATGTAATTATAGATTCTACTGTTTGTTCTAAAGGGTTAGCATATGTGTTAATTACTAGTTTAATTATTATGACATTAGTAACCTGCATAGAACCTAGAATATAGCAATAGAATGGGTCTTCGATAAATGATTATAGAAGGTATGGACTAAATAAGTTGATATCTCTTATTCTACTTGGTTGGTAAATCACTCTTTATATAATTTAATGCTTAATAAATGTTTTGAGATGCCAAAGTTATGATAGACAATTTGGGATTTCAGGATAAACCTAGTAAACCATGAAATCTAAGATTCACTTTAATGACTGAGAATGCACTGAATCACATAAATAGCCTGTTAAAAACTCCACTTGAATACCTACATTAAAAACCTTACATTAAAGCCTGCAAATATTACAATAAACAAGTAAGTCTAGAAACAGACATGCTGTTATGATTCTGCAAAAGCAATCTCTTCCAATTAGTGAAATCTCCAGGATTGTTTCAATAGTTTGCATTGAATTTAAAATTACGTTTTTATTTTGGACTAATCAACAGAGAATATTTTATAAATGTACCCAAACTGTTAAAAAAGAACTTTTCAAAACAAAGAACCTGAAGTTTTGTTTTGTTTTCTTATAATTCACATTGAGCTTGGTCTGACATAATCCAAAATACAATCTGAAAGAGCTGGAACGTGTGTGTATTTGAGGTTGGGGGAGGGGGAGAGGAAGCCTTTGCTTTTTCTGACCTTCTTATTTGATTTGTTGTTCTGATCATGGAACCTAAGTAATTGCTTTCTGATTCATATCAGGAAAGTTATTCTATTCCAATTTTTATGTGATTCTGTTGCTTACCTACAAAAGTATATTTCTCGTTATTACATTACTTTTTTAACTCATGTGTGTGCATATGTATATGCATCAGTATTATGTTCACTCTAAGTGAAAAGTTTGTAACACTTTATGACAGAAATACAAACAATGCTCAGGAACTATCTTTAAAACTGACACTTCAATTAGGTATAGGCTAGGTTGTGTTAAATCATTGCTGAAACTCCTATTTAGAAATAATAATTAGGGATTTATTACATATTGATAGCAACTTGAAATATTGTTAAAGCAGATAAACTGTTGAATAGGTTAAATTTTATGCAAGTTATATTCTAAATATTGAATACAATAACCTCATGATATCTATTAGAGAAAATAAAAGACAAAGTTTGTGAAACTTGTTTAAGGTCATACTAAATGCAAATGGTGAAAATAAAATTTGAATTAGGAGAATGGTTCTGCAGAATTGTGGTTTCAGTTTAGGTAATTATGAAGGTACCCAAATCAGACCACACCAAGATCCTCTGAACTGGTTTCCTCAAGATGCCCTGTCTTGGCATGTAGGGTGTTTTAAGCAAGGACATTATGTTGAGGCTGAGGAGAAGCTTCTTTCCTTGCTTAAATCCTACCTCCTTTCCTAACTGAAGAAGAGATTGTCAAATCCTAAGCCCCTGTCCTCCTAGTCAGAAAAACAATCACTGCTACCTCCTTTATGACCTAGAAAAAAGTAAAGTGGGGGATCTCTTTCAGTTGTAAGTTTATCATTGAACAGTTCTCTATCTCTAAGAATCTGATTTATATACTCAGGAAAACAATGAGGTACCACTGTCTATCTGTAATATAAAGTCTCTCTATCTCTTCCCAAACTTATATGATTAAATTGATTTTTCCTTTGTTAACCCATTTGATACTGTCTTGATTTGTGCTTTGACAGTTAGAAGTTGTGATTTTGTGTGCCTTGGTTTCCACACCTGAAAGGCAGGAGTAATGGACTTTACCTGTACTGCAGCTTTTCTAGATTGCTGAATAATGAATAATAATTATTTAAATGATTAGTGGGTATAGATACTGAAAATCTACACTGAAAATTATTTCCTTTGCCATGTAACATAACAATAAAAAAAATATTGGATAAAATTTGGAAACTACCTTAGGAGGAACATAAGGGAACCAAATGAGGATCAAGGAAAGGAATAAGAACAATAATAATAATAACAATAACAGCAATAAAGACACAGAAACCA
>JAGFMF010011418.1:8875480-8918183 GCA_019455555.1 Galemys pyrenaicus
CCCTGGCCGGCAGCAGGGATCGAACTCGTGCTTCAGTGGCTGCGATTTGCTTCGTAGTGCGTTGCTTAACCCACTGCGCCACCAGGGGAGGCCCAGAACTTTATATCAATCTTAACACAAACAGGGAAGGTACGATTGTTGATTACGAGATTCTGGGAACCAACCAAAGTTTCTAGTGATACACAGGGGAAAAAACAAAAACCCATGAACAAACAACAAACACTGTGCTAGGCAAGAAATGTTCTCGGAAAACAGGCCATAAGCAATCAACCTATGTGAACTTGACAGGACCTCAAGCAGGCAGGACAGAATTGCTTTGCTGGTGTTTTTCAAATATTGTGGCCATTCTGAACTATTGGGAAACTTGGTAGTACGCAGAGCAAGAAAACCCACAGTAATCAGAGATGAGGTGGCTCAGCCTGAGCAAAGAGGTTGGACAGGGTACACATCTATGACAGATTTGTTCTAAACAGTGGTGACAGCTGCAAACCAAAGGGCAGCCTCCCCTGGAGTAAACTCTTCAACAGCATCTCTTGGCACAAATAGCAATCCTCATCACAAGTACTATCTTTGAATACAAAAGACAAAGCTGGCTGTATCAATTCTGTTAGGGGTCAAAACTCTAAAGAGGCTATTATGCCCTTCATCACCTTTTCTATTCCCAAACTTACACTCCCTCTATCTTAATTTCTGCTATTTTCCTGCATGGTTTTCACTGTTCCCTCTTGTCACAGGTTCTCTAGCCCAGCTTTGAGCTCAGATTCGCTTTTTATGTGAGTATTGTCCTATAATTCTGGTTACAACAGTCGACTGACGGTAGTAAGTGTGCTATTTTGTACAGAAATAATTTTTATATGCTCAGAGAGATATACAGACTTTTGTGATGCCAATTATTATGTTCTATTTAATTATTAGAAACTTTTTGATAGGGTCAATAATAAAAATTAGCTAAAAGTGTATTTTCGTGTTGCACCATTTATTGTGCTAAGTGCTTTGCATGGATATTACTTTTACTCTTTAAAAACAGAAGTTTTCAATCTGGCAATGTAAAGAACTTAGAAAACACCACAGTCACCCTCATAACAAGAAAAAACTGGAAAATATGAAATACAGTAACTTTTCTTAGAACTATGAAAAAAAGTGATTAACACAGAACAAACTGCTACCCTGAAAACTGGAGACAGGGGGACATAGAGAACCACAGCTTAGGTATTAGGATTAGAAGCCAGAGCAGAAGCCCCCATCTGAATCCAGTAGAAGTAAGAACACTTATTTGTAATTGATGCATTGTAGAGGCTCAATGTGAACTAGCTCAAGAGTTAAAAACCCTAATGGGCCCAGTTACAGAAGGGTTCTCCACATTTTCATTTTACTGCCAGGAACTCTATGAGGTTCTTGTTCTAAAGACAGAAGAACAAATTCCTGCACTTTTCTCAGGGAAAGAAGAAAAGTAATCCTTTGAAGCACACTCTGCTCTGTGTTCTCTGTAAAAAGGCTTGTCCTCAAGGGAAGCTATTTTACCAGAGCCTGAGGGGCTGGCACACCAAAGATTAACCAATACAGTCCCCTTTGACTTTGATGAGGAGGAAGTAAATACCTAACTTAGACTCACTAAAATATTGAGACCTAATCCTGGGACTACAGAACAAATCCCTTCCCACCAATACCTTACTTCTTGTAATGATTAATTTCACATGTCAAACTGATTTGATCCCAGGGTGCCCAGTAATTTGGGTAAATATTATTCTGTGTGAAAGAGTGTTTCTGGACGAAATTAACATTTGAAGCCACGGATCCAGTAAAGTATCCCTTTCCAATATGGAAGAATACCATCTAAACTATTGAGAGCCTAAAAATTACAAAAAGGCAGAAGAAATAATTCAATCTTCAATCCTCCTTGCTTCGTTGCTTTATCTGGGACATTTTCTGTTCTCTGTTCTCAGGTTCTCAGAGCTTCAGATTCAGATCAAATTATACAACACCAACTTTCTTGGTTTCCTATTTCTCCAGCTTGCTGACAACAGATTTGGGGACATGCAAAATTTGGGGACATCTCAGATTCCAAAATTGCATAAGCCCATATAACTGATAGATAGATAGATAGACAGACAGACAGACAGACAGACAGACAGACAGACAGACAGACAGTTAAATATAGTGGCTAAGTGGTTCATCTGGTTTGAATGGGGCCAGACCTTTGGACTGAACCAAACCACAACTAACTGAGAAGTGAACTGGAGAGCCCAAATACTGATCACAAAGACTGATCACTATGGACATTTAGCCTGAGGATAGTAACCAATTATTTAGAATTAAGGGTGGCTCAAGTTAGCACCAGTGAACTCTTTTTAAACCACTTCACTCATCGTTCATATTTTATTTTATTTTTTTAAAGATTTATTTATTTATGCATACAAGAGCTGGGGTACAGGCCAGAGTCCAGGGAGGTGAGAGGATTCACCAGAGACAGAATGGGGAGCAGAACAGCTAGACTGACTGAAACACACTGCTGAGGGGAGCACCAGGCGAGGCAGGAGAGGTCTGCTATGCCATGTGGGTCCCCTCCCTGGCCGGCAGCAGGGATCAAACTCGTGCTGTGGTGGCTGTGGTTTGCTTCATAGTGTGTTGTTTAACTCACTTTGCCACCAGGGAGGCCCCTCATCTTTCATATTTTAATCATAAAACCTCCTACCTCTTGTTCCTCCCCAGGATACTATTTAAATTTCTACCCAAATCTGTGCTCCCTGAATTGCAATTTGTTGACTACAAGTAAATATGTTTTGCCTTTTAATTGTCTCTTGATTTTAAAGTTAGCTATTTATATAAAATTTCACATGTATATATAAATTTGACATATATACATACATTGTAGTATAGGGTTCCTATATAACAACAAAGGACTATAGCTAAATGACTACAAGCTTCAGAACCATTTTTACAAGTTTCCAAGGATGCCCAAAGACAATGGAGGATACAAAAGTAAGAACACAATGAAACTTTAGCCTTTGATAGCACAGCTGTAGGAAATAGTAAACATTCTAACACTCAAGCAGACAAACAAAACTTCCCACTGTCAATGTAAACTTCTAGCAAATATATATTTGCATGCTAAAAGAATAAAATAATAATTTGAAGTTACAAAGCAAACCTCAGAACCAAACTCATATAGGGTAGAAATTTTGAACAGGGATTGTAAAATAACTGTATAATTTTGTAAAGGTTCTAACAGAAAAAGAAGATAACATATAAAAACAGGTAGGTAATGTACGCAGAAAGAGAAATTCCAAGCAAGAATCAAAAGGTTACTCTAGAAAATGTGTAAATAAAAACTTCTAAAACTGAAATGAAAGAGGAAAAAAAATGAAAACTATAAAAGAAATATCCAAGAACTGTGGGACAATTACTATGTAACCTGTGTAATGGGAATAGCGGAACAAGAGAGTAAGTTAAAAATGTTTGAAGTAAAAATGACTGAGAATTTTCCAAAATTAATGACAGATACAAAACCACAGATCCAGGGAACTCAGAAAACATGAGCAATGATAAATCCTAATGTAGGCATATCACATTAAAGCTGTCTAA
This sequence comes from Galemys pyrenaicus, assembly GCA_019455555.1. Taxonomy (NCBI): domain Eukaryota; kingdom Metazoa; phylum Chordata; class Mammalia; order Eulipotyphla; family Talpidae; genus Galemys; species Galemys pyrenaicus. The sequence goes on from JAGFMF010011418.1 coordinate 8,879,063, forward strand.
ATCAAAGACAAAGAGAAGGAAGATTAAGAAAAATCTTTATATACAGAACAAGGGTAAGAATTGTATTGAACTTCTCATCATAAACCACACAAGCAAAAGGAAAGTGGAGTGAAATATTTAAAGTGTGATAATAAAATCCACAAATGAAGAATTCTGTATACAATAAAATTAACATTGCAAAATGAAGGAGAAGGACTTCCTCGGACAAGAGAGGAAAACATTAGGAAATTGGTACCAACAAACCTGGAATATCTGATATAGGTCTCAAACTTATGTACATAAAGAAATATTATTAGAAAAGTAATAAAGAAGGCAAAATAAACTATTGTTCTCATTTTCAATTGATCTAACAGATAACATTTGGCCCAAAATAATACTAAGTACTATCTATCAGTTATGTCTTATCAATAAGTACTACAAATGATGGCAGGATAAGAGGAGGCCATATTCTAGTACAAGGTATTCACATTATCTGTAAAGTAATGAGAGAGCTAGGGTTTGTTTTAAACATATATTGCAAACTCAAAGGTAACCATGAAAAGCTTTGGAGAAAAAAAAGCACTATTGTAACAGGGTCCTCCCCAGTAAAGGGGGAAGTTTTAAAATCCCAGTTTTGCCTTAAAGGAGATGGGTAACTTTGAATGATGAACTAAGTAACTATGCTCTTTTTCCTTTCTGTATTGCACCCTAATTGTATTAAAGTTCCTTTCCATTAAAGGTTTTATGTTTGTCTTAATGCAGCAGATGGCAGAAATGACATTATGCATTTGGAAAAACCCATGACGTGGACAACACAAAAATGTAAACTATGGTTTCTAGTTAATAATGTTTCAACATTGGCTCACTGATTATAAAAATGGACCCTACTAATGCAGGATATTAATGAGAAAAACTGTGGATGAGGGAAGGGAGATATAGGAACTCTGTCTTCTAATAACCAAAAACTATTTTTAAAAATAAACAATATTAATAAGGGAAAATATGATTACAAGAAAAACCAATACTATGAGATGAAATTTTTACTTTTCAGAAGAGAAAAATGGGACTTAGAAAAATTAAGCCACTTGTTCAAAATCACTTAACTACTGATTGTGGAACTAGGATTAGAGTTCAGGCATCATGACAATAGCGCTACAGAGACAAACACACATGCACATACACACAAGATCATTATGTACTATAGATGAGGAACTGAGTAAAAAGAGAGAGAAGACACGTACACATATACTGTTGATTGGGGACCTAACAAAGGCAAGCACTAACCTACAGCTGTAGGAAACTGGGAAGATGACAAAGATCTTTTTCCCCCTTTGAAGATAGCAATTCAGTCTTTGTCCAAACACATTTTATCAGGAAGTTAGTATCCATCATTTACACGAGTATTCCTCTCCTTTAGAATATCCTTCTGATGGTTCTGTCTTTGCTCTATCTCCTTAAGTTGGATTAGTGAGAGGAAACAGCTATGATAGAAGAAAAGGTCACTTTTCCCAGTGATTTTCTAGCCCTTGGTTCCCCGCATTTTTCTCTTATGTCTTATTTCTGAGTCTTTGGAGACTTCCACCTGCAATCTTTCTATCATCAGAGAGAAAATCCATAGACCCTTGCATTTCAGAACACATGCCTAGCCTCAATACATTTGCACTCCAGTTGTGGTAATAGCATCCAAATGCAAAAACAGAACTACTCTTGTTTCATTCACTGAATCACTCGTGTAACAGATTTATTGAAAACTTTTTTAGATTATTCATTCAGCAAATGTTTTTTGGTTATATAGTAAGTAGCAGGCATAATTCTTGTGCGAATCCTTGCTTTGCTGGAAACTGGGGATAGAAGTTGAGCTATAACCTACCCTAAGATACTAACAGAAAACTGAGAAACAGATGAGTTCTGGGAAATAAAAAAGCAAGCATATGGTTCCAAAGAACAAACTGTATAAAAGAATTAAAAGGCAAGAAATAAGAAAACCAGGATAAAACAGTTGGTCAGGGTAAAGTCCTGAAAAATATTAAAAGATTTAGTCTTAAAAAACATCTTTGGAAGAGGAAAGAACAGTCATGGATACCAACAGCCCTCATGCTTGCAATAACTAATGATTGTTTAAAATGTAAACTGATTTGTACAACATCAAACAAAGCAAAGAGAACCAGCAGAAGGATGGCACACTGCAGGTCTATTTATGAGACAAACCATATTACCTTAATTAAAATAAATTTTAGGTATTAATAAAGAAGAATGGTGGTTCTTCCCTGAGAGCTAAGAGTTTATATTACAGCTTCTGATAATAATTAAGGAGGTACTCAAGGCAGGAAACACAAATCCCATTAAACAGCTGCAAAGGCACTAAAGCTGTGACTGGTCACAGTTCCCTTCTCATTAATGTTGACTGGTATTTGATAACTATTCATGCCTGAAATACTGCCTGCTCTGGTTCAGAGCCTTATCTACCAGGAAACAGCCTTGCAGTCACTGGCCTAAGAAACTGCCAGATTCCTTCTCTCTAGAGGATGGTAGGTTGCCTGGCCCTAAATTCCCAGGCTCACAAATGCCATTGGTCTTGAGAAGACTTGGAATGACTGCTTGCATTATGGCCTGTTGCAAGCTGTCTGATAACTCTCCAGCACAGGCAAGACTTGTATTTTATGACTACAACTGGAAACTCACTGGAGCACAAGTGAGCTTCTATTCAGAACTGATTTATGTTCTTGCTGCTTATTGTATACATGGTCTTAAACTAGGTTTTTGGACATTTGCAAAGATGGCTCACATTCAACAACAAAAAGAAAAAGTTTGGTCATACTTTTTTTTTATCAGAGTAGTTTGTATGCTCCAGGCTAGGTATTTATCATTCTGTTCTGTAAAATGAACTCAGGTTCATTATGATCTGCTCCAATACTATCAAATGCAATTTGTAAATGAGGTATCACACACATGCTGAATGCAGGGCATTAATTTATAGTTTCACATGTTACACATTCACTGTTTATGAACTCCAATAAGCAGCAGCAAATCATAAGTATGAAGTGGATTTATATATTCTTAGGTTGCAACAATTGAAAGCACTTTCGATGAAATTCTCTGGAAAGTTGATTTATTACAGATTGGTTTCCTATTTGCAGAGGACATGCATTTTAATGTATTACAAGCAGCACAGAGCATGACATACATATTCTGATGATAAAATAACTAGGATTGCCCTGTTTAAGAGAACAGGATAAAATGGATTCCTGTCATAACAAATTAAAAATGCTGACTGCAGGGAAAACTAACTAGTAGTCCCCCAAAATAAATAACAGCAAACATTTTTGAAAGGAAATGTCTCCTAAGAAAGTGAAGGGTGGGAAATTTTTTCCTTTTTCATTTATTCCACATATTTTAAAAATGCAATGCAATTAGTAGTAAAGGTGCCATTTCAGTATCAGATTGCATGGGATAAGATATCTCCCCATTTATTTAGCTATACTGCATGAACCTCTGTTCCCCAACTATAAATTGGGAATAGTTAAAGTAATAGTGTTTATCTCAGATAAATAGATGATGTCCTTAGCCTACCTGCAAGTCAGCATCAAGTACAAGGTAATATTGTTGTTTTTATCAGTTGCTTGCAGGTACCAATTATTAATATAGTTCTTACCTATAAGAAACATAAAATCTAAAGGGTAGATCTTTATGAATTTAAAGATCAACTCAAAGCAACTGAACAAGCACTTATTTCCTTTATATAATGATAGCCTACTAATCTAGGAGCTATGGGAGAAAGAACTCCCTAACAGGGAGAAATGAAATGATAAGCTTAGAACAAGAGAGGTCTTTGTTGAGAATGCAATTATGTGGAATCTGAGTTAGGCAGAAGCTGAAAAGTCAATATTGTTCAAGTATCAAATCAACTCATAAGTATCCACAACATCCTAACTAAATCTCTTCTACACTGCAGTTTTTCAAATATGTGTTAGTTTTGATAATACTTAACATCTTGTATTATACTTTACTATCCATATTATTTGCATGGCTGTCAAACAAATGTCACCATGGCAAAGACAACCTTCCTAACCATGCCGGTTAAAATAGCTTACCTCTGTCAAGCACTCTCTACCATATTACCTTATTTTACTTCCCTAATATTTTAAGAGTTGGCCAAGTAGTGTCATACTATGGGTGACAAGATTTCTCAGCTTCAGCACTATTGCCATTTGGGGTTGGATCACTTTTGTAGAATTGTCCTAGGCATAGATGTTTAGTAGAGATTTGGCCTCCATCCATAGATGTCAGTGGCAACACCCTTCTATCCTCATCCAACATTGTAACAACCAAAGATATCTCCAGACATCCAAATTCCTTCTCAGAATTCTAGTAGAGAGTCCAGTAGGATTTGGGGCAGCCCAAATCTCTGACCAATCTCCTCAAGCCATAAGGAATCTTACTGGTTAATCTCAGTGTGTATGCAAAATAAATATATTTTATAGGTGCCAAGAGGTAAAAGGTGTTGTAAATACTGTTGATTGGTATCTTTTGTGTTTGCAAATTTAAAATTTTATATTAGTTACACAATTAAAGGCCCACAGCAATACAAGAGCCAGAAACTATTACTCTCTCCCCTTACCTAAATGAAAGATTGAATAATTTGTCCAAAGTTTTATTATTTTTAGAGAGCACTATTTTTAGAGCTTCCTATCCTCATAACTTTTCCATCCTCTTATATATTATTCAATCTTTCATTTTTGTGAGTTGAAAATATTCTTTATATAATTTTAAATTTTATTTTCTTTTTTACCTTTAATTTATTTTTCTCTTACAATGTTTGCTTTCTTTTCTCAGTGTGCTCTCCATAGAATTTCCACCACCAAGTCACCTTTCCCCCCCTAACAACCCGTGCACTGTCAAAATAGTCCCTTGTGCTCTTCTCACCCCTGTCTTCTTCCCAATCCTTCCCTCTTCCCTGTAGAATGTCTTAGTTTTGTAGCTGTCTGCTTATTTTCATTTTGCTTTTGTTAATGTTATAATTATTTTATGTGTTCCTTGATCTCTTATATTCCTCCTATAAGGGAGACCATCCAGTGTTTTCCTTTTTCCTTCTGACTTATGTCACTGAGCATAATCCCTTCAAACTCCATCCATGTTTCTACAAATGGTGCTAGTTTATCTTTTTTGATTGCTGAATAGTATTCCACTGTGTTTATGTACCACTTTTTTTGATCCAGTCATTTATTTTTGGGCATTTGGATTGATTCCAAGTCTTACCTATTGCAAATAATGCTATGATAAACATAAAGGTGCATGCTTTCTTTTTAACTGGTGTTTGTGTTGCTTGGTTAAATCCTTAGGAGTGGGATTGCTGGATCATATGGTAGCTCCATTTTAAACAGACTGAGGAACCTCTATACAGCTTTCCACAGAGGTTGCACCAGTTTGCATCCCCACTAGCAGTGTAGAAGAGTTCCTTTTTCACATGGTGGTAAATTTCTATATCAACTTATTTGGTGCCCAGACAGTTTGTCAAATATCACTCTTTATTTTTCTATGAGGGCATATTTTTGCGGATGAGATTAACATTTAAATGAATGGACTTTGAATAAAGGAAACAGCCTCTATAATGAGGGCAGGCCTCATTCAATCAAATGACATCTTAATAGAACAAAGACTGAGCAAGATAGAATTCTGCCAGCAGATGATCTTGAGACTTAAACCCTTGAACACAGAATCAGCTCCAGCCTGTCAACCCATTCTGCAGATTTTGTATTTGTTATCCTCCATAATAACATGAGCCAATTCTTTAAGGAAAATCTCCTTTCTCTCTCTATATATACATCCTAATGGTTCTTTTTTTCTGAAGAAACCTAATATAGGTTCCTTATCACACATCTGATATGCACATGTTCTCACATTCCACATGGACATATATTAGATGAAGATATTAATATTAAGCAGAAATTTTTATTTTTAAATCTCTTCATCCTGTCACAACTCTCCTCTCTCCCCTACTTCCTTTTCCTTCAAAGGCAACAATATGCCCCACAGGAAGACCTGAGAGAATTAGGAGAAATAGTTAACTCTACAAATTCATAGTCATTTAGACCAAAGCAACTGAGAAAGAACAGGTATTTGAATTCCCACCAACTTGACTTTGAATTGCAAGAACCAAACCTAAAGGAAGTAAAAGTTAGTCTTTACAACACATTTCAAAAAGAACTAATAATGTCCCTGTCTACTCCATCAGTTTCTTTCTTGGAGACTCTTAGTCTGTTTAGAGTGATAAAAAAGAGAGCTTTGCTGCATTCCAATAACTCATTTAAAGTCAGGACTTTTCCCTTGTATGACAACTGGAGAAAATGCAAAGAAATCTAAGAATATGTTAACACACTATGTTAATACCAAGGAACAGCTGCACACCTCATAAAATAAATATTTAATCAACTCTGCTGGACCTTGAAGCAAACAGAGTACCTCTGTTATAGTAACATCTTTCTCCAAAGATGGTACATGAACTAGTATGTCTAATATTTGCCTCCTAGCATATTATCAAGAAATAATAAATTGAAAATGTTTCCTTTCCTTTTTTTTTATCTGTTTTCTTCACTTTCTCAGCATGCCCTTTTAATAATGCCTTTGTCAGGGCCATAGTAGTATATATAAATAAACCAAAACAAAAACATAAATAAACACTCCATATAGGATAACAAATCAAACCAAACTATTATTTAGGTTCAAATGTACACAGGATGCAATCATGTAAAGTTACAGACCTAAAGATAGAAAGGTCTTGAAAAGACAGTGAAGCAGGAGGCTTTTTATTTTAAAAAAAATCCAATATTTAAATGATACAACTTGACATGAAACATATTTCAATATAATAAAGTGGTACTGATATTCATTATTTTCAATTTAAAACTCAGGAGATCTATATAAAGCACAAAAGCCCCACTTCTATCACACAAAGGAAAAATGTATTATACTGGGGGGAGTGAGGGGGGGAGTCAATTTGTTGACATAATTAAATTCTTTAATCTGGTATTTTCAATAAAGAGCTATTTTCCTTAAGTTATCTAAACCTCTTCACTCTTATTAGTAAAAGTACAACTCCTACCCAAATTAATTTGAAAGCACTCTTTGTGGCATGATAAGTAGGTTGTTCTCTGCTTCTCTACTCCATTAGAAAAATTGTTTGCCATTTCCACTGAATCACCAATGTTCTAACATTTGGATTTATTATTAGACTTTGGGTTTATTAACACTATTTCTGCATTATATTTGTATAGGTAAGCACTCTAGGGAGTTATTTTTCTTTTTGAAGATTAGCTAGGAACTGTTCCACCCATTGGAAAAAAAGTGAAATTTCTAGAAAATAAGCATGTGTTCATAAAGAAGGAAAGTGTTAGTTTATTATAGTAAGAAAGAATATATCCTATCTTATAGTTTCAGAGTGCTTTTCATTTTCCCATTCAGTACCTAATAGTTACTTCTGTAACTTTCAAATTAGAGTCCAACAGTTGACTAATTAATTCAACAGTATATATTTTCACTGTAATATATGGTATAGTACAGAGGTTAAGGATACCAGTTTATATACAATCAGACCTTATTTCTTACATGTACCTAAATATTATCTTCAACTTAAATTATCAACTATATGATGACTTCTCTAACAAATCCAATCTCGAACCCCTAGCATGATATCTGATACTAAGGCCTTAATTGGAGTCAGATTTGGAATGAGAAGAACATTCTATGGTGATAATCCAGGTGACTAATTAAGGAACCAAAAATTATTTCAACTTGTCTTGCAAAAGACAACTGAGAAAGAAGTTGGGATCTCTGGGCTCGATGTGGACAGACCTTTCACCAAGAACTTCTCAGATCCACACAAATACTCAACTTTTCAAAGGAACTAGAGAAAACTAATTTATGTTCTTGAAAAAGATATCAAATATATAATTTAAAAAGAAATATTTTCCTATGTGCTATAAAAGGAAGTTATTTAACAAATGAGACTAAATTGCTACACTCAGTATATGGAGACTAGTTCCTATTTTATAATCCCTGCAGAGAAACACACAAGTGGGCAGAGCTATGCTAGAAATTACAGAGGTGAGAAGTTCAGGACTGAGGTGGCGATGTCAGAAATGACTCCTACGAAGATGTCTCTGTCAGCTCCAGGTTAGGATGCTCCCAATACCATCTATTTGTCCTCTAGCTCTGTGTACCATCATACATCATTTCAATAACATTACATTTACTCCTTTTATTATATGGTCACACTCTTTTTTCCTTAATTCTGGACTCACAACTCCCTGTCCTTTGAATTGTTTTTCCTTATGCTGTGAGTACTGGTTCATCATGCATACAAGGCAAGAATAGTCAAAAAGCAAATAAATGTACATACAAACATCCACCCTTATCTGGTTTATTCTGCATAGCCCTCTAACTAATCTGTCCTCTTCTAATTCATTCTTCTCACACTAGTCAGAAAGATATTTTTAAAACATAATTTAGATCATGTCACTTTTACAAATTACACTCCTTCAAATCTGTCCATGGTATTTAGAATAAAAACCAAACTCTTTATCGTAACCAGCAGAGCCCTCTGCCATCTGGCCTTGCCTAATTTTTTCTAACCTCATCTCACCCCCTTATAAACCTCCATTTTGTTCCCTAAAGGAAGCAAACTCACTCCGTTAAGGACCTTAAACCTGCTCTTTCCTTTGCCTGGAATATATGGCCTCTCCAATCATGTATAGATTTCAGTTTGAAAATCACCTCCTCAAAGACATCTTCCCTTAACAATTCAACAGAGATTGGTCTAATCACTTGATGCTATTTTCCTTCCTTACTTCTCATGCTCACCCTCTGCTGGAACACATGCTATGGAAGAACGGGTTCCTAAATCCCCAGAGCTTGGAACGATTCCGAACATAGAAGATGCTCCATAAATATTTGTCCAACAAATAAGGCTGCAAATTTCCTTGGTGATTGCTGTAATAATATTTTTTTTCTCTTCAAGAATATTGGGATTCTTTTATCTTCTTTCAGATTACTTGCAGGAAAAAAGACGACTCAATTGTCATGCAAGCACATTTCCCTTTAATGTTATGTGACATTGGTATTGCTTTTGTACTTCCAAATTTGCTTCTCTCTATCTGATACATAATTTAATCTAATTTTTCATTGGGTTTGTTTATTCAACTTGAGTTGAACACTTTCATGCATTGGGTGCTTTATTTTGTCTGTTTACTTCATTTTTATGTCCTCTAAACAAATGTGTAGGCACTTAATCATCTGTTTCCATTTTCACGTGGCATGGGTATAGACTGTACTGTAGCTAGAAAAATCCAAACAGAAATTAAGGCATCTTCTGATTAGAAAATCTGACATAAAATACTAAAATATTTCTTTGGTCAGAATTATTTATAGAACCATGGCTATTGTTTTTGCAAACCATAGCAAATGCTTCCACAGCTGTGGAAAATAAAGAAAATGATTAAAGGATTGCATTTTTTTTTCTCACTGAAGGGACTTGTTTGCTGTTCATAAATTTGTACTTTAGCTGTTTCATTTTTAAAAAGAAAAAGGTCATCAGAGATTTTTTTTCAATGTATTCACAAGGAAAGCAAAAAGCCCAAGATGAATTGGGAAAAGTAGTTTTGCATTTACTGAGCAGCTGCATGTGTAGCAGTCAGCACATTCAGAGAAAAAAAAAAAAAAACCAGCAGTATTTTCTCTTATGATATTTTATAGTTGAACACAGGAGTCTAATATGCTTTCTGCTCTCCTCTGTGTTCACATATAATATGAGGGAGACCAGTCTGTCATGGGAAATATCACTTTGAGAAGTCTCAACTAAGGATGTGTGTACAGGAACTTTGGAAGTTACAGAGCATAGAAATATTTGTAGAGTTAGAACCTAGAGACAAATACATTTTTAGTTACTTTACAATCCATCCTTATTGTAGCATGACTGCAAAACTTACCCAGTCTCACAAGGCTAAAATCCATTGATCCTATAATCTCTCAGTGGCCCTCACTATTCCAGGGCTCTGCTCCTTGCTAAATTTAAACTCCAGGGTCAGTCATTAGAAGCATTCCATCACAGTCTCCCTCCTTTAACCACTCATCTTTCCTTGACAAAATACCAATTCTAATTCAAAAGAAATCTCTGCTGGCTTGTAGCCAGAATCTAAGCAAATAAACGGGATTGCAGAAAACTCCTAACCAAACAGGCTAGTTACCAAGATATGCTCTCCATTACCCTCAGCTTGAACAGGTTTCTTCCTGACTCTAGGTTCCTGATCTCTCTTTTATTAGAGCATTTTCTTAAGAAAATTAGTGATTATAGAGCCTCCCGGTGGCTCAGTGGGTTAAGCAACGCACTATGAAGCAAACCACAAGCCACTGCAGCATGAGTTCGATCCCTGCCGCTGGTCAGGGAGGGGACCCACATGGTGCAGCAACCTCTCCTTCCTCGCCCGCTGCTCCCCTCAACAGTGTGTTTCAGTCAGTCTGCCTGTTCTGCTCCCCACTTTGTCTATGGTGGATCCTCTCACCACCCACACCTCTAGCCTGTACCCCAGGTCTTGTATGCATAAATAAATAAAACTTAAAAAAATTTTAAAAAAAGAAAACTAGTGATTATAAATTCTCTATTTGCATCTTAACAAATCTTCCAGCTCACTGTCAGCTTCACAGCTAAGGATTATCTTCCTCAAGGACCAAAGGGCCATTCCTTAAAAATGTAGTCAGAGGAGACAGTGCCTCTATCTTATCTCTGTGGAAGGCTAGGACTTACTTGAACTTCGAAAAGCATCAATTAACAAACACATATGACCTAATCACATTAACCAACCTCTTCCCTATAGGAGTATCCCTACTGAGTTATTCCAGCAATAATTTTCTACCAGCTCATGACAATACTTAAAATCCTCCCGCCTTTTATCATACCATGGCTATGTGTGACCTCCAAAGGTGCTCAGAACAGGTTTCCCCAAGATATGCCAGTCTGAAGTAATGTGAATTATTATAATGAAGTCAGTTGAGGCCCTGCAGACTCAGGAAAAACTTCTACATTCCCTTACCCATCTAATACAGAAGAGTAAAAATTGGGAATATTACCCAGGTTGAGGGTTATATCCAGAAATAACTTTTCTATAAGAGAAGCCTACCTATACGGCAAAGCAAACATGTAATTAGAGAGCATCTGCTCTTCGTTCATGTCAGACCCCATCCTCTCCACTTGAAATCCCAGACTCCTATCCCATTCCTCAGCTCACTGCTACTGAAACAAGAATCCTCTTTCTTTTTATAGAGTCCCTTTATGTACATAATAAAATGACCTTTTTCTCTACTAATCTGTCTGATGTTTTGCTTTTTCAATCAACCTGAGAAGAAAATAAAGGAGAAGAGAAAAATGTCCCAGTCGCTCCTATGTCTCCTTTCCCTATATCAAGCCTTGATTTAACTCTTTCTTGCCTGTTTGACTTAGATTTGAGAGGGCTATCAAAATGTCAAGTAGGCCCAGAATGATGGCTGGCAATCAAGCAGTGTGTTTTCTAATCCATACATTCTTCCACTTTTCTCATACTTTTTTCTTCACCCTCAGACCTCTCAGTCCTCTAACCTTACCTCTGTTGACTTGTGGTACAGGTCAAACAGAAGGCAGCAAAACAGACTCCCCATAGTTTCAACCAGCCCATCAACTCACCTAATAATCACGTACCCAGAAACTCTGTCACCCCTTTTCTACAGTTATCAAAGCCCATCTCCTACTGTGATTATTCAAGATGCTGCTTATACAAACCTCCTCTTTCCCTCTGCTTCTCTGTCTCCTATGCTACAACAATCCTCTCCTATACCTTTCTCTTCTTCCCACTTACCAATCCAGTTCTCTCCTGGCCTATTTCAACAAAACTCAAAAGCAAGCTTTGCAGTATCTTACTTGAAAACACTTTCTTCTCTTCTGTTTCAAGACACAAAAAAGCTTTTAGTTACCCTCTTACTTTTATAATTAGTGATATATCCTAATCTCTCAAAGTCAAACATTAAGACTTTTTTTCTCTTTTATAAGAAGTCTTTTATATATAATAAATATATATGTCATTTATAAAACTTTTATAATCAGTGATATATCCTAATCTCGCAAAGCGAAACATCAAGACTTTCTGTTTTCTTTCCTTGATTCCCCTATCCCCACAGCAATCACTGATCCATTCTGCTATAAAGAACCAGCCACACGTATCTAATGTGTGATATTTAGTTTGTGATAAAACATAGCAAAATGATATTCATTAACTATGTTAATTTTTTGTGGTTTTGCATTTTTCTCTCAGTACGATGTTTTTAAATCCATTCATGCTATTATCCTACTTGATGGCTGCTACCTGCTGCAGAGTTCTGCCTAGTACTCATCAACTTATGCTCCCCAGAACAACACCAGATGGTCAACAACTCCCTGTTATACAATATTACAATAAACTGTCCACCTGCCAAGGACCCCTAAACTTATGATTTTCCCTAAATGCCCAAACTTCCCAACCACAATGTCATCTCTCCATTGTCTTTTCTATTTCAGTGAATGATTCCATCCTCCCAGTTACACCTGCCAGAAATGTTAAAGTCATGCTTGACTCCGCTCTTTTTTTCACCCCGCACACCAACTGTAACAGGAAAACTTCTGATCCCTACCTTTAAAATGCAATCAGAGTCTGACTATTTTTCAAAGTCCCTTTACAGAGTGAACAAACCACTACCATTTTTCTCTTTTGGGTTACTGCAACACCTGACTTAATCCTTTCTCAACAGAGCAACTACAGCTTTCTTATTAAAAAGGTAAGTCAAAGAATTTCAGTGCTGTGTTTAGAGTCAGCCAATGGCTTCCATCTCACCAAGCAAAAGCCAAATTAATTGTAAAGATCTAAATGATCCTCAACAATTTGCCTGTTCCTACAAAGCTTTGCCCACACTGTCTTCCGACCCCTGACTTCAACAATTCTGGTTACAAGCCCTCATTACCCTGCTTAGTTTTTTTCTCTTTAGCATTTATCTCTATTGAACACATCACTTGCTCTTTCATAGTATTTAATCTGCTTGCTGTCTATTCTCTGTGTGGCCCCCACCCAAAAATATAAACTCCAAGAAAACAGAGATTGCTTTTTGGTTGTTTTCTCATTGCTGGATATCCAGGGCGCAGAGAGAGTCTGCAGTAAGTGGGGGGGGTTCAATAAATAATTATACAACAGGCAAAAACAATCAATATGATGCATTACTTTATGCACCATGGGAAAAAAAAGGGGGGGAGGATTTATACACTAGAAAGATTTAGGTAGGAAATGCATTCCTAAACCATCCTTTGGTCCAGGACTAGCCATTTACATCTCATTTCACTTCTGTTTACCTAATTAACCTTCCTTTGAAAAGTACCTTAATAGCTACTATTAAATAGTGTAATGAATACTGTTTTTCTATTGCAAATTCATGGCTTCAAAGGAAAGGAAGAAAGAGTAGACTTTCACATTAGGCATAAAATTATGTGCATAAAATATACTCTTATACTAATAAAATATACACCCAACTGCTACTTTCTGTTGTAAATTTGCTATTCTGAAATTTCAGAGTGGTAGTTACTACAATCTTGCTTTACACTGACTGAAATAAGGGAGACATATGTCATCTCCCATTCTTGGAAGTCAAAGTAATATTATATATGCTGCAATGAAAAGTTTTCCTCTCTCTGTAGTTAAGTTGATTTGCACATTTCTAATTGTGTATAAATGTCGGATATGCTGAGCTGCTTTTTATTTGAAGCCAAATATACAGCTCATCCAAAAGCTTAAAAATACTTAAAAGGTCTCTGCAGTCTGTGATTTGTCATCACACAGCTGTGATGGGTTAGGTCTCATCTCTAAAAGTTCAAGGGCTAAACACATTTACCTCTTCAAGGACATCAGCAAGCTTACTAAGGATCTCTTCAGGAAGGCTCTGGAATGTTGGAACACTGAAAAACAAAACAGAATGATGCTGAAGACAAGAACAGCAATTTACTTTCATTCAGCAGTGTTATCTAAATAAAAAAACACATAAGCATTTTATGGCAAAGAATGTGTGGATGAAGATTCAAGCAATTACTTAAGCATGATTTGATGACTTACAGGGAAGTCGTGTTGTACTAGAAAGAACTTGGAGTTTTGGCAGCACTGAGTTCACATCCCCCCTATATTTAACTCTGTAATTTTGGATGCATCCACTATAACAGGGATAAAACCCCTCACTCCCTTATCAGTCTGCTATTACCAGATTCCTTCCAGTTCCATCTCCCACCTACACACACACACACACACACACACACACTTCTACAGGCCAACCCTTAATTGACCTTTGGTCACACCTTGACAGGCCATATATTCAGATCTGCTATGTTGCTAAGTTTCTGGCTCTTCACAAGTCTTCCCCAACTAGGGAAGGTACTACTATCACGACCATTTTTTTGTTCTTCACTACAATAGTAATTAGATAGTAAATCAAATATTTATTCCTAATTATCTTCCCTAGTAAAAAAAAAATCCCAAAAATAGGAACTATTTCTGCCTTGTTCTTTATTCTCAGTGATTTCTGAAATAACAGCTCAAGAGAATGTGTTGGATGAGCTATGAAAGCTTTGATGTGTGAATGTGTCCTAAAACTGTATAAGGATCGAAGCAGACAAGATGGAGAAAAAAGCTAGACCTTACATACACTAAAGGATTCTAGTTTTCTTCTTCTCATCCTGTTTTCTTATCCCCCCACCAACCCTGGCCAACAACTGAAAATATTGGTGATCATGAATTCACAAACCAATAAAACATTTTATCTATGAAACAGTAAAGGGAAAAAACAGACATCAACATATAATTCTCAAAATGCCAGTGGAAAAAAAAAAATCTAACCAGAAAGTAGAACCAATTCTCATTTAATCATAGCTCAATGCCAGAATAGAGAAGATTATACATGAGTGCATATACATTTAGATATCTGATGTTTGACTTAAAGAATAATCCAGGCTTAATTAAAATGATGAAAGATGTCATAGCATAGTAGTTGATATTTATAATTTGTCACTCTGATCCTGATTACTTAGTGTAAAGCTTCCTGATAACATTCCCAGGGTTTTTCTTGCAGAGGTATAACAATTTACCAGGACCATCTGTTCCACCAGATTTACTGCTGTGGTCTTGGCCATGTGGATTTTAATTTCCACAAGGCAGTCTATTTCAGCAGCTGGATAGAACATATCACAGACAGAGAAAGAGTAAGACAGAGCAAGCTATTTCCAGGAGTTATGTAGGTTGGAATATCTAGCCCTCTCTTGTTCTTTCATGAGCTATATTTCAGTTTCTCCTGAAATGTACAAATAATTAAAATGCTTTATCCCAGTGAGAATTTACAGAACACACAAACTGAGTACAATTGAATTTTTCTCATTTTATAATTGACTCCTTTAGACAGATCTATTACTTCAATGTTACACATTTAATTTCAATCTAACCTTTGTGTCAAACCATACTACAATATTTTCACTTTCTTGACAGTTCTTATTCATGAGAAAAAAATATTTGCTCAACATTTAATACTAAATGAAAACAAAAACATTAATTTTGAGAGGACACTTAAAAATTTTATATTTATCATTTTTCCAGATTTGTGAGGTATCATTGACAGAATTGTAAAAATGTTTTAAGCATACATCAAGATGCCTTGATATCAGTATACACTATGAAAGGATTCTTCCAGTGTAGTTAATTAACAAAACCATTACTTTATGTATTTCTTGTGTGTGAATACAGAAAAGTTTATAGTTTCAGCACACTTCAATGATACAATACAGTTCTATCAGTTACAGTCACTGTGTTTTACACTCGCTTCTCAGAGCTTATTTAGCTTAGAGTTGAATGTTGGAACCCCTTAACCAACCTCTTCCTGTTCTCTAGCTAAGCCCATAGCTCTTGGTAAGAATTTTCCACAATTGTTTCTATGATTTTGACCTTTTATTTACACACCACATTTAAGCAATACCATGTAATTTTGTCTCTTTCCATTTAGTTCAGTTAACATAAAATAATGTCTTTGAGGTCCATACAAATTATCTCATAAGGGTTTCTTCATTCCTATGACTGGGTAACATGCCATTTTATATATACATATGTATGTGTTTGTGTGTGTGCTTATATATGTTTGTGTGTTTACATATTTATACATGTTTATATAAACAATAGACATCAAGTTTTCTTAGAATTTAAAATGCATCAAAGCCTTCAGCATTTGTTACTGATAAAAATGAAAGATGATTTTTAGAAGAAACACTAAAAAATTATCAATAATAAATGAATCACTCCAGGAGTTAACAAAATGGAACTCAGTTTACAGAAAGATAAGTGGCTTCATCTTTTTAAGGTACTCTAAAAACTACTTAAAAATCCCAAGATTTTTATTTCTTCAAATACTAGATAAGTTTTCATGTTATTAGCTTTTCCCCTAAGAATTACAGGTCCCCTAATAGTTTATAATACCAAGAACAAAATAATTGAAGATGTTTGTAATCTGAAATTTTAACAATGAAATATGCTCACTGAATATTCCTAAATGTATCAAAATACATTAATTTAGATTCCACTACTCTGAACATAATATATCACTAATAATCCAAAATGAAGATATCTATAATTTGGGAAAGTTAAGAAAAAATAATTATAAGGTTAAACTTCCAAAAATATTTAATTGGTAGAGAAGAATATATTCATATTAATAAATTGTAATTTCTTGTAACAATTTGCTTGTTAATTAAAAATAATTATTGCAGACCCATTTAAACATTGTCCCCTAAGAACTTGAAAAAAGACCTAAAGTTACAAGTGCACTAGCATAAAATAGTGATGATTTCATGTACAGAACTTTTCTACTGAACTTTCTGATTAAAATAAAGTAACAACTTGGAATTTGAAATGACAGTAACAGCTAATGAGATTTGATGCTTTCTTTTTGATGGGTCCTGGGCTAAATACTTTATAAATAATATAAACTTTATTTTTATGACCTTACCTTATCAAATAACCACGTTTTTTGTCACTCATTTTTGTATATATGAGAACTGAGAATCAGAGAGTTTGCCTAAGGTCACACTACTCACAGGGGTGAGTGAAAGATGAAAATTCTGCAGCTAATCCCTTTCTCACTAAGTTACAGACTCCACAGTAAAAGTACAATGTGTAACATTCAAAACAGTGCTGTATTCCTTTGAATGATTTAGAAATTAATAAATTATGTTAATGACATTTGATATAGTGATCTTTATTAACCAATTTACTATGAAAAATGTTCAAAGGAAAGACCAAAATAATTTAACCATCACCTCTATCTCTACCAGCTACATTCTCATTGCTGACATTGTGTCTGTATTACCATTCAAGCCTTTAACTTTCTATGTATAGATAAATATAATTATCTCTATGAATCATTTGAAAATAAGTTGCAGATATAGTGACATTCCACCCCTAATACTTTCAGCATACTCGTTCTAAAAGTAAAAATGTGTTCTTAAAGAACTACAAAGCACTATCACACAGAAAACAATTAATTACAACTCCATAAAATCACCTAATATCTATGCCACACTCAAATATTACCTATTGTCCCAAACATCTGTCTGTTTTTTGCAAATATAAACCCAGTAAAAATCCAGGCACTGCTTTGGGCTGTTACATTCTCCTGTTTGATTCTGCAGCAATCCTCTACTTTTTCTCTACTGACTTGCCTTGTTTTTAAGATTTATTTTATTTTTTTTTTTATTTATGCATACAAGAACTGGAGTCTAGGCAAAAAGTGCAGGGGACAAAAGTGGACATAGATGGAGTAGGGAACAGAAAAGAAAAATCTACTGAAATTCACGGCTGAGGGGGGCAATGGGTGAGACAGGAGAGATCTGCTGCACCATGTGGGCCAGCTCCCTGGCCAAGGACTGAACTCATGTCACAGTGGCTGGTGACACCTGATAGTGCTGAGATTTACCCCCTGCACCACCAGGGAGGCCCCATGACCTTGTCTTTTTGAGGAGAATGAAACAACTCTCTTAAAGTATGTCTTCTGAACGTGTCTTAGTGATTTTATTTCAGGTAATCTAATATATTAAAATAAGAACTGACACAGACAGAGGAAAATAACATATGTACTAAGAATTGTATTATAGTAATGTGTCAATTAAATAAAATGTGGCACTTAGAGACTAATAATAATATACAAGTGTAGCAGTCACCGAATATGGTTGGTTGCCCAGAGGTCATTTCCAAGGAGGTCTGGGAAGCTAAAGTTATTTCCATAGTAAGTCTAAGCTGTAATTTGCCTTTTTCATAGTTATTTTCACATTGTACAGTAAAATCCTCCAGAGGCTATAACCACCAGGTAATATTATTTTGACAGCTAAGGTAAATATGCTTTATGTTCTTTTATCCTTTGTCGTTTTTAGTTTAATAGTTGATTGATGTGTGCTGTTTATAGACATTAACACAATATTATTTTAGTAGTTATGCTCAGTTCCTACTAGTTTTCATATACTTGTGAAATCTCCGTAACCCTATTATCAGTAGTACATCTTTATTTTGAACTACTGAATGTTTCCCTGTGGCTAAAAAGAAAAAAATATCAAGGAGTAAATTAGAGTTTCAATTAGAGTTTTATGCTTTTTTCTTAAAATATTTCTAAAACTATCATAATTTAAAATTCTTGGAATTACTAAGAAATTAATCAAAGTAAGTTTCTTTTTTTCCTTTTCCTGATATTTAAAAAAGCATTTAACTTGTAAGGGGAGATTGTAAAACTCATATTCTCTAGCCACAGCTGACAATATTTAAGCTCAGAACTGAAAGATATAAAAAGGACCCATAAGAGAATTTGACTCATGGATGGGATAAATCTAGTACAGGAAATCATGGAGACATTGCAAATTAGGGGAGAAAAAACGAAATCTATCTTTCTGTGAGTACATAAGGATATGCCTGGATCTTTATGCATGCATGGGTCAATAAAATATGTTATTATTAACTTCTATATGGCTCTTTCTTTGATTATTACTGTGTCTGATGCTTTGATTATTAGCCAGACTAGAAGAACCCAGAGGAGTATGTCATGGTTTCTTTGTGGACCTGGCACTCCCATCATATAAGTAAACAACTGATAGTGGTTTAGGTGGAATGCAAAAGAAAAGCAGAAAAAGTTATGAAAAATAGGATGGTGCATTATTTTTACTCCCAGCGCCAAACTATTTACATTTCTTGTAGATGTTCTCAGAAAATTTCTATATCTTTATAATTTTAGATATATGTACATGTACATTCAAAAAATACTCAAAGACCTTCAAAATACTTTAATAAACTTAATGTTGGATTCTTTTCACATGTGTGCAAGTCACACTGCGCTTTTCTGATCTTAAATATAAGGAGGCCGGATAGTTCCTTCTCATGATCGATGAATGCCACAAAGATCTCTTTGTAGGTCACCTTTGGCAGAAAGCCCAATGTTTCTGTGCTCAACCTGCTTATTTCTAAATGTTTTAAGCCCCATATTTATATTTATATTTTATTTAGCATCCCTTCATGCATTTCCAAAGCTATATGGACATGTCCTACTAATCAGTAAATGGTTCACCCCTTTATTCTGCATTTATTAGAACAAAAGAGTCACAGATTCTCTTGGGCACTTCTTCCTTCTCTCACCTCTCACTTTTGGGGATGGGACATGTAGACAATATGGAGTTTTCAACAATGATAAGAAATATGTCAGCCTCTTCAAAAAGTAGAGTGGATTAGTTTTAAGAATCTGGATGAAACATTAACATTTATTTTTAATAAGTTTTGAAACAAGCATGCATATTGCTAAACTTATGTGTGGGAAAATAACAAGTGCTTGTAAAATACTTCTACTGCATACTGAAGTACAATGGCTGTCTCAAGGAAAATCACTAATGTAATCATTGGTCTTAAAAGGTGAATTTGTCATTTTTTTCCATGGAATATATTTTTATTTGGCAATGACCAACAAACTATGGTTATTCACACAAGTAATTTGTCAGACAATATTTTTGTAAAAGAACAAAGCAAATCTGACACTTCAGGGAAAACAGCGGGCAACATTCGCTGACAATAAAAAATTTAAACATTCAACTACAAATTAAAACTTCAAAAGACTTATCTATTACTGTGGGTTTAACAGCTTTCCAATACTTAAAGATTTTCTGAGGAGATAATTGGTGAGATGTTGATATTAACAAATGTGATTTTTTTTTTATATTGGAAATTCTGCAAAACTCAGTGAACCGGTATTTTCTAGAGTGCCAATGAATTACAATACAAAATCAAGTGTGGGGAAAGATCTATTCAAAGTATGAGAAGGAGCAACAAGTTTTAATGTGTAAAGTACGAAAAATTCATTCCTATATTTTTAAATTTAATATTGTAGCTCAGCTTTAAAAATTGCCATGTTTTGGGTTGCGTTACTGTAGCAATAAGAATGTCCACAGTTGGGCCTCCCTGGTGGCGCAGTGGGTTAAGCAACGCACTATGAAGCAAACTGCAGCCACTGCAGCACGAGTTCGATCCCTGCTGTCAGCCAGGGAGGGGACCCACCTGGCGCAGCAGACCTTTCCTGCTGTGCCCGCTGCTCCCCTCAGCAGTGTACTTCAGTTGATCTGCCTGCTCTGCTCCCCGCTCTCTGTGGTGAATCCTCTCACCCCCCACACCTCTGGCCTGTACCCCAGTGCTTGTATGCATAAATAAATAAATCTTTAAAAAAAAATGTCCACAGTTATGCAAAAAAGCCTTTAGTTTACTTCTCTCTTTTGCTACTACAAATTTCTCTGTACATCATCTTTGGCATATGATTCTGACTTCATCATGTACTTCAACCAAAAAACAGAAATTTAGCAAATTTAATGCCAAAACATACATGAGAATCTGCTATCTGCTGCTAAGCCAGATACTGACAGATTTGCAAAAACATAAACTCAAGCTTCTCTTTTCACTAGATTTTGTTTGGAAAATATCATTGTCATTAAAAATAAGCTCTTGAGGTCAATATGCAATATGTTTGCTTTTGCCATTTTTAAGTGAATTCATAAACAAAATTTTCAATTATCCTTATTTTTAACTACTAATAGTCAATAATTTGATATAAGCCATGTGTTAGAGATCCACTGATTTACAATGATTAAAAATGATATACTGTAAAACAAAAATTATCTTTTTGACTATAAGAACAACAAAAAAAGCATTATCAGTAGTGAAGAAGGAACAGAGATGAGTAAATCAGGTATTAAATCATGGTAACTTTTTGACTACAAGAACAAAAAAACAAGCATTATCAGTAGTGAAGAAAAAACAGAGGTGAGTAAATCAGGTAAAAGTATTAAACCATGCTAATGGATAGAAACTAGAATTCTAATGTGGCTACAAGGTAATAAATACGGATGATATTTAAAGGTTATACACTTGAAACTTACATCATATTATAACTCATTATTATTTCAATTAACAAAAGAAAAGCACTTCATTATTACTATGATTTGTGTTTCATTATTAGTGAGCTATTTATCATGTTTATGGACCAGTAAAATGTACTTTTCTGCATAAAACTGTAAACTGAGAAGTTACAAAACATGGACTAGTTAGAAAATATTACAAGATGATAAAAACATGTATACCATAAGATAATTGTTTTATTAAATATAAGACCCTTACAATTATGCATAGAGAAGTACTGTATGAAAATATCAAAAGGTTAATGAAGTTGTGTTAATGTTCAGTGAGTCAGTCTTCTATTTTCAAATTTTTCTATTCTATAAGTATATTCTTAAAATACTGAAAAATATAAAATACAGTTATATTTACAACTAAATAATATGAACCGTACTGAGTCCATTTAAAAGAAAAAAAGTAATGTTAAAAATTATGATTCAGGGCCTCCTTGGTGGCGCAGCGGGTCAAGCAACGCACTATGAAGCAAACCGAAGCCACTGCAGCACGTGTTCGATCCCTGCCGCCCGCCAGGGAGGGGACCCACATGGTGCGGCAGACCTCTCCTGCTGTGCCCGCTGCTCCCCTCAGCAGTGTACTTCAGTTGATCTGCCTGTTCTGCTCCCCGCTCTCTGTGGTGAATCCTCTCACACACACCCCACACCTCTGGCCTGTACCCCAGTGCTTGTATGCATAAATAAATATTAAAAAAAAATTATGATTCATTTACTTATTTATTCCTTAAAATTTATTGAGTGTCTACCAGTTGCCATATATTGTGGGAGTTTAGGATTCACAGACAAACAAAAGCAAAGATTCTGACTACAGATGAGGGAAATGTAAAATTAACTTTATATATTATATATACAGAGATACAGTATATCACATAGCATGTTATACTAATACACTATAGCATATTATATATTATATTATATAGGATATTTATATAGGATAATTTAAAATTTTATATTGTAAAAAGTAGAACCGGGTAAAAGGAATTACAATGAGAGGAGGGGCAAGTTTTACAGTTCCAGAATGCCCTTACTGAGATGGTAAGATTTCATAAAAATCAGAAAAGTTAAAGAGTACCCAGATGTAAGGAACAAGGAGGAAAAAGAGTTTTAAGTGCTCAATGGATTACAGAAGCAGCAAAGTGGTCAGGATATTCAGTTAGTTGGAAGAGAATACAAGAATAGTAGACTTCAAGAGTTTGGGACAAGGGAGATCACAAGGGGTTGGTAGACAGACCATTGTAAAACTTGGCTTAATCTAAGTGAAATGCAAAGACATTGTTTACCTGAGGTATGACAAGATTTGATTTACATATTAAAGGAATCCCTCTGCCAGCTCAATGAAAAATAAACTGTAAATGGGCAACAGTAATAGCTGACAAACTAGATTAGAATTGAAATCTACTGTATGAAAGATAGTGGGCATTTGGAAAGCGTAGAAGCAATGGAGATGGAGATGATAAGAAACAGCTAAGCTATTTTATATTTGAAAGTATTCAACAAAGATCATGATTTCATGGTAGCCTCCACAGGTAGGGGATGAGAAAGAGGGAAGACAAGTATCAATCTTTACAGTTGGAAGAAACTTATAAAAACAGTTTAAAATTTTTTCATACTGAACAAGTGGCTTTTTTTTAATTAATGCAAAATGCTTGGTTTTACCATGTATCTATCAGCTGTTAAATACAATCATAGTGTATTAGTTGTAGCCCCATATTTATAAGGCAAGATATATAGCTTGGCAAAAATAAAACTGGGCAATAAACAATGTTCTCTACCCAGAGCAGGGTAGACAGAAGTTATATTAATTACTTTTGGGTAGTATTTGGAAAACAGTAACCTTTTTATTGTGTCATAAGAAAACAGCTTTTATTTTATCACATATAATGCCAAGAATTTTGACAGATTTCTGAATCACTGACTTCCTATAGCTCATACCAACTGACTACAAGCTGGAATCTCTGACTTGCTGAAGAAATTGATTTCTACTGATAAAGGATTAAAATATGGATCCTTCTTAACATACAATTCTAACACTTCATTCTCATCATATAGTGACACCAACTCTTCAATAGCTGCTTATTATCTCACTAGGTTCTGAGACCTAGAAACAAAATTTACTGTAAAAATTTTTAGACAAAGCAAACAATTATATAGACATGAATTATAACTTTATAATCTATGTGATAAAATTTAAACTCCTTATCCTGAGAGACTGTGCAGTCATTAAGTATATGGGCATCATGATAAAAAGAGAATTAGGTTGAATTAGGCTCCGATACTAATTATTTGCTATTCCTTTGGCAAGAATTTATCCTCTATGTCTCAGTCGTTTTACCTTAAAAAGAGTGAATAGGTAATCTCACTTGCTGGATAGGTTAATGATGATAATAAGTAAAATATGAAGTATTAAGATTGGCACATGATAAATACTAAATTAACATTAGCAGCTACAATTACATTTTTTGTGCTAATGCTACAGTTTAAGACCTTTAACAATCAAAATAAAAGTTTTAAGATGTCATATATGAGTATCAATGTAGACACAAGAATGTTTGAAGTCTCTCTTCATCACTTCAAATCAAGCAATATTTGGAGTATAAAACTTTCTTTTTCATATAGATATAAAATCGCTCATCTCCCTCCTTTCAAAGTCATAAAAGACCCTCAAAGTCCAATGTCTCTCTACTTTACAGAGCACAAAGGGAACATTTGGTCAAGCTGAGAATGCTGGTGCTGCCAGCCAGGCCAGGTGAATGCAGAGAACCCATTTTTAGAGACATATTTCAAGGTTTTCCTCTTTCTACTTTTGACTTCATACACTCTTCACAATCACCATTACAATAAATTTAATATAAATAGAAAATTTATTTAAAAGCTTCTATATGCTTTTGACAAATATGTCTCTGAAATCAAGAAATGCAGAGTCTGTAAACCTGTCTGGAAAGGGAGAAATGGGGTAAAATAAGGAAACATCTTTCAGTAACTTATATTGAATAAACAGTCCTCCAGAGCCTAACACTTGCAGAGCCCTGATTCCTGTGTTATCAAGCGCCATCACTACAAGCATATCATCCCTACAGCTAGACACATCTGGTCAACACTGAGACATGGGGTGGATAATAAGGCTGGGTGAAAGAATAGACCAGGAAAGAAGTCAGTATAGCTCTGGAGAAAAAATCAGGGCTATTTGACTGGAAGTTTCCTGATCTTGACACGGAGCCTAGAAAAGGTCAGGGGTACCACTTCATTCCTCATCAAAAGTAGGACCACAGCTAGGATAATTTACAGTAGAGTCTTCTAAAGTAAAGGGTTTTGAGATTTAAGTCACTAGCCATTCCATTCTATTGAATGCTACAGTCAAACATTGTCTCACCCTATACAAGTCTTAAAATCTATGCCTTTTCAGATGTAAGCTCATACTCCTCTTTATTAAAATCCATAAGTCTCTATTCCTCTGATTAATAATGACATAAAATTTAACAATATTTTAAGCAGTTAAAAAAGACCTATAGAAACAACTGTCCCTACACTGTCATTGAGATAAGTTATATTCTCATTAATTAGGTATCTTTCCTACCATTGTAACTATGGGTAGCATGTATAAGAGGTATAGAAATAATCTGTGAAACATTAACAAGTTTAATGTTAAAGAACATACTTCCTGTGTTTTCTTATAGGAATTTTACAATTTCAGGACTTAAGTTCATATATTTTGATCTCTGTTATATTTTTTTGTGTGAGACTCTGTAGTTTTTCCAACATCATTTATTGAAAATATTGTCTTCCTTATTTTAGGTGAGTTCCATTATGGCAAATTAATCAGCCATATATGCATGGGTTCATTTCTGTACTCTCTATTCATTTCCATTGATCTTTGTATATATTTTTGTGACTACCATGCTGTTTTGATTGTTATAGCTTTGTTACATATTTCAAAACTAGGAAATGCAATGCCTTCATCTTTGTTCTTTTACAAAATTTTTCACTACTTGGGGTCCTTTGTGATTCCAAACAAATTTTAGGGTTGACTTTTTCTATTCCTTTTAAAAATGTCATTGAATTTTTCTGCCAATAGAGTTTTACTTCTATCTGATTTGGATGTCTTTTATTTCTTGTCTGAATGCTCTGAATAGGACTACTTGTTGAATAGAAATCTTGTGTTATTCCTGATCTTACAAAAAAAAAATTCAGCTTTCTATCTATAAGTGGGATATTAGATGAAGGATTGTCATATGTCCTTTATAATACCCTGTACACACAATTGCATAAGAGTTTTTATAGAGCATGGGAGATGTATTTTGTTTAAAACTACTTCTGTATCTATCAAGATGATCACATGATTTTTATTCTTCATTTTGTTACTATGGTGTATCACATTGATTGATTTTCATATGTTGAACCATCCTTACATCCTTACATGATATATAATCCTTTTAATGTATTACTGAATTCAGTTATGCTAATATTTTGTTGGGAATTTTTGTGCCTGTGTTCACTTATCAGGGAGATAGATAAGTAATTCTCTTTTCTTAGAGTACGCACATCTTGTTTTTGTATGAAAGTAATTCTGGCCTCATAAGTTTACAAGAGGTAACACTTCTAATATCTCACTTTGCTGCTGCAGTAAGGTACCTGCACAGGGCATAAGTGGAGGCTGAAACTTCACTCACCACTCTCGACATGTCACCTGTTTTATCCTGGCCAGGGTTGAATCAGTCCAGAATAAGGAATTTGTTTATATTTAAAAAATGGGTACCATTTTTATGGCAACTGTGGTTTGTGCAAAGGATCTTTTACTTGTTATCTTTCAGAAACAACAGGGACATTTTCTTGACGCTATTTACTCAAGAGAAATTCAGGAAATAAAGTTATTTATTGACTGGTAAGGCCTTCTTTTTAAAAATCTGAAGGGCTGCCTTCAAAAACAGGACAAAGGATACCTGGGTGCTCTTGTCAAAATGACGATGAGGAGGTGAATTACTAATGACCTACTTTATTAAATTACCTCCAAAATGCTTAATTGCATCTATGTAAAATCTGTGGCTTATTCAGAAAGTTGCAATATTCCTATACACTGTGATTGTTAAAAATTAAAAATAGGGGCCTCCTGGTGGCACAGGGGTTAAAATCTCAGCTCTGTCAAACTATTGCCGGCCCCTGCAGCATCAGTCGATATCTGGCCAAGGAGGTGACCCACATGGCAAGACAGACTTGTCTGGTCTCACCTGCTGCTTCCCTCAGCAGTGTATTTCAGTAGATCCACCTATTGTGCTCCCCACTCTGTCTGGTGAATCCTCTCACCCCCTGCACCTCTGGACTAACACTCAAGTTCTTGTGTGCATAAATAAATAAAAACAAATCATAACACATTTTAAATATTTTATACTATACTACTGCTAATCACCCTTAAGTTTCTGTGCAGATTTTCTATCCAATATTTTGAAACTTAAGAGGAACAATCTTTTTTACCATAGACAATGGCTTCTTTACCACAGTGTATCTCCACGGGGCTGACCTGGGCAGGATGAATCTTTATTTTGCAGGATGTCCTGCACAGAATAGTAAGCATCTTTCACTTCTACCCAAGATATACTGGGGTATACTTGGTCACTGTGACAAGTAAACATCCTCAGGGGTGACAGTAACCAAGGTTTATGAACACTATAATTAACAATTCACTAAGTGAGGTAACTACTTGTTCTGCTTAAAATCTTAACATCCCTGATAAATGAATACCTGCTCAATCTTCAATTTCCAGTGGTTAGATGCTGCTACCCAGCAACTTCAACACTGAAGAGTCATCCATTTAAACTACTTCTAGAACCTACTGATAAACACACAGATAGAAAACCCAGATCTAGGATTCTTCAACTTTTGTATATGGCTGTTTCCAAAAATACACTTTTCAAAACCATATTTATGTAATATAATCACAGGCACTCCAAACCAAAGGGGAAAAATAAAGGTTTCCAGTTTTCCATGGACAACTAAGAATATTGTGAATTACTGGTATTTAAAGTTTTCTTTATTCTAGTATTTTTCAGAGCCTTGTTTTGCAAGAAATCATTGAGAAAACTAATTGATAAAGGAAAAAAGACATTATTTTTTCCAAATTAACTCAACCAGGTAACACCTTTATTCAAGAATATTTATTAACTTATTAAGGAACTATAGTTTCATGTTGCACGATCTAGAATCATTGGTTTACATTAATAAGACAAGAATCATAATAATTTTTATGCTTAAGATGGAACAGACTTTAGCACAGCCTAGTCTAGATACATTTCATCAGTTCTCCTGAAGTATTCTGTCATAACTGTTATTATATTGCATTGCCAGTTATTTATTGTCTTACCTTAGATCAGCAAACTATGTATGGCTCACTGCTCATTTTCACAAATCAAATTTTCATGGAAGATAGCCGTCCTCACCAATTTATGTACTGTCTATAGCTGTTTCTCAGTACAATGGTAAGCTTGAATAATTGCAAAACACATTTAAATTTTTACCTCTAAGCTCTTCAGGAGAAAGTTTGCCAGCTCCTGTCCTAATCTTTAGTCTCTTAGAGGTTAAGTACTATATCCAATTCCTTCCATTTAATGCCTGGTAAATGACAAATGCTCAAAGTTTGTTGAATGAAAAAAATGTTTTACCTTTCAAATTCACTCCAAGAACATCTGAACTTAAGGTAACTATTTTATTAATATGTGAGGGATGGAAATATTCTGCTCAGGTCACAGAGTCAAAGATCTCATTCAGTGTTCAAATTGCTTTTGTTTTAAGTCGACTTGGTTATATGAAGCCAAACAAAGTTAACACAATAAATGAAAGCCCTCTTGTAGAACAATATCATCTAAAGATAGAATAGAATTCAAAGGTCACTCTATAGAGTTCTTTATATATTATCTCTTGATATGAATCCTTTTCTTACAATATTTTGAATCTTTCAAATATGAACTACCTAGGTTTTCTGCTGGGAAATAATTTCTGAATACATTTGTTTAATAAGGATCTTTTCCTGCACTGTAATCAAAACTATCTTTTGCATTATTTCACCCTACTAGTCCTGTCCATTCTTGATCAAGAGACTTATCTTTTGATATTTTACAATAAAATTCCAGAAAGTATAGAATGTAGAAAATAAATTCCCAAGTTCAAAAACAATTTATTAAATCCTTGATAGAGAAGTTTAGCTATCAGTGGTCAAAAGAGTATATGAAACCATCAAACTTTTAAGAAGTTTGTATAAATTATAAATTAAGTTTATATAGAAGTAGATGATAGATCTATGCTTAAATGAGAACAAAGGAGATAACCTATATTAAATTCCTATTAGTGTAATACAGAAAAAAACCCAGTAGTTATTATTTCCTATTAGTAAGTATCATCACTCTATTTTAAATGACTTCATATATACCATGGTTAAGAGTGGGATTTACAGCCCATAATGTGAAGAAATAGTCTACACCAGGTACTCTGCCCCACCCAATGCCTTAGACATCTAGGTAAAGCTATGTCTCAGCCCTAGCATAGCCACATTCATCTTAAGTCATGTGTTACACAGAGGAATCAAACACAGGAAACAACTATGTGAATTTCCTGTAATCACACTATATTATATAAAAGACTGCAAAATGTCTGGCAATTTTGTAAAAGGGAGAGATAGATTTATCAAAACATAGTGCTTTTGTTTTAAAAAATAAAAGATTCTAAGTTTTTTGAAACTGAACCATGAATTACCCTAATGAAAGTAATGGTGTTAGTGGCAATAATAAAAGTAATTCTATCTATTAAGTACTAGTATGTCAAGAGTTTTTCTTGGTTGTTTTAACAATAATGATAACCATCAACAACATCTACTCAGAACTTATTATATTCTAAAGACTCTGCTAATTCCTATGAAAGCCTCACTTAATTTAACCTGTAGAACTCACCTTCTACGAAAGGGTTTGCTTTATAGTATATTGCTCAACCATTGCGCCACCAGGGAGGCCCCTACCTTCTACAAAAGGGATCTAATAAAATTTATGCAATGATATATGTCTCTTTGACTGTCATATACATTAATTTTCAGCAAACTTAATAACAACATACTTTTGTCTTAAATTGATGCACATTTCCTAGATGTACTATATGGCTAACTGAATACCACACAGGAGATTCTGCAGTCAAGCAACAGACTATATAACCTGACAAATTAATTTAACTTAGGATAGCTAGACATGTTAATAGATTAGTATATTTTCAGATTATATTTTGATTATGAAAATTAGAACAAATTAATAGGAAAGGTAAATATAGTGTTAAATAGAGAACTATGACTCTGTCAGGACCAGAAATAATAAACAGAGCATTAAAATAACTTATTATATAATTAAGTTACCATTATTTTATTATCTTTAAGCACTTTTCATTTAGCTGTCACAAATTTTTATGATCATTAAAAAATGCACACACAGGGCCTCCCTTGTGGCACAAGGGGTTGAACGCAGCACTGTAGGGCTTCTGCAGCCACTGAAGTGCAAGTTCAATCCCTGAGCAAGGAGGGGAATGGCATAATTCATCAGTTCTCTCATGCCTCACCCATTGTTCCCTTCAGCATTGTACTCTAGTAGATCTGCCTGTTCTGCTCTGACTCTGTCTCTGGTGAATTATCTCACCACCACCCCACTCCATACCACTGGCCTGTATCCCAGCTCTTGTGTGCATAAATAAATGAAATCTAAAAAAAAATAATAAATGCACACACAAATATAGGCATGCATATCAATACATAAGGATATACACACACACATATGAATGGGGCAAAATGAGGATCTATGTGGTGTGTGCATATATATACATATATGAGTTTCCAGTGATAGATGTGTCCAATCAGAACTCAGAATAAAAACATATTCTGTAATTCCATGCAACTCAAAGTAGAAAATATAGCCCATAAATCCATGTAACCTTAGAACATTTGCAGATAATTTATTTTTTTTAAAGATTTATTATTTATGCACACAAGCACTGGGGTACAGGCCAGAGGTGTGGGGGTGAGAGGATTCACCAGACAAGAGCGGGGAGCAGAACAGGCAGATCAACGGAAGTACACTGCTGAGGGGAGCAGCGGGCACAGCAGGAGAGGTCTGCCGCGCCATGTGGGTCCCCCCGCTGGCCGGCAGCAGGGATCGAACTCATGCTGTAGTGGCTGCGGTCTGCTTCAGCCCAACCCACTGCGCCACCAGGGAGGCCCCATTTGCAGATAATTTATTAAAAAACAATTTTGTGGTAATTTGCAGGAAGCTTTGCCCATTTTTACAAGAAAATGCATAGTAAGGCAATTTAATTTCATGCTGCTAAAACAATCTGCCATTCAACAACAAGTAGGTAAGTCACAATTCTGTTGGCTTCACTTTTCTTGCTGGTAGTATCATTAATAGCAACTATCTATGAGTTGTTATGTGATAGGTGCTATTCTCCATTGTTTACATGTATCAGCACATTGTAAGTGCTTAACATATATGACTTATAAAAATTCAATCACTGAGTTATATGTAAAACAACTATTATTATTATCCTCTCCATTTTATAGATGAGAAGAGTATGTCATGGAGTTGAAAAGGAACTTCATGATTGCATAACTTGTCAGCAAAACTAAAACAAAGTGAAAGAGTTGACAAGATGTAGCCTACAGGTTTATCCCTCATAGAGCTAGGAATTGTGTCAGTCACATAGCAGACAATCAGATCTTAAAGGTACAAGCCAATCAATATCTCTGATGAATCAAAAGTAGTTAAAATTCTCTGTGACTCTTTCATTCAAGGGCTAAAGGTTAATTCACTCCTCTTGAATCTGTACCAATGTGGTGACTTCTTTGTGGTAACCCCATTTCAAAGAATGTGGTAACCCCATTTCAAAGAATGGGGTTAAAATGCCCATTGTAAGATGAAGTCCTAAAAAGTCTATACGTACAATTTTGGGCTTTCACTACTACATGGTTTGCACCACTTTCAGTGCTTTAAGTGAAATTTTCTTTCAAATCTTTCACTGCAACTAAAGTTTCATTGTACATTTACGTAGAAATGGAGTAACTCTTATCTTTCCTTTTCTGTTTACCTCTACTAGAGATACTGTCTTCTGCTGTGTTTCACATCCTAAAAGCTTAAGGTAGAATGATATAGGTCACAAGGGGGTTATGTTCCTATCTGTTCCCTCCCTATAACAAATTCAAATGACAGATACCATGTAGTACTCAGAGATTTGTATTACTCTCTGTTAACTGGTGTTTTGGTATTGATTTGCATTTTTCTTAAGATTTTATTTATGCCTGTACAAGAGCCGGGGTATAGGACAGCTGCTGGGGGTTGAGAGGACTCACCAGAAACAGAGTGAGGAGCAGAACAGGCAGATCTACTGGGGTATAATGCTAAGGGGAGCAGTAAGGGAGGCAGGAGAAGTCTGCTGAGGCATGTGGGTACCCTCCCTGGCCTGGGATCGAACTCGCACTGCAATGGCTGTGGAAGCTCCACAGTGCAGAGCTCAACCCCTTGCACCACCAGCGAGGCTCTGATTTGCATTTTTCTAACCCCACTTTTACTTGGGATATATTTTCTCTCAGAATGATCATTAATCCCTCATGCAAAGAGACATTTGAGAGCTATCCTACCAATTTTCCACACAGAGTTTGACATGAGCCAGTATTTGAATCTACCACACAATTTAAGATTGAGATGGTGTCCTAAACATACCATGATATGATTAGCATTTTCTGTGGATTCTTAGATTCTCATTTCATGGCCTTGAAGTACTGATTCATGCAGTACTGATTTCCCCATGGGTTAAGAAAGACATTTTTACTCATGAAATAAATGGCTAACACTACATCTATGCTATTTAACTATCAATTTAACCAATCCAGTTTGATGGATTAACCTTTTTACTTATCCCTGAGTTGTTTTCAAACTTTAAAGGGTCTAGGTGTTTTCTCTAAAACAATACTGGCAATGTTCCCTCTGGAAGTCTGTGTGTCAAAGATAGGATTGGTTGAAATAATAAATGTACTTTGAAAGAGCCAGTTGTATTTAACTTTTTATATATGGTTATGCCTATCACCTATATTACAGTCTTCTTTATAGCCCATTTGACCTTCCATGGCAGAATGTCTTAAAACTGTCAGAGGAAATAAACAGAGGCCACATGGACCATCTCTGAGATATCCAGATACAAGTGGGCAATTGGCAAGGGTAATTGGTTAGAGGTTTTAAAATCCTGATGTTGCTCCATTTAGCTAGTAGAACTATGAGAATCTCAACTTGGAGCAATAAGAGCAGACAGACTTAGAAAGTTAGGGATGATTCTTTTTCCATTAAATAATTCATTTTCTGAAATGTATGAAGAAGATCATTAATGTTATTTCCCCAAAGTGGAAAATATTCTGTTTTGAACTCTTGTATGACTTTGCTTATTATGATACTTTTTAGTCATCTTCATAGAACTTGATATCATGATTGAAAAAAATGAAAGGACTATGATTGAGAGCTAGCAAAATCACACCACAGTCACATGGTGGTCAAAAATACAGACTGCAAGTGATTTCAGCATCAAGCAGAGAAAGGCACATCCCCTTATATTTCCACTTTAAGATACAACAAATCAGCATAGTACAGTGACATTTACTCTGATTATTGCTCCAGGACACAAGAGAGATCTATGATTATGGATCTTCTTCTGGATGTGGGAAACTTGGGACTCACTGAGACTACAAACACAGGGGACATAGATTATTGAGCAGCCAAAACCAATCCAAGTTTTCAGAGAAAGGAGAGTAGAGGTAGCCTATAGGCCCATGAACACATCCTAAGGGAACCCCACAGCATACAAGTAGATGTGCAATACAGCTGGCACAGCTGACAAAGCATGGGAAACTGTGCACACTCTCCATCCCCTGAAGCAGCATCGAGCAGATGCCCCAGGAAGACAACCGAGTCAATGCAGGTGAGTCAGATGCAGGTGAGTCAGAAGCAGAAATAAATGAAACAGAAATTTAAAAGGCAAATCAAAAGATCAATGAAAGGAAGAGCTAGATTTTTGAAAAGATAAATAAGAATGACACAACCTTTTGCATGACTGACAAAGAAAAATAGTTATAATAAAGAAAATCAAAAGTGATAAAGAATAAATAACAATTCCAAAATGAAAAAATCATGAGCCTCATATTAACATCTATAAGCCAACAAATTGGAAAAATCTAGAAGAAATGAATAAATTATTTGAATGATACAACCTCTCAAGATAGAATTAGATATATCATGAAACAGCAATTCCACTCCTAGAAAGCTACCTCAAGAGTGTAAGGACAATATTTCAAAGTGATATACCAGTATTATGTTAATAGCAGTACCATTTACAGTAGCCAAATTATGGTAACAACTTAGTACCCAAAGACATATGCGGGAGGGAGGGAGGGAGGGAGGGAGGGAGGGAGGGAGGGAGGGAGGGAGNNGGGGGGGGGGGGGGGGGGGGGGGGGGGGGGGGGGGGGGGGGGGGAGGGAAAGAAAGCTTGCTCTTGCCATTTCCAACAACCTGGATGGGACTGGAAGGAATTATGCTAAATTAAATCTAAATGAAGTAAGTCAAAAAAGAAAGATAAAAATAAATATCAAATGGTGTCATCTATATGCAGAATATAGAAAAAAAACACAAAGGGTCAGGTAAAACCAAATAGTGACAAATCTTAGAAATCTGACTGTAAGATTGAGGCTATGGGAAGTAGGGAGAGGAAGGAGGAAGAGCAAAGTGAGGAAAAGGGAAAATGGACTGTGGTGGAGGACTATGGGTATATGGAGCAGTATGAAAACATAAATCTGAAGGGTTTATATCTAAATGATATACAATATTGTAAACCAGTGTCTCATATATATATATTTCAATTAAGTGATGAAAACTTTTTTTTCTATCATTGGTCACAATTATTTGTATGCTGCTGCTTACTGTCTATCTTCTTTCTAGCTTAGACTCTTACTAAAAACACCTAGCACAATTCCTTTTACCTAGTATATTCTTAGTATTTATTACTTAAAGAACAGTATTTATTACTTGCAATAGAGTCAAAAGTAAAAACTGTCTCCTGATTCACAGATTAGTGGTTTTATCCTCATAATATTAACATCCTCGTTCTCTTTTGTGAAAAATCAGTATGAAGCTTGAAAGTATCTTTTTCATTTTAAATTCAAAATATGTGTTGATACCATTTTTTTATTAACTTTTTTTAAGTTATATATATTTGACATCAATTATAATCCCCATGTATTCCCCATCACCATATCACCAGTGCACCATCACCTCAGTCCCCTGTGCTCTCATCTGTCCTCAACCCTCCCCTTTTTTCCTACCCACCAAGTGTCCCCAATTTGTCCTTGTCTTTTCATTTTTTGTTTTTTTGTCTTTATTGTTATTATTATTGTTGTTGTTGTTGTTCTTATTCCTTTCCTTGATTCTTATTTGGTTCCCTTATATTCCTCCTAGGGGGGAAAACCATCCAGTATTTTTCTTTTGCCTTCTGACTTACTTTGTTGAGCATAATCCCTTCCAGTTTCATCCATGTTTCTATGAATGCATCTAGTTTTTCATTTTTGATTGCTGAATAGTATTCCATCGCATATATGTACCACAGCTTCCCAATCCACTCATCTGTTTTTGGGCATTTAGGTTGTTTCCAGGTCTTACCTATTGTAAAGAGTGCTGCTATAAACATAGGGGTGCAGGTATTCTTTTGAATCAGTGTTTTTGTGTCTTTTGGGTATATTCCTAGGAGTGGGATTGTTGGATCCTATGGAAGTTCCATTCTTAGTAGACTGAGTAACCGCCATACTGCTTTCCGTAATGGTTGGACCAGCTTGCATTCTCACCAGCAGTGTAAGAGAGTTCCTTTTTCTCCACACCCTTGCCAACATATGTTGTTGCAACTTTTTCTGATATGTGCCATTCCCACTGGTGTGAGGTGGTATCTCATAGTGGTTTTGATTTGCATTTCTCTGATGACAAGAGAAGTTGAGCATTTTTTTCATATGCCTGTTGGCCATTTGCATTTCCTCTTTGGAGAATTGCCTTTTTAGCTCTTTTGCCCATTTTTTAACTGGATTGTTCACTTTGTTTTTGTTTAGTTAGTTCTTTGTGGATCTGTGTGGTAAATCCCTTGTCAGTAATGTTGTGTGCAAAGATTTACCATTTTTAAAGATTTAAAACAACTAACAAATGTCATAATACACAAAACACAAAATTTTAGATTACTTAACCATATATCCTCTCATGTAATCCCAGATTAGTTCATAATTCTTACATAAAAACCTTTATTCCCTATAGAAAACCAAAAGGGAGGCATCACTTAAATGGAAAAATGGGGACTGGGCAGTTCTAGTACAGAACATATTCAATACTGAATTCTCAGAGTTGGAACATAAGCAGATCCAGTAGACCAGATCCAGTTATAAAGGCTTATTACCCCCCTGACCTTGTTGACAAAATGCCATCAAATTTGAGCTCTGTCTCAATTACTTAACATAAGTTTCAGCCTAATCATGTCATGAAAACTTTTTTCTAGTTCATTTCTACATATATTGACTCCCTATCTATTTTCTAAAAGAATTATAAGGATTAAATGCTTTGCAAAATGTGAATCATAATTTAAATGATCACAAGCTCTTGGCAACCACTGCAGCAGGAGTAAGAGCTCAGGCCAGGGAGCTAACCCACAAGGCAGAGAACATCTCTCCTGTCTCACCCGATGCTCCCCTCAGCAGTGTGTTGCAGTCCATCTGCCTGTTCTTCTCCCTACTCTGTCTCTGGTGAATCATCTAACCCCCATCCCTACAACTGTTGCCTGCACTCCAGCTCTTATATGCATAAAGTAAATCTTTTTAAAAAATTAAAAATACAGTCAGTGACACATTTGGACAATTCAGTTGGGTTTGTCATGTTGAGATGGCAACTAAGAGAACATGAGTAAAGAACAGTCCTTAGAGAAAGTGATTCATAGTCTCATGTCTGCAGACATTCTTCAGACTTTTACAATACTTTAAACCTCTCTCCATAACTTCTCAAAAATGGACATGAATCACAGTTGCTTATATGTCTCTTCCCAAAAAGATAGGAAGACACTTGAGACCTATAACTTATTCATCTCAAGGTGACTCAAATGTAACTAAGCATCCCTGAGTCACCCTTCCCCCTCTAGAGACCATTCTTATACTTACATAGCAAAGCAGAAATAAAACAAGACTAACCAAACAATAAAAAGTTTAAAAATGACAGTCCAGGTTTCTATTGTTTTTCAAAAGCCCGTGTTGCCATCAAAGCCCACATAAAGATGATGATAATCAAAAGCAAATTTTCGTCTCCAACCAGATGCCAATACTGGTTTCATTCTAGCCATTGCCTGCTCTGTTCTAATGTTAACTGAGGTATTTAGGGGGTGACAAAAGCAAAAAACAAAAAACCTGGACTTGTTGAATAGCTACAGAAAGGTTAGTAATGTGGCTTCAGTGTGGGCAAGACTGTGATAATGTGATTAGACACCCAATTCTGTTTGGGGAGCCCATGTGTTAAATAAATGACTCAAGCACTTCATTTTGTCACTGCATTGAAGTCAACATGTCTATTTTCTTCTACATGTTGCTTTTTCTTTGACAAAACTCATTATGAAACACAGCCACTTGGACTGAAACACATTTGGAATTCACCAGGTAGGCAGCTCTAGTCAGTATGAGAAGAAAGGAGAATGGTTTGTAACAGGAATAAATCTTTCAGTAGAAACTGTGGCTATTTCCTTTCTGGTGATACTCTGTGAAGTAAAAAATTGGATGGTGGGTAGTTTCAGAGGTTTACAGCAAGAATTAGACCACTTGAAAGAAAGATGACTGTATATAGCTCAATGGTATAGCGTAAATTATTCATTTTGGATCACCTAGAAAAATAATTTAGAGTAGCTGTATGAAAAATATCCAGTGTAAGATAGTGAAATCACTGAGTAATTTTTACTTGCACATTTTGTAGGCCCGTTATCCACTTGGTGTAGTTATGTCACTTACATATAGAAAGATTATTTCTTACAATGCATCAAGGCATATTTGTTCTGCAAGGCATATGGACTCAATTAGAAAGGTTGCAGCCTCTGATTTCTTCACTCATAACTAACTGGTAATAGTGCTGGAGATTCAGATACAGATGTGTGTGTGCATGCACGTGTGCTTGCACGTGTGTGCTATAGCCTGAATGTCTGCCCCAAAATGCATATGTTGAAATCTAAACAGCCAATGCAGTAAGGTTTTAGGAGGTAGAACCTTTCTGAGGTGACTAATTCATGAGAATAGCTTTCACAAAGGGGCTAGCTGCACTTAAATGAAAACTGAGAAAGTTCCCGCACACCTGCCACCTTATGAGAATAAAATTGGAAGTTTCTGACCGAAAAAGAGAGCCCTCACCAGGTAATGCTAGCACCATGATATTGTTAACTTCCAACCCAAAGAAATGTGAGGAATAAATTTCAGTTGTTTTTAAGCCATTCAGCCTGAGGAATTCTTTTATAGTAACATGAACAGACTAAGACAATATATTGATATGTGAGTATATTTACTTATACTTGCATGCATTAAAATATGCATATTGTTTGCTATGGTGTTTAAGATTTTGTATCTCCCTGCTCGGTTTAAAATATGTAATGAATACTCGGAAAATGCTAAAAAAATAATAAAGAACTGAAATACGTTAACTTATTTTTTGAGAAGGAAAAATTCAAGTTATCTAGAACAATTCATCCATACACTGAGGCAAGTTTACTTCCAAAGTATTAATTTGTCTCTCGTTCATAGCAGTCTTCTGAAAATTTACTTATCTAGTATAGGTTAGTCATCTCATTCAGCAAAGAAATAGCCATTCAGCAAAGTAATTCTAATTTGGATACTGATATCATGGGTGGGTGGATGGGGTGAAAGAATGTTTTTCAAATAATCTTTATGGAAAAGTCATTGCTTAGACTCTGACATGAAGAAACAGCAGTTCTTAAAGAACATGATAAAAATTTGTTAGAAGAAAAATCCTCTCGGTGTAATCTTTTTAAAAATTAGTTTCATATCTTCTACATTCTAGTGGAAACGCTATTATGGAAAGATGTTTAATGGTCATGCACCAGTAATTTTAGAGATTGGGCACTGGAATAATGAAGTAAATTTTGTTGTTTTAAGAAATGCATATTTTACTTGGAAGCACGAGCTTTGAAAACTGATTTGGAATATAAAATGCATGATGAAACAAAAATTCAGTCAAAAATACTGTTCAATACAGGGTACCTGTTGAGAGTGATAAGCAGAGCAGCAAGCATTACAAAACATCATGTATTTATTTTATGGGGAGATATGGGAATCTCACAAAACATTATTTTGTATGAAAATAAATTTTGGGGGTGGTTGTTTAAAGTTGTTTATGAAAGAATGTACCTTGACTTAAAAAACTGGCAATCAGGGCCTCTCTGGTGGCGCAGTGGGTTAAGCAACGTATTATGAAGCAAACCACAGCCACTGCAGCACGAGTTCGATCCCTGCTGCCGGCCAGAGAGGG
>JAGFMF010011418.1:8922901-9004155 GCA_019455555.1 Galemys pyrenaicus
CTCCCTGGCCGGCAGCAGGGATCGAACTCATGCTGCAGTGGCTGCGGTTTGCTTCATAGTGCGTTGCTTAACCCACTGCGCCACCAGGGAGGCCCTTAACCATTTTTTTAACCACCAGCCCAATAATTTCATATGGTACCACCTAGTTCAAAAAATATGATTTATTCTACATAAATATATTGATCATCTGCTATACACATTAATTATGGAGAATACAAAGACTAGTAATATAAAAATGTTGCTTATAAAGAATGTGTAGTAAATAGAATTTACAATGTGCACATAGTAATCACAATAATATTGAAGAAGCAATTATAAAATAATTAATAATGTTAAAATTTTTAAAAATTTTTCTGACACTTTTAAAATTATTGTAAATCATTTAGTTTATCTTTGTCACAAGGAATGAATACATTATTGAACTGAACTCAGTTTCGTTTAATGAACTGAACTCAGAGAACTAAAAAATTGTCACTCCACCAACAGATAACAGCCATCATGTAACTGAGAACTGCTAATATTTAAATATTTACTATCTTAAACTGGTCTAAGCTTTTTGTTTAAATTGTGTCAATTTCATAAAAACTCTGAGGCCTCTCAGGTGACACATGGGATTGGTTATCTCAGCACTATGAAGCTATCGGCAGCCAGTGAAGCACGAGTTCGATCCCCACCAGGGGACTAACCCACATGGCACAGCAGACCTCTCCTGTCTCACCTGCTGCTCCCCCCAGCAGTGTATTTTCAGTCAATCCACCTGTTCTAGTCCCTACACCGTCTCTGGTGAACCCTCTCACCACCTACCACACCTCTGCCTATACACTAGCTCTTGTATGCATAAATAAATTTTAAAAAAAATTCTATGAAGTTTTTCTGATGTTGCAGATGTGAAAACTAAGGCCAAAAAATAAATAAAGTTTCCTAAAGTCATATAACAGCTAAGTTGGAGAACTATAAGATAAATTTACAAGACTAACTCAAAACCTTAGATTCTTGATAACTTAATCACAACCAAGTAACTGCCCTTTCCTTTATGTTTTCAGGTAAGAATTCTAATGTTTTATAGAAACTGCCACTTTGGGAAATAAGTAAATAATTGTGGTGCAAAGAAATGGCAGAAATGAAGTATGTAAGTGAGAAATGGGCCCAGACAAATACATAATTACAGGGCCCAATGTGAAATAAAAATGCAGGACTTCTAGTCAAACTATAGAGGGAATGTCATTTAAAGTTTTATCTTTTCTTCTTACATCCCCTACTTTTCATGATGCCTTTTATCTATTATTTAATGTTGCACTCACAAGCATGAATATTCCAAAGTAACTGTACATCCTACAGGCACCTGCACAGTTTACCCCTTGAACCATGACTCTGCACATGTGAAGCCACTAACTGCCTCGCTGGTACCCCTCCCACCAAATGTTGAACCTATAGGCCAAGCCTCAGGCAGAGGAGGAGAAATCAGGCAGATATCCCTTACCCATGGACCCATGCCATGGTAGAGGGGTATTGCAATTCTTTGCTAGGAGATGCTTTGTACTTATATGAGGACAGGGACTAAGTAAAGTTTCCTCCCTGCTGAGCCCCCATATATATACAATGGTTTTGACTGTCTAGAGCTTGGATGGCTACTTTGCATGCCCATGCCAGGAAGCTGCTGTGGACAGTGGGAAATGATAATGGGTTTATTGAAAATTTTAAGGGTTTGAGAGAACCAATCGTAGAGATGCAGTGAGGGCAATGAGAAAAGTAATAGCTCATTACCCAGGTTCCATGTCACTTCATTACCCATCAGACTCTACAACTACAATTAAAGGATGAAATTATTAATAATTTTACAATAGTGATCGCATAGCTCAAACTTCAAGCACTGAGCTATCCAGTCACCAACCCCTTGTGATCACCCCAGTTCACATCCTCAAGAGTTAACCTTCAGGGTGCCTATGACTCATAATAGCACCAAGAATAAAATATGGCTCAACATGTTTACTTCTGTACTCATCTTTGAAAGAAACAATGGGCATCTATGAAATACAGAGATCAAAAAGACTACAGAAAGTCCAAAACTAAGGGAAATGACACTCGAGAAATCGGAAGCTTCTCAAATATTAGTTGAGCAGATGCTTCAGAGAGAGAAAAGTCAACAATCAGAAGACCAGTAGTTCTACAGAAAAATACTAAAAGTGTTGTTCAAAAATAATCAGAAGTCCTTTTCAAGGAATCGAAGTCAGTTTTCTTGGTGGGGAGAAGCGGAAGCAGTGTAGTGATGCAAACCGATACATGTGCTCGAGACTGGAGTGGCCTTGTGAGTCGTAGTCAAGTACTAGAAATTTTGTGAAATAGCCATTAAATCATTGACTGCTTAAAATAGATTCAACCACAGAAATCACCACATTTAAGTTTGCAGAAGTTTGTGGGAGCAGGGCATGAAAACACTGAAAATCAAATTAAGACTACTTTCTTGTAGACAACTGGGAATAATTGATCTAATGTATATGATTCTTCACCAATGAATCCAGCAGCACCACAGATTATGCGGAAGGGACACTGACAGAAGGAATAGTATTAACAGGAGCACAGGAATGATACAAGGCTCTCTACAAGAACAAATTAACCAATTAATTTGATGAACTAGGATTAGGATGGATGAATTAATTTGATGAATTAGGATTAGGATTGGCAGTAGAGGATGTATAAAACAGATATTACATGTTTGAACCCTCAGATACTGGGTAAATGGGAATTCAGAAGTTCAGGAGTGAGAATCTAGATAGAGATAATAAAAGTTCATCTGGGAATCACCCAGTCATTAAGAAGGATGGTTAAGGAACTGAACTGTGTGAGTGTAAGAAGGAAGAAACAGGAGAGCAGAGTTCAGGAAGATATCCCTGAGGTGTCCAAGCAGAAAGTAAGTGAGCGGAAGAGGAGTAACCAGAAGAAACGACAAACAATCCATTACGTTATTGAATAGTTACTTGTCTCTGATAAAGCAAGGGGGTATAAAACTTTTGAACAAGGGAACTTTTGTTCCTCAAAAATCTAGTGTCTTGGTGATGGATATCTTGTGGTGGCATCCATCTGAACAGGTGGGACCCTGTATCTCTGAATCACACAGTGTTGTAAAAGAATGCTATATCAATAAAATTAAAATTTAAAAAAATCTAAT
This sequence comes from Galemys pyrenaicus, assembly GCA_019455555.1. Classification (NCBI taxonomy): domain Eukaryota; kingdom Metazoa; phylum Chordata; class Mammalia; order Eulipotyphla; family Talpidae; genus Galemys; species Galemys pyrenaicus. The sequence continues at coordinate 8,926,068 of JAGFMF010011418.1, forward strand.
GTCAAGAGGATACTTAGGAAAAGAACTGAAAAACAGTAGCAATCAGTCCATGTATAGTCTGTCACTTGATGTGGGGAAGTTTAACACCTTATTCCTTATTTCTAACAGTGCAAGCACTGCTGTTTACAAAGACCTCATAAGGAGTGGAGTTAAAGCATTTATTGTCAGAACTGTATTGCCTTAGGACAAAAATGACTGAAAACAGTCCATCTACTCTTTTTTTGAACTTGGCACATGATTGGTAGAGAGAGGTATGAAAAAGAACACAGCAAAAAACAATTATCTTGCCTTGTTCCAGGAAGAAGTCTTTTATGTTGCTTTGTTTTGTTTTCGTTTGTTTGTTTGTTTTCTCTGTAAGGTAGCTGAGAAATAGTTTCCTTTTAATTCCTTGCTTTTGAAAATATTTCTAAAATATCTATGTGGTTTTCTAGAGCAATTCATAAGAGTTGAAATTATAATATACTCACAAATACAGTATAATATACTCACTAGCACTCTGGTTAAAAAGTCTGTGAATTCAAGTCAATAAAAATGTAATTTTGTAGGATTTACACATAACAGCACATAAATTTAATAAATAAGTAGCTTTTGTGACCCCTTTCTTTAGTATTGTATATAAGTCAGACTATATAAGTATGTACATGACTTTATTCTTTGTTCCACAAAGAAAATTTCTCACTCCATTTTCTACTGTCCCTTAAAATATAGTTCATGGTGAATAAATGATGCTAATCCAGATCAACTAACTCATGATTTTTTAGTGTAAAGATTGCAGTTTCCTTTTATTTCCTGTGTATATGTTTGTTTGGTTATGGTTCTTCCCATTTCCCCTATATGAGTCGTATTTAGAATGATAATTGCTTTCTGGCTACAAAGTAGTTAACACATGACAAAATTTACACTGAAAAAGTTATATAGTGATAACACCAAAATTGATGACTAAAATTTTTGTGTATGATAAGCAATGCATTTCAAAGTATGTTGACTGGAACACATCAAATACAGGTCAAATGAGTATTATGAATATAAACCAGTGACCACATTTCTAGAAAGTCCAGTCATGGGGAAAACAATCAGCCAAAGGTGGCTCTGAAGGAACTTATAACACAGAGCAGGAGAGACAGAGATGACACCTAATACAGGTGGCACCCAGCACCTGAAATGCAAAGAACATTCTCTGTGGATACATCCTGGGAAAGAAACAATCTTTTTAGTCATTTACAGAATGATCAGCATTGGTAGCATCAATTTTCATAAGCTAAGAAAAATACATTAAGAAAGCTGTAATAACAACATGTCAATATCAAAATGAAATGCTTACATAGGAGCTGAATATTCATAGATTGAAGGTCATATTACAAGATTCAGTTTGAAAACATTTGAAAATAATCAGTTCATAAAAGAAAAAGACCCAATAAATAATATAAATACAAATAGAGCAATAAAATTATTCATTGGAAAAACAAACCTGGGAAAATGCCCTAAGCACATTTAAATTAGAAAATAAATTTATCCAGCATTCTAGATTCACTTAACAAAGGCGCACTTTTTATGTACTCATAACAAGATTCTACTTTAACATCCTTGGCAGAATTCTCACCTCAGTACCTTGTCCTGAGAGCCTACTAAATATTAATGGAGGGAAGGGGTAGTTCTGGGTCTCTGAGGAATTTCATGCTATTGATGCTTGAAGCTCGTACACATCTGACAAGTCTGGAATAATGGAAAGCGTTTGACATAGGAAGATCTCCACATTCTCCCCTTTGTGCCTTTGTTTATCTTTGTGCATAAGAAAAGGGGGCAGACCTCAGGGGAAACTAAGGGTTGGGAGCTACAGTGTCAAGCTGTTGATGAGGTTCAGGACACACTGAATGTTGGTATCTTGATTATTTTAAACTGAAAGACTGAGAAAAAGCAGAAGCAGTAAAGTCAATCTGATCTTCCTGGGTCCTTCTCAGAAACAGTTTAAAATAAACTCCTGTGAGAAATGTCTCCCTAGACCCAATCCAGGAGGGAGCTTCAGGGGGCTGTCCAGAACTGTGCATCCTTATCTCTACAGGGATGCTGAGAATAATCCTAGCTAAGGAAACATGGACATGCCCCCCAGTTCACTACACTTCTGTCATACTCTAGGAGCTTTCATATTTATAAACAACCTTCCCTGGTAGCCCTAGGGGTTAAGTCGCAACACAATGAAGCTCTCTGCAGCCACTGCAGCACAAGTTTGATCTCAGACCAGGGAAGTTACCCACATGGTAAGGCAAATCTCTCCAGTATCACCTGCTGCTCCCCTCAGTAGTGTATTTCAGTAGATCTGCCTGTTCTGTTCCCCACTCTGTCTCTGGTGAATCTGCACCTCCAGCCTGTACCCCAGTTCTTGCACGCATAAATAAATAAATCTTTAAAAAAACCAAAGTTTTCATAAAAATACTCAGGTTTAACTACCTTGTTTCTTTGTTAATTTATGAAAGCTCCCATGTTACATAAAACTTTTACTAGATAAACTTAAATATTTTTATTTTCTCTACTACTAATCTGTTGTTAATCAAATTTCCCAGCCATGTAGGGACTCCTCTTAAGAGGCATTAGGATACTCCTAAAAGGATCAAGGATGTTTCCTCCCTTACACAATAAAGATCTGCCTACTAGAAAAGTAATGAAAGAAGGATCAGAAGAAACATTATGAGGTATCACATAAGGCTATTCCCTTTACTTCCCCCACCCTGCATTTTGCATTCCCCTACAAATGTGCAAGTGTTTTTAATTAATGTACTTCATAGGCAGAAACTATGAAATTAATTTAATGTGACTTTAAATTAATAAGTTAGAATTTGCACCATCACTTAGTGACCTCATAAATTATCCATAGCATTTATTTTTTAAGCTTTCTATGATAGATTGCTTTAACATAATAAAGTAACTTCAAAATAGTCATCATTGTTGTCTGATATTTACAATTAGTTTAATCTTCAAATCTATTTAGTAATATTTATTTTATTTCTTCCAAGGTAGATAAACACTAATGACTCTTATTTTTTTGCTCCTCCAATTTTATTGAGATCATAATGGATGTATATAATTCTGTGTAATTTTCAAGTGCACAAAGTGTAAATTTATATACATTTTGATGTACAAAATGATTACCACCAAGGCATTAGTTAACTGCATGATTACCATTTCCTTTTGTGTGAGAACATGTAAGCTTTTGAAGTATGTAATACAGTATTAACTATAATCACCATGATGCACATTAGATTCTCAAAACTTACATCTTCTAGCATAACTACAAGTTTATACTCTTTGAAAATCATTTCTCTATTACCTGCATCCTCCTGCTCTGACATCTATCATTTTAATTTGTTTTTATGAGCACAATTGCCTTAGATTCTATATGTTATCACACTGTATTTGCCTTTCTTTATCTGAGCTTTTCTATTCAACATAATGCCTTCAACATTCAACCATGTTGTTGCAGATATATGTCTCACAACATATGTGTATAAATGCATATCTATATATGTGCATATATAAACATGTATATGTGTGAATATATCATACCTTTTTATATGTATCACATATCTTTTATATATATATAAAGATATATGTCTTTTTTATTCATTTGTCTGTCAGTAAGCCCTTAAGTAGTTTCCTTGTCTTGACTATTTGAATAATACTTCAATAAACATGCAAGTGCAAATAACTCTTCACAATCCTACTTTCATTTCTATTGGATCCTACTTTCATTTCTATGTTGGATCATATGGTGGTTCTATTTTTAATTTTCTGAGGAATGTTCCTATGACAAATATGTTATGACAATAACATGCACTGATTTGGATATGCTACTGACAATTGTCTTGGGCCAGTAGAATTATGAAATATAAATGAAAGTTTAATTTTGTTACAGGAAGAGCATCTCTACTGTGCTACAGTTACAGTGATAAATTGTAGTAGGATTTTATATTTTCAGGAAATTGTATGAATAATTCTGAGTATTTCCACATATCGACAACACGTGTACATATTCAAAATAAAATCATTAATTACTAATATGAAAAAAGTATGTTTCAAAGTGTTATTGTGTTATACTCCTAGGAAAATAAGATAATTAGTTTAATAACATAAATGCATTAGTTTAATAACAAATGCTTAACTATGATTTTGTTGCCATACATAGCTTTATCTAATTAGACACAGTCAGTATTTATTACCAATTTTATAATTCACAATGCAATTTGGATAAAGCCTATAATCCATGAGAAAGAACCAAAAGACAGGAAACAATTCTCTTGTTCATGAATATTTAATATTGGAGATTTATGAAAAATGAATACCAAGGGGAAGACACTCCCCAAGCAGATATAAACATATGGATACTATTTTACTCTAAAATATTTACTTCATTCCTACTCAATAAGCGATAGAGATAAATGTTTGGTTTGAAAGAGTTTTGCTGAAGAAATTAACTTTCTAGTCAGTTATCAGCATGTCATGATACCCAATGTATGCTAAATATAACTAATCTTCTATTTTATTTCAAGTTCCATGGAAATGCCATATTTTAACTGAATATACTTTAACAAAACACATATCTATTTAACAGAATGGAAAATAAAGTTTTAACATGGAATGTTCTTAAAAGAATGAGGCAAAATCTATTATCTTGCAACTATTACATGGACGCCAGTAGATCAGCTGACATGTGATATATTATGTTGGGTATTTTCTATGTCAGTATATGCCAAATTGTTTTTAACATCATGATGTAGAATATGATGATGTTTTTCAAGACCTGAATTAGGGGCTTCCCTGGTGGCACAAGGGGTTAAGTCTGAGCACTATGCAGTTATCCTCAGCGACCTACAGCATGAGTTCAATCCCCAACCAAGGAGCTAGCTCACATGGCACAGCAGACCTTTCCTGTCTCACCCTCTGCTCCCCTCAGCAGTGTATTTCAGTAGATTCATCTGTTCTGTTCCCAGTCTGTCTCTGGTGAATCCTCTCACCATCCCTCCCCCCCACCTCTGGCCGACACCCTAGTTTCCTGTGTGCATAAACAAATCTTAAAGAGAGAGACCTGCAATAAATGGATAGGGGTTCCTTAAAGAATCCCACCATCAGCCCACTAAGGTAGGTCAGTCTTTGACCACACTATACAACTTTCTAGCAAGTGGTTCTCTTGGGAACAAGAATACCAGGCAAACATTCAGATAAGGACAGTTTAGTCAGGGATACATGGTTAGTTCCTAGTAATTTATCTGGGTGCAGCAACAAATGGTGGAAAGACATGGGACATACACTGAAGAAATGGGGGAGAGTAACAGAGATGAAGGTTATGGAATTGGTCATCTTAGATCCCTCCAAAACACCCAGGAATATAACTTTCAATATAGAGTTAAGAGTCTTGTTATCAATAAGATAATGATAATGTGAGTGATATTATATTGAAATATTGGTGATATCCAAGAACTTACATAAGCTAGATAATATACCTTGGGAAGATAGAAATTGACAGATATAGCTATAAATATAGCTATAAATTTATAATTTATTGCTATAATTGGAATAGGTTACAATCAGACACATAAGTGAAAGAAAATTTCAAAATTCATTATTCAAAATCACTATGGTTTTCCTAAATAAGTCATAAATTAAGATTTTTCTTCTATTTTTAAAAGTAGAACAGATATCTTTTATGACTTATAAATCCCTATCAAATTTGTTATACGAAGACATTTCTGTAAAAATTCAGAAGCTACTGTAAAGCATAGATCTGGCTAATTGTCATTAGCTATTCCAAAATGACAAAATATAGGTGGAATGGTTCATTTATATACGTTAATAAAAAAAAGCATGGCAAGAAACACATGCACTAGAATTGGATACTTCTTGGGGGGGGGGAGATTTCTAATAAATATACAAATGATTATGATTTCAATGATTATTTTTATAAACTCTAACTGTATTACAATGCTCAGAAAGCACTAAAAGAAATAGCAGTTAAAAGTAAAGAAATTAAAAGAAATAGAAACCATTTAAATTTTATAATATCTCTGACCCAGAGGCAAAACTTACTATACTCACGGTGACCAAACTTGTCATGTACTGAACTTCTACTTTTCAATCCTTACTACCTTCTTACAAAAACTAATACAATTTTAATGTCAGAAAGCTGTTTTAGCTTATATGTGAACTTAAAAACCAAATTAGATATTGAAGTGTGTTCCTTAAAATCTCAATTGTGTAGTGGTGGATTTCCAAAGCCAAAAGCTTTCCAGAGCCCACTTTTCTCCCCTGTTGACTGGATATACTAACATTTTCTTTACTCATACACAACTGGCATAAAAATAATTGTCAGAGTGTCAGCTCACTTACTAATCACATAGTAAATATCCAACATTTATAATAAATAAATAAACAAAACCCTGTCCTGAACAGACTTCACTTGTCAATTTTTTGTCAGTCATGATTCTCATTCTTTAGAACTTAACCAAGTTTTCTACTGAGTAACTGAGTTCAACCAAAATTCAGAACCAACTACAAAGCTTTTCCCTTACATCCTTTCAATTACCTTTCCTCCTCTGATTTTTGCCCTATTTCAGAATTGTGTAGCTAGCCCAGCTTCTGAAATAATTCTAATTTCTGAACCGCATCCCCTGACCAACTTGAACACAGTCCTTCTATTCAAAAGAATTTCACAAAACTAAACTATGTCAACAGATGTTCATCTCTAGGAGAGATTTGTAACCAGAAACTTAGAACAGAATGGTGAAAGGCAAATAATACAGTTGGTGCAACCATCAGTGTCATTGACCAGAGAGTGCCAGCTCTCTGCATCATTGGAAAACTGTAATACTGTACCTCCTGCCCTCTTGAGAAACTTGGTATGGCCATGTGACTTGTTTGTACTAATAAATTGTGAACAAAAATAATGTGTACTTCCCCCCCAACTCTGTCCTGGGGATGTAGCCTCTGACAAATTCCAGATGACAATCACTCTACCCCCCTGGATTCTAGCTTGAGAAAAACATGGAGCATAGATTCAAAAGTTTCAAATAACATGAGTGAGAAATATATATTTTTACTTTATGATATAAGTTTGAAAATTGCTTTTCCCTCACACTATAAATTAATTCATGTTGATAGAAATAAAGAGGTGATTGTAATAAAGAGTGCACATGTTCATTCCAGTTCTACCACTCCTCTGTACAACTTGAGGGAATATATTATTACAATATATTAAGAAATAACTCAGGGTTATTTACCTTCCCTATGCCTGCCTCAACTTTCTCATCAGTAAAAGAGGGATAACAATAGAATCTAAGTCATTGGATCTAAGGATAAAATGATATTATAAGCAATCAGAATAGAAATATAACTTGTCTAACATATGTGCTATTTGGGGTTCAATGAAAACCAGAAAGATAATATCCTTGATCACAGGAGCTTAAAATGAGATAGGAGAAATAAAGCATATTTAAAGATGAGTAGAATTCATAATAAATACAGAAAGGGAGAATTAAGCATACTGGTGTGTAATTCTAAAGAAGGGAAATAATTTCTTACTGGGGAATAGAATGCATGGTGAATACTATGAGAGTTCCACTGAATCTTGAAAAAGGAAGATGTAAAAGGTAAAGATGAAAAGGATTGGAACATAGGAGAGGTGAGAACATTTACAATGACAAAGATAGTGTTTTGCAATGAGACTATACATTTGTGTAGAATATTAACTTATCTATAACCTTCAATGTTCCAACCATATTATCAGTGTTATTTCTCTAATGCAGGCAAGAAGAGGCCAAGGGTGACACCTTTGTTTTTTTGTTTTTTTTTTTTAAGTATAACATATCCTACAACAGAGAAACATAGAAAGAAATAATTATTATCTTTCTCTTTGACTAGAGAAAACAATGGAACAGCTCTCTTCTTTTAATTAAAGCCCAAAAAAGCCACTGAATTTTTTAAGTATCTCCCTGTGTTTAACAACTTAACACTTAGTCCTGTTTCCACAGATGTGGGTGTATATAATTTCTATAATGCTATGTAGAATAATATGGGTCCTTGGAAAGAGCCCATTTCAGAACTTCTGAGCATCTGTTTAAACACACATTTTAACAGCAATTTAGAGAGAATAAAAGTTATGGATTTAAATCAATCCTAGGTCATTAAACAAATCAGTTCAACACCTAACACAATATTACTTTCCTAGAGTCCTTCTTATTTTCTCAAATAAACATTCGTTCTAGCAAATAGATTACATTGGAAAAAGTGTGGGGGCGGGTAGATAGGCCAGTGTTAAGAATACCTGTAGATAACAGTTCTATAGGAAACAGGGGGAAAGTCAAGGGTACATTAAAAGTAGAATAACAGGACAGAAAAACCACCACTTGCCTACTGAGATAAAGACCAATTAATCCAGTAAGATCAGCAATTTGGTGAAAATGTGTTTAAAGCATGATGGAAAAAGTCTATAGCACAGAGCAGGTTTAAAAGTGCTTTCACTAGATTAAAAATACAAGCTCTGTGAGACCAAGGATAATGTCTCTTTGATGGCTCTAGCACCATAGTTGTATGACAAGTACATAATATATGCTTGCTAACAAGCAGAGATACAGTCATGAGAAAAAACACAACCTATACAACTTAAATACTGCACCTTTAGTAGTAGGTGTGAGATAGTCTAAAGAAGTTAATTATGTACAGACTTGAAAGGCTGTGCCTTTGAACAACTAGGGATTCAAAGATGCTCAATTCAAATCACATTTGTTTTCCTCAGATTTTAAGAGAATCCTGAATTTTAATTACTCCAATAACGATAACTAGAACAAAAATTTTCTTCTTGTGTATTTGATATTGGTGGCATTTCTATATTGTTTTCCTTTATGTCATTATATCGAGATATACTTCAGTCTGGATTTTCCCACCTTTGAGCACAAACAGGCTTCTCATCAGTTCTACGCAGTATTCAATATAAGGGATCAAGGTGATGGCATCTGTAAATTCTTTCTTCCTCCTCAGCATGAAGAGGAGTTTCATCTGCTCAGTGTGTTTCCTGTCCTCGAGAAGGATAGTGTTTATAATTTATTTCTTCTCCATTGATTTCATAAACACCTTGACCATGATGTGCTCTGAATGCATTCATAACTTACTTTTAAGAGAAGTGAAAAACATTAAGAAGGAAAGGTTTTAAGAAACTTGATCTGAGAAGAAAGGCTTGAAGCATAGCTTTAAACATTCTAATAAGCAGTTTATTTCCCTGCAGCTGACTGCCCTCAAATGAAATAAAATCAAGAAACACAAACCGACTCAGAATTGATTAGCTTGTATCTTCCCTTGTCCCCAACTGCTATTCTGCAGCAAAAAGGAAATCACAATATACATCTCAGAATCCTGTTCATTACAATGTGTGGTCTGTCTTAGTCTGTTTATTCCACAGGCCCCTTTGTCAATATCTGCTAAAAAAAGGGGCCATTCTGAAGTCCTCAAAGTGACTTAGAATGCAGGTATCTATGCTGCAGATGATGATAGATGTAGAATGACTCTGAAAACAGTAACTCAGTATACGAGTGAACATGATTACTATTTTTAGTTGTCATAAATGAAGGTATCACTAACATTATTATATAATGTGATTCCTTTCTGAATAGGACTATCTACCAGCACAAAAGAATTCTGATTACTATTTTTAGTTGTCATAAGTGAAGGTATCACTAACATTATTATATAATGTGATTCCTTTCTGAATAGGGCTATCTACCAGCACAAAAGAATTCTGTATATACCATTTTTAAATCTGTCTAGCTCTTCTATTTCACTGTAAAAATGAGGAGAGAACCTCAAAATAAACTAATTCTATCCCTCCATGAAATGAAATGTTAAAATTAAGGGAGGATGACATCAAAAAAGATTAGATTATATCAGAATAGTGAACACAGACATTACAAGGAACACTAGTAGCAGCACCTAAGGTTGGCTGAACATTTTCTATGTTTTAGGCATTGCTCTAAATCCATCACTTATTTTATTAAAACATACAGTAATCTTATGAAGCAGGTCCTAATATAATGGACACCTTACTGAAAAAGAAATGGGCAAGAAAGCTTAAATTAGCACAAGCAATTTTCTCACCCCTAGTGGCTGGTGGACTCAGCATTTGAACCCCTGCCGGCTAATTGTGAACTTTATGAATTCCAAGCAAAATAATAAACAACACTACAGGGAATAGCAACAAATATTTATGTGACTTGAAAGGTATAAACATCTTTGGTAGAGTAGTAAATGGCAGTTAGTAAGTGACAGAGTAGAATTCTAACCTGCTGGGTAGGCTGAAACAGCCTGTCAAAGATGTCCATTTCCTAATTCCCAGAACCTGTGAATGCCACCTCCCACTAAAAACAGACTTACAGACATTATAGATGTGAACAAGAATTCTGTGATGGTGTGGTCATCCTGGATTTTCTGAATGAGCCCTAAATGCATTCACAAGATCCTCACAAGAGAGAGACAAGTGGATCAATGGGGGTGGGGGGGAGCAGTGATGTGATAATGCAAACAGACACTGAAATAATGCATCTAGAAATTGTGTTGTCATCCCCTATAAGCTGGAAGAGGAAAATAATAGAGCGCCCCTGGAATATACAGAAGGATTCAGTCCTATTGAAATCTTTACTTTTTAACACTTAAAACTCATATTGAACTTCTCACATCTAGAATGCTGAGAGGAAAAAAAAAAACATTGTGCTGTTTTAAATCACAAAATTTGTAGTAATTTGTTATAGTAGTAATAAGAAATTATACACCAGGACCTTTCTGTTTTTCTTTTTCTTTTTTTTGGTCTAGCAATTCAACAAATGTGTTCTCCCCCAACCAGGACATCAAAATAGCAGAAATTCACCTTAACAATGGCCTATGTTTAGTGTATTCTAAGTAGCAGCACTGAGATTTCTGCATTTCAGTCAAACGTGGACAATTCGTTGGTCACCTTATTAATAAATGAAAATACCACTATGGAAAGGAGAAAGAGATCCTTGAAGTAGGAGAAAGTAATTCACTGCTTGAAATTTAGAAGTAAATTCAACTCCACTCTTGCAAAATGACTTGCTTGAACTGAGATAATGATGGGGTGAAAGTACACAGAAGAAAGAACTTGTCACAGTACACGTGAAATAACAGAAGGCATCTACACACAACCAAACACAACAACTAAAACTATCAAACTCAACTTTAAAATGGCCAATGAGAAAATTTATTTCCCCATCAACACACCATCATTAAGAATATATCCAGCTAGTCTAGAGTAGAAAAATCAGAATTTATAACCACTCGCTCAAAGACATGACAGTAAGTGCTGGAGGACAGGTCAGGGTTTGGTCAAGGCTTGACTGACACTTTAATTCACAACCTGTGATGGAGAACATAGCAGTTGGTACATATTCACAACCACAGAAACTAATATACTACTAATAAGTATTAGAATAATAGTCCCTCACAAGATTATACCTGATGATTAATTAATACTGCCAAATTACATTATTTAAAAATAGTTTTATTATTTACTATAGCTTCTTTAACATTTTTATTATTTTTTTTCTTACAACGTTTGCTTTATTTTCTAGGTGTAGTCCCCATAGAATTCCCACCATCAATCTAGTCACGCACTATCACCATAGTCCCTTGTGCTCTTCCCATCCCTGCCTTGATTCCAATCCCTCCCTGCAGAATGTTTCTGTTTTGTAGTTTTCTGTTTATTTTTTCTTCGTTTGTTGTGGTTTTTCACTTTAACATTTTTAAACCCGTATATGCTTTGCAGTAATCACAATTTATCAGAAACTGTGATATCTCTATCCTTCCTTTCCAGATTTCTCATCTGTTTAAACCACACATATGCACTGTTTTAATTGTTTGAGGCACAAATAAGGCATTTACTGAGTATATTTCCTTGTACATTTTTGGTGCATTTATATTTATTTTCTCACTTAAAAAAAACATTGTACAAAAAATACAAAATAGGACAACAGGAAAAAAAATCCTCCTCTGCCACCCACAATTATGCTAACTTTAGTTTGATATGTATCCTCCTAGATAATTTTCTAGCCATAATTATCCTTGGGTATGCATCCTTATTCTAAATCATGCTTTCTTACATGTTTGGCAACTTTTCTTCATTTCTTTCCTATTTGCTTTGAACAGGGCTGTCTTTTCATTTTAGTGCATAGAAGTCTGCTTGTAATTTTTAACAGTTATTTTCCATAGTATGTAATTATTTCTATCATCCCCTTATTAATTGAAATATTGGTTATTTCAAATTTATTGCTAATCACATAAGTGCTTTCAAGTGTTGTCTTGTGAAACACGCCTTCTTCCGTCTAAGTGGACAAATATATGCCTCCTACCATTACACAGAAATGTTGATATAATCAGATGTTAGCAGATTGAGTTTTCAATGGGCTAGTTCGATCTCAGTCAGGTTAGTTTGATTTTGGAAGTCCCAACCATAAAAAATAATACTAAAGAATTCTACCTTAGCAAAATTGCTTTAGTACATGGAAGGAGGTTAATAGTACCTGTTGACTGACCAAAAGGGTATATGTCATGTATCAAATTTTAAAGTAAAATGCACTCTCCTATATAAATTCCCTAATTTTGAACACATTAACATACCTCCATTTTTGAATATACAAGTTGGGAGGTATTAATATCTGACTTAAAATATTATATATGCAAAGTATATTAAACATTTACTGCTTTTTAAGTGAAGGCAATCTCGCAAGTCTGTCTTACCACTAGCTGTTAAAAAAAAAGGTTTAAACTTGGATAAGGGGGCAAATTCTTCAGATGCAAACTTACAAACCTCCTCCCAATGATAATAAAAGCACAATATATGATTTGATAACCAGCTGTGGAAGAGTGTTTAGTACAGCAGAGGCTGGTTCTCTCCCCAGTCAGCCCTTTCCTTGAGGCTTTTACAATGTGCACATCACACTTTTTTGATAATAAATGTGTCTGATGTATGCCTGCAGAACACAGATATAAAATGTCAACTCCCATGAAACAGCATAGAATTGTTTAGTATTTTGAAAAGTTATTGTTTTCTTCAGAAACGTGTTTAAGCTACAACAGCTAAAATTCAGGAAGTCATGCTCTCTGCTGAAGGTTTATCAGGCTAAAAATAATCTTGTATTAAAGTACACAAGTTACTAATGCAGGAGAGTGAAAGATGTACAATGCACCCTTCCATCCATGTTAGGCATATGATGAGCATTTTTTCCCTTGCCATGTTGTCAACCTGCAAGTGTTTTGTTTATGCAAACATGCTCCTGAAGCTTAACTATGTGCAGCAGATGTCAAACACTAATATTCCATCTGGGAGTTGGGTAATTCTTGGTAATTTTGTGCCTTTTTTGAGGATAAGGTACTCACAGAATAATTTCCTATCCACTATATAAAGAATTTAGAACAGTCCCTGGCACAAAGCAGGAGCTCAAGAAATTATTACTAAAACACTGATGATGAGTCTCACTATGGTGAGAGACGCAGATGATGTATTAGAAAGGACATCTAACTATTTCATTCTTTGTCATGTACAGCAATTTAATTTGGAACAAGAGATTAAATACCACTACTCCTTACTTACAACCTTTGTCTATAAAATGTGTGAATATATCTCCATATATTTGTGTATGTACCATATGAGGTAGTTAGGAGTGAAGAGGCAAGTCTGGACTATCTCTACATTCCTTCTGGCTCCAAAATATTTGGGTCTAAAAATAATATCCCAAATCTTGGAAGTGACACAACTGTGAGCTAATTTTACAACTCGTCGGGCCTCCCTGGTGGCGCAGTGGGTTAGGCAACGCACTATGAAACAAACCGCAGTCACTGCAGCATGAGTTCGACGGCCAGGGCGGGGACCCACATGGTGCAGCAGACCTCTCCTGCTGTGTCCGCTGCTCCCCTCAGCAGTGTACTTCTGTTGATCTGCCTGTTCTGCTCCCTGCTCTCTGTGGTGAATCCTCTCACCCCCCCACACCTCTGGCCTGTACCCCAGTGCTTGTATGCATAAATAAATAAATCTTTAAAAAAAAATAATTTTACAACTCGTCTTGGAAAACATTGTTCTTTTACACAAAAAATTAAATTTAAATGAAAATATGTAGGAATACATGAAAATCAAAATTACTGAAACTCATGAAATCTAAATCATATATTTGTGCAAAAATGAAAAAGCTATTGATGACACTCATATATCAAATACATGTTTCTAATTCTATCAGAACTTAAACAATTTAACTATTTTTTTATTTGTAATGTATATACATACACTATTGTCATGTGGGCACATATGTGGAGCTTAAACTACAAAGAATAACAACAAAGACTAGCTTTCAGGGTTAGTTCCTTCAATTTATCTTTTGTTTCAGATGCTCATCACCTACGTGAACTCCAGCAGGTTACCTGACTCAGTCTCAGTTTCTTCATGTCTAAAATGCAGATCTCACCCACCATCCCATGGAGCAGTTCTGGAGATCAACTTCTTGTTCACATGTTAGCAATACAACATCTGAAGCTCCAAAAACAGTTTTTATTCAATTTACAGAATCATCTGTGTATATATATTTTTCATATGTATATAACTTGCACTTGTAGATATATAATTTGAGTCTTCTCATATACAATGTGCGCATACACATGTTTGTGTATACAGAATATATAGGTATGTGCATGTGTGTATACAGGTTGTCATGCACATGTGTATTTATGTGTATACATGCACACAAACTATACACATGAATGTGTGCGTGTGACCACTTACACGTGTATTTACATGTGTGTGTAAAATATATGCACATGTACACAATATACCTAATTCTGTGTGTGTACATATGTATAAATGTTTACCAACGACACTTGAACAACAGGATTAGGGTCACTGACCCCCCCCAGTACAGCTGAACCTTATATACATAAGACAACACTCTTCAACAAATACATTTTAAAAAATCAAAGTCCTCACACACACATACATATCCATTTCCAGCTGCTTCTTTCTCTGAAATGACTTTGGGGTGATTCACACCTAAGCTCAAATTATGAGTCTAGTGGAAATCAATATATTTGCCTTTTTATCCCCCATATATTCTGATAGAAGTAGGAGTAAATGATGGGCATTGTGTAAGGGCACATGTGTGTGAATAAATGTTTAAATAAGCTAAATTTTGAAATCCATTGCTGAATTCACTTAGTGTTTACAATGGGACTAATACTGGCCCACCTACATTTGGCCGTTGTAGCTAATTTAAAAATTAAGATGTAGTTAATTTTTTTCCTATTCTAAAAGATACTTTCAAAAAGGTTCTGACTCTTCAACCTCCTTTCCTTCACTATGCCCTAAATTTAAAGTATCTGAGTGTACTTACAGAGAAATTTGGTATATCATACTTCTGCTTAAATTATTAGCAGTATCTCATTATTAATGGTATTCAAAATATCTTTACTCATCTTACTTTACTTTACAATGTTGACTCAGGCATCCCCTGAGTACTAAATGGCACTCATTTATGTAGGCACTCAATGGCAATAAACTATTATTAATTGTACCTATGAGATATATGAAAATGCAAAGCAATATGATAAAAATGGATGGCACCTTGAAAATCCCTTGAACAGACAAGTCATTTAAGAAAAACTTAATGTAGTTTATTTTATAAATACAAATAAATAATACCTTGGTAATCACAAAAAGAACTTGTTACTTCCCTAAATTTATCATAGTCACTTTTACCGATTCACTGCCTTCTGGAAACCCCCACTGTAAAAACCATTCATGGTAGAGCTTCTTCATTCTCACTTCATAAAGCATATTGTAATCATATATTTTTAAACGTTATGCCACTACTGAGTTTGAAGTATCTCTGTTCTCCAACAGTTTGTTTCTTGCTCAATAAGTAACTCATATCAACTGAAACTCCTTTGACAGTGACAGTAACACATAAGTACTCTTTTTTCTTAAATGACATATCTTAAAATCTATATCAAGTAAAAAATTACTTAAAAAGTGAAAATCAACAAGAAAAAATGTACCTTTTCCTAGTCTCTAAGAATGACTTTATTTCTTCTATACATAGGGATGTTTTATCATCTTTCATTAGATTTTATTTCTCCATTTTCTTCACAGTCATCTTTTTTCCCACCAACAGAAATCACTATTCATGTTTTAAAGAAATATCAACTTCAGTCACTTCACATAGGTGGTAATCAGATACTACATTGAGAAAAATATAAAAGGATTGCGGGCATATTTGCCACTCATTCTTACTGAAAATCACAATGAAAAAAATAAAAACTGCTACTCTAAATTCTTGCATTTCAATAATGTAAAGAAGTTTATTTTCTGAGTAGCAATACATTTTAAAAGCTCAAAAAAAAAAAAAGGCAAAAAACATCATACACACAGACCAGTCTTGACCCCAAGGCATCATCTTCCCCTAGGGGAGAATTTTGCAACCTCAACACTATTGACAGTCTTAGTCAAATGCTTCTTTGATGAAAAGTAGGGAGGACTGTCCTGTGCACCAAAGGGTATTTACCAGCTTGCAGACTTTCCAAGTGTGACAATAAGAAATGTCTCAAAACATTGCTATCTCAAGTTGAGAACCACTGCCCTAGAAGTAAACACTATTATTTTCTTGTTTATATGTCCAGTGTACTTTTATGCAAAAAAGGAAATAGAAACACATTTTATTTTCTCTCTGTCCACTCAAAGACAGCATACTATATATAGTCTGCATCACCTTACTTTTTTTACTTAATGCCTTTTGACTTGCTTTGTTAATCCTTCATGATATATGAAAAATGTCCACATCATTATATAGAAATCTATTTCCCTTATTAATAGCTGAATCATATTCAATAGTTTATTTAAACACCTAGTGTTGTGTTTTTGGGCAGTCCCAGTGTTTCTGCTTTTATAAACACTACTGAAATTAATCCTGCATTTTCATCATTTTGTAGGGTGATGAGTGCATTATGAAAAATAGGAGTGATGGATCAAAGGATAAATACATCTTCAGAGCATTTGGGATTTTTTTCAGATTGCCCACCAGAAGAATTTTATCATTTTTATTTCCATCTCCAGTGTATCTAATAGTGGCTGTTTCCTCTCAGTTGTGAGAGTACAGTATGTTATTATGGATGGAAATTCTGTGAGCTGAAAAGGTAAGATATGTTATATTTGCATTATTATCATAGGTATGATTATGCATCTCATTGATTGTTTAAAAGCTATCTGCTTTTTATTGGTTCATGATCTATATACATTTCTGTTGGTTTGTCTTTTTGTTTTTTTATTTCAAAGGAATATTAATTAAGGAAATTAACTCTTTGTGATATGTGTGCAAACTCTTCCCTCACCAGCTTCTCTTTAGTTATTTGGTTTTGCTTATGGTGTCTATTTGTTATTTAAAGAAAAAAAAATGTGATCTGGATTTACGCTTATTTGTGATTATGGATTTGGGTCATAAATAGATCTTCTTCATGCTAAGATTATAAGAATATAAAATTTTCACTTCCATTTTCTTCTACCAATATGAATTTTTTTCTATTTTAAGTTTTTGTCTTTCATAAATTTTAGGATTATATGTTATACACACTAAGATAGAGTTTGTACTTTTTCTCTTTCCAAATGACTATACCATTGTTTAACTCTTATATTGTAAGAGGGTCGTCCCCAGGAAAGGGAGAAGTTCTAGAATCCTGGTTCCGCCCTAAGTGGGTGGAACTGAGCAGGGAAAGAAGATTCTGCAGAAAGGAGGACAGAAGGAAGGGAGGAAGAAGGAAGGGAGGAAGAAGGAAGCAGGAAGAAGGATGGATAGCAGCAAGGAGACCTGGAGGAGGCACGTGGAGCAGAGAGACATGTGAAGAAACTGCGCTTGCTTTTTGGTCTTGGACTGGTTGGAACAGATGTGGGTGAGAGACTGTGGGGAGGTTAACAATGGCAGCTTTCATCTTGATTTTGATTTTGCTCTTTTCCTCCTAGATTTCTCTGACTCTTTCTGACCCTTTTCTATGGGTCTCTCTTGAAAGGTCCTTCTGGCTTTTGGGCTTTGCTTTGAGCCAGTCCTATTTGGCTGGACTTTTGCCCTTGGGGAGATGGGTAACTTTGGATGCTTAACTTAGTAACTATATTTCTTTCTGTATTCTACCCTAATTGTATTAAAGTTCCTTTCCATTAAGGTTTTATATGTTTGTCTTAATGCGGCAGATGGCAGAAACCATTCAGAGAGGGTAGGCTTGGGGGTTCTGGGGTGTTCCTCTCCCTGCCCTGTAACAATATCAATATTTAAATGTCTACTTTGGTACCACTGATGGGCCTTTATCTGGACACTGGTTTGTGTCTTTGCTCTGTCTTTTAAAAGGATCCCTAAAAGTCTATAAATCAACATCCTTGAATCTGCCCTGGTTAAATATGGTAAGTCTGTAAGATAAATTCTAATGGAGGTATCCTTGTACAGAAATAGTAACATTTTTCTGTCATTACATATAAACTTAACAAAGTTAAAAAGTATTACCAAAACCAACATCAAGTAAATCAGGTAAAAAGTGAGGTAGGTTAAGAAACTGAGTGAATTCAATGGATTGGAGAATAAGATCTTTATACAGGGGCAGATTGGAAATTTAGACTGGAAAAGAATTTTAGTGTAAAATTACATGAGCTGTTGAATAGTGATCATCAGTATATCACTCCAGGATAAATGCAAACATGGAACATAAAAAAAAAATCTGAATAATCATGTAGGAATGATATCCAGAGAGACACAGAAATTATAAAATTGTAATAATAATTAGACAAGAAATCAATAATATTCAGAAAGGAAGGAGTGAAATTCATATTCATTGAGAACATTGGTAATCTTTAATCACTAATGCCTATTTTATAGATAATCTAACACTCAAATCTCAAATTTTCAGATTCTTCCTTTACTAAGTGACAGAAATAAAATTTTAGTTCTTGTCTGGCTCCAAGTACAATATTCCTTCCCCACACAGTAATTGAAAATTTCAAGTAAAAGTATAGGTGGAAGGGTGGGGGGAAGAGGAATGAATGGGTAGAAAATAAATGGAAGATAATTTGCCTTAGAAGGCAAACCAGATCAAGTAGATATAATTGCATCAAAGAATTATAGGCTATTTTGGCAAGGGGCGGGGAGTGTCAGCTGCTTTAGTGAAAAATTAGCTTGTTGCTATAAAAACTGATTAGAACTTTTGTAGCTTAGAAATATTACAATTTTCTTAATAAAATAGTATGATGAAATCAACATTTAAGAATCATTGATCTCACTTAGAGAGTTCAGTAATAGGATGAAATTAGAGAAAGATAAAATATCAAGAAACAGTGGGGACATTAAACATAGAGTCTATGCTTAAATACACACATACATGGAGGTGCATGTGCGCATGTACAAGCACACACACACCCACTACAGAACTCCACTCCATAATGATTTTCTGCATTTAAGAAATAACTATAAATTCACATGAAATTGTATCATAACTTAAGATGGAATTTAAAAAGCAGTAAAGATTGAAAATGTATTTATCAATATATGAACATGTGTCAAAAGAACAATTCAAATATTAATTGTTCATTTAATTTTGACTATGAAATTGAAAAGAAAATAAAGAGAAAAACTAAAGTTTAGCAGTGAGGACTACTTTTACTCTTACTAATTTTTCTCTCCATGTTTATATATATTTACACACATATATGTGTGTGGGTATTTTATATAATTATGTTTCTATAAACCCTAGATATATAGATACCTTGAGTTCAATTTGAGGCAAACCAATAATTACATTTAAAAAGCGAATTAAAATATCCAACTTTGGAATAAATACACACACCCTTAATATCTGACAGGAAACACAATGCATTCACTGAACTTTGCTTTTGAATACTTCCTAGTGCTATATAATTTTCTAGGATTATGCTTCTGGTCATCAGTTACCAGTTTAACATCTGCTAAAAATCAAAGGAAATTTAAAAGAACAAAAATTTAAATAAATAATAAATACTTTTTTAAATTGTGAAACACATTTGCAAAAAATGCACTTAATATACATATGAAACTTAAAAATATAGATATTGATCAACAAAATTGCTATGATTTTAGGTAAGGAAACATGGTTTAGATACATAGATTATTGCTTCCATTTGTGTGATGGGAAAGGAAGAAAATCTATCATATAATTTTAAGTCATAAAGTTAAAGTGACTAAATGTAGCCAATTTAGAGGGAAAAACTCACTTAGGTAATACACTTTCAATGGATTATAGATAAACATGCTTTTTATACATGAAATTTTAAATCATCTGCAGAATCATTTGCAATGAGTTCTTATTTGTATTTTTATGTTTAACTTACAAGTCAGAAAGGTAGGAAAATTTTCAGTTTATTTTCTACTTCAAATATCATGAAATAGACTCATAATATTCAATGTCTCTGCCAGTTATTGTCAGTGTCTCATTCTGTAACAGGGAAAAAAAAATTTTTTTTTTGAGAAATTGCAGGCATTAATTGCTTCCAGTTTGAATTATCACTTTTGAATTTGTGACTGATGAAGAACATTGTTAGTTCATAAGGGCAGGTATACATTGACAAGAGTTCAAAATTGACAAATTCTTTTAGGAAATAACACTATAAATGTTAAAGATAGGAGCAGCATCACCGAACGTCAGTACCTGTCTTCCTCTTAAATATGAAAACCTGAGATATGAGAGGCCAAGGTACACTGACTGACCTCATCTGATGCCATGAGTAAGCAACATTAGTTGATTATACCTTTATGTTACCTGTGTCGACAGTACTGCAAACTAACTCATGACTCAACTTCAAAACAGATATTTCCATGTGAGGACTAAATTCATTCTCCATCAAACTGAACACAATTGTGGACCTCCCTGGTGGCGCAGCGGGTTGAGCCCCTCACTGTGGGGCTTCCGCAGCCACCAGAACGCGAGATAGATCCCTGGTCAGGGAGGGGACCCACATGGCATGGCAGAACTCTCCTGTCTCTCCCACTGCTCCCCTCAGCAGTGTACTTCAGTCAATCCACCTGTTCTGCTCCCCACTCTGTCTCTGGTGACTCCTCTCACCACCTGGCAACTCTGACCTGTACCCCAGCTCTCTTATATGCATAAAAAATAAAATCTTTTTTTAAAAAATAAGTGAATACAATTGTGCAGCAATCCTACTTAAGGAATACTTCACTTTGAACTTACATTCCTAAAACATTATCAAGCAACTTAGAGATGATGCCAGGCACTACTGACAAACAACTGCCATTAATACTAGCTCAAATCAACAACAGCCAATGCCCAGACTTCATTGTGGGAACCTGGCTATATTAACCCTTCAGTTGGTGTCATTGTAATATTTCTTTTTTTAAATTCATTTAATTTCATCAAATTTTGTTCATTAACCATCAGTTTAAAAACCTACATTACTTTCAGGGATACAGCTTCACATCTGGAATCACCCACTGTCCACCAAAGTTCCAGTGCTAAAACCCCATTACTTTTAGCCCCCATCCCCTCATCTTTCCCTCCATACACACAATTACTCTCTTGTTTAGTAATTGCTATTTTTCAAAAGTCTAAGAGTTACTTTTGTTGTGTTTTGCCAGTTTGTTTTTCTTGGTTATTTATATTCCACAAATGAGTGAAACCATCTGGTAATTAAGACACTTTTTTAAATACTTAATTTTATAGAGTAGATTTAAGTAGACTAAAAAAAACAGAGAGCAGCACTTCATAATATGTTTCATCATATTTTAAAGACCGGATACATTTCTAACAATTAATTAATAACAGCAGTTATTTAGATAGCACATTTCATTTGCCAAATTATGTGCTAATTGATTGATGAACATTAAATCACTATGTCCAATAAACCAAGTTATAAGGTGAGTTTTCTCTTGGCTCATTTGAAGAAGAAATTGAGGCTGAGAGGTATTATGGAACCTAAATTCCATGCAAGAGCTATAAAGTGATAGATTTGCAATTCAAACTCCAACTTACCTCCAGAGCTTCAGCTTATGTATTAGACACATCACAATGCTGTATCTCTAAGGAAATTAATCTGAGAACATTTCAATATTATGATACAAAGACCTAAAGTAGATCATATTTTATATGGTCTTCTTATGAATATTACTACTAATCAGAATAAGTTATGGTTTTAAATCTTGTTGATATAAAGTTTATATCCTTTAATTTTAATTTCTCCATCAAATAAGCAAAATACCAAACTAGCATTTAATTAAGTCTGCGGGGAGAGGGACAATATGTTTGCTAAGAGTAGTCAATGACATAGATATTTTCTAACACCCACAGATATTAATAACAAACTATCATGTTCTGTGGCAATTAATGAATATATAGACAAAATCTACATAACTACATGTTAATATGGTAACATAAAAGAGCAGTTAGAAGTGATCATTTTTATATTGGAATTTAGCTAAAAAACAAAAAAAAAACCTCTTTCATTATACATCTAAGAGAATTGTCATCATTCATTAATTGCCATTCTTCCTTCATTTTCCTGATCATGGTGAAAGCCACCAACAATATGCTGTTTTGTCAACCTCGATGTGTAGCATGAAACCCCGACAGAACTGAGTCACATGTTCAAAGTTTCACACAAATTATCACTTTTTCTTCCTTTGGCTACTTATTTTATGTTAATGCTTCATTAAAGAAACGGGAATGAAGCAAAATGACCATTCTTCCATTCTGCTTATCAGGTAAAGACTTTGGTCTGGGTAAGGTCTGAGGGAAGGTAATGCTCTCTAGATTATTCTAGCAATAAAAAAGGGAAGCATTCACTCCTAGATACCTTTAAGTTCTAACCATCTGCTTGGATAGATGTCAAAGTATTTGGTTGCCCATTGTTGGGGTGCTGGTCTTCAATGCTGTGCAGGGTTACAGGTACATGCATTTTTCTATGACTTTATTGTTACAGATAATCAGAGAGAAAAGTGAATAGCACTTAATGAGTCCAAATTTTTAAAGACTTTGCGAAGAAATGTTTCATCAAACAGAAGAACTGCATTATGTAATTAATGTATGTAAAACAATACTCTGGTCTCCCTGCATATTATATAAACCTTTTCCCCTTAATATCTGCTAAAAAGATATTATATTACATTTTATAAAAAGTACTATAAAGACATAAGTTGCACTGAAACAATTAAAAATCTATTTGGACAACTCCAAAGTATTATGCACAACTAGTATTAAACTAAAACTAACAATTGTGACCATATTATCAAAAAAACCCAAAAATCTGATTTACACAGTGGGTTGGAAGTCAGTTTTATTAGAAGTGAGGTTATACAGATTAAATAAGAAGTGAATTTACTGTATAATCTGCTCAAAAACCAACATTCTAGCTTTCTAGTTTTAGAGTTAGCAAATAAAAAGTGGCAATATTGTTAGTAACTGAAAAATAAAGTTTTTCACTTACATGCCAAGTTCATTTTATCTTCATATCAAATTTGTAACAAGAATATTAATTCCCCCATTTTACACTAAAAGAAATTATAAGAATTTTCTAAAACTTACAGAAACTAGGTAGCATGTGACTCAAACAACTGGTTGGTGGTGATATTTTATTTAACTGAAAAAAAATATTCCTAAATAAAGCACAATACTGATGATTAAGTCCTTAGAGACTTTTGAGTGCAGAATAATGAAAAATATAATACAGTAAGTGGTATTTGAGGGTTTTGGAAGAGGAAAACATCTGGAAGATAACAGCTGGAAAGACAGCTAGATGAAGTAAAAGTAACTCATACACACAGAAAAAGCAATGTAAATTGGAAAATGTACATTATCGTTAGTGAAGCAGTCCTCTGCCAGATTTGCATGAGGAAAGCATTTGCAAAAATGGAAATGGTATAAACCCATGAAGGTTTTTCGGGATCAGTGTATGGAGTAGGACAATAGATAACAGATAAAGCTGATGGATTTCTAAGCCACAATTTCTAATAATTTCTAAGCCAATTTGGATTTCTTTTTCTTCACATCTACTTTAATGAATGATAAAACAACAAAATGAATCAGATCAATACAGGATAATGAACAAAACAATAGATGATGATATAACTGAAATTTAATTCACTCCATCAAATGAAGGGCTTGTTTGGCAACCTTGAGAAGCATTACTAAATATTTAATTGGAAACCAATAAACATTGGCAAGACAAACTGTTCAGCTGACTTCATTTTAGTTGTACTATCAGTGAATTCCTGTTCTTGTCTTTTATATGTTACCTCTTCTCTCTCTCCCAATATTGTCTTTGCTTTGATTTTAACTTTCTATTTATCAATTTGCCTTTGCAGTAGTCCCTGATATTCCTCCAGAATTTGTGTGAAAGCCTGAAGCTCTTTCATCCCTCTTATAGTAAACCACATCAACTCTTGATGCCAAAAGTAAAGAAATTAGAATTGTCAAAAATTTTTTTATTAAAATACTTAAAGTTTCAGCACACAGTTTAGAGACAATAGCTGTGACCCAAAATTAGTAAGTCTAGTTACAGGTATAAAAAGTTTGCCAAATTAGTAACAAACATGAAAAACCTCAAATATTCTAAAACTCTATTTTATCATCAGGACAAAACTGTAATTTTTACAACTGTTACAAGACCTATATTATATTTCCATTCTCCTCAGCCTTTCGACCCTTTTACTTGCTATAAATTTTATTCTTACTTTCATATTTTTCATATCTAACGTGAACATTTCATTCACTTTTTGACATTTCTGTAACTGAAAGTTGACTTACAGTCACTGCATATTTAATAGATTTTCTTCCCTGCCCAAAATCTGTCATTAGAATGATGGCTCATCATATCATCAGTGTGGCTGCAGTATCTTGGAAATATGTTGTTCTTTTTAATTTTCTTCTTTTTTATCCAATGTTATTGTGGGGCAGGAGGAAAGAACATGGAACAACAATAAACTACTTCTAAAACTAAATTTTAAAAAGACCCTAAGCCAATTATTTAGGTTTTAGCGAATTATGTATATATACTAGTAAGTATAACCGTACTAAAAACTAAACCTGAAGACACCATTTTTAACTCTGAATTCTTTACACCCGCCTTCTTGATTGACATATTTCTTTCAAATGGAAAAAGAGACTCAGTTCCAAGTGGAACAAAGAAAAGGTAGAAACTAAGCCAGAGGGAATCCAAAGGCACCTGTAATAAGTATCCAATGTAATTTTTCTTTAAATATTATACTTCTCTGAAAAAAAGAATTTTGTGTGCATTCCAAATGCTAGTTGGATTACAAATTGAGAGATGGTGGTAGCATGACAAATTAGTTTGGAGTTCCCTATTCAGAAACAGGCAGTTCCGTGATCCTCACACCTGCTCAACAGTGGGAGTAGCTGCTTCTTTAAAAATGGCTGATATTCAAGCTAAACACTGTAGTAGGAATGTGATTACTGTTTTTTAAGAGCTGACCTTGCTCTCTCCTCCAAATACATATTTCAATTAATCATTAAGCTGTTCTAAGGACATAATATTGAAAAACAAGTCCTTTTATAATAAGCTGCCTACATAGCCTATTAGTCTATTAATCTAGATCCTAAATGGTCACTATGGCAACAAAATTGCTCCTGCCTGACCTGGCATGCACTCACACAAATGTGGTGGCCATTCTGGCACCCTTCTGCAGATCACAGAAACTATTTTCTCTGAGAACAAAAACACTTAAACTTTTTATTGCACAGAAGAAATTCTTATAAAATATTTGTCATACTGAAAACTAATACTATTCCCAAATATTGAAAGATCTATATCTATAGATGTATTTGCTAGATATGTATTCATAACTATCACTTGATCTCAAAATGCATACACATTTCTATTAGACACAGTTCTATTAATATTCTCATTTTTAAAAAATATCAAATTGTCCCACATTTCATAGGGTAAGCATTTAGTGTTACACTAAGGCAGAAAGTGCTTAAAAAGCAGGCAAAACACTATTGCTTGATGAGTCATTAGCTTTGGTAACAAAAAAATAGTTTGACGAATGTTTGCTTTTTAAAAATATATATATAATATCTAATATATACACTACATGTATGTACATAAATACATATGTGCATACACATAAATTAGGAGCAAAGAAATTAATTCTTCTAAATTTATATATACTATCTTCACATAGATTAGAAATAAGGAAATTAACACTTTTACTTTGAGATGGAGACAGAGATATACATATAGCATCCCAAATAAAATTCTAGCAGCAGTCACCAAATAATTGCTAAATGTTATTCAAATGCAAAGCATGGACCTTTGTTTCTTATCGTATAGACAAGTGACAAAACGAGTGTCATAAAACATTTTTTGAACCATACTGACCAATAACACAGTAACCACACATAAAGTTTACAGGAAGAAGTAACTGGAAGCTCGTATGAGATGATGCATCTGCTTTCGTTGGTTTAGGGTTCATGTAACTTAAATGGTATCACAAAGCATTTAGTCACTAGTTAGGGCCATTATCTCTGTATAAAACAAAATATACAGTTCCACTTTAATAATTTCAGATCCAAAGATTCCATCATTTGTAACTGGTGAATCGAAAAAACATCCTGACATGCAATGCAGATCATATATCTACCTCAGAGCAATGCCGTGAAGATGAAATGAAATACTGTATTGCAAGTCCAGCGCACAAGTATGAATCAGAGAGCTAAGAAGAGAATTCAGCTGACTCACAGCCAACCTTTGTTATCTGAGACTTTGAACAGTGTCGAAGCCTCTTGAAGTATCTTTTATAAAACTCAAGAATCTGACATATTTTCTTCTTTGCTTGTTTGAACACGTTCAATCACAGCATAAATTTAAGACAAATCTGAATTGGAAAACACAGGGAGATACAAGTCTCTTTGGTTTGTTTTTAAAATCATACTGTGATTTAATATTTCTAGGTCAATGTGCATTCCTCAAGACTGACCTTAAATATGTCACCTTCTCCTGAATTCTCCTGGCTCTAGTTATGTGCCTTCTTAATACATTTCTACAGTATTCTGCACTTACTTGTGACATGGCATTTATCCCACTATACTGGAATTTCTTGTTTTTCTTTGTGCCTAAATGTGACCATAAGCTCTTTGGGAAAATAGGACTCTGTCTTCTTCATTCATGCAGCCCAGAAACCTGGTTGCTTAGTGCTTTCAAATGTTTGGTGATCAAAAAAGTGAATCAAACAGGAGTTACGAGAGAGTGAGAGTGAGAAAGAGAAAGAGTCACTGAAGGTATGTTACAAATAGGCCAGCAGGAAATTTGAAAATGCAATGATCTCCTTTGAGAGGAGGTTTTATATCACTGGAAGAATCCAAATAAGTAAAGCATGACAATTTGATAAGAAACAGTCATTCATCAGTTGGTGATCTAGACTTGATGAAATGAAATGAAATTCTCTTCAACTCTGAAATTTTGGGATTTATAATCTACATTCCACAAAAAAAATTCTCTTCTGCTTACTTACCAGAAGACATAGATGATATAAAATAGTTGTGCTCTGAACCTCCTCAGGAACTATATGATCCCTATCCGCTGTTAGACAATTCATGATTGCAAAAAATGTCCAAATATAAAGGATTTCTGGATATATCTGAAATGTAAAGGCATTGTTTCTAATAACAAATCTCTTAAGAAATGACAGTTTGCCTAACAAGAAAACTCTTGGTTGAATGGGGGGGGGAGGGAAGGAAAACAAAATCAAATAGCTTCAAATTCCTTAATATCCGCAGATGCCTTATTATAAGCTACCACCTGTGGTCTTTGTTGCAACATGCACACTTCCCATTGATACTCACCACTGTTCTGGGTAACAAGCTGTTTCCCACCAGACATATCAATTCATCATTCTAGCAAAGTCTCAAAGTTCTCCACAGATGGACAATAGGGAGAAAAGTCTGCCACCCACATTTAGCAAATGATTTGTTCCTGAAATGCTGATCTAAAGTAAAACTAAATGTGCGATGTCTGTGAGAAAGACATCTCTGGACTTGATTAGCTAAAACTGTATCCTCAAGAACTGTGAACTAAACTTTGATATTGTATCACATATTGTTAGACTGAAATGAAATGCTTTTGGAAATAAATGAAGTTGTTTGCTATCAAATGAGAATGATTTTTATTCACATGGACAATTAATACTGGGGAAAGAAATCTCTACATACATTGTGCTTCCTCACATGGAAATGTATCAGTAAGAAGCTACAGTATAATGTTTATCCTTCACATCTGAAGACCTTGGCAATTTAAGCTCCATAGGGAGACAGTCCTCCATTCTACTACAGTATAGTAGAGAGCAATTTTTCCTTGCAGTTTTGGTTTTAACCACCATGAAAATTGAGAACATGGGTATCCCAGTGAAAGTTCTGTTCATCATGGTGATTTGGCTAGTTTTCAGTGTAATTCTTGTCAGTTCCACAGGCTTTCCAAAACATGAACTTTCAAAATATTGCCTGTATATAAAATACAATGAGTCAGATTTTTACTGACCATAACATTTTCTTTTCGGGTACTTTCTTGTTATAAATATAAGCATTGCGATTGTTCCTTGAATCACTGACTTAAATGTCCCCACTGACGTGGTGGGGGTAGAGTGGGCATGGAGGGAATAAAATAATAACTACATAATTTCTTGGCTTCTATGCGATATATTCCACCATCACTTAAAATATGAAACTGAAAAGTACAGCAACAGGAAATTAAGTGTGTGCAAAAATAACCTGGAGAGGTCAGCAACAAATGCGCCTTTCATAAAATAGTCATGTACATTTGATCTTTATTTCAAACATTTCAATTCAGAAAACCTCAGTTCAACCAACTGTAAAAAAATTTAAAAAGCAGCAATTCCTTATAATAATGGTCTAAGGGGGCAATCCTGGAATGTCAGTTTCTACATTTCTGATACATCACTGCTGCACAACTTAATTTACACTGCCAGGCTATCTAAATGTGATAAAAAACTCTACTATTTTAATCAAGGTATTGAATCTCCCTTCAAAATCATCAACCCCCTAAATCTATATGCCACAAATTCAGCCAATAAATGAACCTCAGTTTTGAATGAAAACAAATGTGCTAGCTCAGTACTTAAAATGTTTATGTGACTAAGATATAACTAGGTTATTTTCATTTCCCATTACTCCAAATAGCAGGCTAAAAGGCCCTATGATTATTTCACCAACCTGGAAAATTCCTAGTAATATTAACTTTTTGGTTTGGGCTTTCCAAGAATAAAAGGATAGGAAAAGTTCCCAAAGCATCATCTGCTTTGGTACTTAGAGATCCTAGAGAAAAATCACAAGAAAGAAAAGTAAGGCATAGGGTCCAGGGGGAGTAAGCCTGGTAATTTACAGGGGCAGGACAACTTCACAGTAACTATTTCTTTCACTGCTGGTGATATGATTGGGTCTTTGGGTTCACCCCTTCTAGAACCTCTGCTAAAACTGCCCAAAGTCTATGTAGGACTTCATTCTTCATGGAGTTTTTGTTTCTTTTTATATAGTTTTTAACCATTTTTTCTGCATATTAACACAAATGTTAAGAATAGATAATAATATGCATCTGCATCTATTTTGTCACATTTTATTACTCTGGGTAAAACTGAACAAAAAAAAAATTAAAAACCTTCTGAGTCAACAAAAAGAAAATCTTTAAATCACTGTACATGAGTATATACACTTAAAAATTTGGCTATGACATCATATTAATTATATTTGAAGTATTTTCCTAAAAATTCCTAATCATTAGTTATACGTCTATCACTTTTCAATCTATTTTTCATTAAAAAGTGTTTCTTAATTATGAATTACATATTGACAATGACCACAAAGATAGCTGCAAATTAAATAAACTGATTTTCAAGCTTTATGAGAAAAGGTCACAGTTAGAAAATGACGCAAAATCTGAAAAATTGATGCAGTGAATTTCCTTCTACTACGATTGATGATCTGATATTTTAAGTTTGTCTAAAAGCAGAAAGTACAGCACATTTGAAGCAACGTTAGTGAAATCAAACAAACCAAATACATTGAATGATTGAATAAGTATTAGCTTAGATGTACCAGAGATCATGCATTGGGTTATGGAGACAAAAGACATAATCTCTACCCTTAAGGAATTCACAGTCTACTAGAAAAATCAATATGCAAATGAGAGAACAATGTGGTAAATGTTAATGAGGAGACAAATTCGAACAGGAATGAGCTCAGGAAAATAAGCTTCTAGTCTAACCTCAGGGGAGACAGGGAAAATGAAGAAAGGGTGGGCACTGGTTTAGTAGAAAGGAATAAGACTTTCCTCTTCTAAATCAAGAGCATGACAAAATCTCAGAGGAAATGAAAGTACTATGTGCATTGAGGAAATAAAATTTGTGACAGGAGTAAAAAAATAACCTGTGGTAGCAAACAGTAAGAATTAAAGCTAGACAGGTAAGCAATGTCAGAACACAAGAAGGGTTGAACTAATATACTTTGATGCCCAAGAAAGCATGCTGCTTAATCTTGTTAACTACCATATACAAACCACTTGTGAAGTTTATTATAAATGTTTTATTTAGAAGAACTTTAATAGCCTATTAATTTCCATCAGGAAGCAAGTTCTATCCTCACAGCAAGTCATTTCTGTAGACACCACTGTGACAATCTTTATATTTAAATTGTTATTTAATCATGTTAACTGAATAATCAACCTCCTTCTTCCCTTTCAGTGTGATTAGGCATCAAGTCTTAAGAGAAGAAGAGGGAGAAAATTGCATTTTCTCAGTAATGTTCCAATAGCTTAATACCTGACCATCAAATGCAAAACTTCTTAACATTTCCCAAATATATTTAATGAATATAGGGACCACAAAATAAACACCTGCCATTGTAGTTCCAGAAAATCTGCATCTATCTTACAAGCCAAATTATGAGAAAACAGAGAAAGAAATGTTCCGTGCACATTTCCAATACAACCTATCTCTGAGTTGGCATGAACTAATAAGCATAGTATGGTACAGTCGGAAGAACATGAGCTTTGAGTTAAAGAACATATCTGAATATAGCTCCACGACCTATAACTGTGTGACCTGGAAATTACATAATCTTGTTGCGTTTCAATGTCCTCATTTACATATAGTTGAAATAATACATACTCGTAAGGGTAGCTACTACACAACTAGTTAGAATTTCAAAACAAGCTGTATAGTAAGTTTGGTAAAACATGGAAACCCAACAGAGGGGCACTATGAATAATATATGTTCAATGACCTTATCACTATAGAGGTCCTTCAAATCTCCAGCTACTGAGAACCAGTAAACTTTTTGTTTTTAGTTTGCCAATCCCTATTTTATTTTTTGTATTAGATTTATTTAATTGTATTTGACATCATTTGTAGTCCCAGGGAGTTCCCACCACCATTTCACCTGTGCACCATCACCTCAGTCCCTTGTGCTCTTTATGCCCTCCTCTCCGTCTTTGCCTTCCCCCACTCCGTGTTCCCTTTGGTCTATCTTTAACCTTTTGATCTTGTTGAGTTTGTTTGTTTTTTATTGTAATTGCCTATTTCCTTGAGCTTTCTCTTCGTTTTATTTCTTCTTTTTTATTTTTTGTTGTAGTTATTGTTATTTCACATTCCTCCTAAAAGTGAAGCCATCGGATATTTTTCTCTTGCCTTCTGACTTGTTTCACTGAGTATAATTCCTTCTAGCTCCATCCATGTTGCTATAAATGACCCTAGTTTATCATTTTTGATTGCTGAATAGTATTCCATTGTGTATATGTACTACATCTTCTTGATCTAGTCATCTACTTTTGGGCATTTGGGTTGTTTCCAGGTCTTAACAATTATAAATAGAGCTGCAATGAACATGGGGGTACAGGTACTCTTTTGGAACAGTGTTTCTGTGTCCTTTGGGTAGATCCCTAGGAGTGGGGCTGTCAGGTCATATGGTAGATCTACTTTTAGTAAACCGAAGAACCTCCATACAGCCTTCCATAGTGAGAACTAATAAACTTTTTAAGACATTCATAGGCTCAGTCTTCAATGCTCAGTTAACAAAATACCTTCCCAAAGGCATCTAGTTGCCAGCTCCAACCGCAGTTTGTATTTTCTTGTTTTTGAGTGCATGGCTCAATAAGTCAGGTCCCCCTTGGGGGCCATATTTCTACCATTCATAATTAATGCACTTCATTCAATGTTTATTCCTTGGATAAAAACCCAGGCCACTCAGGTTTCCCTTTGAAGAGACAATCACAATATTGTTTAAATAGAGATAGAATAGAAACACTGTTATAACCTCTCAAAATCCATTTTCAAATAAATTTTAAATATTACCTAACTCTTTGCCACTTTGAACACAAAGATTTCAGTCTGCAATTGTAACAAAATGCAAGACCAGTTTTACTTGAAGAGAAATAAACCCTACCACTAACTAGCCTCATTTTCAAGAGCTTATTCATGGTTTACTAAAAGGCTCCAAAACATGCTTGAAATACACCTCCTCCTCAGGGGATATGGACATGCCTGACTTATACTCACGTGATCCTGGCAGGGCCTCAAAATACTCATCCCTCTGGATGACATTTTCTTCCACTAAAAATCCTACATTTCCAAATAAGAGTTTATGTTTTCAATGGCATAGCCAAGTGGAAAGGGCAGAGATTTTGGAGTCAAATAAACATGAGTCTATCCCAGCTCTGCTATTTACTAGGTTTATGAACAAGGGCAAGCACCGTGACCCACTATTTACTCATCTGCAACATGAGCAAATCACTGTTAATATTTTACAAGATTGTATAGAACAGATGCCTGCAAACTAGCGTCTCACCTGACTTTGTACCTCCCATGAGCTTAGAACGGTTGATTTTTTAAAAATTGTTTACCTTTTGGTCATATGTACCTAAACAATATTCCTGACTTTGCATCTTGACCACAAAACCTCAAATATTTATAATCTGGCTCTTTACAGAAAATGCTTGTTGACTATGGTTGACATGATTAAGACAGGAGATCTTCTATATAAATTGTGTGTGCTTGAAACACTGAAGTGCTTACTAAACATTAGTTTTCCTACCTTCAGGGAGAAAGTGTGGCTTTATACAGTAAGTACTAGTTTAAAAGAGTATTTCCAAATATTGGAGTCTCCATCACCCACAAGCTTTACGGTACTGAAAAATACCTTCTCTGAAGGATCAGTTAACTCTCTTCAGAATAAAAAAAATATCAGCACAGTTTTGTAGGGGTTTTTCCTAAAAAAAAAAAAATTAAATTAATAATTGTTTACACTTGGACTTAGCCAAAAGGCTGAGAAGCAATAAATTAATAATTATTTAAAAATGCAAAACAGGGCCTCCCTGGTGGTGCAAGGGTTGAAGTCTCAGCGCTATGAAGCTATCAGCAGCCACTGCAGCGTCGGGAGTTCTGTTACTGGACCCCAGCGGCAGGTGCAGTGGTATCTCTCAACCTGCTGCTCCACTGCAAAGACACCACTGTTCCTGCCTGCCACTGGGTTCTGGTAACAATTTCATCCCCGGCCAGGGAGGGGACCCACATGGCACAGCAGACCTCTCCTGTCTTTCCCGCTGCTCCCCTCAGCATTGTATTTCAGTGAATCTGCCTGTTCTACTCCCCACTCTGTCTCTAGTGAACCCTCTCACCCCCACATCCCTGGCCTACACACAAGTTCTTGTGTGCATAAATAAATAGATTTCAAAAAAGGCAAAACACCAGTTACATTCAGCTATTTTATAGTAAGGTTATAGAAGATACAGTAACATATATACTAAACATATTTTATGACGATATATTTATATATAAAATTAAGTACCCATTACCCCACCATCTAAGGATAATTTTTGCCAATATATATTGGATATTACTTTTTTTTAAATTTATGCATACAAGAACTGGGGTATAAGCCAGAGGTGCAGGGCTGGGAGAGAGGGGGAGGCGAGGTGAGACTGCACCATGAGACTTTAACGCCTGTACCACCAGGAGACCTGGGTATTACCTATTATCCTCATTTTTCTTTTCCTGTAAATTGGAATAATAATACTAGTTATTCTCATATTTTCCTTCCAAGTGCTCTACTTTACACTCAGCCATGGTTGCAACTAGATGATTAAGTTTTGGTCAATTAGTATATATAGGGAAGACACATTTGGGATTTCCAGGAAGCCTCTCTCTTAAGAGCAAGAGTGGATCCCCACTAATTCATTTTTCTCCACCCAACTTATGCCGGCAAAAATGCAGGCATAAGATTAAACCAGGTTTGTCATTTCAGACCATGAGGATGAGGCACCCTAGGAATGTAGAGATCCATAGGGAAAGTATAGCAAAGGACTAGGCTGCCGGCCAGGGAAGGGACCCACATGGCACAGCAGACCTCTCCTGCCGCACCCGCTGCAGTATACTTCTGTTGATCTGCCTGTTCTGTTCCCCGCTCTGTCTCTGGTGAATCCTCTCACCCCCCACACCTCTGGCCTGTACCCCAGTGCTTGTATGCATAAATAAATACATCTTAAAAAAATTAAATCAGTAATAGTTTTGGATATTATAGATGGAGTTGGGGAGAAACAGATTTATTGTTTCCAGGGATATGAACTCATAGTTAAAAGTATTGAATATTATTATAAATGGCTTTTTAAAGATAATTTAAAAACAACCTAATAAATTATTACATTGAAAATCTTAAATAAAATTGCTACACACAAGAAATGAATAAGTTACCTTTCATATTATTAATGAATATGCACCTATGGCTTGGAATAACCTTTAAAGTTAGAGCATTATGTATGATTAAAGAAAGCGTGTTAACTCTAATTCCAAAATATGTGTTCTGGAAAACTATCAGATGATAGAGAATGTAGCTCTAGAGGAGATATAGCTGATCTGTAGATACAAATCACACTGACGACTCATTATTCAGATGTTTGAACATAACATGAAATATTAAGTAAACAGAGAAAAGACTTTTGTAGAAGAGAGGTAATAGTGTGGTAATTTGGAAATTTCCAATAGAAGAGTTGATAAAATCCAGAAGGAAGATACTAAAAGGGTCAAAAATGATAGTCTAAATAAATGAGTCATCAAAACAGCAGTGAAGATCCCTAGACCATTTCTCTCCCAAGAAATGTTGTCATCCTTTCCCAAAGTGCTCACCATGTAAACATAGGTATAAGGGGGGAAATCAGACATTAATGCAAAGGCAGTGGACCTTGGGAAAACTTTATCAACATTATGCTGTTTTTTAGTATTTTGAATAGCTCTACAAACTTAAGAAGTTTGTGAAACTGTATAATTACTCTCTTGAACAACATGGAGGGGAAGGAAAAAAATCAGTAAAGTGAAACTAACACACTATTTTACCCAATATTTTATTAGAAAAATTCCAAAACAGACTGAAAGGTGAAAGAATAGGGCAATGAACATCAACATACCCATCACCTAGATTCAATCATTGTTAAACTTTATCCACTTGAGGTATCCAGGTTGTGTCTTTTGTACACATAGAATTAGAAAAAAAGTTACAAACATTACAACATTTTGTACCTAAGTACTCAAGTTTGTGTCTTTTATAAATCTGTGCTGAGATTTCTCACCCACAGAAACTTTGAGATGATAAACGTCTGTTGTTGTAAACTATTAAGCATTAGTATATCTTGTTAAACCAAAACACATCACTAATACATATTTAATTTGGGCATATGTCTCTTTAGCTTCTTTTCTATTTATTTTTTGGGGTAATGTTAGTTTATATTTTCTTTTTTTAAAATTTCTTTTTCTTAATTTATTTACATATGACATCAATTGTAGCCCCCATGTAGTTCCCACCACCATTTCACCAGTGCACCTCAGTCCCTTGTGCTTTTTCTGCCCTCATCCCAGTCCCTTCCCCCAGCCCTCAAGGTGCCCCTGATTTGTCTTTGTCCTTTTGTTCTTGTTGTGTTTTTTTTTATTGTTATTGTTCTTTTCCTTGAGCCTTCCCATCCTTTTTTTGTTCCTTTATATTCCTCCTAAAAGTTAAATCATCTGATATTTTTCTCTTGCCTTGACTTATTTCATTGAGCTTAATTCCATACATGTTTCTACAAATGACTCTAGTTTATCTTTTCTGATTGCTGAATAGTATTCCATTGTATGAATGCACCACATTTTCTTGATCCAGTCATCATTTCTGGGCGCTTGGGTTGTTTCCAGGTCTTAACAATTATAAATAATGCTGCAATAAACATAGGGGTACAGGTATTCCTTGGGGTCAGTGTTTTTGTGTCCTTTGGGTAGACCCCTAGGAATGGTATTGCTGGGTCTTTAGCTTCTTTTCACATTAAACAGTCTCCTGAACTTTTATCCCCTATTAATGTTTTTAAATGACTAGGCCAGTTACCTTATTGAATGTCCACATTATTATATGTCTGTCTTGCCAGAAATGTCTGTGTAGTTCATATTTCATCACATGAAGAGTCATAAGACACTGAAATCAGGGATACTAATTTTAAAATTTCATATAAAGTGGTGGACCTAACTTCATTAATATATAGATCCTTCCCTTTACAATTAGCAGATAATTTTCTAGTAAACTTTCAACAACCTGCACTATATTTACTAAATAATTCAGGAAGTATTCTAACTCTCTGGAGAGAAGCTAATCAAATGATTAGCTTTGTCAGTAAGCTACAATTAAGAAAAAATATTTCTTACCTTGTCATGTAAAGATTATATAATATTGCAATTGATAAATAATAGTATTTCCTACAATATACTAAGGCCAATTAGATTAAAGCAATCTAAGCTTCTCAGCTACTTTAGACAGTTGCAGTCCTTTGACCATTTGCTGCATTTATACTATCTACAGACACGAAACATTCATGTATTAAAATTTTCCATATAAAGGAGGACTTAGAAGTTATCACTTTTTTAGTTATTTGAATATATGCTCTCCACATGACAAAATGTATTTGCCCACAGTCTCAAAATCTATCATTATCAAAGCTTTATAGCCCTTATTATTATAAACAAAGTGCTTTTCAGGGGCCCACAGAAATTTGTAAATTTTTAGATATCTTGTTGTGTGATTAGATGTGATAGTTTGATTCCAAATTGTTTTAACTGTTCTAGAACTCAGAAAGAAAATGGAGAAATTCAAGCTTTAAATAATAGAACTTACCTGAGCCAGAACTACATTCCTGTTAATAATTAATAAGGCAGTAAAAGATAGTGTGCTATGTGTTTGTTTATGCATCTAAGAACTGGGATGGAGGCCAGAGGTTAGGGGGGAGGGGAAGGATTCACCAGAGACAGAGTGGGGAGCAAAACAGCAGATCTACTAAAATACACTGCTGAAGGGAGCAGAGGGTAAGACAGGATAGATCTGCTGCACCATGTGGGTCACCTCCTTGGCCAGTGACTGAACTCATACCGCATGAGTGACTGGTAATCGCTTCATAGTGCTGTGACTTAACCCCTTGCACTACCACAGGGGTGCCTATTTTTCTTGTTGAACATAATTAATTATGCAGAGTCATCATTATCTGTCTCTAATTTTAAAATGGAGTCTGCAATTTCAATCCTCTGGAAACAGCTGTTACCACAGTTCAGTGATAAAACACATCCACACCCATAAGTTAATAAGTTAATAAACCCAAATTGGAATTTAGTGAAACATTTCCTCCAGCAATTATCAAAAACATGGTAGACATTTTTTTCTCTACTGAAGTGCTGTCAATGATGACAACTACATAATCCATATATTCATCCCAATGTCCAAAGTCCTTGCTTAAGCAAGTTATTACTGATATTTAGCTATGATTGGTATTTATGAAAGTCAGCTTTTATATTTAGTTTAATTCTTTTTGTAAATGAAAAGAAGCCAAAAATACTACACGTTTAATCTTGCTAGGTTTTAGCTGGGACTATATCAAATTAAAGAGCTTCTGTACAGCAAGAGACATTACTCAAAAGAGATGCCCTACTGATTGGGAGAAAATTTTTGCATTCCACACAACTGATAAGGGACTGATCACTAGATATACAAAGAACTCACACAACTCAAGAAAAACAAAGTAAACAATCCAGTCAAAAAATGGGCAGAAGATCTTAAAAGATACTTCGTAAAGAGGAAATGCAATGGCCAACAGGTATATGAAAAAATGTTCAACATCCCTCATAAGCAGGGATATGGAAGTTAAAACCACAATGAGACACCACCTTACACCAGTCAAAATGGCACATATTAAAAAACAAAACAAAAACTAGCAACTACAAATGTTGGTGAGGTTGTGATGAAAAAGGAACCCTCCTAAACTGCTAGTGGGAATGCAAACCTGTCTAACCTCTTTGGAAAGCTGTACAAGCTTCCTCAGTCTACTAAATATGGAGCTACTATCTGACCCTGCAATTCCACTCCTAGGGATTTACCCAAAGGACACAAAAACATTAATTCAAAAGAATACACACACCCCTATGTTTATCACAGCATTGTTTATAATAGATAAAACTTAGAATCAACCCAAATGCCCAAATATAGACGACTGGATCAAGAAAATGTGGTGTATATACACAATGATTCCATTCAGTAATCAAAAGATAAACGTGTCATTTGCAGAATGTTGGATGGAAATTGAAGAGATTATGCTCAGCAAAGGGAAATAAATATTGGATGGGCTGACTTAAAGGAGGAATATAGGGGCTGGGGGTGGGGAGGGTGTAGAAATAACATCCACAATGACAAAACAGTAACATCAGCAACAACAAAAAAACACAAAAATACAAAACAAAAACAGACAACTACAAATCAGAGACAGGAAATCTACAGGAAAGAGGGAAGGAGTGGGATGAAGGCAAGGAAGGGACGAATACAAGGGACTATGGTGATGGTGCACTGGTGAATTGGTCGTGACGATTTTATGGGGACTACATCTAGAAAAAAAAGCAAACATTGTAAGAAAAAAATAAAAACATTTAAAAATAAATATAAAAAGAGGAAATAAAATCTTGCTAGGTTTTACATAATCTGTGTTTGATATCCTGTCTATTGATGG
This sequence comes from Galemys pyrenaicus, assembly GCA_019455555.1. Lineage (NCBI taxonomy): Eukaryota > Metazoa > Chordata > Mammalia > Eulipotyphla > Talpidae > Galemys > Galemys pyrenaicus. The sequence continues at coordinate 8,965,189 of JAGFMF010011418.1, forward strand.
ATGCATATGGAAATGATCTCACAGAATTAAGAAATTTGTCTAATTAGAGTAAACCTCCCAATATTTAGCTAATCAACAAACATGGACTCCTGTTGTTTTTTCTTTCCCTAAATACTTTGCAAATTCTGGTTTGTTGATGTAGCATAAATGTTTGTAAACAAGTTAAAATAATTCATCAGTCATTGCTGAAAAAACTAATTATTTCCTTAGTGTTAATGAACTGTACAATACAGAGGCTGTCTCTCAGTGCCACTGTGGTCACAGTTTCTTTTTTCCCTCAGGGGAAACTAAACTAAACTTGTCAGTCCAAATACGTTCAATCTTTTAACTGAAGAAAAATGAGTAAGAAAATCTCATCATGTCCATTTTGCTATTTTTTTTTAAAAGTGACCTCAAATAAACCGACTTCTCTCTTTTTCATTATTAACAGGTAGAACATACAAAGAGCAAATTATCTTCCTTTCTTTGCATCTTTCTGAAAGCAAAGGCTCTGGCTCTATTGACTGAATCTTCCTGGAAGGAACCCATTTCCTCAGGACACAGATATCATCACCAGTGAACACAGTTCTTTATCTACATGTTAAGCCCCTTTATTCCAAAGGAGAAAGGCCTAGGAGTTCATCCAGTTACATTAATGTTTAATGGGTCTTTGGTTCCATCCATTTGTGAAGACCTATGCATTTAAGAAAAATCTACTCAAATTTAGAATTTTTGCTGGCAGCAACAGTGACCCCCAGCAACATTTCCACAAGCATCTGTGCCACTAACTATATCTAAGTGGAAGATTCCTGGTCACAGAGGGAATAGTTATAGGATTTTCTCTTTTGCCTTTTATCTTATTAAAACAGAATCTTAAAAATTTACAGAGTACAGGAGCCCAGGGACAGCTGTATTAGCTTATTAAAAAAAAAAAAAAAAACTCTTTAGTCCCCTTTGTTGGAATTTTATAAAGTTCCATTCATAGTAGTGTGTCAAAGAACTATCATCATATTCAACTTATTTACACTGTCACAGACATTATTAAATGTATAACCATGGTCTAATCCATGGTGTCTATTTCATTCGATCTACTGTTTACCAGCCACGTAAACTCATTCACAAAAGAGATGACAAGATAGAAAATTGATGGCTTCTAAAAACATAGCTTCCCCTAGTTGTTATTCACAAAGCCCCTCTATATTATACTGTTCCACCACTGAATGGGCTTCAAGTTTACTGACTTGTGTTTATGGAATCCATGGATTCCTGATTCAACTCTAATTCCCGATTCTTCATCCTACTGCTGAGAAATCACAAATGAAGATGTTAAGTGGACTTCAAATTTTAGATTTTGAAAGTTTTGATCCTTGAAGAGCTGACCCTCTCCTCCCCTCCGCCCTGCCACCATCCCTTTAGGTTCTGATTTGCCCCCATGCTTGTCTACATACTCCTGCTAGGTTAATTTATGGCAGGCAAAGCCAAAATTCTGACATCTGCTCAAAAACTTGTAGAATCTTCCTACCCTGCTACCAAATTAAGACCAGGTTACTCCTTTAAAATTTCAGAGAGAATTAGAGCAGTAATTTGATTAGCTTGGGGGGAAGGTGGAGAAATATGTCAGATACCTAGTGCTGATAGGGGAGAATAGCAGAACCAACCAAGAGCCAACACCAATGCTCTAAGAGCATCATCATTTTTTTCTTTTCTGTTCTTTTTTAAAGACTGTTCCTTTCTTTACCTAAAAAGTTCTTATTTCAATTCCTACATATGAACATTTAATGGTAAATACATCTTGGTTTTCCTATCCAATTAGAATACCTACATCATTCTGCTTTATTTTCAAATCATTTCTAATTTTATTCTTATATTATGATTTTTTTGAGTCATTACTCCCTCTGACTATCAAGAATCAAACAGAAAGAGAAGAATCTGACAGAAACTATGACAAAAATCATGCAGGTGTGACTCAGTGAATTCTAAAATCTAAGAAACACTGAACTGGTCTCTAATTTGTCTAATTTCTATTCCATACAGAAAATATAAGTGCCTCACTCACAACCACTTTTACCTATTTATATATTAATAACTGTAATTGTGACTATAGTGACCTATCCTTTTAAAATCAGAGTCAGTCTGATGTGGCTGATCAGAAGTGAAGTGAAAAGGCTAAAAACCATTAACTATGTTGATCTTATGGCTTAAAGCTCTAAGGGCATGAGAAAGTCTTCTTTCCAAAATATAACTAACTGCTACTCACATTTTAATTCTAAACACTAAACATCTTGACTTTCACAATCATGTTAGTCTTTAAACACTGACAATGGCCATCTACTTAGGTATTCGACTTATGCTTATAATTGCAAAAGACAAGTACCAAATCATAATGTCAAAACACAAAAACTAGATTAAGGAAATTGAAAATATTAAAATTCAAATTTTCAGGAGCATAGATGCAAACATGACACTGGCTTCAAAATTATTCTAATTGGACATTAGATGTATCACTAAATTTCTCTCAACAGGAAAAGATGGAAATATAGTTCTTAATATTGGAATAACTAAAGTACTCTGCTCACCAGAAGACACAACAAATACTGTGCCAGTGCTGAAACTTAAAGGGAATTTATAACATGAATATAAATTCTGGATAATATAAACAAGAGTTTATCTGAGACAATACTCATAAAAATCCCACTGAAGGGATACTTAAAAGCATTTCAACATTTCTATGTAATGCTTATATAGTTCAGGCCTGTTACACATGATTGTCCTAACACTTCCAAGACAGAATTGAAAAGATGTAAAGAAATGGATAACCAACCTTAACCTGTCTCTCTTCAAACATCAAAATGTTTCAGAAACACTTTCAACAATTTCTAGATAAATTAAATTCATTGATGGTTTCTCTGGCATGTGTCAGAAGTGCTAAGAATGATACTGCTGAGTGTAAGAATTACACTTAGAGTTTGTATGCTGAATATGAAGACACCAGAACTGACATCTACTTAAAAAATATGTAAGTCCCATGGCTTATGTTAAAGTGCTTGTCTAGGTTTGAAATCAGCCACTAGTACAAAGTTATCACCTTGAATTTGAAGGTGATTCCACTGTTCTTAGTGATAGCCTTTAAGTTGTACAGAAAAAAATGGGTAGAATTTATTGTTTACTGAATCCCCCTTTTTTCTTATAGAGACTTTAATACTAGCCTTTCTCTATGACAGAACATAGTTTACTTTCATCTGCTAGGAATTCAAAGAATATTTCTAATAATTTCTAATTTATAAATTATCTTGATTTTATCTGGGTTTAAAGACAGGTTCTTAAACTTTTTGGACTCTGGAGCCCTTTACATTCCTAAAAAATATGTTTTAAATTGATTTTTTTTTTAATTGAGGTGACAGTGGTGTACAACTCTGAGTATGATTTAGAAGTGTTAGTTCAGATAACTCTAGATGTATGTTACCATAGCACACCCCCCCATGAAATCACCCATAACTCTCCATTGGGCCCCCTCCACATTTTGTTCTCACTGTCAACACAACCCTTCCCATAGCCTCAATTCTACAATCAGATTTCTAGATTTGGTGTTTGTTTAATTTCATCTGCTCCTTTCTTTTGTTTCTTTCTATTCATACACTTATGAAAACATTTTGCATTTTTCCTTTACCTCTGACTTACTTGGCTTTGCATACCTCTCCAGTTTCATCCATTTTGTAACAAATGGCAAAACCACTTTTTTTAATAAAACAACTAAGCAGTATTCCACTATGTGTATTTGCCAAATCTTTTTAATCCACTCATCTGTCTTTGGACACAGGTTGAATCCATACTTAGGCTCTTGCAAATTGTGCTACAATGAAAGTAGAAGTGTATATATCCCTTTGAAACAAGTGTTTCTGTATTCCAAGAGTAGGTATATAGGGGTGGGATTGCCAAAACATATGATAGAACAACTTTTAATGTTTTAAGAAATCTACTATCTTCCACAGGGGCTGGACCAGTCTACATTCCTACCAATAGTTTTCAGGGTTCCTTTCCCCACACACCCTCACCAACACTAGTTGTTTTAGGTGTTTTTGATATGGGATATTTTCATAGGTATGAAAAAGTATTTCATTGTGGTTTTGATTGATGTAAAACCACAGATGATAAATTGATGTACAATCACAGATTATAAATGATAATGAGCAATTTTTTTTTTAATCTTCCTATGGCCTATCTTTATGTCTTCTTGGGAACAGAGTTTATTTTGTTCTGAACATTTTGTGATTGGGTAGTTAGTTTTCTATTTAATGAAAATTTCTTTGGCCATATGAAAGCTTTTTAGTTTAATGCAGTCCTGTTTGTGTATTTTTGCTATTATTTATCTTGCTGTTGAATATGCTCTTAAAATCATTAAGGGCTCCTTAGGATTTTTTGTTTATATGGATTATGTTTATATTTGCCATATTACCTAGTAAAACTTAAAAAAAATAAAGCACAAAAATATAAAAGCATTCATTAGCCATTTTAACCTCTATAAAATTTCACCCTTCTGAGAGAAGGAAAATTTTAAAACAATAAATAATAAACTTTTGCATCACTACTGTGAAGGAGATTGAGTTCGTGGACCCAACTAAAGAGTGTCAGGGACGCCCAAGGAAACTGATGTCCTAATCTGAAAACAACCAATTTACAAGAACCACCTATCACTAAAGAAAATTAATCCACAAATAAATTAAACATAAAATAATAGTCTAAATTCTAGGCACAGACACACATCTTAAAATCGTCCACTAGAGAGAGCAACCTACTGTAATACACAACACAAGGGAAGACACAGAGATACGTTACAGTGGAATGATCCTCAAACTCCAGCCTTCAAATGCTTTTTCTATATTTCAATTCTAGACTTAGGCAAATTGCACTCTAATTTAGTTTAGGTTATTTCTGAAGCTAGACCAGGACAAACTGATATTCACAGAGCACCTGAGGATAGGATTTTTTGCAGGAGGTATTTATGTTACCTTTAAAAAATTTTTATATTTTAGTTCAGAAGTAGATGAATTTAATTTATAAAGAAGAGTGTGCATACATATATACATGTATGTACATGTAAACAAATAGATACATAGTGAGCTTTAAAAAAATCTGTTATTTGATGGGATACCTTAATGTTACCTCAGTTAAATATAATTAAATATAAAAAATAAAAATTTTGTTAATAAGGTACATTATCAAAATTATTTAGAGACTATATGTGGCAGTCAATTTTATTAATATGGTTTAGCTAAATAAAATTAAGATTGAAAAACAGCAAACGTTATTGGAGAGGGTGTTGAAGAACCATCTTTCATACTGCTGGTGAGAGTACAAGCTGATTCAAACACTTGGCATGTTATACCACACTACATATACGAGTTAAATATATGCCTCCTCTAGGCTCAGAAATTTTATTTCAAGGTACATACTCAAGACAACTGAAGGCAGACATTCACCAAAAAGTATGCTCAAGATATTTCCAACAATTTTATTTATAAGAGATAAAAATTGGTAAGAACCTAAATGACCACTATAATTAAAATGGATAAACAAATCATTACATATTTATACAATGGAATGCTACGGAGCAATAAAAAAAAACAATGAACTAGTGATAGATACCACTCTTCTACAGAATGCTGAGCAAAATATACCAGACATGGAAAAGTACATAGTTCATCCATTAATAACATGTAATTGAAAAACAAGCAAAACTGATCCAAAAGAAGAGAACTCAGAATAGTTCTGAAGTGGTTATCTTTGTGGAGGAAACTAACAGGGAGGGGTCTTTTGAAGAACTGGAAATAGTCTACATTTCAATTTGAGTGTTAGTTATAACATTATTACATATATAAGCATTCACTAAACTGTGTTTTCAAGATGTGGAACACACACAAAAAAAAACCTCAAATAGCCAAAGCTCTCCTGACTAAAAAGGAGGAAATTGGAGGTCTCACAATTCAAGACTTCAAACTATATTGTAAATCTATAATAATAAAAACTGTATGGTATTGCAACAAGAACAGACACACAGACCAATGCAATCAAATGGAAAACCCAGAAATAAACCCATAGATTGATGGACAACTAATCTTTGACAAAGGAACAAAGAATATGCAATGGAACAAGGACAATTTGTTCAATAAACAGCACTGGGAAAACTGGACTGCTCCATGCAAAAAAATGAAGCTAGACTACTTTACACCATGCACAAACAACAACCCAAAATTGATAAAAGAATTGGACATAATAGCTGAAACCATAAAATATATAGTAGAAAATATAGACAAAATACTACATGATAGACATCTCAGTAAAACATCTTTAAGGACACATACTCCAAAGCAAAGAAAGTTAAGGAAAAGACGAATAGAATTCTGAGAATCAGAGTGTGGGTGGGTAAACAAGAAGATAGGTTAAATTGTCATTAGGGAGACAATAAGCTGTGCTAAATGAATGAAAAAAATTCTAGAAGAGACTCCAACTCTCATAGACTTGTCTCATTTCTTATGCAATATAAAATATCTAAAATGTATTTGTTTAAATATGGACCAAAACTTGGTTTGGGGGCTGCCCTGTTGGCACAGCGGGTTGAGCACCACACTGTGAAGCATCTGCCTCACAGCAGTGCCAGGTTGATCCCTGGTCAGGGAGGGGACCCACATGGAGAAGCAGACCTCTCTTGTCTCCCTGAAGCTCCCCTCAGCAGTGTATTTCAGTCAGTCTTCCTGTTCTGTTCCCGGCTCTGTCTCTGGTGAATCCTCTCACCAGACTCTGGCCTGTACCCCAGTTCTTGTATGCATAAATAAATATTAAAAAAAAAAACCAAAACTTGGTTTGGGGTAATTATATATAGCTAATGAAATTCTTGATTTTGCCAGATTGTCCAATGAATACTAACCATACTCAGCACACTTTTCATCTTGTGGGACAAATGTCTGAAACGGTTTAACATTTTAATTGAGTATTTTTAACATGGCAGGATATATTGATTTAAATGTTTTAAAATTTTTGATCACATTGTACTAAAGCTTTACCCTTTAAAAACTACCGACTAGACTTTTACTTGTGAATGTATTTATTTACTTACAGAGGATAAAAAAGGAAGGTAAGGAGGACAAGAAAAAAAACAAATGGAAGGAAAACGGTAGGAAAGGAAGAAGGAGGGGGGAAAAAGAAGGATGCTTGGCTTAATGACATTTAGAATTATATTCATTAACTTGCCTTCAGATTAATCAATCAACTCCTGCTGGTTAGGGTTTAGCTACTTTTCAGACTCATTTGTTACATAATCTTGTAATATGTTTTTATATTTTTATCCAGACAAAAACTAGAAAAATAGCAACAATGACAACAATCTCTCATTCCCCATATTCAACAGATAGAATGACTATGTGGGCCGAGTTCAAGGTACATGACAAGTCAGAGTAGAAATTTGTAATAATTCAGAATTCTTTGGAATTAAAGTGCTTGAATATTAATGTTTCCTTTATTGCCTTAAATCTTGGCCATGTTTAAGATAGATTTACTCATGGATTTAATTTCTTTGAAAAAAGAAGGTAAATCAGTCATCCAAGGCAACTTTGATTTATCTCTGTTTGTACAACAGACCAGAGTACTTACGGAGTTTTTTCCAAACATGGAATGCAGTGTTTACCCATTAAACCTCATCCAGTCAACTGGAGAAACCAATACATTTAAGTTTTGAAAATATTTAATAATTTCAAGCTCTCTATGTGTATTTATAGAACAACTGAAATTGCACTTCCTCACTAGAATCATTCTAGGCTTTAGCATAAATGCTCTATAACATATATAACACAAAGTACATTTTAATATAGTTATCTGCAGATTTCAAAGAAAAAAATTTCCTCTGTGACTGCTTTTAAAGACTTTTTATTTTAAAACCTCAAAATTCTTTTCATATAACCATGAGTCCATTACACAGATACATAATAATTAACATAAGAAAATCTGCCTATGTTTGAATGTATCAAGAAAAAAATTTTCCAAGAATTTCTTTGGTCATTATTATAGTTATAGTGAATTTTTCACATTCAGCAATTAATAAATTTATTCTAATTTTTTAAAAAAGAAGTGACTCTACCCATTTTCATGAAGATGTTTGACATAAAGATTTCAGAATTGGGTTTCATTTTGATTTGGCTGTGTATTACCAGAGAAAATTGCTCATTTTCATAATTCCAGTTACCTCCTCAATAAAATGAGGATAACACCAACTACTTCAAATTATCATGTCAAAATAAGGCAAAATTGCATGTAAAGTAGCAGCTGCAAGCCATTTATTTGGGTTTTGGCTGTTCCCCGCCCCCCCCCCCCATCCCCAGGCCTCCTTCATTACTGGGGAAACCCTCTCATGTGATAGTACACATTAAACACATACTTCTGTCACCGAACATCACACCATGTGCTGCCTTTAATGACTGCCCTTATCAGTGTGCAATCCACACTAAAAGAAAGTCTGAATTTCTTGATTCAGAGACATCGATGCTGCTAAACATCCAGATTCCAAGCTTAAGAGATCACTTTGGTAAAATTATGTTGGCTAATACATTATGACTAAATTGAGCCACAAAAAAACAAACAAAATATAAATGCATATTCTCCCTCTTCTATGCTTTTCCTAAACATACAAACTGGCATCCTCCCCTCTTCCCAGTACAGGTAAAATGCACAAGCTAAGACATATACTTTGAGTCACCTGATGTGCACTTTGTCTGTCAACAGCATTTTCTCATCCCCACTCCTGATTTTCAGATTTCTGTCAAACTCTGGGGAAATATGTTTTCTATCAAGTGGAAAAATCTAGGTTACTAGGACCCAAGAAATCTACCTTTTAGATTTTCCCCACAACTTGTCCCTGTGAACTTGCTCATTACAGAATAGTCCTTATGAACCAGAACTCACTCTCAGGTGAGAATCCTTTGTATACAAAACAATTTACAAAGATAGGAGTGTAAGGAGACACTATCTGAATGATACAAAAATTAAATAAGTCTCACTATAGGAAAAATGTACAAAGTTCTATGTCTCACCAACAAAAAGAGAGGAATATATAACAACTTCTTTTATCACACTGATTTAATTTTTTTAATCCTAGAGTATTGAGAAAGTATCCTCAAGAACTGGGTGAAGATTGAGGCTTATTCCTCCAACTCCAGGCTCAGGGATAGGCAGCAAAATGGATTGACATATTAAGCCCTTTACCAGAGCCTGTCTTCACAGCAACCAAAGAGTACTTACCAATAGGAGATACATTACTTAACTCAAGTGGGAAATTTTAGCTGCAAATACCATATATCAGTTATCTTGTTAATTATTTGCAAGGATTAGAATTCACGTGAAGGTGAGTGTACTCAGATATGAGATGTGTAGATGGATTTTTTTATCAGTATATAATTATGTAAATATCAGATTATATTGTCTTTATTTTTTAAAAAAGAATCAGTACAGAGATATTTGTGTAAAAGCTAAATGACAACACTAAATTATTATTTGCTTTTGTATTTATCTGTTCCTCATATTATCTTAATGAGAATGGATCCCCTGCCACACAACAGAGTATGAACTGGCTGACTTGAAAAAAGGGTGAAAAAATGCCTCTTTATTCTTCACATTATTTCTCTTCAAATTAAAACTATGTTTGTTTTATCAAGCTTAATTCTTATGCAGTTTTCACAATATTTGAGAAAAGCTTTATTAAACTCCATACCTAAGAGCTTAATAGGTGTATCACTTATTAAAAATTAAAAATCAAACTTGTAAAACTATTTTCATACTTTTTTGGGGGGTTGGGGGATGGGGAGCCATCTTTCCTATCTAACAATGGTAGGTGTGGCTAAAAGTACCAAATGACTAAAATATGAAGCTTAAAATTAAGGATAACTTTCAGAAAGTCAATACAGGTATAGATTATAAGCAGAAGTCATAGAGTCACCCCAAATGTAATTATTGACTTAGTGAAGGCCAATCTATAAAAAAAGAATAGCATGAGTTTCGATAACAAGGTTACATTTTTTGATTTTAGGAATATCACTTTTTTTCACATGCATGTGAAAAGAGCATACTTAATTACTTATTAGATGTATAAATAAGTATTATTACTTTAGAGGACAAGAAGGAAGAACAAACTCAACTTGGGATTTATTTCCAAGTTTAAGGAAGTATTTGTAGCAAGAAAATATATCAGGGCTTTTCAACAGGAAATTCTCGCCCAAGATGTTCATCATCTTCACTCCTTATATGGGAATGCTGCTCAGGCCCTCACAAGGGGCCTTATTATAAACCACTTTCCAGTGATTCCTGGAGAAGATCGATACTTCAGTCTAAAAGGGCCAAACCATTGCTGCATGACTAATCGACTGGTAAGCACCAAATTGTTAACAAAGGCCTTTCAAGTCTCAAACCTTAAAATTCTACTTGCTAAAAATACAATGTGAAACTTGGAGGCTAGTACTATTCATGCCTTTTTCAAAACAGTAAAGGAAAATCAGAAACTGATCTGTTTTAAGAAATACCAGATTCTATATTCTGCCATACAATAGACCACACTGGGAAATATCTCCATTCAAAGGGAAAGGAGTTTCTTTGGAATGATCTCCACTAGGAAAAAGCATAGAATGTATATGGAAATGAAAGATTAGTATGTGACAGAAGCAGAGATGGTATTAAAGAATGAGGAAGCAGAAGATGGAGAGTGAGAAGGATCTAGGGAGACCTACAATAACCAGCTCAGGCAGATCTTTGAAGACAATGATAAAGACTAAGGCTTTACCTTAAGATGACAAGAAGTTCTGGAATGATTTTAAGCAGAAAGATGACATGAGCATATCTGCTTTACGACAAAGAAAGGGTTCTCTGAGAATCAACAAGATTGATGGAATAGCTCAAGTTCCAAACAAACCCTGCTGTGTCTCTGATTTATTGGCAATGCAATCAAAATGAATAGAGGTTCATTATAATCATCATTGTCATCATCATCATCATCATAGCCTAAGACCAAAAGAAAACCCAGTTCCTGCAAGCACATCCCAGTGGTCACACAGCTGCATTCTAATGCTTCCCTTATTATAAAGTGCCAAAGCCAACAGCAGCACAGATAACACTTTCAGGGAAAAAAGCAACACAAATAACTCTGGCAGTAGTTTGTCTCATTTTCAGAATCTATCTTAAAAACAAAAACATTTATCTGTATACAAAGAAAGTGGAAAATGCTGGAAACAGGCAAAATTGCTATTGGACCTTTAGCAATCATGACTTTCTTAGTAGCACTACCCTTGAATTTTTTTTCCCTATGCTCACATAGGAACATCTGTGTTTACATGAGGAAATGTGAAATACAGGCACAAAAGAAAAACAACTAAATAGGATTAAAGAGCCAGAATCACAATTGGATGTGGTGTTTAACAGCAAAGAGAGGACATTCCACATGACTGGTAGTTCAAAATGGGTATAAACATGGTAGAATAAAAACTAAAAACAACTTTGGCAAATAAGGAAAAGATCCATGCGTTTATATGTGTGGTTTGTCCCCTTTTCCCACCGTCAAATTTATATATATATTTAGGAAAACTGAAGAGGAAGAAGAGATAATAGTAATACAGGACACTTCCTGACTTAGCTTGTTACTGTCCCTGAAATTTCACAATTAGGAAAACTTTCTAATATACAACAGAGACCTCTACAGTGAAAAACTTTGATGATCACTTGCTAAAGATTTAATTTTGTAACACCCCTTTCACTCCTATGTAAAACATGACGCTTATAGCCACAAAATTCAGATGAGAAAGTGTCATTTAGGAAGCACCCTAGAGTAAAACACAGGCTTCCCAATTTCTATAGAGAACATTAACATATTAAGTCCACATTTTTATAATGTTAAGGTGAGTCTTTCTAAACATGAAGTCATAAAAGAAAATGTTGATGGATTCAACTATATAAAACTTGAAAAGCTCTATGTGATGTGAAAGGTTAGCAGACAAAATATTCCAAAGCCAACAACACACACAAAAATAAAAATGATTCTGAAGTTATGGTAGAAAAATTTAATTAATTTTGATCACCTGAGTTTTTGACAGTATCTATCATTATTCCCTTTGGAGATATACTACCAACTCCTAATAGCCTTATGAAATAAATTGTACCAAGTACAGGTAACCTGGAATCTGAATAAAGAATATTATTCATTGTTCCAGTAACATGTGTGTGCAACCAGGAAAAAAGCACATGGTCCAAGCTCAGAAGATCCCTATATTTGATTTAATATTATGGTACTGACATCTTGAAATATTTAACATTTTTGGAAAAGGAACCCTGAATTTTCATTTTGCACTGGCCCATGCAAATTATATAATAATCTTGTACACACTGTCCTATGAGCTGCATATCTATGAAGCAGTGACTTATGTACCCAAGAATACTAAGATACTTAAGAAGTATCTCTAGTCCTGAAAAACTTATAGTTTAGAAGTAGAGATAAATTTAGCAGTTAAATTATAATAAAACAAAATAGAAAATGAAATCTATGCTGGACCTATAGCTGCAGAAGAAGTAGAGGCTATTTAAAGGTGGAATGAGGCCAGTATCCATGGAAGAGGCAACTTTTAGTTGGATCTGAAAAGACAGTGACTGGAGACTGATGATGGGAAAAGGGCAAGAGAAACAGTATCTTTCTGAAAGCACAGAGGCAACCTGGGCACATGAATTTGTTCAGTTAGCCTGGGGCAAGAAGAAACCAGACTGAAAGGCAGGCTGGATTGATGATGGGCTGGCCCAGAGTACCCCACTAATGAGGCTGTACATAATTCAATGCATACTGTGCACCACCGAAGGCTTAGAAAGACAAAACACCAGTGAGTCACAGTTGCCATGTAAGAAGATTAAAGCTGGCCCCAGGCACTGGTGGTCATCCTGTCATCTCTCCAGACTCCCAGCCCAGTACTACATTCACAAATGACATACATCTGATGGTTTATGGGGTGACCATCAGAAACAGGGTCAGTGCTTCCCTCTTTCTCATTCAATCAGTTAAACTCCACCTGTGCTCTGTGCTGACCAACAAGTAATGTTCACACACCCTAGAGAAACAATATTTACTGTTTAGGTTTTCATTTGTCATCTAATAAAATTTAGGTAGCGCTGAGAATAACACAAAAATAAAAGTACACCCAGGGTCAATTAAAAACAAAATCAGGGCCTTCCTGGTGATGCAAGAGGTTGAGTGCCACACTATGGGGCTTCTGCACCCACTGTAGCACAAGTTCAATTGCCGGCAGGGAGGGGGACCCACATGGCCCAGCAGACCTCTCCTCCCTTGCCCGGTGCTCCCCTCAGTCCATCTGCCTATTCTGCTCCTCACTCTGTCTCTGGTGAATTCTCTCAGGGCCCTCCACCCCCCACCCCATGCCTCTGGCCTATACACCAGCTCTTGTATGCATAAATGAATAAAAAAATCTTAAAAACAAAATCATGAACAGAGTAATACATGTTCATTTTCTGAAATAGTGATGCTAGAGAAATTATTATTTTTTTTTCTGAGTTCCATTCTTTGTGAAAACAAACTTATGATACTGAAATCAATGCCCTAAGGGCCCAACACTTAGGTACATGAAATAAAAAATGGGCTGTGTCTTACAGGTAGGTATTCATGAATTACCACTTGGGATCCTTCTTTATTGCTATATCATAAGAAATCAATAATTTATACTTTAAGTAAAGGTTTAAAGATGAGTTTTGTCTATGTCTATATATATATACTCATACCTCAACATATATGTAACATGTACATAAAAACATATTGATCTATCCATAAAACACACATACACAACACACACACAATACCTATAGGTCACCTGAATTTGAGTTCCTTGCAAAATATACTAAACTTTAGATGAGAATTTTCATCTCCATCTCCCCTAATGTTTCATTTAATCACATTAAGGAAAAAAACACAATACCTACCGATGAAGTAATATTTTAACATATTATTACTTGACAACAAATTAGAATTTTATTGTCCCTATGTCAGGAATATGAAGAAAATAATTTAGGTGGAAGTTAAGTATATATAATCAATGAAATATGTTAATCACAAGAAATACTCAAGAAGGATTACTAAATTGCAACTTAAGAAAATTCAGTAGATAACTGTTAAGATACATAATTAAAACAATGTGAATTTCATGCTAGCTCCATTTTTAACATTTCTTCAGTCAAATAAAAAAATACAGTAAGTATAATAACCTAGCCTTCAAAAACGATATCTTAATTGGTGGTATATTCCCCTTTAGCTCAGAGACTCTATGCATTAAAAATGATACAAAATAATCACTTTTTTTAAAAAGTCATCAGAATTGTCAATAGTCTTTTTAATGATAAATATATAATCATCTTTAAAATAAGCTTAGAGACAAAATATGGATCCATTTCAGTGATTATAAACGTATTGCTAAGAAATCGAAAGCTGATTTACGGGCCTCCCTGGTAGCACAGCTGGTTGAGCTCCGCACTGCGAAGCATCAGTTGCACAGCAGCGCAAGTTCAATCCCAGGCCAGGGAGCGGACCCACATGGCACAGCAGACCTCTCCTGTCTCACCCACTGCTCCCCTCAGCTGTGTGTTTCCCTAGATCTGCCTGTTCTGCTACCCATTCTGTCTCTGGTGAATCCTGTCAACTCCCTGGAGTCTGGCCTGTGCCCCAGCTATTGTATACATAAATAAATAAATCTTTAAAAAAACCCAAAAACTGATTTACTAATTCCTATACTATATTGGGTTATTACAACAATATTTAATATCAAAAAAAGAAAAGCTTTTGATATTTCAGAATTACAACACCAAATGAATTTAACTTGGGAAATAAAATTCAGGATTAAAGGATAAGAAGCTGCTTCTTGGAACTTTTCCATATTAGTCATCTGACCTTTAATACGGAATCTCACACAAAAGATGATTCAGCCTTACAGTGTGGGTTGCTTTGGAAGAGATACCATAAATATATTAACTGATAAATGGTCAAAGATGTATTCAATATCATTTTTTATCCAAGCAAACTCTCATTCGTTCTTCCTACTTACAATCCTCTAGGAGAGAATGTTGAATCAAATTCTGAAGTTCTGACCTAAGCACCCATCATGGAAATTGGCACCAGAAATATATAGCAGCCAGTCAGAAGTCTTGCACTTACACAAGTCAGTAAGCTATTAACTAACACTGAGATAAAGGTAACAATTCTTCCCTCTGCTGCATTTCAGTAAAAGGGGTTGAAAAGACAATGAACACTCTCAAGAAGTAATAAAGAACGTTTCCTACCTTT
Source organism: Galemys pyrenaicus (assembly GCA_019455555.1). Taxonomy (NCBI): domain Eukaryota; kingdom Metazoa; phylum Chordata; class Mammalia; order Eulipotyphla; family Talpidae; genus Galemys; species Galemys pyrenaicus. The sequence goes on from JAGFMF010011418.1 coordinate 8,980,523, forward strand.
TTAAAAATTCCATATACTCGGTATGCTTGATAAGACCCGTCCTCATCATTATTGTTTGAAAACATTGTCGATCAATGGCCCAGAGTTTCACATTTACAAGAGCTGGAGAAAAAAGAGAAGAAAACAAGCAAGGGAAATTTAATTAGAAAATTTAAACTATGGACTATATCCTGTAAAACAGATGAGTTATTTATGAAAGTATGAAAATTATTAACCTTCATTTAAGGCTAATATCAAGTAGTCTTCATATTAACAAGTGTTCTTACAGGCAAATTTTCCAAACTAATATTATTCTAATAAAAAGTTGGCTGTTGTGCTCATGTCCTTAAGGGATAAGAATGTCTAAGTACACGTAAAAGAATTAAGTAATTTCAAGACTATATACAAAGGAAATGACACATAGAAAAAGAGAAGTTCTCAAGTAATAACACTTCCTGGTAATTACCCAGAATGGTGTTAATGAGTCATATGATCATATTTTAATTGTAAAAAGTCAAGGTGAAAATTCAATTTTCAGGTTTGGAGGCAAATTGAATAGACTATAAATAATAATTATATAATGACTCCTACACAAAGCTCATTTTACTAACTGTAACCTGTGCCCAAGCTTACTCCATTAAGTTATATTAGATGTGTGTGAATTTTAGTTTTTACTTTAATACTAGTGTCTTTGACAATGAATAATTGTTAAAACTGAATATCACATAATTTCACCATCTGATCCAGTAAGACTAAGACAACTTTCAGAAAGAGGTAGATGTCATAGTATAACAAAACAATACATCAATAGTAACTTAGGTTTTAAATTAAGTATATACATTAAAATTCTTGTTAACTGAAGCTGTGTTATGGTTTTATGTGAGACTTATTTTACTCTTCTATTTTTATGCATATTTGCAAATTTTCATAATATATTTTAAATTAGCACATGAACTAAAAAAAAAAAACACGTATGATACCACATATATCTGGTATACAACACAGAACAGGGATGTGTGAGGGTTTGAAGAAAAACATTGGGTGGGATCAAGATATAGTTTAATAAGCAAATCATAGAAAGAGGGAGAAATACAATTCTCTCTTCCTCAAATTAAGCAAGACAATGCATTGTAGCAAGATCTAGTACTGAGAAAAGAGAAAAAATGTTAATTAGGTCATCTGTGCTTTAAGGGGAGGGGCACAAAGGACAGGATAGCAGGGAACAAAAAATATTGTGTTCTAGAGTACTATTTTTGGCTTTTCCTTGAAAATTAACTTCAAGTTAAGAAACTAGAAAATGAATTTTCCCTACCAATCCTTTATTGAAGAATAAAAGGTGAATAAATAGAAAAAAAAAGCAGCAATAACTGGTGTGTACACAGCTCTGTTCAGTAGAAAAAAAATAAAAAGCAGCAGTGACTGTTGTGTACATGGCTCTGTTCCATATAACCTTTGAAAAGATACTTCATCAAAAATAAAGCACATCTCTCAAATATTCTCCAGACACATTCTAGTCCCTCTCCTAAACCCAGGCTTTGTTCCAGAACACCTGCTTACTTAAGACAAACCGTAGGACTGGATGAAACAGTCAGAAAAGGTTGTAAAAATCAGGATGATTTATAAGTGGTAGAACCAGAAGTAAACTTTAAAAATCAGCAGGAGTTGAGCTTGAAGAGATGGGCAAAGGGTAATTAAGTGGGGAAAGCACACAAACCATAATACAGCTAGGAATGAGCTTGTGCTGTGGGAGTTCAGTTCAGGGAGAAAACAGAAATGGGTGAGGTTTCTGTAGGAAAGCAACATAATTTGAGGGAAAATTTGATGTACAGCCCAGAAAACAAGGCATAAGAAGCAAAGATTATTCTGATGAACAGAAAACTACGAGATCCTTAAACACATATACACACAAAGTAATGAACCATGATTGTAAAGGACACACAATGGGTACATCAAAATAATTTTAAATGTGTACGGGGGGGAAAAAAAATCAAAATTTTCTGCAATTACCATCATTCTTAATGGTTCCTAGGGATAACTGGTAGATATACCTCCCGTCAAAGGGCATTTAAGGTACACACAACAATTTTGTTATTTTCAAAATAGAGGCAAAAAAATTATTTCACAATGCGTATACCCAGAAGCAATAGATGATAGAAGCGGGGTGGGGGGTGAGGAGGAATAAATGACTCTAAAAACTCTTAAACCATGATCATAGTGATGGTTGTGAAAGACAATAATCTAGGAGGCACATGAGTTGGATTCAGACACACCCGAGTTAAGCAGAATATATACCACTGGTGCCAAAAATAATTTAGTAATTTTAGGGTAGAATAATAACATGAAGAAAGCTTTGTGAGGAAAACTGTTCTATGCTATGTCTTGTGCACAGTTTCAAACAAGGGGCAATAACCACCAAGCAAAACTATAGGTAATTCAGGAGTCAGTAAACATGGTAGCAATGGGAAGAACAAGGGGATGGCGGGTGTGTGAGTGTATTGAGTGTGTGTGTTGTGAACAAGTTATTGCAAATTTTAGTGCGAGTCCTCTATTTAAGGCCAGGTTTTGTACTTGGTCCATCTTGATAACTGGCTTCTTTGCCCTCTGAACTATTAAATATCTTTCTCTGTGTCATTCACTGGCACTTAACATATGTCACCAATGTTATTATCTCTGAGCCATCTCTATCATGTTTCTTCAAATAAGTTTGTTCCTTATCCCAGAAAGAAGTCCCTGTCTCAGACCCAACATTTTAAATTTTCATTTGATAAACACTGGGGATATTTGTTGTTTCATGTATTTTACGTACAGGAAATAGACCTGCAAAAAAAACAAAATGTGATCTAGGTGGACTCTCATGTTACTTTAAAATATTTATTTATTTTTTTTTAAAGATTTATTTATGCATACAAGCACTGGGGTACAGGCCAGAGGTGTGGGGAGGTGAGAGGATTCACCACAGAGAGCAGGGAGCAGAACAGGCAGATCAACAGAAGTACACTGCTGAGAGGAGCAGTGGGCAAGGCAGGAGAGGTCTGCTATGCCATGTGGGTTCCCTCCCTGGCCAGTGGCAGGGATCGAACTCGTGCTGCAGTGGCTGCGGTTTGCTTCATAGTGCGTTGCTTAACCTACTGCGCCACCAGGGAGGCCCTACTTTAAAATATTTAAACTGAATGTAATGTATCATAAGCCATGTGTTAAATAAACATCTATAAATATAAGTTTACAAAATGCAATACTTCTCATTTTATATTTTGATTTCTGTTTACTTTGGGCTATTAAAATGTCTATAAGTAAAAATGTACTGGGGATATTCTGCATGATGATGAATCTGGCTTGATGAGTTTGCAAATGTGTCCATAACCTTGGGCAAGATACCAAAACCATTTTTATATTCAGCTAATATACATATTAGTGAAGTCAGCACTTTACAGGTGAGCAAGCATGACTGATAATCACACTGCCTGGTTATCAAAAACATGGTATGTTAGAGCTCTGATTAACATATTACTTCTTGAAAAGCCTGCTAGAGTGTAATTCAGCTGCTTCCATAACTTGAAAAGACTATTTAAAAAAATCTCCATTTAAGGACTCCCTGGTGGTACTGGTTGAGAGCTGCACTGTGAAACATCCACCGCACAGCGAGGCGAGTTAGATCCCTGACACACGACACAGCAGACCTCTCCTACCTCACTCACTGCTCCCCTCACCAGTGTACTTCAGCCAATCTGCCTGTTCTGCTCCCCACTGTCGCTGGTGACTCCTCTCACCTCCCACGACTCTGGTCTGTGCCCCAGCTCTGGTATGCATAAATAAATCTTTTTTTAAAATCTCCATTTTGGCCTCCCTGGTGGCGCAGTGGGTTAAGCAACGCACTACGAAGCAAACCACAGCCACTGCAGCACGAGTTCGATCCCTGCCGCTGGCCAGGGAGGGGACCCACATGGTGTGGCAGACCTCTCCTGCTGTGCCCGCTGCTGCCCTCTGCAGTGTACTTCTGTTGATCTGCCTGTTCTGCTCCCTGCTCTCTGTGGTGAATCCTCTCACCCCCCCACACCTCTGGCCTGTACCCCAGTGCTTGTATGCATAAATAAGTAAATCTTTTTAAAAAATCTCCATTTACCTTTAATCAGAAATGGTATATTAATCTCTGTAGGAAATAATAAACACTTAACAAATAATCATGTTTTTTTACATGATTACTGTTGTTGAACAGTAAGTCTGGAGAACGTAAAGCCAAGAAAGTGTTGGGAATGGATATTTCCTTTTCATTCAAGTACATTATCTTAATATTCTCTGCTGAATCATTTATCATACTTTTAGGTTAAATGCACATTTAACTCAGTGGGGGGGGATGTAAGTTCCCATTGCTCTGAGATCTCTAACTGTATGAAGAAGTCACAAAACTGTATTAGACAGAGACCACAAATGGGGTTTCGTGTCAATTTTTATTGTGGAATTCTGCTATTTAATTCAAATTTTGTAATAAAGAAATCAATGTGGGTATAAAGCACTTAAAATCTTGGATATTTATTTTACATCATACTTATTCTACATCAACATAGCCAACTCTGATACTATATATGATGAATAGGAAAAAAAATTGCAATTCTTGTACTCGGAGGCTGACAAACTATCATCTATGCAAAACATGACCCCTGGTTAGATTTTAAATAGCCCACTAGCTGAGAATAGGTTTTGTATTTTTTAATGGTTTAAAATTTAATAAACTGTGACACATGAGAAATATAAAACAAATGTTAGTGTCCATAATATCTGACTGAAACACAACCCAACCTACTTGTTTACATAGTGAGGGTCTCCGGCTGAAATGAATAGTTTTGTCAGAGACCAATGTATCTCAAAACCTAAAACATTTACTATATAGAACTTTACAGGAAACACTGTCCAACTCCTGGTCTAGAATAAGAGCAAAAACCAGTAAGAGTGAGCATTGCAGGGGTTATGTATCTAGGCTGTGAATACACAGAAAACACATCTCAGATTCCCTGCAGAGAGGAGTCCAGAGGGCTTGATAAAGGCTTTGTAGAACCTCAGCTAAGGAGATAAAAAGCTTCTGGCACTTAATTCAACGTGGGGGCTAAGGGAGCACCAACACCAAGCAATTCTCAGAACAGTTGGAGTACATTTCTGCAAGACTGCACCCCCACCCATTTAGAGCCCAAATGCAAGTCCAGGTTTTCAACTGTGCTTCTGAGTGATCAGCTATGTATCAGAGGTTTCCAAGAATCCCCAACTTGGGTTCAGTTTGTTAGAGCAGCTCACAGAGAAATATTTTAATTACTAGCACTGGTTTATTATAAAAGGATGTAACTTGGGAACCCCTGAAAAGGTACATAGAGTAAGGTATGGGGAAAGGGTGAAGAGTTCCATGCCACCCTCAGGCACTACTGACTCAGCACCTTCACAAGTTCACCAAGCCAGAAGTTCTCCAAACTGAGTCCTTGGGTTTTCTTTTTTTAAAGATTTATTTATTTATGCATATCAGAACTGGGTTACAGGCCAGAGGTGTGGGGGGGTGAGAGGATTCACCAGAGACAGAGTGGGGAGCAGAGAAGAACAGGCAGACTGACTGAAATACACTACTGAGGGGAGCAGTGCTGGCCAGGCAGAAGAGGTCTGCTGCACCATGTGGGTCCCCTCCCCAGCAGGCAGTAGGAATCAAACTTGGGTTGCAGTGACTGCAGTTTGCTTCATAGTGCGTTGTTTAACCCATTGTGCCACCAGAGAGACCCCCTTTGGGGTTTTTAATGGAGACCTCATTATATAGGCATGATTGATTATATCATTAGCTAATGGTTCCAACCCTCTAGTAATGAAATGGTTGGTTCTCCTGTAGTCCTATAGACTTTCTTAGGTAGAGTCCAAAGGTCACCTCATTAGCCTAACAAGAACCATTTTTGTTATTGTCCTCACTTAAGACACTTTAGGAAAGATGACCATGTGTGTATATACACATATGTACATACAGACACATTTCTTATTTTAAATCACAGTATTACAAGAGGTAAATAAGTCCAGATGAGATTAGGATGGAGCCTGACTGATGGGATTAGTGTCCTTATAGAAACAGGAGACATGGTCTCTTCATGTGCGCATGCTCCAAGAAAAGGCTACTTGAGTGTAATAAGCAAATGGCACCGCCCTCACTAAGAACTCAGCCATACTGGCACCCTAATATTAAACTTCAAGCTGATGAAACTGTGAGAAATAAGTGCTATTTAAATCACCCAATCCATGGTATTTGTCATTGTATTCTGAACTAAGATACCTGGGATCCACAAAACTCCAGGAATCTGTGGATAAAACTCAAGGGATTCATAAGTGTGGGACGGGGAAAATGGCATCTTTATTTTTACTGTCACTTAAGCATTCCTTTCTATAACTAGAGGCAACAAAACACAGCAGTAGCTTGTCACCAAGAGAAACCGGGACTGTTTTTTAATCATCCTACACTTGCTGCAGATACCTTAAATATAATTTACTTTTAATCATTATTTTGAAATTATGGTAATAAATCGGTATCTAGATCTTATTTGCTATTTTACAATTATTAACTTTTTCACTATAAGGCAATATAAATGGTTTCCTTTATAATCCTCTATACCTTATTATATGCTTTTAAAAACATTATTCTTAGACTCTAGGTCTACCCAATCCTATTCAGTCCTCCAGACAAAATTTTATTTTATCCAACTTCTTGCTCATGATAGTTCCTCAGCCTGCAATGGCTTTTCTACCAACCTAGCATCTAAAACTCTCTTATATCTACAACAGCTACTTCAGTTATTTTTCCTTTTTAGACTTTTTCAGACTAAAGTTTCTGCAATTTTGTTTCTATTTTCCCAGTCCTTGGTAATTTTAAATATCCACTATCCAATACCATCGCTACCAGTCATATAGGACTATTCTGTACATGAAATAAGGCTAATGGAAACCAAAATATGCTGCATAAATTTGCACAAACAGGACTTGGAAGGTTTAGGGGGAAAAACAACAGACTATCTTATAAAAAATTTCATATTGATTATATATTGGGAATACATTTGGGTAGGTTAAGCTAAATGAAATGCATTATAAAGTAAATTATACCTATTTAATTTTACCTTTTTCTCATGATCACAAAAAATTTTAAATTGCATTTGAGTCACATATTTCTACTGGTCAGTGCTGCTCTAGAACAGCAATTTCTTTATATGCTGTTTTAATTCCCTGGCACAACACCAAGTAAATGTTCATCAGATATTTCCAAAATTGAATTGTGTATGTGTGCAAATAAAATGTCTCTATTCTTCTATTTCACTGGAGAAAAAATATAGACACCACCACCACCCTACCCCACCCCCCCCATAATCTCTTTTCAAGAACTGGTTTTCAATTTGAACTATGTCTGAGTGTCTTTCCCCTGCAGGGGAATATAAGTAGTTTTCTAACAAGGATTCCAGAGTAACTTACTTTCCCCCAAGTCATTCCCTGTTCTTCGGAGGACATTCTCAGGTAGTTAGATCTGATTTGAAACTTTATAGTCCATTTAGACAACATGCTTTATTGTGGGCTTAGCCCAGGAGAAAGTGAGGTAGAAAACAGGAAATTAGCAGAGAGCTGCATTCTAGTCCACATCCCACTTCATATAGCAACTAAAAACTCAAAGTATATGCACATTCCAGAGCAAGGTGACCCAAACCCTACTAGTTTAGACTGTTTATCTAGGCTAGGTGCCACTGACTATATAACTCCTATATTACTTAACCAGCAGGAACATCCCAGTGGTCTTGTTAGGCAAAACTGGTCAAAATCTGTTCAGGACCCCATCTATAAAGCCCAGCCCCTATTGGTAAACAAAATTAGTAAGAACCTGTTTAGGACTCCATCTTTGAGCCTCTGCCCCATCAAACTAAGCAAGTATATATGTCAGCAGCCTAAAAACCGTACTCGATTCTGCCTTGAATCTTCCCTCTTGAATGTACTCTCATCTGCTTCACTTCTAACTAACCTGCCCTGACTCCCACATGAATTCTTCTGTGCTGAAATCAAGTACCTAAGGGGTCCCTCAGTACTCCAGGTCCCATCACAAGGACAAGGAAGGGTGTCATTAGTTTGCCCACCTATTCTACTTTCATCATAAAAAAACATCAGCTTATACCATAAGAAATCTATGCTCAAGGAATTCCAGGGGCACTATTTCTTGATGACTCAATCATCTGGAATATATAGTGTAACAGAATGTGAGGCCAGGAAGAAACCTTGGAGGGGAAGGGGGTCTATGAAGCCCACAACTGCTTTTCAACATTAGTAAGGCATGTGTTAGCTTCAAACCAAATTCCAGCTGCCAGAATGTTCTGTGACAAATGCTCCATAATTAGAAAGGCCATTTGCTATTTAAAATGCCTCTGGAGCACATGGATATCTCTACTGTGCAAAGTGCCTCACTGGCCTCACTGTTAGTGCGGGGGCTGTAGTTTAACTCCTCTTGCCTGAAAAATTTATCCTCTTAAGTATAGACATAATTTATACACACACACACACATAATTTTTGAGGATGAGTTACAAAATAGAACACTGACGATACAAATACTCATTATTATAAACAATAGTAGAAAAATCATTATCAGTGTTGTCACAAAGTTCTTTTATATGAAAGGATGAAGTATAGTGGTCTGCCTTGTAACAAAGCTGAAAGAAATAGTCATTTCTCTCAATTCTGCTTGATTTCATACCTTGTAAAATGTAACTGGTAAAAGCCAGTGATTTTTGAAAATAATGATACAGCAACCAACATAATGATTCTAAATTTACTTTCAAGTGTTGATAGTGGAAGGGTCAAGTGAATGGTGATCTATTTTAGTACAAATCTGATCATGATGATCATTATATTGAGGACCTTTACTTAACATTTACTATATGTTATAGCAAGACCTTTATGTCTTATATGAGTTTGACCTATAAACCTTTATAAATATTATGTGATATAGCCTTTCTAAAATTATGAAAGTGGAGTCTCAAAGAGGCTAAACTACTCCCTGGGTCACATCTAAAATTTGGAAAGGTCAGTTTTATTCTGACTCCAAGGCCTAGGTTCTTTCAGCTAGTCCTTATTTATAAAACTGGGGTAAGATCAAATCTACTTTGCTCATTCTACTTTCTGACCAACTTCACAACCCTACTCATCTTCATTAAATATTCAAACCACAGCAGCAAAATAAATGTAAATTTTATTATAATAATTTAACAACAATTAAGACAAAAGTGAGCTACAAATGTTACCCAAGTTATAATTTAATAGAAGGCATCAAAATTAGTTTTCACCTGAGGCAGGTTCCTCTGACCAACCCCTCCTTCTCTCTTCTCTGGTTCTCAACACTGTCATAGCAAGCACGCACCCTTCCTAATCAGAGCTACCAGGAGCTACCTGAGATGACCACCAGTGAAAAAGCTCAAGCAGCATCGTACTTCATTTCTGTAGTTAAAGAGGGGAGGGGGCTATGCCCTTACTAAGTGAATGGTTTTCTGGGCAACTTGTAATAGATTATGGGCGAAGAGCGAAAGGAAGAGCCAAAAGGCTGACAGATGATCATATAGTCATGAAGACTAAAATGCTACAAGTTCTATCCAGTGATGTCTAGTAAGGTCACACATCACTTTATCTAGTTAAGAAAGTGATAAGCTATTCTACTTGGCACTAAAATATATGAAAAAATTTTGGTAGCTACTCAAAGTGACAGCCACCTGACATGTTATTTACTCATGAATGCTCTCTCGTGTCACCATCTTATAAATGCATAGCAAATAGGACAATTAAATACTGTCCTTAGGGCAACCCTGGAGGCACATGGGGTTAAGCTGAAGCACTATGAAGCTACCTAAAGCCACTGTGGCATGAGTTCAATCCCTGGCCAGGGAGGTAACCCACATGGCACAACAGACCTCTCTGGTGTCACCCGCTGCTCCCCTCAACAGTATATTTCAGTCAATCTGCCTGTTTTGCTCCCACTCTGTCTCTAGTGAATCCTCTCACCCTCTATCCCACACAACTGGCCTGCACCCTAGTTTTTGTATGTGTACATAAATAAATCTTAAATAAATAAATACTGTCCTGGAAGGTAGTATTTAAAGAAATAACAAAAGTTTAGGTCAGTAATGGAGTAGGCTCACTACTTACCTCAGAATAAGATAAAGGAGGATTATGTGAAGGATACATACAGGTTAAGCAAACTTGATGGTAGAGAGGGGAAATTAAGATAAACGCTCAGGGTCTCCCTGGTGGCACAGAGATTATCAAGCTATCATCAGCCACTGCTGCATGACTTTGATGAGTTCAATGCCCCGCCAGGGAGCTGACCCTCAAAGTAGAGCAGACCTCTCCTGTCTCGCCCATTGCTTCCCTCAGCAGTGGACTTCACCAGATCAGTCTATTCTCTGGTGAATTCTCACAACACTCCCCGCCCCCCCCCCCAAAAAAAAACAAAAACTACCTTTGACCTATACTGTAGTTCTTGCATACATAAATAAATAAAAATAAATCNCCCCCCCCCCCCCCCCCAAAAAAAAACAAAAACTACCTTTGACCTATACTGTAGTTCTTGCATACATAAATAAATAAAAATAAATCTTAAAAAGAAAGCTCAGATTGTGTTAATACTTATAGTAACAAAGACAAGAAATCTGCCTAACAGGAACACAGAGGTCTTTTGAAGGCAGAAGTGTGTGTTAACTCTCAGTAGAGCATCCCCTATTTCCTGGCATATAGTAAAGAAGTCAATAAATGTTTGCTAAATGAACAACTCATACATATTAATGTATAGCACTTTTAGGTATAAATATATCTCAACTCTTCATTTCTGAATAGTTTTAATTCTATTATAAACACACCTCATATAATTTCATGGAAGTCAAAGCCTTTAAAAATTCTAGAATTGAAAATCATTAAACAGAAAGCTTGAGGACCTTTAGAAAAGGAGACAAAGGGCCTCCCTGGTGGCACATGGGGTTGAGTGCTTCACTGTGGGGCTTCTGCATCAAATGCACTGTGAGTTCGATCCTCGACCAGGTTGCTGACACACATGGCACAGCAGACCTCTCCTGCTTCATCCACTCCCCTCAGCAGTGTATTTCTATCAGTCTGCCTGTTCTGCTCCCCACTCTGTCTCTGGTGAATCCTCTCACCCCCTGCACCTCTGACCTGCTCCCCACTCTGTCTCTGGTGAATCCTCTCACCCCCTGCACCTCTGACCTGTAACCCAGCTACTGTATACATAAATAAAATCTTTTAAAAGAAAAAGAAAAGGAAACAGAGGCTGAATGACCTTAATGAGGTCCATTTTTAATGACTCTGAAATATGTGCAAGGTCCATATCATATCAAGGGACCTCCAAATATGACACATTTTGAGCCTCAATCAAGCTTCAATCTCTGGGACCTCTCTTACAGTGACACAATTTTGTATATGTTGACACATTTTGAACAGTGCCTAATTCCGAAAATAGCATGTTTGGTATGTGTCTGTGCATAACAACAGATTTTAAGTCTCAAATCTCATTAAGGGACTGGGTATTACATCTGTAAGTCTTTTTGTCAGTTGGCTGGGCTGTATCCCTTAACACTACACCAATATGTCGAAAACATATGCTTATATATTTGCTGAAACTCAAGTAAACATCTTTAAAAAACCATAGCAATAACTTTTCCTTACAAATTGAACTATGCAACTTCAACTCAAAAACATTATTTTAATTCAACCTCCCAAAGGATGGATTTCCCTTTTCCTAATCAGTTCTCTTTCTGAGCACTGTGTCTGTATGCCAGAAGCTATATATTTGATGTATTCTTAATTAATCTTACTTCTTGAGGGAAAAAATGGAGCACTAAGATTATAAGTCGATTAGCCTCCTACTGTGACTCCTCTACAGACCTCACTGTTGATGTGCCTGAGAAGTTTCCATTTCTGTTGTCCTCCTCTACATCACCTTGGTCCATTGCCACCTTAAGGCTGGACTCAACAACTGTAATTCACAATGCCTTCAAGTCTTCACATAAATATGAAAACAAATGCTTCTGAATAATGCCACTAGTAAATGTATGATATGGCTGGTTAAGAGAATCAAATGCAATACTACTTCACATTTATTTTCTAGGCACTAGTTGGCTTTGAAGTAGAGATGTCCCTTTTGGTTCATCTCTTCTTTAGTAAAGTATATATAATGCTCTAAATTTGGCAGAATTCTGAAAAAATATCAGGGAAAGAAGCGCTGTCTCATTCACTGGAAGATGAAGCAGACAACATCAAGAAATGTCAAGTGAGCTCAGCTGTTTTACATTTTCAAAACTGTCTGCTTCTGGCATACTATAAGAATGCCATTTTCCTTTCTGCGATTTTTTTCATTTGGAAGATGCAGTGTTGCAAAGAAAACCGATCATTCAACAATGATTAGAAAATTAGTTTTAATTGACCTAAATGCAGGGGTTGACTATAATATTATGCAACAGGGAAAATGATAGCTCCTTATTTATGCAAATAAAATAAGTGGCTTTTCATTTATATTTTACAGCAGAATTGCTCATTAGGAGAAAAAAAATCTCTATTTGTAGAAATAAGATCCTCTGCTCAAACACATCCCCCTTTTCTTACCTAAAGATCACTTTCACACAATGGTACCTATTGTGAATGCATAAAAAGAGTGACATTCAAAGTGCAATCTAGACAACTGATGACTTACTCAACTACAAAAGGTGGTTGACACATCACTCACCTCCCACCTTGGAACTTGGCATCTAAATTTCAGGTATAACTATTTTTCCCTTTGTTAACATCCTTGCCTCTGTCTTACTTCACTAATATAGATCTGAACAGTATTTTGGAGCCTTATTTAAGAAACAAAAGGTAACATGTAATCATTGTTTCCAAATACCTCCATAAATTTTGACTTAAAACACTGCCCTCGATCTATATGATTATATCAATGCCTTGAGTAAATGGCAGACCAAGCATATCTACTATTTCTTTACAGTATTCAGTGATGTATATACTTGCTCAAAGGAGGGTGAAGATGGCTGTGAATAAGTGTATCAGAGTTACATGTAGACTCTGAGTCAGACCACTGCTGAGTGTGTTGTGTGTGCCAATGCACCCCCTCCGCAGGGGTTCCCATGCTAAGAACTCATCCCAGGGGGCCACCCATACACAGACTTGCTCCTCTCTGATCATGAGATCAATCAGGTTACAGTTTTGCTTAAAGTGTACTGAGTGTGGTCTCTGTCTCAAGCCCCAGAAGAAATCCTGTATGATTTACAAATTGCTAATTCTGGTGTGGTGCTGGACTCCAACCCACAGTCGCATAATATAGAAAGGAAATCATTACACATTTTGAATCTGATTTCATGATTTTCAAATGCTTTTTCATACATGGTGCTAATTTTTGAAAATACCTAATTAAGTTTTAACTACATTTTATCAAAAGAAAAAGGCACAGAAATTATTTTATAATGTCATTTTATAAAGATTATCCAGCTGTAGCCAGATCCCCTCCACTTTACAACACTCTCCTAGAATACAAATTCAGGAATAAGCTGAATTAAACTGTTAATTAACTAAATTGCACCATCTTTCCTCCTTACAAATAACCATTACTGACTCCACCTGCATTCCTGGGACCTTAGAACACTGTGTTACACCCCTATTAAAATTCTGTGTCTCTGAGTTGATGGTAGCATCAGAATCAAACATCTGCTGATTGCTGACAAAAACACCCTCTGGGAAAGACAAACACCTTGACTCCTGTCACCTAGACTGCGCTGAACCTTCTAACACCTGGAAATGTGAAGTCCCAACTTCCCTCACATTCTTTTGCCCCCTATAAAATCCCAGCACACCACCATTATGGTGTTTGGGGGCGCCTATCCCACTGACTACTTTGATAGTCATTTCAAGCAAAACTCCATTATGTAAGCACAGTTCTCATGATTCAGAGTTTGCCTAACTGAGCACAACAAAGACCCAACTGGCAGTTTACACAGCAAGCGGCTGACAGAGAGCCCATCTTCCCAAAGTCCTTCAAGGGCTTTCCCAATCCATTGACATAAAATTTTATGAACAAATGCCCAAAATATTCAGCTATTAGCATGCTCATTTAAGTTTTACAGTTTCCAAATTGTAAATTTAGAATGCATGACCTTAATACAAAGGAGATTATTTTAAACACAAGCTAGCTAATAATTGACATATTTATAGAGATGTGAGCAGTCTAGGTGACTTGTCCTAATTCTTGAAGTTATTTCTGTGTGGTTAAGGATTTAAAGATACCAAGTAGAATCGTTAGAGGCACTTATACATAAAAGTAGAAAAATGTGAAAGTCATATATGAAGCTTGATTATGACAGTTATTTATTCCACAAATATTTAGGAAATACTAAATGTCAGGTACTGCGGATATGACTGCAAATAATACACACACATTTTCTTCAGGAGCTTACAATGGTTCTATGGAAGAAAGAACAATAAGCCAGACAATATCAATAGTGTGCTGAGTGGTATAAGCCTGGCAGGTTCACATAGTACATCAGGAGACTCTTATCTAGTCCACAGGGGTGAGAAAAGATTTCACGAAGGAAAAAGCCATTATAGAGAAGTCCAGAGGAAGATAACTGGTCCAAATGAAGAAAAGAACAACTGATGCAATTCCAGATGTGAATATAAAACCACACCTTACAACTTTAAATATTAAAAAAGATTCCTATTTCTTCTTTCTTCTCATTCAGCCCCATTTCCAAAATAGACACTCTTTATTCAGCTCAAAAACACAAACGTGGAAAAGACATGCAAGGCCTCTAACCCCCTTACCACTCAGTTGAGAAAACAATAAATCCACTATCCTGGATTGCTCTGCCGCCAATATGTGAAGAATAAGGTCAGGACCTTAGCAAATTTGGTCAAAATTAATACAGTATTGACAACTTCCCAATTATTGATTTTAATGAATTCATTTATGCCATTCTGATACTGCAAGTTTCCAATTACCACATATATCACCAGATACAGATCTATCTTTAGGTATAAATAATACCACCTACTGTAAGGCTGTAGAAAACCATGAGAAATGCAAACACAGAGAAAGATATTAGGCTGTATAACTGGCCACAGACAACACTTTTCACTGTAGAAGTAAAAGAGTATTAAGATAACTATCAGTCTATGTATCTAGATTGACTGCCTTAGTCTCCTAGTCACTGACAAAGTAGCAATGTGTGCTTTCTTAACCATACTATGGTAAGAAAGGAATCTCCATAAAAGGGGGAAGTAGCATGTTCCCTATCCCCACTAACTTGTGGCTACATTGGAATAGCTCCTGGGAACTTAGGGATAAAATTGAGCAGTCAAGTGAAACTACTGAAGGCAGGTTGGCTAAAGAGACATGAAAGAGACAAGTGAAGAAGAAAAATGCTTGCTTCTTAGCTTTGGACCTGTACCAGGCACTTGGAGGACCTGGCAAAGACATGGGGAAAAGAGTCATAGAGAAACACCTGAAGGAGACACATGGGTGACAGACATGTGGGGAAGCTGAGAATGGCAGCTGTTATCTTGATATGGTATCTCCCTATTGTCTATCTTTCTGGAACCTACTGTAGACCCTCTTCCTTGTGGTTCTCCACCAGAAGGTCCCTTAGAATTCTGGTCACCTTTCAGGCCACAGTGGACCTACTGGGCCAGCCCTGTTGGGGCACTTACCCACATAGGTAAATTTGGATGTATTATTTGGAATATTCTTTCTTTTCTCTTGCTATGCACACTAATTGTATTAAATTTCTTCCATATTAAACATGTCCTTTTGTCTTTGTGCACATAGATTCCATACCTCTTTAGGGCATATAAATATGGAGATCCTGGAGTTGCCCTCAGTCTGAGGTATGACACTATGGCCTCTCAAATTTGATTTTCTGACATTAATCTATCATGTCTATTCAAATACATGCATGTATTGATCACAACATCAGGCTGAAAATAAATATCAGCTGCAGTACAACTCAGTTCACTATATAATATATACAGTGCTGAGTTGGTAGATAATCAACAGAAGTAATTTTAATCTTTAACATTCCTTCTTTCTTGCCTCTACTAAGTGACTCATTACCAAGAGCCAAACAGAAATTTGAACTTTTTGTAAACCAATAGTACAATAATAGATGTTGATCTGTTGTAAGCTACATTGATGCTGGAAGCTGCACTATGTTTTAGAATGAAAATTTTATAATTTTAGTTTCTTTTTCTGACTCTTTAGCTTCCCAGGCCAGTATCTTTATGCAAGTTTTTCCTCTCCTCTTTGTTTTCTCCCAACATTTTGCAATATGGAAACACTGATAAAGATAGACATTCATGGTCAGAATTATATAATGGAGCAGGTAGAGAGTTACTTAAGCAAAAGGATGACCTTGGGAACTAAATATCAGAATGTAAATTCAAAAACCCTCTATTCTTCCCATCCTAATTCATGCAGTAGGTTACCATTAACTTATTGTCAAAGCCAGATTTTTTAGGGCATTAATAAAAAACACAAAGGAGAAATAAATGAGATATTGCTGATAAAGATTTGATATTGCCCCAAATATTTTATATTAATCAAATTACAATTTTGTGGCCTAAAGAGGAAATAAAGAATAACAATCCCAGTGAGCAACCTTGATTCTTAAAAAATGAGAAGAGCATTTATTTTCATTAGTCATGGTCTTCACACTAATTGCTCTCCTGTCACAAGTTAGCCTTTACCCATCAATAACATACTTGTCCTTTCAATAATAAAATGGGAAATGAGAGGCAAAACAAAAATGTAAAGCAATTTTCAATTCTAAAAACTAGGTCCATTTTTAATGCTAAATTAATAGCCATCTAATTGACACTAATGAAATCATACAATCAGATCTAGACTTAGGAAATTGGTTCTTATTTCATCATAGAAGGAAGTTCAATACTGTAATCATATTGTCAGGTGGATGGAAGGTAAGTGTGGTACATTTGAAGTAGAAAAGGCAGGCATACGCCATACACTATTACAAGCTCTGGGATAGAGTCATAGTTCAATTGGCTGCTCTAGTAATTAACAAAGTGACAATCATTTAACCAGATGTAAAATATACTGGTAATGATTTAATGAAAAAAAACAAACAAAAAACTGTTCTACTCTCTCTAGAAATGTCCCAGACTAAAAATATACATTTTTTTAAAAAATATTTTTTTAATGCATACAGGAACTGGGGGACAAGCCAGAGGTGTTGGGATATGTGTAAGAGGACTCATCAGAGAGAGTGGGGTATAGAACAGGCAGATCTACTGAAATACATTGCTGAGGGGAGCAGCAGGAAAGACAGGGAAAGGATGCTGCGCCTTGTGGGTCACTTCCCTGGCTGAGGGTCAAACTCATACTGCAGTGGCTGAGGATAACTTCACAGGGTTACAACTTACCTTGTGCCACCAGGGAGGCACCTAAAACTATCCATTCTTTCTGACAGGTATAAGTTGGTTTATTTTGTTTTGACCTTAAAAAAAGTCAACCAACCTATGTTTCTGGTTTAAAAGTCCCACCGTACATGTCAGCTTATGCTAAGACTAGATGGGAGAGCCATCCATATGCCATATTGAGTTTGTACAGGAGAAAAGGCATGCGGAGAGGTGGGTTCCCTAGGAAATAACTCATCTCTATATCAGCTCCAATGCATACAAGTCAGAGAGAAAGAAAAGTTGTAGGATATCAATTTGCAAGCACAGCACATATGTAACCTTTCCTAGGCCTCAAATAAGAGTGTTCAGGGCAGGGCATCCTTGGTGGTGCAGGAGTTAACGTTTCAGCACTACCAAGCTACTATCAGCCACAGCAGCATTAGTTCATCCCAAGCCATGGAGCTGAGCCAAATGGCACAGCAGGCCTCTCCTGCCTCTCTGCTGCTCCCCGCAGCAGTGTGTTTCAGTAGATCCACCTGTTCTGATCCCCACTCTGTCTCTGGTGAATTTGCTCACCCCCCTCATCTGGCCTACAATCCAGTTCTTGTGTGCATGAGTAAATAAAAATAAATATTTAAAAGGAAAAAAAAGACTGTGGGGCAGTCAAAGGAAGGACTGTTGTGAAGATGAGGAAGTAAGAAAAGTGTCAAATGGTAACTCAGGCAGTGGAGGGGGAAACATTCCCACAATCCAACAAAGCAGACCTTTCACAACAGAGTGGTAAAAGTTGCAACCACGTGTAATGAAATGTCAAAAGGAATGGACAAATACTTAACCAACATGACAAGGGGGCAAAACCCAGAGTCAACCCTTTCCAAAGAATTACCCACTTTGAAAAAGATTGCTAATTCAGCTGCCGTGTCTTTTTATAAAAAGCTATGTTCCTATCTTTAGGACTGTGGCTTGTTTTCAATGAAACTACAGTTCTCATCACTGATTTTCTA
Organism: Galemys pyrenaicus; assembly: GCA_019455555.1. Classification (NCBI taxonomy): domain Eukaryota; kingdom Metazoa; phylum Chordata; class Mammalia; order Eulipotyphla; family Talpidae; genus Galemys; species Galemys pyrenaicus. The sequence goes on from JAGFMF010011418.1 coordinate 8,998,946, forward strand.
CACAGGCTGACTCATTTGCAAAACAAGTGAAATACACCTTTTAAGAAAGGCTCTAAGGCAAAGTCTAATTAATATCATTCAAATATTATGCCATTTCAGAAGAGTTAAGGGATAGGTTCTCAAATTGTAGAGGCTACCAAATCACCTAGAGGATTTTTTTAAACACAGATTACTGTAGTCTTGGCTAAAGCCCAATAATTTATATACCAGATAAACTCCCAGGTATTCTCAGTGGACACTGCTAGTTCAGCTCATGAAGAACTAAACTATGAAGAACTAAAACAAAAAGTGTAGCTTACTTATTCTATACCTTAATCCTTTTCAACATATTCAAAAGCTGTAGGAAAAATAAGGAGACAATTGGGCCCTCCCTGATGGCACAGTGAATTAAGCAACACAGTATGAAGCAGACCGCAGCCACTGCAGCACGAGTTCAATCCCTGCCGCCCGCCAGGGAGGGGCCCCACCTGGCACAGCAGACCTTTCCTGCCTCATCCACTGCTCCCCTCAGCAGTGTGTTTCAGTTGATCCACCTGTTCTTTTTTTAAGATTTTTTTCCTTTATTTATATATATTTCTCATCAGTTGTAATCCCCATGTATTCCCCATCACCATATCACCAGTGTACCATCACCTCAGTCCCCCATGCTCCCATCTACCCTCAACCCTCCTTCTTCCCCCTCCCCACCAAGTGTCCCCAATTTGTCCTTGTCTCTTCATTTTTGGTTTTTGTTGTGTCTTTATTGTTATTATTATTATTACTATTCCTTTCTTTGATCCTTATTTGGTTCCCTCCTAGGGGAGGAACCATCTGGTATTTTTCTTTTGCCTTCTGACTTATTTCACTGAACATAATCCCTTCCAGTTCCATCCATGTTCCTATGAATGTGTCTAGTTTTTCTTTTTGATTGCTAAATAGTATTCCACTGTGTATATGTACCACAGCTTCCCGATCCAATCTTTACAATAGGTAATACCTGGAAACAACCTAAATGCCCAAAAATAGATCCGCCTGTTCTGTTCCCTGCTCTGTCTCTGGTGAATCCTCTCATCTCCCAGGTGTCTGGCCTGTATGCAAGTTCTTGTATGCATAAATAAATAAATCTTTGAAAAAAATGAGACAATTTAATTGCAGTAAAATAGTAACTTTTTTCTAAAAGGATTTTTTTTCTATTACTAATACTGTAAAACTAGACTTAAAAAACTTAATTGTACGTAAGAAGCATCTAGTAATCTTGTTAAACCTCCGGATTCTGGCTTCATAGGTATAGAATGTGGCCTTAGATTCAATGTTCTAACAAGCTTGAAGACTTGTTGCTCTGAAACCAATGTTGCTCCAAGCACCTCACTGTAAGTAGCAAAGGCTTACTACTGTATTATCAACATGTGAAATTTTCTGAGGATGCTGCCCCTAGTCAAAAGATCAAAGTCATCTTCAAAAGTTCCACCTTGTATACAAGAACCTGCTGCTAGAAGTTAAAGTGATTATTTCCAAATTAAAAACAAAACAAAACAAAAAAAACACCAAAGTTCCCAGCCTTTTATATGTCTCCAGTGTACTCATTAACAAGGACAAAATTAAATCCTATATTGTCTTCCTCTAGCATCAGTATATCTTCAGGTCAGGACAATTTAGAACTAGAAGTCCCTCCTTTCAAGAAAAATTACATTCCTGGAGATGTCACCCACGGCATGGCAAGATAGAGTCTAGAGTCACCCTCTCCCATGAAAACAACTATTAAAAAGATTAATATGTGCTCCTAAGAAAATCCAGACACTTCAAACCAGATACACAGCTGGGACTTCCCAGAGAATTACAAAAAAACTAAGGTTGGTGGCCTTTAAGGAAAAAGAATAGGAGACGGCAAGGGGGAGCATGTCAGGGCTGTTGATCAACTTCCCAAGCCACACCAAGGGAAACACACCAGGGCATTTAAAATTCCTTGGAGGAATTTTCCTGACATGAGTGGGTCCTTGCCCAGTCCAGGGCAGTGAATTCAGGAGACTGACCTGGGAAACTGGGAACCCTGCAATTAGAACAGTGTGCCCATTAAAAGCCTCCTCCCTACTGAAAAGATACTCTGCATGAAATGCAAACAAACTTAGAGCTTTAAATAGAATCAAAATAGCAGAATTTTAGCTGTAGAAGACTCAAATGAATAAATCACACATTTAGAAGAAAGAGCATCATGACAAAGGAAAATTACAAGAGGAAACCTAGAAGGATCAGGCTTCCAGAAGGAGAGAAAAAGAAAGAGACTAGAAATGATATTCAAAAAACAGACAACTATAAATCAGAGACATTCTGCACTGAAGAGGGAGGGAAGGATTGGGATCAAGGCAGGAATGGGAAGGACACAGGGGTCATGGTGCACAGGTGATTTCATGGTGGAAGTTCTATGGGGACTACACCAAGAAAAGAAAGCAAACATTGTAAGAAAAAAATTTAAAAAATTTTAAAAATAATAATTAGAAATCCCCAAACCTATACAATAAATTAAATATGGATGTCTACCAAGCAAAGTGAACACCTAAATTCTTAGATGTAAAAAGATCTGTACCCAGACATATCAGTATCAAACTATGGAAATTCAAGGACAATTTTTCAGAAATAAGGGAAAAATTTAATAACTTATAAGGGTTCCCCAAATTAAGAATTCCCTGTATTTCAGTCTAGAACTCTCCAAGCAAAAAGAGAGTTTGATGGAAATATTTACAATTCTAAAAAAAAAGAAGAAGAAATTGAAAGAGTAATAAAATGACTCTCCAAAAATAAAACCCTAGGACCAGATGGCTTTACCAGTGAATTCTACCAAATTTATAAAGAAGATCTAACACCTATCTTACATAGTCTTCAAAAAACTGAAGAAGGAGGAAATTTTCCCAATACATTCTATGAGGTCTACATTACCCTGATCCCAAAATCAAGCAAAGATAGTATAAAAGAATGAAATTATAGAACACTATTTCTGATGAAGATAGATGCAAAATATCTCAACAAAATTCCAGCAAGCTGAAAACAACAATGCATTAAGAGAATCATCTAACGCAATCAAGCAGCCTTCAGCTCATGGGTGCAAGGCTGTTTCAACATACATTAATCAATCAGTGTCATCCATCAGATCAACAAAAAGAAAGATAAAACTCATGTAATCATTTGGGCCTCTTTGGTGGTGCAACGGGTTGAGCACCACACTATGGGGCTTCCCCAATCACTGCAGTGAAAGTTCCATCCCTGGCCAGGGAGGAGACCCACATGACACAGCAGACCTCTCCTGCCTTGCCCGCTGCTCCCCCACAGTGTGTTTCAGTTGATCTGCCTGTTCTGTTCCCCACTCTCTCTCTGGTGAATTCTCTCACCCTACTGCGCCTCTGGCCTGTACCCCAGTTGTTGTATGTATAAATAAATAAAATCTTTTTTAAAAAGTTAAAAAAAAATTCATTCATTTCTGATAAACATTTATTCTGATAAAAATTTCCAACATTCATTTCTCATAAAAACCCTTTAAAATGGGAATAAACAGACCTTATCTAAATATTATAAAAGTCATATATGACAAACCAATATCATACTCCAGGGTGAAAGCTGAAAGCATTTCCACTAAGACCAGGAACAAGACAGGGATGTCTGCTATCACCACTGTTACTCAATAGAGTCCTGGAAATTCTAGCTGAAGCAAGTAAACAAAGAAAAGACATACAAGGAATCCAAACTGGAAAAGGAAAAGTGAAACTGTCACTATTCACAGATGATGTGCTAATGTACTTAGAGAAACCATAAGATTATACAAAAATTCTTCTAGAAATAAAACATTAATGCAGTATGGTGGTAGGATACAAAATCAATACCCAAAAATCAGTGGCATTTCTATATGCAAAACAGTATATCAAAAGAAAGAAAATGACTACAATTCCAATTACAGTCATGCCAAAAAGAATGAAATACCCGGGAATAAACAATGGAGATAAAGGACATGTATAATGAAAACTATGAAACTCTCTTAAAGGAAATAAAAGAAAACATAAAGAAATGGAAAGATATCCCGTGCTCATGGGCTCATGGGTAGGAATAATCAGTATCATTAAAATGGCCATATTATATAAAGCAATTTACAGATTTAATGAAGCAACTAGCAAAATATCAGAGACTTTTTTTAAGGGAATAAAACAAACAATTATCAAATTTATACAGAACAAAAAAAGCCCAAAATAGCTAAAACAATCTTGAGAGAAAAGAAGAAAAATGGAGGTATCACACTTGCTGACTTCAAACATTATCACACAGCAACGGTAACTGGAACAATATAGTAGTAGAATAAAAACAGAAATTCAGACCAATGAAACAGAATTGGAAGTCCAATTAAAAACCGACATACTAAGAGTCTGCTCCCTTTGGCTTTGGGCAAAGAGATGGCCAAATTCCTTTTAGAGAATGCACCCCTTCACAGTTTAAGGTCCCTGAGAAGGACCTCCCTGATGGCAAAAAGGCTTAAGCACTGCACTGTGAAGCCGCAGTCATGCAGCATAAGCTTGATTCTCCACCAGGGAGTGACCCACATGGCGCAGCAGACCTCTCCTGCCTCTGCCTCGCCCGCCACTCCCCTCAACAGTGTAGTTCAGTCAGTCTGCCTGTTCTGTTCCCCACTCTGTCTCTGGTCTGTCCCCAGTTCATATATGAATAAATCGTTAAAAATAGATAGATAGACGGACGGACAGACAGACAGACAGACAGACAGACAGACAGACAGACAGACAGACAGACAGACAGACAGACAGACAGACAGACAGACAGACAGACAGACAGATAGATAGATAGATAGATAGATAGATAGATAGATAGATAGATAGATAGATAGATAGATAGATAGAGTCCCCGAGTAACATACCAACATGACTGCTTCAGAGTCCCTGTACCAGTCTTTGTTTGCTTCTCAACCTTTGTTTTCTAAATACCATTTTTTAATTTATTTATTTCTATGTATTTTACATCATTGTTCATTTTTGTACAACATTTGCTTTCTCATTTCAGGTTTAGTTCCCGTAAAATTCCCAACACCAGTTCACCTGTGCATCATCAGTATATAGTTCCTTGTGCTCTTTCCTCCCCAGTCTTTTTTTTTTTTTTTAAAGATTTTATTTATTTATGCATACAAGCACTGGGGTACAGGCCAGAGGTGTGGGGGGGTGAGAGGATTCACCACAGACAGAGCG